>CM062816.1:1103048987-1103693987 GCA_031772625.1 Pinus tabuliformis | reverse complement strand
ACTGAACCCTCCATTGTATGGTGAGGAAGGTTTGTCCACTTGCAGCTCAGGATTGATATTAGCCATGGATGGGTAGATATTGACATCATAGAGATACATGGGACAAGGATGACTCAGTGGCACATTTGTGATCATGGCATTGTTTGCAGTGATTGTTTGGGCCAACAGATAGTGGAGACACTTGTTTAGGCATTGCTCGAGGACAAACAATTTTTGGCTGGGAGGACTATAATATCCCTAATTTTCTGAGCTTGGGAATTTTGCTCAGTTTTGGTAATATTAATTAAAAGGGGAAAATATTATTTTGGAGAAAGGTGACAAGTATTATTTTATTGGAGATTGGTGGAAAATTATTAATTTTAATAAAATGAAGGAAAAAGTCGCTTATTGGACAATGGCCCCAACCAATAAAACAATAATTAAAAGTGGAGTCTAGAAGCATGGGGAGAAATTATAGAAGGAGGAGGGACTCATTTGTTGATCATATTTTTGACTATTACACTCCACATTACATCTTCTCTTGGATCTATTTAGCATAAGAAGAGAAGTGTTGTTTAGCACAAGAGTTCCAAGCGGAATTCCACCCTCATTTCGGAAAACTTCAAGTGTCTCCCTAGTGAGGCAAATTTTGGGAGCTCAATTCAGAGTTTCCATTAGACATATTTGCAGGTTATTACAACTAGTGTGTGTTTCTTCTAGGGCCCAAAAGTGATTCAAATTACTTGCGGGGAGATCAGTTACAGAGGAACAAAACATCAGAGGATTTGCAGGTGTTTTCCATTATTTTATCTAGAGATTTTGTGGTAATT
This sequence comes from Pinus tabuliformis, assembly GCA_031772625.1. Taxonomy (NCBI): domain Eukaryota; kingdom Viridiplantae; phylum Streptophyta; class Pinopsida; order Pinales; family Pinaceae; genus Pinus; species Pinus tabuliformis. Next base: position 1,103,693,178 of record CM062816.1, on the reverse strand, counting down.
AGTAGGGCTGAGTTTGAGCGAATTCCTAGGGCCGAAATTCTACATTTCTGAAAGTGAGCAGTGGTCTCTAGGCAGGCTTGCATAGGGGCTAGAGGAATAGAGATTGATGAGAGATAAGGGCCAAATATTGGAGGTATACCTCAAGGGATAACTTAGCCAGAGTTGGGAGAAATTTCCAGTGGTGTATTTGGGCTTAATTTAGCAGTATAAAGACTATAAGGCATTTTCTAGCCAGATTGGGCAATTTTCACTTGTTGGCAGTCACTAGGGATCGATGGATTCAACCCAAACCCTTTCTAGGTTTATTGAGAGGAATCAATAGCTAATTTTATAGAAATTTTTGGGCAATATTCAAGCATGAAATCCTCATTCTTATAGAAAGTCGAATTGCTAGTTAGCTGGGGAATTTGCATCACTTTGTGGGTTTGATTTTGGCTTGGAGATAGGCCAAACATTTTCTAGGTATTTTCGAGTTTGAAGGGAGGAGCTCGTGGCTGAATTTTCAAAGCATTCCGAGCATTATTTTGAGTAGAACCTATAGTTCCATTTGGCAGCGTATAGCAATTTCTTAGGGCAATGTGCATTATTAGTTTGGAGCTATTTCAATAGTTGGGTTAGCGAGATTTCACATGGGGTTTCCATAGCTTGCATAGCAAGCCCATGTTCCATTGTTCTTATTCATTATGTACTCAGATTCCCCTTGATTAATAAAATGGATCAATTATTCTGCTTATTTTTATGGTGTTCTGATTTGGGTGCTTGGACTTTAATTTTAATTGTTGTTCCTAGTTCATGTTTTTGGTATTTATAGTTATTTTCCAATTAGGAATATTACAAATATTCACTATGAGAAAGAATTCCATGCATTAGACATTTACATAAAGATATTCAACAAGAAAAAATACTTACTAAACAATATGAAGTATATCCATCCATCAATAATGCATCCCAAAAAAATCCAAAATTGCAGGTCTGAATCCTCTTGTTGACCACTACCGGTCAACTACCCATGCAGTACCACCCCCTTTTCTTTGCAAAAAGGGGCAGCACCTAATCGACGTGTCCGTGCCATCCTGCAGTCATCAGCGGTTTCATCATTTTAATTGTAAACCTAGTCTGCATGTATGAATTGTAAATAATCTTAGCAGATATGAGTCGTTTATGTAAAATTGCCTAGGTGGACCTAACTTTCTAATGATAATCTATGTCCCGAAAGGTTTTTCGTCTCGCCGATCTATGATCGGCAGAGTTTTCCTTCAACCTAACCCCAAAGCCGGGATGGATTTTGTCATTAGAATTTTAGGAGAATCCTAGTGTGTTAATCTGCTAGATTATAGTTGTGTCGCAGAAACTGGGTGATTTATGAGGGTCTATGATAAAGGGGTTTTCCCCCTTAAGATGTAAATTGTAAAAGTCATGATGAAATGTGTCTTGAGGGTTGGAAAATGTTTTAAATCCCCTCATGAGTCCTAAGTCCTAGGTCCTAGGTGATGTTTCCAAAGGCTTGGTTCGATGATCCATTTAAGAAAATAAATAAAATAATAAAAAATTAAAAAATTAAAAAATGAAATAAATAAAAAAATTATAAAAAATTATAAAATAAAGCAAAAACCCTAAATAATAAAATAATAATATTTTGAGTGAATGCATGCAAAATATTATTTTTAATAATAAGTTAACAATTTCGACGGATGAGATTAAGAGATGTCTTGATCCTCATCGACGGTCGAAATCATTTCACCATGGATCACTCGAACTAGCCGTTGGGATCATTTCCTTTAAATAGGGTCTTAGGGGGTCATTTCAGATCATTGGATCTGTGAGTTGTACTGAAGAAGCTCTCTTGTAAACTATTTTTGGTTAATAAAAGAAGACTTTGGGTTCCAAATCTAGCTGGTGTTACTCTCTGGAAATGCTGTGAGATTGTTTAATTTTCTGCATATTTTATTTTTAAGCCATTAATAATAGCTTATTGTAGAGTATTGTGAGCATAGGTATCTTGTTCACTTGCTAGGGTTTGAGTGGTGTTATGGTTTCTGAAGTAATGGCAGGTATCTCCATTACTTTTTGACATCTAGCAGCATTTTTTCCCTCTTTACTGATGGTTGAAGTGATATGTGCAGGAAAACTCTTACTGAAGAAGATTGTCGGGCATTAGGGGAAGTTCTCAGCTGAACCAGCCAACCCTCGCAAGCATTTTTTTGCTGAGCCCAGTTGGATTTGATTCTGGGTCTATCATTCAGTTTATTTTTCTAATTTGCATGAGATTTTCTGAAGTTCTTCATAGTGAAAACCTCAAATTTTTATTCTTTAAAATATTTCTGTTCTTATTGCTGAATCTGGCTGTTAAGGGGCCAAAATCTGTAAGTTAATCAAGCTGATCTAGGGTTTCAATTTTTTTTGCTTTATACAGTTTTCATTAGGGTTTTGTTTTCTTGTACAGGGTTTTCATCAAGATCAAATTTTCAGAAAGAGATTCTCGAAATCATAAAGGGGTTGATCAAATTCTGGAACCTGCCTGTCGATTTAGTAAGGTATCGAAGCCGTAAAGAGATAATTCGATGTCAGCTGGGGAAGTATCAAACCGATTTATGTTATTGCCCCCCTCCGTCATCTGATTTTCCTGGAAGCCGCAAGCAAAAGGCGTAATAGCATATGGCGTGACTGCATTAGATCGATGGGTAAAAAATTTGTTTAATACAGTGCTCAGGTATCGAAGCTGCACAGCGGGTGAAAAACGTCAGAGAACGCAGCCTTTTGGATACCCTTCAATGTATCCTGCGTCGGACAGCAAATCATATGCAAATCGAAAATATTCAAAGTAGGATTGCTCAAGTTTTGGAACGATTCAACGTGGGTTGAAAGCACGCATCATTTTCAAGCAAAAACTCAGGCGATTGTTATGCGTGTTCCCTTTAATTGCCTCCGTCTCAGATTTCCTGGCAAACCTGGCCCGAAAAGAGATACCAACGAAGGTTTTTGCATACTGCCATGCAGTCGCATTTTTCTGGGGGCTCTCCTACTGCGGTCAAGCTAACGAGCATATAAAAAAACAAATAAAATCGGAGGGTGATTTGATGCGTTCCGCCATTAAAATCTCCTGCCAGTCTCAGGCCACTGCGTTGAATGGCAAACCTGAATCAAATCGCCAAGAATCGATCCCTGCTGCATCTATCTGCCCATTCGATTCTGCAATCATTCATCCCGTAATCTGTCTGTCGTCTTCACTCTCAGACAAGGTAAGAGGATTCGATCCGAATCGAAATCGTTTTGCTCCGGTTCCAGTTTCCTTACTCAGGTTTCCTTCGCAGATCCGTTTTCGGTATTTCGTTACCCTTTGCAAAAATCATTCGACGTGTTTTAAATTTCTTTGAATTAAACTTACGTTTGAATTTTGAGAAATCTTTTAATTAGTTTACGGTAAGTTTTTGGTTTTAGAATAGTTTTAAGGTTTTAGGATTTTAAAATATATATATATATATATATATATAAAGAGTTTTGTTTAGGTTTAAATAGCCTTAGTTTTTTTTAGTTTTAATTATTTTTGCTTTATTTCATTTAGTTTAGATCTAGTAGATTTTAATTTTAGATTTTAATAGTCTTTTTTAGTTTAGTTTGGTAGTTTTAATTTTATTAATTTTTGAGCATTAGATTTAGATTAAATAGTTTTAATTTTTTTTTAGATTTTATTAATTAAAAAATCATATTTAAAAAAATAAAAAATATATATATAAAAAAAAAAGAGTTTTGTTTAGATTTTAGAATTTTTGACTTAGTTTATTTTGAATAGACTTTAGATTAGCTTCTAATTTAGGAATTGATTTTTCAGTTAAATAGTTTAAATCTCTTTTATTCGTTAAAGTTTTAGTTTTATTTTAAATTGTTTCATCCTTTTTATATTTTATTAGTTAAAAAAAAAAATTAAAGATAAAAATTTCTTGGGAAATATTTTTGCCAGTTTCAGTCTTGGCTCGGGAATCACCTAGGTTTCATCTTTTATGCTGAGGTTGAAAATTTTTACGTGGGAATTAGTGTTTAATCTAATTAAATTTTCATCTGATGATTAATTGCATGAATGTGGTCTCCTGTTATTATTTTACATGGCTGTTCAAAGCACTTTATCTCTCGAAATCTAAATTTGCTGGAGTATCACTAAGTCGTTAAGCATTTTTCTCGCATTTGATAAAGGTTAATTTTCGCTTAGGTTTTGATGATAAATGATTGCTCCTAATGAGATCATATTTCTGCAGCATCTGTTAATCAAACGATTAAACATTTACTCCACAAGGCACTGGTCTTTTAATTTCTAAATCCATCTAGTGCTTATCATATCGTGTCTCCCAACCAGCTGGTCGACATTGGTCTTCGTCATATCATAGGGTCTACCCCCCTTAGCCGCGGGAGACAGGCTTAAACGGAGGGATCGGGGATCAGAGTGACAGCCCCCGGTCTGAGCGTTGTCATGTCAATCTACGCGACAACATTTTTTGGCGCCGTTGCCGGGGACATTTTATTCTCGGCGTTTCAACGACAATCATCCTTCTCATTCTTTTTATCTTTTCATCTGGCCCGACAACGCCAACATTTTTTGGCGCCGTTGTCGGGGACATAGTTCTTCTGTTCCTGGAATTTCATCGACATTCACCTTCTCATCTTTCTCATCTCTCATTTTGAGCTGGCAGATTCAACCTTTGGGGTTATCATTTGGATCTTTTTCGCCATATCAGTAGCATCTCTTCGGTTTGTTTCTTGTTTGGGTGGCGACTCCATTTTCTCATTTTTCCCAGATAAGAATCTTTCCTCATATCTGCTTGTGGTTACTTTTTGGATCCTAGAATCAGATTCATTGTTCAAGTGGCGACTCCACTCCTTTCATCTATTGATTTTCTTGAGCAGAGATCTCGTTCTATCATCCATCTGATCCCTTATTATTCATCATGGATTATTCATTTAAACCATGTCATTTTACTGACCGTCGCCATGATTTCCCGGAGGAGGCCATTTCTAAATTATCTATTTTCTCGGGTGGTGATTCAATCACTGTTAGAAAGCATCTAGGCTTGTTTACTCGCATAATGATCATATATTGTAGACCCCCTCAATTTAATCATGAAGATATCAAGATGCGTCTTTTTGTCTTTTCTTTAGAGGGTGATGCTTTGAATTGGTTTAACAATTTTCCTAAGGATTCTTTCACTTCTTTACAAGACATTGTCAATGCTTTCAAAGATAGATATGGTTATCCAAACAGTTTGCCTTCTGCCTCTAAAATTGTGCAAAAGGAAGAAAGTAATCCTATTAAAGGTCCAACTGTTGAAGAAAGATTTCAAGATCAGAATGTGTCATCCACCAGTGCTATTGCAGATCAAATCCATGATAGTGGAAAATCAGGGACAAATGACAATGAAAAGGAAGAGCAAAAACAAATTATACAAGATCTAATGTTGCTGGTGAGAAATATGGAGAGCAATCAAAATAATTACGTCAATAATGTCAAAACTTTGTGCACCCACCTGGAAAAACGTAATAGGGAGATGGAGATTGTGCAAAATTAGCATGCTAAAGAAATTGAGGCCATGAAGACTAATCATGAAACAGAATTTCGATTCATGCAAAGCAAAATGTCAAACTTAGAGGAAAATATGGCGACCATGAAAGCGGATCATGATAGGGAAATTGATTCTATGCAAAACAAGTTATTAATTATGGATGAAGAAATGACTATCATGACGTTTGATCATAATAATCAGTTGGCCACCATGCAAGCAAATCATAAAGAAGAAATAAACTCCATGCAGCATTGCTTGATGGACATAAAGGAGAAGAACGATAAAGTAATGAAAGATATGGAAGAAAACCATGCCAGGCAAATCAGTGCTATAAAGGTTGAACACTCTAGTCAGATGGATGCCATTAATATACAGGTTCAAAAGTTTCAACAATGGTCAAAGGATGAGAGAAAACAGGGGACATCAACAGATCAGGAGCCTTCTCATTTGTCGCAACAAGTTCCATCTTATTATGAGGAAGTCATTGGTTCGATTGAAAGATGGTTAATTGAAGGTGATCCAGATAGACTTAAAAATGATAAATATCAGATGCAAGTTAAAGAAAGGCATGTCACGCAAATCTTACATACTTCATCTGATAGCTTTGAAACAGAAAGTTCCATGTCATCTGTGATACAACCTGCCACAAAGAAAAAACGCAAGAGAAAGAAAATGAGAAGAAGATTTGATGCATCAGACGGCCGTGAGCAGCTTGATTTTCGGATAGGAAGAAGTCCTGCCATATGCAGAATTGGACATGGCACATCCGACAAGCAGCCGACAGATTTGCCTGAAAGCAGGCAAATGCTCAGTATACACTATATTGAACACATCTGATGCCAGGGGGCATCCTTTGTATTGTATTTCTAACCCTACTTGTCATTTCAGCATTTTCATTTCGGTTTTAGCATTAGATTTGCTTTTCTAGATTAGTTAATAAATGAAGAGCTTACATCTTCCCTGTGCTTAATGTTATATGATGATTTTTGGACGGACGCTACTTATATTTTGTTGTGTGTTGCATGGATGCAGATTCTGGATTCTCACATTCTTACAGAGCAGCAACGTGTCCCCAAGTAGAGACAGATGTTGACCACTACCGGTCAACTACTCATGCAGTACCACCCCCTTTTCTTTGCAAAAAGGGGCAGCACCTAATCGACGTGTCCGTGCCATCCTGCAGTCATCAGCAGTTTCATCATTTTAATTGTAAACCCAGTCTGCATGTATGAATTGTAAATAATCTTAGCAGATATGAGTCGTTTATGTAAAATTGCCTAGGTGGACCTAACTTTCTAATGATAATCTACGTCCCGGAAGGTTTTTCGTCTCACCGATCTATGATCGACAGAGTTTTCCTTCAGCCTGACCCCAAAGCCGGGATGGATTTTGTCATTAGAATTTTAGGAGAATCCTAGTGTGTTAATTTGCTAGATTATACTTGTGTCGCAGAAACTGGGTGATTTATGAGGGTCTATGATAAAGGGGTTTTCCCCTTTAAGATGTAAATTGTAAAAGTCATGATGAAATGTGTCTTGAGGGTTGGAAAATGTTTTAAATCCCCTCATGAGTCCTCAGTCCTAGGTCCTAGCTGATGTTTCCAAAGGCTTGGTTCGATGATCCATTTAAGAAAATAAATAAAATAATAAAAAATTAAAAAAATTAAAAAATTAAAAAATGAAATAAATAAAAAAATTATAAAAAATTATAAAATAAAGCAAAAACCCTAAATAATAAAATAATAATATTTTGAGTGAATGCATGCAAAATATTATTTTTAATAATAAGTTAACAATTTCGACGGATGAGATTAAGAGATGTCTTGATCCTCATCGACGGTCGAAATCATTTCACCATGGATCACTCGAACTAGCCGTTGGGATCATTTCCTTTAAATAGGGTCTTAGGGGGTCATTTCAGATCATTGGATCTGTGAGTTGTACTGAAGAAGCTCTCTTGTAAACTATTTTTGGTTAATAAAAGAAGACTTTGGGTTCCAAATCTAGCTGGTGTTACTCTCTGGAAATGCTGTGAGATTGTTTAATTTTCTGCATATTTTATTTTTAAGCCATTAATAATAGCTTATTGTAGAGTATTGTGAGCATAGGTATCTTGTTCACTTGCTAGGGTTTGAGTGGTGTTATGGTTTCTGAAGTAATGGCAGGTATCTCCATTACTTTTTGACATCTAGCAGCATTTTTTCCCTCTTTACTGATGGTTGAAGTGATATGTGCAGGAAAACTCTTACTGAAGAAGATTGTCGGGCATTAGGGGAAGTTCTCAGCTGAACCAGCCAACCCTCGCAAGCATTTTTTTGCTGAGCCCAGTTGGATTTGATTCTGGGTCTATCATTCAGTTTATTTTTCTAATTTGCATGAGATTTTCTGAAGTTCTTCATAGTGAAAACCTCAAATTTTTATTCTTTAAAATATTTCTGTTCTTATTGCTGAATCTGGCTGTTAAGGGGCCAAAATCTGTAAGTTAATCAAGCTGATCTAGGGTTTCAATTTTTTTTGCTTTATACAGTTTTCATTAGGGTTTTGTTTTCTTGTACAGGGTTTTCATCAAGATCAAATTTTCAGAAAGAGATTCTCGAAATCATAAAGGGGTTGATCAAATTCTGGAACCTGCCTGTCGATTTAGTAAGGTATCGAAGCCGTAAAGAGATAATTCGATGTCAGCTGGGGAAGTATCAAACCGATTTATGTTATTGCCCCCTCCGTCATCTGATTTTCCTGGAAGCCGCAAGCAAAAGGCGTAATAGCATATGGCGTGACTGCATTAGATCGATGGGTAAAAAATTTGTTTAATACAGTGCTCAGGTATCGAAGCTGCACAGCGGGTGAAAAACGTCAGAGAACGCAGCCTTTTGGATACCCTTCAATGTATCCTGCGTCGGACAGCAAATCATATGCAAATCGAAAATATTCAAAGTAGGATTGCTCAAGTTTTGGAACGATTCAACGTGGGTTGAAAGCACGCATCATTTTCAAGCAAAAACTCAGGCGATTGTTATGCGTGTTCCCTTTAATTGCCTCCGTCTCAGATTTCCTGGCAAACCTGGCCCGAAAAGAGATACCAACGAAGGTTTTTGCATACTGCCATGCAGTCGCATTTTTCTGGGGGCTCTCCTACTGCGGTCAAGCTAACGAGCATATAAAAAAACAAATAAAATCGGAGGGTGATTTGATGCGTTCCGCCATTAAAATCTCCTGCCAGTCTCAGGCCACTGCGTTGAATGGCAAACCTGAATCAAATCGCCAAGAATCGATCCCTGCTGCATCTATCTGCCCATTCGATTCTGCAATCATTCATCCCGTAATCTGTCTGTCGTCTTCACTCTCAGACAAGGTAAGAGGATTCGATCCGAATCGAAATCGTTTTGCTCCGGTTCCAGTTTCCTTACTCAGGTTTCCTTCGCAGATCCGTTTTCGGTATTTCGTTACCCTTTGCAAAAATCATTCGACGTGTTTTAAATTTCCTTGAATTAAACTTACGTTTGAATTTTGAGAAATCTTTTAATTAGTTTACGGTAAGTTTTTGGTTTTAGAATAGTTTTAAGGTTTTAGGATTTTAAAATATATATATATATATATATATATAAAGAGTTTTGTTTAGGTTTAAATAGCCTTAGTTTTTTTTAGTTTTAATTATTTTTGCTTTATTTCATTTAGTTTAGATCTAGTAGATTTTAATTTTAGATTTTAATAGTCTTTTTTAGTTTAGTTTGGTAGTTTTAATTTTATTAATTTTTGAGCATTAGATTTAGATTAAATAGTTTTAATTTTTTTTAGATTTTATTAATTAAAAAATCATATTTAAAAAAATAAAAAATATATATATAAAAAAAAAAAGAGTTTTGTTTAGATTTTAGAATTTTTGACTTAGTTTATTTTGAATAGACTTTAGATTAGCTTCTAATTTAGGAATTGATTTTTCAGTTAAATAGTTTAAATCTCTTTTATTCGTTAAAGTTTTAGTTTTATTTTAAATTGTTTCATCCTTTTTATATTTTATTAGTTAAAAAAAAAAATTAAAGATAAAAATTTCTTGGGAAATATTTTTGCCAGTTTCAGTCTTGGCTCGGGAATCACCTAGGTTTCATCTTTTATGCTGAGGTTGAAAATTTTTACGTGGGAATTAGTGTTTAATCTAATTAAATTTTCATCTGATGATTAATTGCATGAATGTGGTCTCCTGTTATTATTTTACATGGCTGTTCAAAGCACTTTATCTCTCGAAATCTAAATTTGCTGGAGTATCACTAAGTCGTTAAGCATTTTTCTCGCATTTGATAAAGGTTAATTTTCGCTTAGGTTTTGATGATAAATGATTGCTCCTAATGAGATCATATTTCTGCAGCATCTGTTAATCAAACGATTAAACATTTACTCCACAAGGCACTGGTCTTTTAATTTCTAAATCCATCTAGTGCTTATCATATCGTGTCTCCCAACCAGCTGGTCGACATTGGTCTTCGTCATATCATAGGGTCTACCCCCCTTAGCCGCGGGAGACAGGCTTAAACGGAGGGATCGGGGATCAGAGTGACAGCCCCGGTCTGAGCGTTGTCATGTCAATCTACGCGACAACATTTTTTGGCGCCGTTGCCGGGGACATTTTATTCTCGGCGTTTCAACGACAATCATCCTTCTCATTCTTTTTATCTTTTCATCTGGCCCGACAACGCCAACATTTTTTGGCGCCGTTGTCGGGGACATAGTTCTTCTGTTCCTGGAATTTCATCGACATTCACCTTCTCATCTTTCTCATCTCTCATTTTGAGCTGGCAGATTCAACCTTTGGGGTTATCATTTGGATCTTTTTCGCCATATCAGTAGCATCTCTTCGGTTTGTTTCTTGTTTGGGTGGCGACTCCATTTTCTCATTTTTCCCAGATAAGAATCTTTCCTCATATCTGCTTGTGGTTACTTTTTGGATCCTAGAATCAGATTCATTGTTCAAGTGGCGACTCCACTCCTTTCATCTATTGATTTTCTTGAGCAGAGATCTCGTTCTATCATCCATCTGATCCCTTATTATTCATCATGGATTATTCATTTAAACCATGTCATTTTACTGACCGTCGCCATGATTTCCCGGAGGAGGCCATTTCTAAATTATCTATTTTCTCGGGTGGTGATTCAATCACTGTTAGAAAGCATCTAGGCTTGTTTACTCGCATAATGATCATATATTGTAGACCCCCTCAATTTAATCATGAAGATATCAAGATGCGTCTTTTTGTCTTTTCTTTAGAGGGTGATGCTTTGAATTGGTTTAACAATTTTCCTAAGGATTCTTTCACTTCTTTACAAGACATTGTCAATGCTTTCAAAGATAGATATGGTTATCCAAACAGTTTGCCTTCTGCCTCTAAAATTGTGCAAAAGGAAGAAAGTAATCCTATTAAAGGTCCAACTGTTGAAGAAAGATTTCAAGATCAGAATGTGTCATCCACCAGTGCTATTGCAGATCAAATCCATGATAGTGGAAAATCAGGGACAAATGACAATGAAAAGGAAGAGCAAAAACAAATTATACAAGATCTAATGTTGCTGGTGAGAAATATGGAGAGCAATCAAAATAATTACGTCAATAATGTCAAAACTTTGTGCACCCACCTGGAAAAACGTAATAGGGAGATGGAGATTGTGCAAAATTAGCATGCTAAAGAAATTGAGGCCATGAAGACTAATCATGAAACAGAATTTCGATTCATGCAAAGCAAAATGTCAAACTTAGAGGAAAATATGGCGACCATGAAAGCGGATCATGATAGGGAAATTGATTCTATGCAAAACAAGTTATTAATTATGGATGAAGAAATGACTATCATGACGTTTGATCATAATAATCAGTTGGCCACCATGCAAGCAAATCATAAAGAAGAAATAAACTCCATGCAGCATTGCTTGATGGACATAAAGGAGAAGAACGATAAAGTAATGAAAGATATGGAAGAAAACCATGCCAGGCAAATCAGTGCTATAAAGGTTGAACACTCTAGTCAGATGGATGCCATTAATATACAGGTTCAAAAGTTTCAACAATGGTCAAAGGATGAGAGAAAACAGGGGACATCAACAGATCAGGAGCCTTCTCATTTGTCGCAACAAGTTCCATCTTATTATGAGGAAGTCATTGGTTCGATTGAAAGATGGTTAATTGAAGGTGATCCAGATAGACTTAAAAATGATAAATATCAGATGCAAGTTAAAGAAAGGCATGTCACGCAAATCTTACATACTTCATCTGATAGCTTTGAAACAGAAAGTTCCATGTCATCTGTGATACAACCTGCCACAAAGAAAAAACGCAAGAGAAAGAAAATGAGAAGAAGATTTGATGCATCAGACGGCCGTGAGCAGCTTGATTTTCGGATAGGAAGAAGTCCTGCCATATGCAGAATTGGACATGGCACATCCGACAAGCAGCCGACAGATTTGCCTGAAAGCAGGCAAATGCTCAGTATACACTATATTGAACACATCTGATGCCAGGGGGCATCCTTTGTATTGTATTTCTAACCCTACTTGTCATTTCAGCATTTTCATTTCGGTTTTAGCATTAGATTTGCTTTTCTAGATTAGTTAATAAATGAAGAGCTTACATCTTCCCTGTGCTTAATGTTATATGATGATTTTTGGACGGACGCTACTTATATTTTGTTGTGTGTTGCATGGATGCAGATTCTGGATTCTCACATTCTTACAGAGCAGCAACGTGTCCCCAAGTAGAGACAGATGTTGACCACTACCGGTCAACTACTCATGCAGTACCACCCCCTTTTCTTTGCAAAAAGGGGCAGCACCTGATCGACGTGTCCGTGCCATCCTGCAGTCATCAGCAGTTTCATCATTTTAATTGTAAACCCAGTCTGCATGTATGAATTGTAAATAATCTTAGCAGATATGAGTCGTTTATGTAAAATTGCCTAGGTGGACCTAACTTTCTAATGATAATCTACGTCCCGGAAGGTTTTTCGTCTCACCGATCTATGATCGACAGAGTTTTCCTTCAGCCTGACCCCAAAGCCGGGATGGATTTTGTCATTAGAATTTTAGGAGAATCCTAGTGTGTTAATTTGCTAGATTATACTTGTGTCGCAGAAACTGGGTGATTTATGAGGGTCTATGATAAAGGGGTTTTCCCCTTTAAGATGTAAATTGTAAAAGTCATGATGAAATGTGTCTTGAGGGTTGGAAAATGTTTTAAATCCCCTCATGAGTCCTCAGTCCTAGGTCCTAGCTGATGTTTCCAAAGGCTTGGTTCGATGATCCATTTAAGAAAATAAATAAAATAATAAAAAATTAAAAAAATTAAAAAATTAAAAAATGAAATAAATAAAAAAATTATAAAAAATTATAAAATAAAGCAAAAACCCTAAATAATAAAATAATAATATTTTGAGTGAATGCATGCAAAATATTATTTTTAATAATAAGTTAACAATTTCGACGGATGAGATTAAGAGATGTCTTGATCCTCATCGACGGTCGAAATCATTTCACCATGGATCACTCGAACTAGCCGTTGGGATCATTTCCTTTAAATAGGGTCTTAGGGGGTCATTTCAGATCATTGGATCTGTGAGTTGTACTGAAGAAGCTCTCTTGTAAACTATTTTTGGTTAATAAAAGAAGACTTTGGGTTCCAAATCTAGCTGGTGTTACTCTCTGGAAATGCTGTGAGATTGTTTAATTTTCTGCATATTTTATTTTTAAGCCATTAATAATAGCTTATTGTAGAGTATTGTGAGCATAGGTATCTTGTTCACTTGCTAGGGTTTGAGTGGTGTTATGGTTTCTGAAGTAATGGCAGGTATCTCCATTACTTTTTGACATCTAGCAGCATTTTTTCCCTCTTTACTGATGGTTGAAGTGATATGTGCAGGAAAACTCTTACTGAAGAAGATTGTCGGGCATTAGGGGAAGTTCTCAGCTGAACCAGCCAACCCTCGCAAGCATTTTTTTGCTGAGCCCAGTTGGATTTGATTCTGGGTCTATCATTCAGTTTATTTTTCTAATTTGCATGAGATTTTCTGAAGTTCTTCATAGTGAAAACCTCAAATTTTTATTCTTTAAAATATTTCTGTTCTTATTGCTGAATCTGGCTGTTAAGGGGCCAAAATCTGTAAGTTAATCAAGCTGATCTAGGGTTTCAATTTTTTTTGCTTTATACAGTTTTCATTAGGGTTTTGTTTTCTTGTACAGGGTTTTCATCAAGATCAAATTTTCAGAAAGAGATTCTCGAAATCATAAAGGGGTTGATCAAATTCTGGAACCTGCCTGTCGATTTAGTAAGGTATCGAAGCCGTAAAGAGATAATTCGATGTCAGCTGGGGAAGTATCAAACCGATTTATGTTATTGCCCCCCTCCGTCATCTGATTTTCCTGGAAGCCGCAAGCAAAAGGCGTAATAGCATATGGCGTGACTGCATTAGATCGATGGGTAAAAAATTTGTTTAATACAGTGCTCAGGTATCGAAGCTGCACAGCGGGTGAAAAACGTCAGAGAACGCAGCCTTTTGGATACCCTTCAATGTATCCTGCGTCGGACAGCAAATCATATGCAAATCGAAAATATTCAAAGTAGGATTGCTCAAGTTTTGGAACGATTCAACGTGGGTTGAAAGCACGCATCATTTTCAAGCAAAAACTCAGGCGATTGTTATGCGTGTTCCCTTTAATTGCCTCCGTCTCAGATTTCCTGGCAAACCTGGCCCGAAAAGAGATACCAACGAAGGTTTTTGCATACTGCCATGCAGTCGCATTTTTCTGGGGGCTCTCCTACTGCGGTCAAGCTAACGAGCATATAAAAAAACAAATAAAATCGGAGGGTGATTTGATGCGTTCCGCCATTAAAATCTCCTGCCAGTCTCAGGCCACTGCGTTGAATGGCAAACCTGAATCAAATCGCCAAGAATCGATCCCTGCTGCATCTATCTGCCCATTCGATTCTGCAATCATTCATCCCGTAATCTGTCTGTCGTCTTCACTCTCAGACAAGGTAAGAGGATTCGATCCGAATCGAAATCGTTTTGCTCCGGTTCCAGTTTCCTTACTCAGGTTTCCTTCGCAGATCCGTTTTCGGTATTTCGTTACCCTTTGCAAAAATCATTCGACGTGTTTTAAATTTCTTTGAATTAAACTTACGTTTGAATTTTGAGAAATCTTTTAATTAGTTTACGGTAAGTTTTTGGTTTTAGAATAGTTTTAAGGTTTTAGGATTTTAAAATATATATATATATATATATATATATAAAGAGTTTTGTTTAGGTTTAAATAGCCTTAGTTTTTTTTAGTTTTAATTATTTTTGCTTTATTTCATTTAGTTTAGATCTAGTAGATTTTAATTTTAGATTTTAATAGTCTTTTTTAGTTTAGTTTGGTAGTTTTAATTTTATTAATTTTTGAGCATTAGATTTAGATTAAATAGTTTTAATTTTTTTTTAGATTTTATTAATTAAAAAATCATATTTAAAAAAATAAAAAATATATATATAAAAAAAAAAGAGTTTTGTTTAGATTTTAGAATTTTTGACTTAGTTTATTTTGAATAGACTTTAGATTAGCTTCTAATTTAGGAATTGATTTTTCAGTTAAATAGTTTAAATCTCTTTTATTCGTTAAAGTTTTAGTTTTATTTTAAATTGTTTCATCCTTTTTATATTTTATTAGTTAAAAAAAAAAAATTAAAGATAAAAATTTCTTGGGAAATATTTTTGCCAGTTTCAGTCTTGGCTCGGGAATCACCTAGGTTTCATCTTTTATGCTGAGGTTGAAAATTTTTACGTGGGAATTAGTGTTTAATCTAATTAAATTTTCATCTGATGATTAATTGCATGAATGTGGTCTCCTGTTATTATTTTACATGGCTGTTCAAAGCACTTTATCTCTCGAAATCTAAATTTGCTGGAGTATCACTAAGTCGTTAAGCATTTTTCTCGCATTTGATAAAGGTTAATTTTCGCTTAGGTTTTGATGATAAATGATTGCTCCTAATGAGATCATATTTCTGCAGCATCTGTTAATCAAACGATTAAACATTTACTCCACAAGGCACTGGTCTTTTAATTTCTAAATCCATCTAGTGCTTATCATATCGTGTCTCCCAACCAGCTGGTCGACATTGGTCTTCGTCATATCATAGGGTCTACCCCCCTTAGCCGCGGGAGACAGGATTAAACGGAGGGATCGGGGATCAGAGTGACAGCCCCCGGTCTGAGCGTTGTCATGTCAATCTACGCGACAACATTTTTTGGCGCCGTTGCCGGGGACATTTTATTCTCGGCGTTTCAACGACAATCATCCTTCTCATTCTTTTTATCTTTTCATCTGGCCCGACAACGCCAACATTTTTTGGCGTCGTTGTCGGGGACATAGTTCTTCTGTTCCTGGAATTTCATCGACATTCACCTTCTCATCTTTCTCATCTCTCATTTTGAGCTGGCAGATTCAACCTTTGGGGTTATCATTTGGATCTTTTTCGCCATATCAGTAGCATCTCTTCGGTTTGTTTCTTGTTTGGGTGGCGACTCCATTTTCTCATTTTTCCCAGATAAGAATCTTTCCTCATATCTGCTTGTGGTTACTTTTTGGATCCTAGAATCAGATTCATTGTTCAAGTGGCGACTCCACTCCTTTCATCTATTGATTTTCTTGAGCAGAGATCTCGTTCTATCATCCATCTGATCCCTTATTATTCATCATGGATTATTCATTTAAACCATGTCATTTTACTGACCGTCGCCATGATTTCCCGGAGGAGGCCATTTCTAAATTATCTATTTTCTCGGGTGGTGATTCAATCACTGTTAGAAAGCATCTAGGCTTGTTTACTCGCATAATGATCATATATTGTAGACCCCCTCAATTTAATCATGAAGATATCAAGATGCGTCTTTTTGTCTTTTCTTTAGAGGGTGATGCTTTGAATTGGTTTAACAATTTTCCTAAGGATTCTTTCACTTCTTTACAAGACATTGTCAATGCTTTCAAAGATAGATATGGTTATCCAAACAGTTTGCCTTCTGCCTCTAAAATTGTGCAAAAGGAAGAAAGTAATCCTATTAAAGGTCCAACTGTTGAAGAAAGATTTCAAGATCAGAATGTGTCATCCACCAGTGCTATTGCAGATCAAATCCATGATAGTGGAAAATCAGGGACAAATGACAATGAAAAGGAAGAGCAAAAACAAATTATACAAGATCTAATGTTGCTGGTGAGAAATATGGAGAGCAATCAAAATAATTACGTCAATAATGTCAAAACTTTGTGCACCCACCTGGAAAAACGTAATAGGGAGATGGAGATTGTGCAAAATTAGCATGCTAAAGAAATTGAGGCCATGAAGACTAATCATGAAACAGAATTTCGATTCATGCAAAGCAAAATGTCAAACTTAGAGGAAAATATGGCGACCATGAAAGCGGATCATGATAGGGAAATTGATTCTATGCAAAACAAGTTATTAATTATGGATGAAGAAATGACTATCATGACGTTTGATCATAATAATCAGTTGGCCACCATGCAAGCAAATCATAAAGAAGAAATAAACTCCATGCAGCATTGCTTGATGGACATAAAGGAGAAGAACGATAAAGTAATGAAAGATATGGAAGAAAACCATGCCAGGCAAATCAGTGCTATAAAGGTTGAACACTCTAGTCAGATGGATGCCATTAATATACAGGTTCAAAAGTTTCAACAATGGTCAAAGGATGAGAGAAAACAGGGGACATCAACAGATCAGGAGCCTTCTCATTTGTCGCAACAAGTTCCATCTTATTATGAGGAAGTCATTGGTTCGATTGAAAGATGGTTAATTGAAGGTGATCCAGATAGACTTAAAAATGATAAATATCAGATGCAAGTTAAAGAAAGGCATGTCACGCAAATCTTACATACTTCATCTGATAGCTTTGAAACAGAAAGTTCCATGTCATCTGTGATACAACCTGCCACAAAGAAAAAACGCAAGAGAAAGAAAATGAGAAGAAGATTTGATGCATCAGACGGCCGTGAGCAGCTTGATTTTCGGATAGGAAGAAGTCCTGCCATATGCAGAATTGGACATGGCACATCCGACAAGCAGCCGACAGATTTGCCTGAAAGCAGGCAAATGCTCAGTATACACTATATTGAACACATCTGATGCCAGGGGGCATCCTTTGTATTGTATTTCTAACCCTACTTGTCATTTCAGCATTTTCATTTCGGTTTTAGCATTAGATTTGCTTTTCTAGATTAGTTAATAAATGAAGAGCTTACATCTTCCCTGTGCTTAATGTTATATGATGATTTTTGGACGGACGCTACTTATATTTTGTTGTGTGTTGCATGGATGCAGATTCTGGATTCTCACATTCTTACAGAGCAGCAACGTGTCCCCAAGTAGAGACAGATGTTGACCACTACCGGTCAACTACTCATGCAGTACCACCCCCTTTTCTTTGCAAAAAGGGGCAGCACCTGATCGACGTGTCCGTGCCATCCTGCAGTCATCAGCAGTTTCATCATTTTAATTGTAAACCCAGTCTGCATGTATGAATTGTAAATAATCTTAGCAGATATGAGTCGTTTATGTAAAATTGCCTAGGTGGACCTAACTTTCTAATGATAATCTACGTCCCGGAAGGTTTTTCGTCTCACCGATCTATGATCGACAGAGTTTTCCTTCAGCCTGACCCCAAAGCCGGGATGGATTTTGTCATTAGAATTTTAGGAGAATCCTAGTGTGTTAATTTGCTAGATTATACTTGTGTCGCAGAAACTGGGTGATTTATGAGGGTCTATGATAAAGGGGTTTTCCCCTTTAAGATGTAAATTGTAAAAGTCATGATGAAATGTGTCTTGAGGGTTGGAAAATGTTTTAAATCCCCTCATGAGTCCTCAGTCCTAGGTCCTAGCTGATGTTTCCAAAGGCTTGGTTCGATGATCCATTTAAGAAAATAAATAAAATAATAATAAATTAAAAAAATAAAAAAATTAAAAAATGAAATAAATAAAAAAATTATAAAAAATTATAAAATAAAGCAAAAACCCTAAATAATAAAATAATAATATTTTGAGTGAATGCATGCAAAATATTATTTTTAATAATAAGTTAACAATTTCGACGGATGAGATTAAGAGATGTGTTGATCCTCATCGACGGTCGAGATCATTTCACCATGGATCACTCGAACTAGCGGTTGGGATCATTTCCTTTAAATAGGGTCTTAGGGGGTCATTTCAGATCATTGGATCTGTGAGTCTTGTACTGAAGAAGCTCTCTTGTAAACTGTTTTTGGTTAATAAAAGAAGACTTTGGCGTCCAAATCTAGCTGGTGTTACTCTCTGGAAATGCTGTGAGATTATTTAATTTTCTGCATATTTTATTTTTCAGCCATTAATAATAGCTTATTGTAGAGTATTGTGAGCACAAGTATCTTGTTCACTTGCTAGGGTTTGAGTGGTGTTACGGTTTCTGAAGTAATGGCAGGTATCTCCATTACTTTTTGACATCTAGCAGCATTTTTGCCCTCTTTACTGATGGTTGAAGTGAGCTGTGCAGGAAAACTCTTACTAAAGAAGATTGTCGGGCGTTAGGGGAAGTTCTCGGCTGAACCAGCCAACTCCCGCAAGCATTTTTTGCTGAGCCTAGTTCGATTTGATCCTGGGTCTATCATTCAGTTTATTTTTCTAATTTGCATGAGAGATTTTCTGAAGTTCTTCACAGTGAAAACCTCAAATTTTTATTCTTTAAAATATTTCGGTTCTTATTGCTGAATTTGGTTGTTAAGGGGCCAAAATCTGTAAGTTAATCAAGCTGATCTAGGGTTTCAAATTTTTTGCTTTATACAGTTTTCATTAGGGTTTTGTTTTCTTGTACAGGGTTTTCATCAAGATCAAATTTTCAGAAAGAGATTCTCGAAATCATAAAGGGGTTGATCAAATTCCGGAACCTGCCTGCCGATTTAGTAAGGTATCGAAGCCGTAAAGAGATAATTCGCTGTCGGCTGGGGAAGTATCAAACCGATTTATGTTATTGCCCTCCTCCGTCATCTGATTTTCCTAGAAGCCGCAAGCAAAAGGCATAATAGCATATGGCGTGACTGCATTAGATCGATGGGTAAAAAATTTGTTTAATACAGTGCTCAGGTATCGAAGCTGCACAGCGGGTGAAAAACGTCAGAGAACGCAGCCTTTTGGATACCCTTCAATGTATCCTGCGCCGGACAGCAAATCATATGCAAATCGAAAATATTCATAGTAGGATTGCCCAGGTTTTGGAACGATACAACGTGGGTTGAAAGCACGCATCATTTTCAAGCAAAAACTCAGGCGATTGCTATGCGTGTTCCCTTTAATTGCCTCCGTCTCAGATTTCCTGGCAAACCTGGCCCGAAAAGAGATACCAACGAAGGTTTTCGCATACTGCCATGCAGTCGCATTTTTCTGGGGGCTCTCCTACTGCCGTCAAGCTAAAAAGCATATAAAAAAACAAATAAAATCGCAGGGTGATTTGATGCGTTCCGCCATTAAAATCTCCTGCCAGTCTCAGGCCACTGCGTTGAATAGCAAACCCGAATCAAATCGCCAAGAATCAATCCTTGCTGCATCTATCTGCCCATTCGATTCTGCAATCATTCATCCCATAATCTGTCTGTCGTCTTCACTCTCAGACAAGGTAAGAGGATTCGATCCGAATCGAAATCGTTTTGCTCCGGTTCCGGTTTCCTTACTCAGGTTTCCTTCGCAGATCCGTTTTCGGTATTTCGTTACCCTTTGCAAAAATCATTCGACGTGTTTTAAATTTCCTTGAATTAAACTTACGTTTGAATTTTGAGAAATCTTTTAATTAGTTTACGGTAAGTTTTCGGTTTTAGAATAGTTTTAAGGTTTTAGGATTTTAAAATATATATATATATATATAAAGAGTTTTGTTTAGGTTTAAATAGCCTTAGTTTTTTTTAGTTTTAATTATTTTTGCTTTATTTCATTTAGTTTAGATCTAATAGATGTTAATTTTAGATTTTAATAGTCTTTTTTAGTTTAGTTTGCTAGTTTTAATTTTATTAATTTTTGAGCTTTAGATTTAGATTAAATAGTTTTAATTTTTTTTTAGATTTTATTAATTAAAAAATCATATTAAAAAAAAAGAAGAAAAAAAAAAGAGTTTTGTTTAGATTTTAGAATTTTTGACTTAGTTTATTTTGAATAGACTTTAGATTAGCTTCTAATTTAGGAATTGATTTTTTAGTTAAATAGTTTAAATTTCTTTTATTTGTTAAAGTTTTTGTTTTATTTTAAATTGTTTCATCCTTTTTAGATTTTATTAGTTAAAAAAAAAAAAAAAAAAAAAAAAAAAATTTAAAGATAAAAATTTCTTGGGAAATATTTTTGCCAGTTTCAGTCTTGGCTCGGGAATCACGTAGGTTTCATCTTTTATGCTGAGGTTGAAAATTTTTACGTGGGAATTAGTGTTTAATCTGATTAAATTTTCATCTGATGATTAATTGCATGAATGTGGTCTCCTGTTATTATTTTACATGGCTGTTCAAAGCACTTTATCTCTCAAAATCTAAATTTGTTGGAGTATCACTAAGTCGTTAAGCATTTTTCTCGCATTTGATAAAGGTTAATTTTCGCTCAGGCTTGGATGATAAATGGTTGCTCCTAATGAGATCATATTTCTGCAGCATCTGGTAATCAAATGATTAAACATTTACTCCACAAGCCACTGGTCTTTTAATTTCTAAATCCATCTAGTGCTTATCATATCGTGTCTCCCAACCAGCTGGTCGACAGTTGGTCTTCGTCATATCATAGGGTCTACCCCCCTTAGCCGCGGGAGACAAGCTTAAACGGAGGGATCGGGGATCAGAGTGACAGCCCCCGATCTGAGCGTTGTCATGTCAATCTGCGCGACAACACCTCTAACGAGGCTAATGAAAATCCAATGTGTGATGCCCAAATACAAATGAGGTATCTCATATTTATATGAGCCTCTTACAATTTCAAATTAGTCTATAAGCACCCCTAACAATATTTTAATGAGAAAAATACATGGTTTAGGTGACAAGCCCACCAAATAACTACTAAAGTGAATGATAAGCCATCCCAAGAGGGCCAAAATAGTGCCAAATGGAGTAAGAAGGGTCGTTGGAAGGCCTGAATGAGTCCTCTAAGTGCCATGATGATGAGGAGGGCTCCATAAATGATGATCAAGGCGTTGGCCCCTTGATTTCCAAGCAAAACATCCTGTGGTGCTCCCAAGTGGTTGTGGGGCATAATCAATGGCCTCATTGGTCTCTAGTCACTCAATAACAAGTCAATGCTCCATCAGTGAGGGCTAGAAGGTGATGCATGCCCTCCCGTGTCTCTCCAGATGAGACAAGACCCCATTTGGGCCTTGGATCAACTACCAAGTGATGGGTACACATCTACGGATGGTCGGGCAACAAGGTCCAAGTGCATCATCATCTCTGTATGGTTGGGGCACGAACAAGCAATGTGTGGCTCTGAAGAAGCCCATGGCTTGGAAATCAATGTTTTGATGTGGTGGAAGCCCATGGCTCTCAACACTCACCTTACAAGTGCCATTATGACCCTCTATAGGGCTTGGATCTCATATAGAAAACCAAGTCCAAGATGAAGACCCACCTACAATCTTGTATAAGATCCAATGCATCTCTTCTAGTGCAACCAATCATTAGTGCAATTGAGTAAATAAGTTTGCTACTCAGGGGAAAAAGTGAACATTTCATAGTGGCATGCCCTTCCAAATGGGATTTAGAATGTACAAGTGTTACCTGGCTCGACAAGAGAGATTGATAAAGGACCCTATTAGTTGGCTTCAACCTCTAAGGGAGTGACAGGTCCCTGGTACATCCATCAAATGGCAGGTGTCATGTGAAGTGATGAGGAAACAATGTGGGGCAATAGGGAAGGCTCCAAGCCACATGCCATGATACAAGGGAAGCTATAATGCGGGAAGCCCACACAGTGGGTGTATGAATGTAGGAGGGAGAAATCATGCTACATGACTTGCCCCGACCTTTTTTTTCCATCCTTATTCATATGAATTTTTCCTTTTATTGATTATTCTTACTTTTACTGCTTGGGGCTCCAAGGGATGATAGCATGATGTGTATGATGAAGCAATGATTACCCCCTTAAGTTTTGGCAATTCATTGCCCACTGGGGGTTGAGACAATCATGGGTTCCTTAAAGATGTAGGGGGGCACTAATAGGGGCCCTAGGAACCAAGGTGATGGCCATGCTGATTGGGGTTAGAGCTCATGCTTGGCTTTTGCCCATGCGCTATTTTTTTATGTCCTGGCCATCTTTTGGATTTTGTGGTACATTTCCTGTTGTAAGTGTCCAAATTATGCTTTTAACTTTCCTTTTAGCTGCATCAACCTCCAAGGCATCGTTCCATGCCCGACCCAAACTGTCGACAAGGGGATGGAGAGGCTAACACCATGTGGACCCAGATGGGAAAAAGTGTGAAAAGGGATTATAATGAGTAGAGGGGAGTGAGATATATGTTGTTGGGAAGCAGGACCATGCAACCAAAATTAGGGTTTCCCATGTAGTGCCACTCCTAAATCTAGTAGCCAATAGAGGAGATCCCATGGGACTAAGATACAAGATTAACACACAATTTGAGACAAGAGAACAAGAGTATAGTCCAAACCCATTCTTTCCACCAAATCCCCCCATTAATCCATGTCCAAATATGCCCAAGAAAAGCAAGGATAAACACCCAATTACATAATGAAAATTCATACCTTCGGGGTTGGAAGGCCCACCTTCAAACATACAATCATAACGGATGGGCGAGGTCACACAATCACTGGCTCTAGTGGCAGAGAATAGTGTCACATCGAGCTATCTGGTGGTTGCAAGGCACTGTTAGCTATCGATTAAAGAAAAATTTTGGAGAAAATTTCTCCTATAGGGGTCACCCACTGGTGGTGGGTAAAAGGTAATATTGCAAACATCGACATTGAGATAAAATAAGCAAGGGTTCAGAAAACCAGAAAATTGTAAAAATATTGGTAAAAATCAGCAAAATTAAGATACCACCAAAATATAGGTAAAAATCGACAAATATTGGCTAGGCCAAAAATCGCGAAATTGAGATAAAATCACAGTAAAATTGGGATGTTTGCAACACTACCTGTAGGTTCTCCTTGAGGATATTAAGAAGATATTGACTATGCTGCAACCAATCCCTTGCCATGGCTGCTCTACTGTCTCCTAGTAGCATCTCTAAGAATGTAGGAGAATCGTATCCATACAATGCCTTGAAAGGAGTAATCTCGATAGACATATGGTAGGTGGTGTTATAATGGTACTCCCCCAAGTGTAACCACCTAATCCAGGTCTTCTGTTGTCCTGCTACATAATTTCTTAAATATCCCTCCACGCACTTGTTGACAATTTTTGTTTGGCTATTCGTCTATGTGTGATAACTGTTGCTCGGGGTTGACACTGTGCCTACAATAGTTCCTGCCAAAATGCACTAGGGAACCTATTATCTCTTTCACTAACATTACGATTGGGAATCCTGTACAATATGAAGGCCTCTTGAAGGAATGTCTTTGCCACCTATGCCGCTAAATAGTTGGAAGATATGGCTATGAAATGGGAAAATTTGATTAATCTATCAACCACCACAAAGATGCAACCTTTCCCTTGCACCTTCAGAAGCCTTGTGATGAAATCCATGGAAATACTCTCCCATTTTTTATTTGGGATTAACAGTGGTTGTAGTAGTCCTGCTAGATGGGTTTGCTCGGTTTTGTTCTATTGGACGATGGCACATTTAGCTACATGCCTTCGAATATGCCCATTGAGTCCTTTCCATGCAAATATCTCTCATGTCTGGCTATATGTTTTGAAGAACGCTTGATGTTTGGCTAGGGGTGAGTCATGCATGGCCCTCATGATCTTCTCCTTGAGTTGTGACTCAGGATACCAATAATATATGTACTTTGTAATAGATAGTGTGGTTGACGATCCTGTATTTGTCATCCTGAATTAATCCATAAGTTAGCTCACATGCAAACCTATTTTTTGAGAATTCCACTAGTAGAAGCCCCTTTCAATCACTGTTGATCTACATGAGAGAGCAATCAGTTGACATCCTAGAGAGAACATTGGACACCACATTCTTCTTCCCCTTCACATACTCAATATTGAAATCATAGGCTTGAATTATTTTGACCCATTTTTGTTGCCTCTCATTGAGATCTTTTTTCTCCAGAAAGCATCTCAGGCTATTGTGATATGTTTTGACCACAAATCTTCCTCCCACCAAGTATTGCCTAAACTTTGCAAGTGCATGCATTAAGGCCAACATATCCTTGTCATATATAGAGTAGAGCCTCTCTAGCTTTCAACTTTTCAAAGCAATTAGATGTCCATCCTGCATCAATACTGCTCTCATTCCTCTTTTGACACATCGCACTGCAAAACAAAAGGTTGTGAAAAATATGGAAGTGCAAGAATATGATAAGAACTCATTACCTCCTTGCACCTTTGAAAAGTGCGTTGTGCCTCTTTTGTCCATCTTGTTACCCACCAATGTGGGTGACCCCACAAGAGACAAGCTTTCTCTTACTTTGCACATCTAACCGGCCAACTAGCATCCCCTCATAGCCACCACTAGCCGATGGCAACGTGCCATTATATCTCGCCACCTGCATCAGTCATATACCTTCTCAACCATCTAGTAAGAGCACATGGACGGAGGTGGGCTTCTAATAAAAAAGTACTTTATTCATTTTGCAATCGGGTGCTTATGCTTGTTTGTACTTGGGGCTTTTGATATGGATTATGGGGTGACCTAAAGGAGGGGTTTTGATTGTGATCTTGTTCCCTCACCTTAAATGGGGGGTTATGCTTCAATCATAGTCTAGTGGGACCCCACCTAACGGCCCAATGGGTATAGTAAGGGCACTACTCGGAAGCCTTGATTGAGATAGTGTGTTCCATCTATCCCTATTCCATACTTACCACTTTCCATCTTACATCACAGGCCCATATTCCACCTCCCTTTTTTGGGTACAATTGACTATTAGTTCTCTGGGATTTAACACCCACAAATCCACATACCTGGGTAGAGCCCAAAACGTCGACCTGGGAGGTTGATGTAGCAAAAAGAAAAGGAAAAATCATATAATAACCACAAGAAAATAAAAGAAATAATATCAAAATGAAAAAGATGGTCGATACATGCACATTAGCACGTGGGAAAAAGCCTAGAATGAGATCTAACTCACTCATTATGGGCATCATCCAATTCTAGAACACAAGTTCCTCCTATACATCATAAAAAGGAACCCTTGCATGTCCCAACCCTGATGGGCAATGAGCTGCCTCATCATTAAGGGGTAATACAACTCCTATACATCATACAAAGAAAGCCATAACCCTTTGAGCTACTAGTGTTGCAAAGAAAAATCAAGCAAAAGTAAAAGGAAACAAGAGGGTTAGAAAAACAAAGGTCGAGTTCGTAACTCATGTATCCAAGATTGCTCCCTCCTCGCATATATACACTCAGGATGTGGATCCCCATCATGTTGGTCCTTCTGACCATGGCACTTGGCCATGTAGTCTTCTCCCCTCTGTACCATAATTATTCAATAACACCCATTAATTGAAGGGTGGACTGAGGAAATGTTACTTGCCCTTAGGGGTTGGAAACACCTAATAGGATTGTCCTTTAGCTACTCCTACATAGGGAGGAAACACCATTGCGATCTCAAACCCTCAATTTTGGAAGGGAAACCTCATTTGAAGTATTAAATATGCCTCTACATTCAAGCTTGGTTCACTTAGATGCAAAAATGACTATTGTACCTAATCACTGGTTGCTTTCACTAGACTTTATGTTGCATTTGTCAGGTGGTTCCATAGCCCAAGCTTTGGGCACCTTACCCATAGTTACCCAAGCCATTTGTTAAGTATATTGACACTTATAGGTGAAGCGTTGAGAGCCTTGGGTCTTTGAGAAGTACAAACACATTACATCTATCCCCAAATACCTTTTGCACCCAAAGCATTCTGCCACTTTGACTACATTTGAAGATTCTTCAGGATGATGCACCTGGACCAGCATGCCCTAGACCGACATTAGCACTCTTTGAGAGATGGTAGTTGATCCAGACCCGAGATAAGGATGGTCTCACCTTCTGAGCCATAGGAGGGCTAGTAGCACCTGGAAATCCCTTAACGTTGGAGCATAGAGAGATATTTTGAAGTAGTTGGCGACGTAGGAGACCACCTTTGGTGCCTCAAAATGGATATTGGGTCCATAGAGGGATTTTGACAAAGATTGGAGGACCAACCCTCACATATTGATTTTAGGAGGCTTCTACAACACTCAGGGCACCTTGGCTCATGCCACATGGAGCTCTACGCATGGATGACATCAACCTTTCTAGGCCTTACGAGTGGGATAGTCACTTGTTTTTTGTCCAAACTAGTGGGTTGGCTCGTAATGCAATGCATCATTGTGATCTTACTTGTTTTCCTAGGGGCTTTTAGGCTAATTAGGCTTTGTTCCTCCTCATAATTAGAGGATAGGATCATTTTGTTTCTCATTATCATCACTTGTGAATTCAACCTTCTCTTCTTGAGCATTTCAACCTAGTCGCATATTGGAGAGATCTGATCTATGGAGCGAAGTTTGTCTTGGAGCTATTGTCTTGTCTTTGGAGAAGTTATCTTGGATTGATGATTCGATTGTTGTTAAAATTGGCAACTAGGGCCAAATTACACTTTAGACAGCTCATTTGATGGAGATGATGATTGTATTGAATTCCTCTTTTCGAGAGAACCAAAATTGATCTAAAGATCATCAAATTTGGACAAGCATAAATGTGTTTTTGAATTTATGGCCACACATATGTAAATTGTCAAGGTCGGACACATCATCTTGTAGGCTCATGAAGCCCAAGAAACATGTCACTTCACCCTCAACGACTTGTATAAATATAAGCGACCTCTCACCTCATTTCGCATCATGATCACTCACACATTCTTCTCTCCTCTCATTAGTTCGTACAACTATTGGGCATATTCTTTCTCTCACATGTGTGGCAACGAGGACGAATTTTAGACAAAATTACAAGGCTGAAAATTCCAGTCTTTCCTGTAGTTTTACCAGCATTGACCAATGTTGACTTTGACTTTCCAGGCAACTTTTGGGTTTGATCGTTTGGGCAATTTTCTATTTGGGCAGACCACACTCTTTGGCATAGAAACTAAGGTGTTTTGAACACTTTGACTGTAGAGATAAATTGCAAGTTGACCACAAACTTTAGGAAGAAGTTTGACCAAGTTTGACAACTGGATTTGGGATTGTTTTGGGTTGACTTTGACCTCTTGTTCAGGCCGAGTTTGACTGGGTATGCCCGAGCTTCTTTAAGGACATTTTGTTGCTACTTTGACCAACGTTGACTTTCTAGTTAGGGCTGAATTTCACTGCAATTGACTGTAGATTTGACAAGGTTGTTTTGACATTGATTTGGCAAGTCAACTTTGACTTTTTCTAATCTCTCTCTTTGTTGAACATTTGATATAATAATAAGAAGAATTGATCAAAGGGTTTTCCCCATCTTGGGGTTTTTCCCTAGCATCCACCAAATCTGGTGTTCTCTTGTCTTGGCTTATCTTATGCATTTTTGTTATTCATGTTCTATCTACAGTTACTGTCAATGTGATTGCTATTGGAATACTAAATTGGAAATTGTCATTGGGCTGCTAAAGAACATTGAAGTAATTGTGCTAGGCATAAAACATATCATTGTTAACTAAAATTAACATGAGATCTGAGCATAGGTGAAGATAAAGCCCAAGCAATGGCTACTACATCTTACTTCAAATCTGAGGATAACCTCAAGGACAAATATGACTATCATGCATGGAAAATGACTTTGGACTTTACTTTGGAAGAGCATGATGTCATGGACTATGTGCAGGGAAGAGTGGTGGAGCCTCCTTCAAATGCACCTGTTGCTGCAAAGATGAAATATAAGAATGGTGAGTTCAAGGCTAAGAGAATTATCATAGACTCCATTCAAAAGCATTTGGTTACCTATATTTCTAATTTGGGAACATCTAAGGAGATGTATGATAAGCTAGTTCAAATGTTCAAAGTAAACAATGCAAATCAAATCCTCTTTGTCAAGAACAAGTTAAAAGCATCAAGATGGATAAAGGGGAGTCTATCCAACCCTACTTTATGAGAATAACACAAATCAAGAATGACCTACTATCTATTGGAGAATTTATTTCTAACAGGGAGCTTAGTTTCATTGCACTTGGATGTCTTTCAAGAGCATGGGATGTGTTTAACACCACCATTCTCAACAATGACAACATTCCTAGTTTAGATGACTTATTGGCTAGATGCACTCAAGAGGAGACGAGGATGATGGGGAGAGACATGCCTTCAAATGGAAATGAACCTACTGCTTTCTCCGCTCATGCTAAGAGGAAAAATATTGCTAGTCCAAGGTGATAAGGCCAAGGATTCAAGCAGGAATTCAAATAAGGAAAAAAGGAAGGTGCTACAATCGTAACATGTTCGGAAACTTGCTAGAGAATGTCCTCACAAGAAGAATTCTCCAAGGGATGACAACAACAACAACAACAATTTCAAAGGAATGGAAATCAAAGGATAATAGGTTCAACAATAAAGGAAAGAGGAATTGCTCGATATGGAAATGATTGACCCCTCAAAAGGATGAGAAATACTAGGAATGATGAAAGTAATGTTGTATAAAAACAAAATGAGTTTTATCTTATTTTTGCTCTATCTACTGTCTCTCCTCAGAATACTTTGGATCATTGGTTGATTGATAGTGGATCTTCAAGGAACTTCACTGGGTATAAGGAGGCCCTCTCAAATTTGGTTGAAAAGAAGACTAATTTGGAGACCATACTTGGAGATAATGCCATGTACCCCGTGAAAGGGATAGGTACTGTCACTCTTCACTTGAATCAAGGTCAAACCATTCATCTACAAGAAGTGTTGTATGTACTCGATTTGAAGAAGAACATGGTGTATATTTCTGCGATGGAAGATAAAGGCTTCAAGGTAGCATTCATTGATTGAAAGGTGCGTATTTGACAACGAAACCCTAAATATGCATTCACACTTGGATTTAGGGTTGATGGTCTCTATCAAGTTGGAGGAAGTCCTTTGGGAACCTTGACTTGCGATACTTCTCTTCAATCTAGATTATGGCACCAAAGATTTTCCCACCGAAGATGGTCACAGGTATGGCCGAGTTCAATATGAATCATGAAGGAGTTTGTTAGGGTTGTGTAGCTAGGAAAATTACAAGGGGACCATTCCCTCCTAGTGAAAGGAAAACTATTGATATTCTTCAATTGGTCCATTCTGACCTATTTGGTATGTTGCTTGTAACATAATTGGGAAGATACTTATACTATGTAATCTTTGTGGATGACTTCTCACACAAAACATGGATCTATTTCTTGAAGAAGAAGGATGAAGTGTTCAAATGGTTCCGTTCTTTCAAAGCATTGGTGGAAAATCAAACAAGGAAGAAAATAAAGATACCGAGGACCGAAAATGGAATTGAATATGAATCAAATGAATTCAGTGGCTTTTGCAGAGAGGCTGGCATTAAGAGAGAGACAACTATTCCATACACTCTTGAGCAAAATGTCATTGTTGAAAGGAAGAACCAAACAATTATGGAAGCCACCCGTGCCAACTCCATGATCAAGGTCTACCAAAGTTCTTATGGGGAGAAGCTACCAACACTGCCATGTATGTTCAAAATAGGAGCCCACATCAAGCATTGGATTTCAAGACATCTGAAGAAGTTTTCTAGTAAGAAACATGATGTTTCTCATTTTAGAATATTTCGTTATCCCGTGTATTTTCATGTGCCTAAAGAGAAAAGAAACAAGTTGGAAGCATTTGAGAAGAAAGGTATATTTATGGGCTACAGTGAAAATTCAAAAGCATATAGAATCTATCTGCCCAGTCAAAGAGATGTCGAAGTAAGCCCTTATGTCACCTTCGATGAAGATACTTCCCTTGGGAAAGCCAGATATCTCCCCATTCCAAGGAAGGACAATGATGATGTTGCGGAAAAACAGGATGAACCTCCAACATATGAGCTTATCCCTGATGTTGATGGTCCAATGGATCCTATTGATCCACTTCCTGGTAATCCTTTTGCCTCAAGAAAACGACAGCTATGGCTAAAAAATACTCTCGAAGATGCTGAAAGACATATTGCTTCAAGAGGAAGATTTTGTGAAAGTAAGAAGACGAACAAGTACCAAGGATATTTGGCTAATATGAGTGCTATTGTTCAAGCTGAACCATGCACATTCTCTATCCGAGCGAATAACATAAAGATTAACAACTTGGCCTTAAGGAAATTAACACAATCTCTTGGCACAATTTAATCTCGAAATGATAAATGAAATTGGATTAGATTGGTCTTCAAACTCGGTCTTCTTGAAAAACTGAACTCGGCCCATGCATTGACTGAAAATTCAGTCCCTCTCCACATTTGTTCCTACAATAAACACAAATGGAAGATCTGAAATGATCTTCCCCAAAAACTAACTAGGGAGGCACTCGAAGTCCACCGAAATTAGCTTGAGTTTCGCTTGAAAATCAAGAAACTCGCTTGAGTTCCTTTCAATTGTCAATGAGATAGCTAAGAATAGCATGATTTGCCCATGAGTCCATCCCCCATTTATAATTCTCCCTTGAGCCCCCTTCTAGATTCTCCTCTTTTCCTATTATTTTATTGGTAGGGCCCAATTTCCACTAGGAGACTTTTGCCGCCATTTTGAATAAAATAATAATTGGCCTCCTTTATCAATAAAATATTATTTTTCTGCCTATCCAAAATAATAATTTTCCCCCATCTTCCAATAAAATATTATTTTCTGCCATTCTCTATTAAAAAAATAATGCCTTCCTCCTCTAATAAAATATTCTTTTGCCACCATTCCATTAAAATAAAAATTTCTCCCCTTTCTCACAAAATAATCTTTCCCCAATGAGATTTAATAGGATGACAGTTCCTGATTACGGATCTGTATGATCGGAACTTGTGATCAAGTCACACATCGCTGTCTACTGGACCTCCTTTTTAATACTACAGAAAAATTGGCAAAACTCTAAGCAATTTTTACATGCACAAAATTTGGGAACATCACAATATGTTCCCATGATATATAGATAAAAATTATCTGTCAGTTGCATGCTACATAATTCGACAAATCCAGAATCACAAACTGCAGGAGACATTAAAATTGTTGTTATTAGTTTTATGATTGAAAAAAAAAAATTACAGGCATGAACCCTTCTCTGGTTGGGAAAGGCTCCTCCATATTTCTAGGGTATTAAAATGAAGTTATACATCACTTGAGACTATTACTGTAAAGGCATAGAAAATGGATCCTAACCATCTGGTTAGTCATAACTGGTCAATCAACCAAGGCCACCCTACTTTTGGGGTAGTCAAAGATTATAGTAAACCTGGTAAGTAATTCCATGCAAAGAATACCAGATGTATACTCGGAAAGATGCAGTTGTGTTGAACCACCAGATAAATAAACAGCTTTGACCTGTTCAAAGGAATGACCCGCAATCTCAACTTCGTTGATTAGTGTAGTATGAACCTGAACAAAAAGCAAGTCTCACAAAATCGATTAGAATAGACAGCTATTTTGTTATCTGTTAATATCATAGGAGATAAAAACCACTGGAAACCTGAATACCTGATGTCCCTCTCCTCTTGAGTTTATTCCTTTGATATTTGCAAACCCTTCAACTTGTAAGTTCAAATATTTTTCTTCTTTTGAATAGAAGATGATATCAACTCCACCTGCTCCAGTATCAAGAAGCAGAATTGAATCTTGACCATTTATCTTAGCAGGAACATTTGGTAGATTCATGAGGAAAATAATCCTCTGCAAAATGACATATGGAATATGTAAATCTATGAATGCTACTATGGAATTTGACATCATGAATACAGAGTTGCAATCTTTCTCAAGCAAAAGTAGAACACGAGCAGGGTACATCCCAAAATGATAGAACACAAAAACGATACTAATCGCTTTGGAAAGACACATACCTCCCACTTTGGAGGCTCCTTGCACTTTTCTTCATAATAAGAGTGATCAAACAATGAAACACAGCCTTCCTTGCATGATATCTGTAGCAGCCAGTTTAAAATTTGACTGATTGGCAACACATAATCTTGACATGGCTAAACAAATCGTCTATTTACGGACTTGACATTTATGTGGCATTTCCAGAAACTATAAAGAGCCTTGACATCAAACGTTACAAAATATAAGAAAAAATACCATTTAAATTAATGTAGGTTTAAGGAAATTAAATTAGAAGTTTAAGTGCAAGAAATTTCTCTTGAATTTTGGGATTAGGCAAACAACAAATGAAAACATTAAAAGTTGAATTATATGTACTCTTTCTTTCAAAGTGCTTTCAGTGATGTTCTCTATGCTTGTTTACATCCTCTTTATAACATACCCAAACCCCTTAGTACCTTACTGAGGGTTTGGGGTACCTAGCTCCAATACCACACTATAACACCCACATCACATCCAACCACAAGGGTCACCTTAAGAAGGTGGCATGGTAAAATTTTCATTGTTTTTAATGAACTCAATCCGCATTTTTGAGGCCACCATTGCCTTCTGCTTGTTGAGAACTTTCCGAGGTATAGATTTTATCAAATCTGAGTTTGGATCAACAAGTTACGGCCATTTGGAGATTTCATACTTGGTGCCACATCAGCATTACTGTGAAGCTGACATGTGGAATATGACATGGCACCTTGGTCCACATGTGAGGCTGAGGATGGTGCCAATTCAGCACCAAGGCCACCTAGCCCTGCCACATCATATTATATATTTATATTAATATTCCAAATAATTAAAATGCATATCCATAACGTGCCATTATTATATTATAAACCAACCCACATGCACATAAAACCAAATGCTAAATTCCAAGGTGTTGAGACCATCAATGAAATCCAAAATTTACCCATCATGAAACCCAAAACATTTCCCTGATCACCAATGGGATAAGACTCCTACCTTTTTGTTGATTGCTGGTGAAGTAATAACTCAAAACTTTTCACTAACTACTGATGATATTTCCAAAGTGCCAATGGAAAAGTCAAAGTGTTAATGGACTTGTTACCCCGCATGTCAGCAAGGCCAAATAAAAATTTTGCAGCATTTTATCATCACCTTTTGTAAGCCCAAAGTCAGAAGTCAAAGCATTGTAACAACCATGTATGGTTTTGTATTAGGTATACTAGGCCTGTGTCTTGTAGTTCACTCTGCATGCATCTCATCTTGTATAAGATTGGAAAGCCTTAGGTAATCCTATTTGTCATGGTATTATGGGAGTCTGCTTTATCACCGGTGTATGGGCCAGTCCAGGGTGCGTCAAGGTGCACCTGTCTTTAGCACATGGTTATGGTCAATAGAGTCTGTTGGTCGCCTTGGCTTTGGTGCAATCTTCCTCAAACAACTCTCATGCATGGTAGTTTCATTTTTTATAACTCTCACATTTTCGAAGGCTATAGACGATTCCCAACGCAAAGTGGCCCTGGTAGTCAAAATATCAACTTGGTCTAAAAATTTTCAGCTTGATGAGAGGATTGCATGCCACATTCCAATGTTTTGATCAAAGGTGCTAGTGGCTAGTTACAGTTTGGTCAAACTTGGTCAACAGGTCAAATAGAGTTCCACGTGACAGAACAACGGGAGTGTTGGCAGAATCATACATACATTGTCATAAATGATTAGAAAGGTGAGAGGCACCAAACCCAGGAGCCAGATTTTAGAGATCCATCAAGGCATTAGAGAACAACGTAATATCCCCAATTTTGTGAGCAAGGGAATTTTTCCTAATTTTGGTAATATTAATTAAAAGGGGCAAATATTATTTTGGAGAAAGGTGGCAAGTATTATTTTATTGGAGATTGGCGACAAATTATTATTTTATTAAAATGGAGGCAAAAGTCACTTAGTGGAAAATGGCCCCCACCATTAAAATAATAATTAAAAAGGGAGTCTAGGAGCATGGGGAGAAATTATAAAAGGAGTAGGGACTCATTTGCTAATCATCTTATGAATATTACATTTCACCTTTCATCTTCTCTTGGGGCTGTTTAGCACAAGAAGAAAAGTGATGTTTAGCACCAGAAATTCCAAGCAGAATTCCACCCTCATTTCGGAGAACTTTGAGTGTCTCCCTAGTGAGGTAATCTGGGAGTTCATCTCATGACTTTCCTTGAGCTTCACTGCAGGAGTTTGCCCAACTATGCGCATTTCCTAGGCATAGAAGGATTCGAGTCTTTGCAAAGAGATTTTCCCTGATTGGAGCTGGAGTTTGGTGGCATTTTGTAGGGCAAAGATTGAGGATATCTTGTGGGCCAAATTTCTCTCAGTTATGTAGTGTGCAGATATCACTCGCTGATGTTTGCGCAGGCGAGAGTAGTTAATTCCTAGAGACTTTTGGGTTGGAGAGAAAGCCTATTTCAGAGGAGATTAGCGTGGAATTTAGGTGGCTATTCAGCACCTATCTACAACAGATTTGAGTAGAGCTTCTTCAGCAGGGCACAAAGTCTACCTGACAGAGCCATTCCCACTTTTTGGGGTTATCCGGGTTAGCCAGAATCGGGCAAAACCATTTCTGGGTGTTGTTGGGATTGGTGTATAGAGGCCAGGGTTAATTTTTCAGAATTTTCTGGGCAATATACACAGAAGAAACCCAGTAGGGCATATAGCTAGCCAAAGAGCCATTTGAACCATTTTGGAGGGATTTTTCATCACTTGGATTCAACCCAAACTATTTCTGGGTTTTACTGGGTTTTGAGAGAGGAGTTCAGATCTGAAATTTCAGAGCATTCCGGGCATTATTCTGAGCAGAATGTCAATTTTCATTTGGCAGCTTGTAGGAGATTTTCTGGGCAGTGCGTATTATCAATTTGGAGCCATTTTAGCAATTGGGTTAGCAATATTTCACCTGGTTTTTGCATAGCTTGCTTGGCAAGCCCTCTATTATTTTGTACTCAGATTTCCCCATATTAATAAAATGGCTCATATTTTCTGCTCATATTTACTGGAGTTCTAATTTGGGTGCTTGATTTTATATTTTGTTGTTTGTTCCTAGTTCCTAGTTCTATATTTACTGTTATTTTCCATATAGGAATATTATAGTGGTATCAAAACATGATCTTCGTCAGCTGTGGGGGAGTTAGCAAGATCATGGAGGGGTAGACATGCATACACAGTGAATGGTGAAACTATGGACATTCCAATCAAGCAAGAAAGATGGAGTACATAGAGGACCAGGAAGGAAATCAATAGAAACAATGAGAAACTAAAAGAACTAAGGGCCCAATTGAGTAGCGTTGAGGGAACAAACCATAGCCATCTTCATTTCTATGGCAGTGACCCTAGAGATAAGCATGTCACTAGGATGAAGCCATCCACATCACTCATGGGAAATCATCCAAAGCAAGGCATATCGAAAACAGTGGGAAAATTAATCCTCACCTGCTTTGATGGTTTAGTTAGGAGTTCTATCAGGAAATGGATGTAGGAGCTAGAAACACATCCGGCTAAACCCCATGAGAGAGATGGATGCCATCAAATATGCCTCTTGGCATTTGGATGGAGATGCCATGTGTAAAGACTGATATTAAATTTCAACAAGATTGACAGATTTCTTTTGTAAAATTCTATCGAATTAAATGCATTTGCATACCTGATTCTCCCATCTGGTGTCGATCACATTGCTCCAAGTTTTCTGGTTTCGTTACCAAACCAACTGATTCCTCCCTGCATATCTGGGATCAACCTCTGCGGTTCCCAAATCCAGAGAACTTCGAAATGGAAGTCCACTGGCCCCCGTGCCCAAAACTCCAAGAACAGTTGAAGATTTTCCAATTTTCAGTTCCAAAATCTAGTTTTCAGTTCCAAAATCCAGCCCCTGGCTTTCCAATTTTCAGTTTCAAAATCTAGCCCCTGGCTCATCCCTCCAACAAATTTATTTTTCCCCATTCTCTGTATATTCCCCCCGCGCCACCCCCCCCCCCCCTTCATGCTCCTCTTCCATTTATGTATAACATTTCTTGGCAGTCACCGCTTCCTACATGGTGACACCTTTCCCCCTTTGTAACATGTAACTCCATTTGTTCAAAGCTACAGGGATATTGACGTGTATTAGTTTACCTTTAGGATTTTTTTATTATTTTTCTTTAAATGCCCATAGTTTATAATATTTATTTTATTTTGATTTAAATTTCATATTTTAATAATTATTTAATATAATTTATTAATATTATGGGATATATAAATATATAACCATATTTATAATTAACTTTAAATTTTACATTTATTTCTTTATAACCAAATTTACTTTATACTTTTAAATTTATATTATTGAAATTATTTACGGTATTTTCTCCTTAATTATGACGCATTTAAGCAATATGCTCGGTGATGGGTGAGGGTGTAACTTCTATCTGAAGCAGTGTCGATTTTCAACATTTATTGTTAATTTAGAATATATATAATAGTGCAATACATGCAATACATGCATATGTAGCTATCATGCGCATGCATTGTATGCATGCTAATACACTTGTGCTCTCTATATTAAAGATGGGTCATTACACCATGGAGTGGTGGTACTATGGACTGATCCCTTTGGTTCATCCAGGAATCACGTCTTACGAGAGTTCAGATGGAGGCTCATAGAAATATTTGAAGAGGACACCAAACCCCCTTAGCAGGAGTGGACAGGACAACGACAATTAGAGGGCGAGATCAGGAGGCACTTTTGCTGGTGGAGACCTAGATTTAGATATCGGGAATCTGAGGAGAAGGTTGAGTAGGAGGCTAAGAGCACACTGGATTATGAGGAGCAAACAGATATACCTAGTGTGATGGCAGGAGTCACCCTTGTTAGAGACCCCCTTGATAGATTCGATTGAGACAATGATAGAGAGAGTAGAGCACACACCCATGGAGCCATCCAATGACGAGGTGCCAATAGGCACAGAGGCATCTAGATTCATGACAGAGTTGTCAGAGGAAAACCAACTATGGTTGATCGGTGAGGATGTTTTGCATGATGGGTTGTCGATGGAGGAGCAGTTGGAGGCTCACATTAAGGTCGTGATGGAGGAGGATGTGCAACCATCCTTTGGGCTAGCCATTGACAAGGGGCAACAAAGGGAGCACGCTTTCAGAATTCAACATAGTTTACTTCAAAGGCATGCTGGTGGGGCTTCTGACATTATTAGCCCACCTCTATGCATTGGACAGAGGGAGGTAGAGTTGTCTAGACAGATCATAGGGGATGATGAGATTAGCCGAAGCAAGCAACTTGAGTAGAGTTTGGCACAACACCAACATGGAGGCCTTGTTCCTAACACAAGAGATTGCAGATTCGATCCCTTTGGGATTGGATGGCGAGAGGTACTAAGTTCATACCCAATGGAGCAGGCTAGGAGGATGGATACATCCATGGCCATAATTCAGCAGAGATTGTGGGTTACCAGAGGGGCTCGAGGGTCTGACTATTGTTTGGATCCAGGTGGGATTCCCTATTCATCATCGAGTCGGTAGATGATGGTAGTAGCTGCATGATGGACTCGGTGCTTGGGCACACACACATTTTCATATCCCCTTCAGAGTTTCAGACAACACCAGTCATAGGATGGATTGACAAGGAAGCAGGCAAATTCTGTAAGTTGTCATGGAAAGCTCGCTGTACATTGGATTGTGGGACGATCAACACACTCTGACAAGGGTTGATCGGAGGAGGTGGCATCTGCAGGCCACCAGATAGAGCACTGTATGGGTATGAGGATTCTCCACGGATATGTGGGGTGCAAAATTCATGGTAGTAGCTGCATGATGGACTCGGTGGTTGGGCACACACACATTTTCATACCCCCTTCAGAGTTTCGAACAACACTAATCATAGGATGGATTGACAGGGAAGCAAGCAAATTCTATGAGTTGTCATGGAAAGCTAGCTGTACATGGGATTGTAGGACGATCAACACATTGTGAGTTTTCATGGTAGTAGCTGCATGATGGACTCGGTGGTTGGACACACACATTTTCATATCCCCTTCAGAGTTTCGGACAACACTAGTCATAGGATGGATTGGCAGGGAAGCAAGCAAATTCTGTGAGTTGTCATGGAAAGCTGGCTGTACATGGGATTGTGGAACGATCAACACATTCTGACAGGGGTTGATCGGAGGAGGTGGCATCTGCAGGCCACCAGATAGAGCATTGTATGGGGATGAGGATTTTCCACAGATATGTGGGGTGCAAAATTCATAGAGTAGCAACACCTTAGCGACACCACCACTAGCACTTAGGGAGGTTTGCTTGTCAGATCACTCTGAGAGGATCAAGAGGGGAGGTCCAGTCATCCAAGGTTATGGAGGTGTGGTAGTTGAGATTGCAACCCTGATAGGATGTGAGTTGATGCCTATGAACTTAGTTTTAGACAATAATATCGAGGCGTGTATTGTGGTATGCAACGGTCCGCAACAGTATGCAGAGGAGCACAAAGGTGTGCGGTGGTGCACAATGGTGTGTAGGGTTGCACCATGGTGTAGGAAGTGCGGTTCACGTTGCAGTGCATTTCTTCATAGAATGATAGACACATCGATACAGGAGGGATACTAGCTGATCCAGGATGACGCAGTAGCATTTAGTAGGGCTCGACAGTGCATGGATATGTGCAACTGGGTGCAACTGTATGCCAGAGGGCACGAGGATACATGGTTATATGCAATGATACTAGCAGGGAAATTCCTTGATGAGGATGTTAGGCATGCCATTATGGTGGACATACCCAGGTTGGGAGGGGGGATCGGTCACGGTACGGGCCGGGAGTGTCCACACAGTGTCTTGATCATACCCATCGGAACCCATGCAGCTTCCACTCTTTGGCATCACGTACAATTAAGGAGAGCCTTGTTGTGTCTGTTCCAGATCCAAAATGTGGATAACAGGACTGGGGGATTTTCCTGAGCAGGGTTGTGCACGAGTTGACATCCATTGGCTAGGGGATGAGGTGATCTTCTACAGGGGTGGCATACCGTTCATCACTGAGCCTACACTTGGGAAGTTGGTCAAGGGGGAGAGATGTGCCACTTTTCCTGTAGGGCATGTTGAGATCCTGCATCAACAGAGGAAACCATGTGCGACTGAGGCAGTTTCCCAGTAGGTGTTTAGGCTCCAGACACTATATTGGCACATTATCCAGAGTGTGGGTGGCAGACTTAGTGATGATGGTTGGCAGGAGCAGGAAAAATATGCATACATTGAGTCGATTGCAATTATCAAATACTCATCTATTGACTGCATTTAGGGGGTAGCTATTTGGCACAAGTGGTTTCCAGCGGTCATCAATACTACACAGTGGCAGGCCCAGGGAAATTTAGCATTAGTTCATGATATATGGAGCCTATTTAGTGATTGCTCTTAGGGACTAGAGACGAGGCACAGATGGATTCTAACAGTTGTCAGAGCTATGCCACATTAGATCTGGCTGTGGGATCCAGGGATTCAACTGGTTGGTAGGTCACTCTATCTCATGATGAGCGGGGTCATGGCAGAGAGTGATCTAGTTCACTCTTGGGTTGACATGGGGCTTTGTAGAGCCCTTCATCGTATGGCGAGGAAGGCTTTTCGTGTTGTTTCTCAGGTTCAGAGTTAGCACGGGATGGGTAGATTTAGACATCATGGAGATTCCTGGGTAGGATATGGTATGTGCACGTTGGGCCATCAATTATAATCAGAGTGATGCAATGTCAACATGGTGGCATTCCTTTGAGATTGGCATGGGACATTGGCATTTCAGGGCTTGGTAGGTCCAGCTACCCATAGGTGTGAGCTATTTTTGGCAAGAGGAGATGAGGCAGACCCTCCACAAGGTGTTAGATTTATAGAGAGCACTTTGGTCCCTAGTGACCTGCAAAAAACACGAGGCACTACACCAGTATGGAGGAATGATCAGCAAGAGAACATCACGAAAAGTTCAGGAGGGCGAGGATTCATCTCCACGAGGGTTGGATTGCATTTTCAGGAGCCTACTCTAGTGCATGAGATTGGTTTTTCAGTAGGGCAGCCTCTCGAGGAGTTGGTTAGGATTCCACATGATCAGGGAGCTCTACTTACTGGCGATATGCGAAGTGTTTCGAGTGATTGTGTCTTGTGGGGCAAGGAGTGCTCCACACTAAGAAGGATGACTCAGGACCCTCATATCGAGGGATTCATTTATGACA
Organism: Pinus tabuliformis; assembly: GCA_031772625.1. Classification (NCBI taxonomy): domain Eukaryota; kingdom Viridiplantae; phylum Streptophyta; class Pinopsida; order Pinales; family Pinaceae; genus Pinus; species Pinus tabuliformis. Next base: position 1,103,652,252 of record CM062816.1, on the reverse strand, counting down.
AGCTGACTATTACCCACCATTTTGTGGGTAATATCCGTAGGATATATATATATATATATATATATTTCCAAGATGGTCCTCACCCGGCAGCCAACAGTCCCTTGTGCCATTTTCTCTGCCATTTGAGCTAGCCATGTGGTCCCTTGCTCATTTGCCATGATTGTGTGTTTGAAGGTGGGCCTCCCGAATCTAAAGGTATGCTTTGTCATTTGGAAATTGAGTATTGTAGTTTGCTTATCATGGACACTTCTGGGCAGATATCTGAGTGTATTAATCCTAATACATCCTTTGCTTTATTGTTACTTCTGGAAAAAGATGCTTTAGCGTACTTTCCTAGCACACATCCTCTGCATAAGTCATCATGTTCACTACTTAGGACTGGTACCCGTGTAACAGTCTCTCTGAGCACCCTCAGTGCTCCATGGTGTAAGTGCCCCATTTGCCTGCGCCATAATTCAATTCGCTCCTTCTCACCATTATAGTTGCTGCCTATCAGTGCCATTGGCAATTCAAGTTGCAACTTATACAACTTGTTGCTTCGAACCGCAATTTGCTTTTTCTTCTTCCAACTTGGATGCTTAATGTATACTTTCTTCCCGATGAAGTATACACCATATCCCTTGTCTTGTAACTGGGACGCTAAAATTAAATTCATTCCTAATCCTGGCACATGCAAAACATTGGTGGCTTGGATGTTGGTCCCTGCTTCCGTTTGAAAAGCTATGGTGCCTCTCCCTACAGGAGTCCATTTCGTTCTGTTTCCCATAGTTATTTGGAAGTCCACCTGTTCTTCTTGATAGTTTGAAAAACGTTCTCGTACTCCAGTCATATGAGTTGAAGCCCCACTATCAATGTACCAAACATCCGGTGATGCTGAATTAGCTAGGCAAGCGAATTCTTCATCTAATTTGGTAGATAAATCTGAGATACTTTGAGTATCCATATTGTGCCAAATTCTGACGCTAACCTATCCCAACAACTGCTATAGGAAAAACTGTGTCCCACCTGAAATAATCCTCCTTGTTGAATCTTCTGTTGCATTGTCCCTTCTACCACTGATAAATTTCGATTGGAGAAGACTTACGTCTTTGTCGGCTCACTCAGAGAGAGTTTTCCAACGAAATCCAATCTCTTTGGTTTGAATTGTGCAATCCTCTAAGAGATTCGAATTTCTGCCCTTGCAGGAATTTTGAATGTCCTCCTCTTCTCAGCGTTGGTCCTCCGACTTCTCTCTTCTGCTTGCCTGTAGCTCTGATACCATGTGAAATTTTCTAAAATAGAAATCCTACTGCAGTGATTAATATGAACTCTTCTACTTATTAGCTCATAAATAAGTTATCTACTGTATTCTTACGACAAATATCAAAACATATTCTACTGCAGCGTTCACAATTAAAACATTGCAGAAAGTAGATGTAAGTAAAACGCTGACACATATACAAACACAATGACACAATGATTTTTGGACAATTATCCCCAGAAAAACCCAATGTAGGAAAACCGGTGTAGCAGATGAGGGTTTTATTATTCTTCAACAAAAATCATCATGTACAAATTACACCCAGCAGTATAGAGCAAGTTGTTGATTTGGGGTAGCATTGGATGTGCTCTAGCCATGAAAATTGGTGGAAAGGCTAAAGCACATGAGATCTCCAAGTTCAGAAATGGTTTGGGCAGATTCTAACGAGTTTGGGAGATATTAAAATAATTAATATTTTTAATGGAGTTCCTAAGTCTAAATTTAGGGAAAATAAAATATTGAAGAGTATTAATATAAAACTGGGTTAGAAGGTTCCAAAAGTCATGGATCAAGCCAAAACTAATCTTAGCCGTTGATTAGAGATTTAATCTTGGTTGTTGATGGACCAACAAGAAAAGTATAAGAGGGGGCTTGAGGGCCAGTTGGAGAACACACTAGAGTGATCAGTCATTCATTTTGCTAGAGTGGGGTTGCTAAGCAAGAGTGAATCAGTGATCAACAGTGAGGGGCAATGACTACGAGGTAGAGAGGCAAGGACAATACTGGGAGACCAGCATAGAAGCGGAGAGAGTCAGAGCAACAGTGAGTCCAGGCTACGCAGGGCTTAGCAGAGCCTAGAGAGACTGCGCCATCCACGGAGAGGGCAGAGGGAGTGACGCAGAGGTTGCACAATGCCTCAGAGAGCTGATGCAGAGGCCAGAAGGGCCAGCGTTGAGCTTCAGTTGTGCCGGAGAGGGTTTTGTGGGACGGGTTTTCTGAATACCTGTTTTTGGATAAAGAGGTATTGTTGCCATGTATTTTTCTCTGTCGTGTGAGCCGGTTTAGGCACCCAGTTGTACTTAGATAAACTACATAATAATATAACCCTCTGAATAGCTACACTGGTTTTCTCGCATTGGGTTTTTCTAGGGACATTGGTCCAAAAATAACGGTGTCACTTGTGTGCTCGTTTTCTTTCAGTTAATGATCTGTAAATGTTGATACTATACTTGTGTTTATTTTCGGTATTTACATGGTAAATAACTTGTTAAGTAATTAAACAAGTAGGAGAAATAAACTAGATAGTACAGGAATAATTTCTAACGGGTTAGACTTAGAAATTTCAACACAAGGCTTTCTCAGAAAAATTTACAGACATTCCTGAACAAGTATCTGACCTGAGAGAGAGGTTCCTCCACCCTTTGCGTCTCTTTGGCTTGCCCAATGTCACTTTCTCTGGGCTCTAGGCTAGATTGCGCAATGCTTGCGTCACTCAAGCTAGCGCTGCCTCTCCCAGTGTCAATCTGCTGAGTGTTGTCCCTTCTACTGCTCTGCGTCTTCATCCTTGTCTCCCTGACTAATGTTGAACCCTCTCTGTCTCTCCTCCACCTACAACTCTCCCTCTAAATCGATTTTCTCTTGCCGAACTTCGACTAGTGAGAAAATCGATTTTACTCGGCAACTGAGTATCTGCGTGGTGTGTTTTCCAAATGACCCTCAAGCCCCTTCTTATATCTTCATGTTGGATAACCAACGACCTAGATTAAATCTTAATCAAAGGCTCGGATCTTTTTGACTTGATCTCCGTCTTTATCTAGAAGATTCACCCACCATTATATTAATACCCATTATTATTTTAATTTTCCTTAGTTTAGACTTAGGAACCCCATTAAAAATATTAATTATTTTAATATAATCGTCTCTGGGTGGAATTTCCCAAAACAGTTTCTGGGTTCTTTGGAATGCATGTACCCAAGCCTCCTTGCAAAATTTGAGGCTTAGAGCACATCTGATGCTACCCCAAATCAATATGCCCAACTTATGCAATTAATTCCTCAATGCGTCAAGCAAATTACGAGTTGATCTTAGGGCACCTTAAATGAATTTTCACAACTATTATGAATTATTTCCCTAGCTGTAGCAAAATAGTGAGATGAGTAAGGGTTAGGAGATAAACCCTTAGGCCTTAGGCCTTGAAGTTCACTTGCACACTTGTCCATGATTTCTTCAAGGTCTAGACCACTTGCAACTATGAAATTTTAACGCCAAATCTCTGCAAAACACACAAATATTTAGTCCAAAAACAATGATGACCCACATAAGCAAATGAGGAGAAGAGAGGCTAAGGGAAATGCTACTAGGCCCTAGAAGGCTATGGCCAAAGAGGATAGAGGCCTAAAAGGCCTAGTGGCTCAGGGAGGTAGGCCTTAAAGGTCTGCCGCAAGCCCTAAAAGGGTTGCAGCCCAAGGGAAAAATCCCTTTGGGACTGCGGCAAGGGGCCAAAGATTTGGCTATGGCTACGATAGGGGTCACAAGGGCAAGCCGAGGCCTTAAAAGGCATGCGGCTAGGTTGCAAGGACAGGTCGAGGAGGATGGAGGGCAAGACAGGGCTAGAAGGGGCAACGAAGGAGAGGGAAGGCTTGCGGCAAGCCTAGGAGGGCAGTGTAATGTTCCAAACTAGGAAAAATAGTGCTATGCAAAGCAAACAATAAAAACAACACCATAAAATGGAAACATTCAATGCACACCCATAAAAAGTCCAAGAATAACCAACCACTGAACCATTTTATTATAATCTAGGAGAAAGGTACAATAATGTGGAAGTGGTGCACCTAGGCTTGCCTTAATGGCAAGCGTGATCAACCCCATGTGGTAATATGTCAAGCCCAGATGGCACAAATAACTACTGCAATGATGCCTTACGCTGCCCTTGTGAAACTGTGTTGTCTGCTGCAAAGATGCTGCTGGAAACCCCACCTTCAGTGCACATAAAATTACGGGAAATTAACCCCGACCTCTCCACCACATACCCAGAATAACCTAAAAAGAAATTGCCCAAATGTTGACCTATCAGTGCCATTGGCGATTCAAGCTGCAACTTATACAACTTGTTGCTGCGAACCCCAATTTGCTTTTTCTTCTTCCAGCTTGGATGCTTAATGTATACTTTCTTCCCGATGAAGTATACACCATATCCCTTGTCTTATAACTGGGACGCTAAAATTAAATTCATTCCTAATCCTGGCACATGCAAAACATTGGTGGCTTGGATGTTGGTCCCTGCTTCCGTTTGAAAAGCTATGGTGCCTCTCCCTACAGGAGTCCATTTCGTTTTGTTTCCCATAGTTATTTGGAAGTCCACTTGTTCTTCTTGATAGTTTGAAAAATGTTCTCGTACTCCAGTCATATGAGCTGAAGCCCCACTATCAATGTACCAAACATCCGGTGACGCTGAATTAGCTAGGCAATAGAATTCTTCATCTAATTTGGTAGATAAATCTGAGATACTTTGAGTATCCATATTGTGCCAAATTCTGACGCTAACCTATCCCAACAACTGCTATAGGAAAAACTGTGTCCCACCTGAAATAATCCTCCTTGTTGAATCTTCTGCTGCATTGTCCCTTCTACCACTGATAAATTTCTATTGGAGAAGACTTACGTCTTTGTCGGCTCACTCAGAGAGAGTTTTCCAACGAAATCCAATCTCTTTGGTTTGAATTGCGCAATCCTCTAAGAGATTCGAATTTCTGCCCTTGCAGGAATTTTGAATGTCCTTCTCTTCTCGGCGCTGGATCCTCCGACTTCTCTCTTCTGCTTCCTTGTAGCTCTGATACCATGTGAAAATTTCTAAAATAGAAATCCTACTGCAGTGATTAATATGAACTCTTCTACTTATTAGCTCAGAAATAAGTTATCTATTGTATTCTTACGACAAATATCGAAACATATTCTACTGCGGCGCTCACAATTAAAACATTGTAGAAAGTAGATGTAAGTAAAACGCTGACACATATACAAACACAATGACACAATGATTTTTGGACAATTATCCCCAGAAAAACCCAATGCAGGAAAACCGGTGTAGCAGATGAGGGTTTTATTATTCTTTAACAAAAATCATCATGTACAAATTACACCCAGCAGTATAGAGCAAGTTTTTGATTTCGGGTACCATTGGATGTGCTCTAGCCATGAAAATTGGTGGAAAGGCTAAAGCACATGAGATCTCCAAGACTCGAAAATGGTTTGCGCAGATTCTAATGAGTTTGGGAGATATTAAAATAATTAATATTTTTAATGGAGTTCCTAAGTCTAAATTTAGGAAAAATAAAATATTAATGGGTATTAATATAAAACTGGGTTAGAAGGTTCCAAAAGTCATGGATCAAGCCAAAACTAATCTTAGCCGTTGATTAGAGGTTTAATCTTGGCTGTTGATGGACCAACAAGAAAACTATAAGACGGGGCTTGAGGGCCAGCTGGAGAACACACTAGAGTGATCAGTCATTCATTTTGCTAGAGCGGGGTTGCTAAGCAAAAGTGGATCAGTGATCAACAGTGAGGGGCAATGACTACGAGGTAGAGAGGCAAGGACAATACTGGGAGACCAGCATAGAAGCGGAGAGAGTCAGAGCAGCAGTGAGTCCAGGCTACGCAGGGCTTAGCAGAGGCAGCGCAGAGCCTAGAGAGACTGCGCCATCCACGGAGAGGGCAGAGGGAGTGACGCAGAGGCTGCACAATGCCTCAGAGGGCTAATGCAGAGGCCAGAAGGGCCAACGTTGAGCTTCAGTTGTGCCGGAGAGGGTTTTGTGGGACGGGTTTTCTGAATACCTGTTTTTGGATTTAGAGGTATTGTTGCCATGTATTTTTCTCTGTCGGGTGAGCCGGTTTAGGCACCCAGTTGTACTTAGATAAACTACATAATAATATAACCCTCTGAATAGCTACACCAGTTTTCTCGCATTGGGTTTTTTTGGGGACATTGGTCCAAAAATAACAATGTCACTTGTGTGCGTTTTCTTTCAGTTAATGATCTGTAAATGTTGATACTGTACTTGTGTTTATTTTCGGTATTTACATGGTAAATAACTTGTTAAGTAATTAAACAAGTAGGAGAAATAAACTAGATAGTACAGGAAGAATTTCTAACGGGTTAGACTTAGAAATTTCAACACAAGGCTTTCTCAGAAAAATTTACAGACATTCCTGAACAAGTATCTGACCTGAGAGAGAGGTTCCTCCACCCTTTGCATCTCTTTGGCTTGCCCAATGTCACTTTCTCTAGGCTCTGGACTAGCTTGCGCAATTCTTGCGTCACTCAAGCTAGTGCTGCCTCTCCCAGTGTCAATCTGCTGAGTGTTGTCCCTTCTACTACTCTGCGTCTTCATCCTTGTCTCCCTGACTAATGCTGAACCCTCTCTGTCTCTCCTCCACCTACAACTCTCCCTCTGAATCGATTTTCTCTTGCCGAACTTCGACTAGTGAGAAAATCGATTTTACTCGGGCAACTGAGTATCTGCGTGGTGTGTTTTCCAAATGACCCTCAAGCCCCTTCTTATATCTTCCTGTTGGATAACCAACGACCTAGATTAACTCTTAATCAAAGGCTCGGATCTTTTTGACTTGATCTTCGTCTTTATCTAGAAGATGCACCCACAATTATATTAATACCCATTATTATTTTAATTTTCCTTAGTTTAGACTTAGGAACCCCATTAAAAATATTAATTATTTTAATACAATCGTCTCTGGGTGGAATTTCCCAAACAGTTTCTGGGTTCTTTGGAATGCATGTACCCAAGCCTCCTTGCAAAATTTGAGGCTTAGAGCACATCTGATGCTACCCCAAATCAACATGCCCAACTTATGCAATTAATTCCTCAATGTGTCAAGCAAATTACGAGTTGATCTTAGGGCACCTTAAATGAATTTTCACAACTATTATGAATTATTTCCCTAGCTGTAGCAAAATAGTGAGATGAGTAAGGGTTAGGAGATAAACCCTTAGGCCTTAGGCCTTGAAGTTCACTTGCACACTTGTCCATGATTTCTTCAAGGTCTAGACCACTTGCAACTATGAAATTTTAACGTCAAATCTCTGCAAAACACACAAATATTTAGTCCAAAAACAATGATGACCCACATAAGCAAATGAGTAGAAGAGAGGCTAAGGGAAATGCTACTAGGCCCTAGAAGGCTATGGCCAAAGAGGATAGAGGCCTAAAAGGCCTAGTGGCTCAAGGAGGGAGGCCTTAAAGGTCTGCCGCAAGCCCTAAAAGGGTTGCAGCCCAAGGGAAAAATCCCTTTGGGACTGCGGCAAGGGGCCAAAGATTTGGCTATGGCTACGATAGGGGTCACAAGGGCAAGCCGAGGCCTTAAAAGGCATGCTGCCAGGTTGCAAGGACAGGTCGAGGAGGATGGAGGGCAAGACAGGGCTAGAAGGGGCAACGAAGGAGAGGGAAGGCTTGCGGCAGGCGTAGGAGGGGAGTGTAATGTTCCAAACTAGGAAAAATAGTGCTATGCAAAGCAAACAATAAAAACAACACCATAAAATGGAAACATTCAGTGCACACCCATAAAAAGTCCAAGAATAACCAACCACTGAACCATTTTATTATAATCTGGGAGAAAAGTACAATAATGTGGAAATGGTGCACCTAGGCTTGCCTGAATGGCAAGCGTGATCAACCCCATGTCGTAATATGTCAAGCCCAGATGGCACAAATAACTACTGCAATGATGCCTTGCGCTGCCCTTGTGAAATTGTGTTGTCTGCTGCAAAGATGCTGCTGGAAACCCCACCTTCGTTGCACATAAAATTACGGGAAATTAACCCCGACCTCTCCACCACATACCCAGAATAACCCAAAAAGGAATTGCGCAAATGTTGACCTCAAAATTTCGGCCCAAATTCCCCTTAGCTCCTCTCACAGCTGGCTGAGTTGGGACCCCTGTTTGACCCCTTAGATCTGCCTAGAAAATTCTATAAAATTAGAAGTGTGATCCTTGCCCAAACCCCAGAAAAAATCAAAAATGGTTTCCCTTGGTTCCAACCTTCAAAAATTGACCCTTCACAGCTTGGCTCTCCTCCAATTTCGAATTCTGTTGCTGTGACTAATCCTATCAATGTTTGCTCTCCCAACTCCATCAATCCTCCTGAAATGGCCCTCCTAATGATCTCCTAGCCTCCTAGCTCCAAACTCCCTTGGATGGTGCTGCCCCAAAGAGTCTCACTCCAATGACTGTGCAGTTATGGAGGAGATGACGCAATCCTGCGTGTGATGAAATGAGAGTTGTGTGTAGGATGGCCCTCTTATCTGTAGCTTCCCTCTATACTCTTGAAAATGATGAAGGATGCTCCTGTCTCCCCAACTTCCCGGAGTGCCTCACACTGTCACTGCGCAATCCTTGCAGTGTTGTTACTCCCCCTACTGCTGGTACTCGACTTATAGCTGTTGTAACTCGTCTCCTTGTTGCTGCTATGAACTGAGATGAAGAAGAACTCCCTTCTAGGGCTGGCACTCGAAGTCCGCCGAAGAAAGGGTTGAGATCTCTGCTCGGAGACACTCGTGTGCTAAACAACATAGTAACCCGGCTAAGCAGCTTGAGCAACTAAGATTGAGTTCAATATGTCAAAACATAAGATATTCAAATGACGACAACTTTCTTCCTTATATAGATTTCGTGGAGCACTTTTCCCTCGATTTTCCCTCCATCGTGGGCCCCTCACATAACCATCAATTTCCCCTCCGTGCAAATCGAACTAGAGAATGTGTATTCCCCTAGTATGGGTGGCCCCCACGTATACTTGACCACATCGAATTAACTTCTACTAAGTCTAGCCTCCTCATAAAATCGAATGGGTCCCCATCACCTCCAATATTGGCCCCAAAATGTAGAATTTAATATTGTTCAAAAATAATTCAGGAAGGGACATGACAATCCTCCCCTCCCAAATGTTGCTTGTCCCCAAGCAACTTCAGTGATGGACACTCAAGTATGTGCTCGCCCTCCCAAGTAGCATTCTCAATTGGCAAGCTCCTCCAATGCACCAAAAATTGATTGTCCTCAAGCAATGCTTGAACAAGCATCCTCTCTAACTGTTGCTCCCCACTGTCATTGCAACATGTGCCAGGGTCCCAGATGTGCCACTGGATCGTCCCTGACCTCAGCACTGTCTTGATATGAAAGAATCCTTTAATACCAGGATCCCAGGCCATGCTGTCCAACATGAATCTCCCCTTGCTCCACTCACTATCCTGCCCAGTGCAAGTACCAGAAGTCCCCTACTCCATCAATGACTCACTAAAGTCCAATGGAAGATCTTTATGATCTCCCCCTGCAGTAGCCGACACATCCCTAAAGGTTATTGAGTTGTGAGGAGCTGTGATGCCCTAGTTCCCTGCTAGTCCCAGAGTGGTGCCACCATGCTGACCCTGCACTACTCTGACTATGTCATGCTCCCCATCGTGCGCAGTCAGTATCCTCCTCTCCTGGAACTTGATGGTGGAATACTGAAAGAGGCTAGACACATCCTGCCTAGTCATGTCCATGGCACCAAGGCCTACCCATCCAAATCTAACTCAGACCCTGTGCAACAACAGAGAATGTTTACCTCCCCATATGATGAAACCCTTTGTGAAGCCCCATGCGTCATCCCAAGAGCAAACTATATCACTCTCTACCACGACTCCGCTCATCACGAGTGATCTATCGATCAACCGAATCCCTGCATCCCATAGCCAGATCTGCGGTGGCATAGCCCTGTCAACCGATCAAATCCCTTTCGCCCTCATCTCTAGTTCTTGCATTCCACCCATATATAGGCTCCATACATCATGAACTAATCTGAGGCATGCTATACTATCCTGTGCCTGCCATTGTGTAGTACTGATGACCACTAGAAACCATGTGTGTCAAATAGCTACCCCCTGAATGCAACCAATAGACGGGTATCTGATACGCGCAATCAACTCAGTGTATGTGGGTCCATCCTGCTCCTACCAATCATCGCCACTGGTTTGACTACTTGCCCCCTAGAGAATGTGTCGATACAATGTTGAGAAACCCGATACATACTGGACAACTGTCTCTGTTGTACACAGTATCCTCTGCTCATGCATGGTCCAGACATGCCCTGTGGAAAGAGTGACACATGTCTCCTCTGTGACCAACTCCCCGGGCATAGGATCAATGATGAATGATATGCCATCCTTGTCGGTGATCACCTCATCCCTCGACCTGTGGTTGTCAACTCGTGCACCGACTCAATGCCCTCGCTGAGAAGTCTCCCCTCCATCGCACCAAGTGTCATCCAAATATATTGGGTGAGATCCCCGTCCCCTGCTGCTTGTGCCCAAAGTGTCAATCGACAACAACCAGATCACCTGTTCCTGTAAGTGATGTAGAGGAGGGTCCGACATGTGAGTCGCGATGGATACCATCAAGTATTGCTCATCTGTGTCCACATCGATCCTAGGTGAACTACACCCAAAGGTATGCCTGATATCTCCGTCCATGGGTGTCCCTGGAGATAACACTCCAAGACCTCGTTATGCAACACCATATGCCTTTGCATACCACCGATCATCCCAGTACTCCTGGACATGCCACTGTACACTGCATCCTACCCTTGTACACTACTGGATACCCTCAGCTATAGCTACGTCATCCCATACCATCCTGCTTCTTGCCTGTGTCACTACCCCTGTCACTCCCCACATGTACTCAATGCGATGTGAGGCACTCCCACTCCAGAACGCAGTCCAACGCACTACAACACACCACCATGCATCTCCATGCCCACCTGTGGATCACTACTCAACGCCAGATGTTCCCACACATCCCTGGATGTGATGGCCTAGAGCTATGTCTCTACGTGTTAGGCCACACTTGATCAGTGTCATCACCTCCACCATCGCATCACTATCCCCGCCGATGAATGGATCTTCCCTCCAAATCCCCCCTGAGGGATCCGAGAAGTGACTCTTCCTATGTGTCAGCAGTGATGCCACCACTGCTTCACTCCGCTACGTCCTCTGTGCCCCACACAAAAGTGAAGAGTCCCCAACTCCATACAAGGCACCGTCCGGTGGCTTGCAAATGCCACCTTCTCCGACAAACTCCTGCCAGAATATGTTGATCACCCAGTGATCCCATGTACAAATGTCATACCAAGAAAACCAAAAGTGTCTGTCCATAAACTAGTCCGCCACTGGTGCTGACTGAGACTCCCCTAGCGAATGTGCACGCTCAACTGCACCATCCCGGTTGTAGTCAACCTGCATACCTGGGAAATGATAGGTAGTCCCACCCGGAACCCTATACCAATCTGCGCTGCCAGTATCCCCAGTGCCTGGAAGCTCCTGCTGAGCTACACTTAGGTCCACTACCATCTCCATAGCCCACTCCACAGGGTACCAACTTAGAATCTCTCGCCATCCAACCACAATAGAGGGATCGAATGCACAAACTCACACACATAGAACAACCCTAGCATGCAGGTGTTGAACCCTGTGCAACTTAGGTCATCTCATCTCACTACCCTAGTCAACAAATGAAATTTGACTAGGTCACGCTGTCTCTCTCTATCCAATGGGTAAAGGTAACCTCATAGTGCTGCCGACCCCGTCTATGTATTCCCGAAGAGGGCTGCTCTCATGCCCCAACGTGCACTCTAGCTGCCCTAGTAGGGAATCCAACCACCCCCCAATGTAAGTCAATTTGGCCGTGGACTAGGCACAAACTGCTCTCATGCCCTCTAGCTCCTCGTTCTACTACAGAATAGCCTCATGGACTAATGCGACCTTCTTTCGTAATGTTAGAAGGTCGTCCAGAAATTGGTGGAACTGCCATGGGCATCTATCACCTATAAACTTGGTCACAGCTCCAGATACTTCAACAACTATTAGCATGTCATCCATGGGTGGGACCCCCTCAACAGATGGCTCTATGTGTGTAGGCTCTATCCTCTCCATCAAGGTGTCAAGTGGGGCTATCAAAGAGGTCTAGAATAATGGTGACCCTTGCGCCACACCGAGTAGATTGATGTGCTCCTCACCATCCTATGGGCTCTTAGCATCATGCTCAACCTCCTCCTCAGGTTCTGATATCTAAATCCAGGTCTCCACCAGCAAAAACGTCCCTTGGTCTCACTCTTTAATTGTCCCTGTCCTGCCTGCTCCTTCTCAGGAGATCTAGTGTCCTAATTTTGTCGACCTTCCCCACATGAGGTAGATGGTTGCACCCCCACGACCTGCTCACCTCTAACGTCTTTGTTGTAAGGGCGAGGATGGCTTTGGTCTGTCACCCTCCTCAATTGGGCCAACCTCTCATCATCCCAATGAATTCTACCCCATTATTTCTGCATACTAGATTTCCCTTGAGCCATGGGTTTGTCTCTGGGTTCACCTGTCACTGTTCAGTCATACCCAAAGCTTCCATGATCTTCTGGCTAGTTTCCCACAATTAGGCCAAGAAAATGCTTTGATACCACTACAATGTTCCAAACTAGGAAAAATAGTGCTATGCAAAACAAACAATAAAAACAACACCTTAAAATTGAAACATTTAGTGCACACCCATAAAAGGTCTAGGAATAACTAGCAGCAGAGCCATTTTATTATAATCTAGGAGAAAAGTACAATATTGTGGAAGTGGTGCACCTGGGCTTGCCTCAATGGCAAGCATGATCAAGCCTAGGTGGTAATATGTCAAGCCCAGATGGCACAAATAATTGCTACAATGATGACCTGCACTACCCTTGTGAAACTATGCTATCTGCTGCAAAGATGCTGTTGGAAACCCCACCTACGGTTGACAAAAAGTTACGGGAAATTAACCTCGGTCTCTCCACCACATACCTAGAATAACCCACGAAAGAAAAGGCCAAATGTTGACCTCAAAATTTTGGCCCAAATTCCCCTTAGCTCCTCTCGCTGCTAGCTGAGTTGGGACCCCTGTTTGATCCCTTAGATCTGCCCAGAAAATTCTATAAAATTAGGAGTGTGATCCTTGCCCAAAATCCAGAAAAGCCCAAAAACAATTTCCCTTGGTTCCAACTTTCAAAAATTGACCCTTCACAGCTTGGCCCTCCTCCAATTTCGAATTCTGCTGCTGTGACAGATCTTGTCAATCTCTTCTCTCCCAACTCCAACAATCCTCCTCAAAGGGCCCTCCAAATGATCTCCTAGCCTCCCAGCTCCAAACTCCCTTGGATGGTGCTCACCCAAAGAGTCTCACTCCAATGATTGCGCAGTCAAGGTGGAGATGATGCAGTCTTGCGTGTGATGAAATGAGAGGTGCGTGTAGGATGGCCCTCTTGTCTGTAGCTTCCCTCTATACTCCTAAAAATGATGAAGGATGCTCTTATCTCCCAAACTTCCCGGAGTGTCTCACACTATGACTGCGCAATCCCTGTGTTGTTGTTACTCCCCTTGCTGTTGGTACTCGACTTACAGCTACTGTAACTCGTCTCCCTGCTACTGCTACGAACTGAGATGAAGAAGAACTCCCTTCTAGGGCTGGCACTTGAAGTCCACTGAAGCAAGGGTTGAAATCTCTGCTCGGAGACACTCGTGTGCTAAACAACACAGTAACCCGGCTAAGTAGCTCGAGCAAGTAAGATTGAGTTCAAAATGTCAAAAGATAAGATATCCAAATAAGGAGCGTTGTCTTCCTTATATAGATTTCGGGGAGCACTTTTCCCTCCATCGCGGGTGTAGTGTCCCAAATCAGTTAATTTTGGAACAGGCACTTCATATTAAACTATCATTCATTTTCCAGAATATTTCCATGTAAAACCATAACCATAAATCTATAAATTGCACAAAATCTCATTATAAGATCATAACATGAGAAACAATGAGAAATGCAACAACCAAAATCCAGCTTTATTATATATAGATAGATGCTAATACAATAGTTGGGAATGACCCTACGGTCTCCAAACTGAAACAGAGAAATGATCTCTACACCTGTGGATTTTGAATGAATCCACCAAGGGGAAATGGGTGCTCGCCCAATCTCTCTAAATCACCCGAGGGTTTTCATCCTGGGGTTACCAATGGAGTAGAGACCCAGGTTCTCAACCTCTCATACAAGAAACAATACTCAATCCAAGATGTCCTCCAATGGTTTCCTCCTCATTTATAGATTTGATGGACTCCTCTAGAACCTTCTATTTTATTATTATTTTAATCATTGAGCACTTTTCCCTTTTTTATTTCAACTAAAATATTCTTTTAATGCGGAAAAAAGGTAAATTGGCCACCATGTCTCTTCAGGCCACTAAAACTCATATCTAACCATCCCATCCTTTAGATCTTCTCGTTCCGGTTCCAACAAGCTATTACAGTGAGGTGTTCCACCAATTAATCTTCTTGGAATGCCACCTCGAGCATAATTAATTAAGTTATGCCCAATAATAATGCTGATTCTTGAATGTTGTCGGAATGAGACGGAACGAAAGGAAAATTGTGCAGATGATGGAATATGCTAAGCGAATGCCATCAAATCCCATAGAAACTCCGAAAACTCCATCGGAACCCCTGATGACATAAACCACCTGCTCCAGTGACTTGGCCATCTCCTTCCCTGAAAATCCACTCTGGCTGCACTATGAAGAAGGATAAAAGTGGGGACATGACAGTCCTCCCACCCCAAGATTGCTTCCCCTCAAGCAATCCAAATATGTGGACCAATCTAGTGATCCAACGCAATTGAGACCCAATGCTAGGATCCCATATGAACCAGTGGGTGACACTCTGCTCCTGTGTCAACCCACCATGGACAGACTTCTCGATGCTCGGATCCCAGATCAATCTCCGACACAACCTGTCATCAACAACTCTTCCTGGATCCCAATGCCGCCAAGAAGGAGCATCAGGGCTCCACGACTCCTATTGTGCTATAACTCTGGCTGTAAATGTTGCTCCACCCACCGTGTACCAACTCATCACCTCTCTCCAATCCAAACCTTGGCATAGACCAAGGTCAACCTCATCATGTTGAAGCAGTTCTGAAATACTGATGAGTGGCCAGCCTACATCCTACTGGCAACTGAAGCATGTGATACCCCTCACCTTGGAGGGCTCCTGCAATACAATGCTCCTAACTAAAAATGACACTCCATCAAAAAGATACCAGCTCATGATCTCTCGCTAATCCAACGCATGGATACCTATGCAAGGGATATGTCTTCTATGCTGAAACTGGTCCATGCTCAGTTGTTGATGCTCTACCTGGACAATCCAAGCGTGCCCAAGAAATCCTGTCTCTCTCCTTCTAATGGAAAAAAGTGGGCAAACTGTGCTGCAAGCCTCGTCTATGTAATCGTGGAGAGGATTGTTGCCTAGAAATGCTGCAACTTGTCTGCTGCCACTACATCTGTTTGCACCTCATCAATGGGTAGTCCCAAAGATGGATGCACTGCCATCCCCCTCACCTGGTACGAAACTCCATGCCCCTCTAGTCCACGAATCTCCTGCCGAACTGTCCTATCATACTCCAGCATCTCCTGAGGACAAGTGTTAGCGAGTAATGTCACCTTACTCGCTATCTGTACATCTGTCTGCGCTTCATCAGTGGCCGACCCCAAGGGTGGCTGCTCTACCTCCACCATCACGAGTTCAATATGAACCTCCAACTAGCTCTCCCAAGAAGGCTCATCATGCATACTGTGCGCCTCATCCTCCTCAGCCGGCTCACGCTCCATCATATGCTGCTCATGCTGACTCATCACTGGTGACATGCTATCTTGAATGTCTCTCCTAAGACCCATGAACTTCCAATCATATGAATCTGGCTTGATGTCAATGACTCGACATGACTCATGCTCCTCTATGTGCTCTCTACGTTGAGTCATCAACCGCTCATCTGCTCTTTGATCTCTTTCCCACATGGGAACCATCAGTTGTTCCACATACTCCTCTCCCACACATGGATGCATATTTGGGCTACTGTCATCAACTCCACGTCACTGCTCGTGCTCCTCTAAGGTATCATCGTATGAACCCGTGGACTAGTCCAGCGAAGAGTCCTCATCCTGACAAACATAATGAATATCTCCCTGCTCTACCGCTGTCATCTCCTTAGTGTCACTCAAGCATGAGTGATCAGGCCCCCAAGGTCCTTTCCAGATGAAGCAAAGTCCCTTCCTCATCTCATTCTGGCTGCATGAGCCCCCAAACCTGAGCTGCTCCTCCTCGGTCAACAGTCTCCTAAACGGCCCAATGTTTTACTCAACCACCCTCTCGACTAGATCATAAGCAGCAGGTCAGACCAACTGCTTTCTCCTCCAAACATACAACGATCGGGACTACAATTCCCGACAAATGGCATCACGGCCTCTCATACATGAGGACAAGATGGATTGCATGTGTGCTATGACTATGTCAGGATGATGTTTCCTAATGCTGAAGAAGCATTGGAACATCTGTAGGATCAAATTGTCACACTCCAAATCAAACAGGATCTCATAAGTCCTACTCATGGCCATGCCTCCTAAAATCTCAAGCTTCTTCCCAAAGGTAGAGCCTGCATTGTTGTCCAAGTCTCGGAAATATTCTATCAGCAATCTGAAAACCTTCCTCATAACATCATCGTTGTAAGGAGCTATGGGGGCGGTTAGTCTCATGATGTTAATGAGACAAGATATAGCTAGAAGTCTAACCCCTTCACAAGGTTACTCCAAAAACTTGGGATGTATTAAAGCTAGCATGGCTGGTTTCAAAGCCCACATCAACTTCTTCCCCTCTAATTGACAGACTTTGGAAAGGAGGGCATCTAGTTCATCAAGTTTGAAGAGGACTTTCCATGTGACCCTCATATGCTTCAAATCTGCCCCAAGTGCAAAAATCTTGTGTCTTAATCCATATTCTTTTTTCAAACCTCTTGGCTGCTCATGGTTCAAAATGGCATGGATCACTTTTGAGAAAGGTCTGTTAGCCAAATTTGTTTTCTGATCTATATTGCAGTCCGTTGGTGTACTGTCATGTTGATTTAAGAGGTGTTTCAAGTATTCCATCGTACAGAAGCCACAAGACATCAGCACACAAGAAATTTACAACAGTAATGCTCTCAAGGCACCCTCTTAACAACACTTAGTGGCAGCTCATGACCACAAACAACTCGAGAGTGCTTTGACTCAACCGAGGCAATGACTCACTCAAGGATGGTTTTGGCATCAATACTTTGGCAATAATATTTGGTGCTGGATACAAACATTCAGTGACACATAAATGCATAGAAAAAATAGAAATTTCGTGGAGGCTCTAGACTGATATATACAAGGGCTCTTCATTTCCCTTTTTGACACCAACTTGACCCACAAGGATGAGAACATTGTAATGTTCCAGGCAATTCTAACAACAATTTAAAGCAAATCTCCAACCTTCCCAAGCAAATATTTCAAACTCGAGAAATTCACTTTAAAGATAGTAGAAAAATGTTGGCAAATAATTAGTGTGCAATCTGAGCAAAGAAAATTCAGAGGCAAAATTTGATCTTTTGTCGAGAACAGATACCTGGACCTAATAGCACTTGATGGTGCATTGCTAGGCATAAAATAGTTGTGCCTCTGATAAACAAGCTACTTCAGGTATGTGAAATGCAATCCCAACCCAGATTTGACACGTCCCGTTACCTTCCATCTTGAATTCGATCCTTCCTCATGAAATGGGTACCAGTGTTTGGCCAGAAAACATAGATTTCAATTTTTTGTTGTTGCCCCTCTAAACACGGCTATAGGAGAATACAAACACAAACTCAATCATAATTTCTTCTTTCAATAAATTTGACCCTTAGAGAAAAATAATCTGAGCTCCTTCAAAAACAAAATCCGGACTGCATATAACCATAATTTGATCTTAGGGAAGGCAATTTGTGATTCCATGTGCAATTCGCGTCAACTTGTTGATGCTCATGGTCCATCAGTAATATTGCAGCCCTCCAAGGCCCAGCGTTTGCCTTTGATAATTGCACATACCACATACAACGCTTCAACTTTAATGCAAGGCACCACCACGATCCAACCATGCACTGAATCTCCCTTTACTCAAATCGTTGCTCAACTCCCTTGTCTCTTTTGTCGGCGGCCCAAGTTTCATTCCAGCTGAGAGTATAGACCGCGTCCAGCGATTGCCCACCTTTCTACTGCCCACGCACCCATGATCAAATTAGCAAGATTTCCACGTATGTCCAGTGATGGAGGCTCGACCCATCCCAGTTGCTCTTCTTTGTGCGAGTTAGACCAAATTTCTACGTCGATGTGTTGTTTATGACAGCGGCTACGTAGCTTGCCCCTATGACATCAAACTACTCCTGGCTACTCATTGCTTCATAGCACGATTAATATGATTAATTTGTTTACCAAACATATCGAACCATCTCCTTGCCTTTCTTTGGATTGAATGCGGCCAATGTATTTTCAAGGACAGTTCCTATCGACCCAATCGACTTCCTTCGCAAGCCCCATGTCTTACGACACTCACCCGGTTACTTGAGCTCAGTTTCCAAGTGGCACGATCCCCCCTCTGTGCATCTCTATTGATCGTTGCCACTTCAGTTGCATGCTCAGTCAAGCATGGATGATCAATTTCATATGCCCAGCACGTTTCTTCAGTCTGGTAATCACTTGCATAAGCTAGGCTAGATAAACATGCCCCTTATGAATTCAGCTTCACGAACCGATTGCTTCGATTCCAACGCTCAACAATAACGCAACCACGATTTAGGTATGCCGTCGTCTATAATAGGTGCAGTGAAATGTCCATGCCCTAGTATTTGATCCCGCACACATGCTTCTTTATCAACGTTAACATTGTTCTACTATAGGTGAGTGATTCGACACAGCAACGCGAACATAATACAGTGAGTCTGGTCCACGAAAACTCACGTTGAGTCAATGCGGCGCCTACCACAGTGCAATGCAACTAGAAAATTGTCAACTGTGTGTGCAGGGGAGTACCATATACCCAGTTGAGACGACGCATATTAAGAACTCGGCTTCAATCTTGCTTCAGAGATTTCCACTTTGACTCTTGCAATAATTTGGCCACTGAAATAACAATAATTTTGGCTTCAAAGAATAGAAGATTTCCACTTCAGAAAACCCCTGAAATTAGCTCGAAATCAATTTGTAATAAACCGTCATGCTAGCAGGATGCACAACTCTGATACCACTGTAGTGTCCCAAATCAATTAATTTTGGAACAAGCACTTCATATTAAACTATCATGCATTTTCCAGAAGATTTCCATGTAAAACTAGAACCATAAATCTATAAATTGCACAAAATCTCATTAAAAGATCATAACATGAGAAACAATGAGAAATGCAGCAACCAAAATCCAACATTATTATATATAGATATATGCAAATACAATAGCTGGGAATGACCCTCCGATCTCCAAACTGAAACAGAGAAACAATCTCTACACTAATGGATTTTGAATGAATCCACCAAGTGGAGATGTGTGCTCACTCAATCTCTCTAAATCACCCGAGGGTTTTCGTCCTCGGGCTATCAATGGAGTAGAGAACCGAGTTCTCAACCTCTCATACAAGAGACAGTACTCAATCCAAGATGTCCTCCAATGGTCTCCTCCTCCTCTTTTATAGATCTGATGGACTCCTCTAGAACCTTCTATTTTATTATTATTTTAATCATAGAGCACTTTTCCCTCTTTTATTTCAATTAAAATATTATTTTAATGTGGAAAAAGGGTAAATTGGCCACCATGTTTCTTCCAGCCACTCAAACTCATACCTAACCATCCCATCCTCTAGATCTTCCCGTTCTGGTTTCAACGAGCTATTACACTGAGGTGTTCCACCAATTAATCTCCTCGGAATGCCACCTTGAGAATAATTAATTAAGTTATGCCCAATAATAATGCTGATTTCTGAAAGTTGTCGGAATGAGACAGAACGAAAGCAACACTGTGCGGATGATGGAATATGCTAAGGGAATGCCATCAAATCCCATAAAAACTCTACAAAACTCCATCGAAACCCCTGATGACATAAACCTGCTCCACTGACCTGGCCATCTCCTGCCCTGGAAATGCACCATGGCTGCACTATGAAGAAGGATAAAAATGGGGACATGAAAGCAGGTCCCTCACATAATCATTGATTTCCCTCCATCGTGGGTCCCTCGCATAACCATCGATTTCCCCTCCATGCAAATCGAACTAGGGAATGTGTATTCCCCTAGAATGGGTGGCCCCCACGTATACTTAACCACATCGAATTAACTTCTACTAAGTCTAGCCTCCTAATAAAATCGAATGGGCCCCCATCACCTCCAAAATTGGCCCCAAAATATAGAAATTAATACTATTCCAAATTTTTTTAGGAAGGGACATTACAGGGAGGCCAAGGTCCCTAGGCCTTACGACCAGGTCTACAAAGGCCAAAAGGGGTGACAAAAACCCTAGAAAGGGCCATTGCTATGGTTTCAAAGGGCAGACTAGGCCATCGACCAGGCTTGGGAAGGAGGACGTTGGGCCTAGAAGCCCTAGAAAAATATGAAACCCTTGCCAAAATGTGATTTTTGCTTCAAATCTTTAGTATATGCTCAACTCACTGCAAAACTCCTTGTTGCCAGCCGTGCCAAAATTCTAGAGACTAGATCTTACCCTCAAGGGCCTAGATCTAGCTCTAACCCAACAAATCTTTTTGGATCCCACCTGCACAAATAAAATTACAAGTGCCGAAAACCCCAATATATACAAAATTCAAAATTAAAACCCCAAAACCCGACTACAAAACAAGGGTTAGAAAAAATAAAAATTATTTACAAAAAAAATTATTATACAAAATCTATCTACAAAATATACTAGTATACAATGCTTTGAAAGATTTGTGAATATTTTATTTATTGATAATTTGACAATGGCTTGATGTATTTCGAAAAATAGATGTCAACCACAACCATGTGAAGTACGAAAATCACATAAAATATTGGAAGTTCAAACAAGGCCGACCTGTGCCCACATTCTATGAACTTGGAGCCCAAGGGTCGGGGAACCTGCAAACTCTACATATTTTCTTACAAAAAATCGTTAGAACATACAATGAATTGGATCACCTAAAATAAGCTCAAAACTTACCAATAGAATGTTCCTATCATCTACAAATGAAATAACGATTCAAATAATATTGAAGCACAATATTGGAAAGCACATACCCAGCACATAACACAAATCAATGAGACAAAGACACCATGAACTGCACCCCAAAGTCTTTTATTATGAGATTCAAACATTCCCAACAGAACAGTGGCTTCACACAACGTTACAAAATTACATTGAGACCAAAGTCATTATCATCATGATCCAAACAGAAGCAAAATTCCTTCTATTTATAGAGAAATTCCTCCAAGTGGAAAATAACAGCTAGTTGGCTTGATCCCTATCAAAATAATTTTGACCATTGATAAATCCTTGATTAACTTTTAATCTCGGCCACTGAAAATACTTATTTTTGAGGAATTTTCGAATTTCTCATTGAAACCATTTTTTATGTATTGTTCCTAAACAGAAAATTAACTAGATAAATAAAGCATGCAAACAGTCTAGCAATTAGAAAAACGAAATTCACATCAAGCACCCATGAAAACGCTGGAAATAAAGAACTGCTGAGCCATTTTATTAATTCTTCAAGGGCAAATACAATGAAAAAATAGAATGGTGCGCCTGGGCTTGTCTCTAAGGACAAGCATGACAAACCCAGGTAAGCAAATGCTGAACTGAAGGATGCCCCAACTACTGCACCAAAACTGAACTGCGCAACCCAGAAACTGCATTGTCTGTTGAAATCGAAGGGTTGGAATCATTGTTTCCTGTGCTCAGAAAATTATAAGATTTCAGCTCCTTGCTCCTTAGCCAAAACCCCACAAAACCCAGGAAGGGTTTGGTCTGGTTCAAACTTTTGAAATTCGACCCCCAAGGAGCCCAACTTTAGCTGCAACTGCAAAACTCGGCCTGCTGGAATGAATTTGTAAGACCTCCTAGAAACTGCCCCAAATCACTGAGATGATCCCCCCCATGAACCTCCTTCCTTCCCAGCTTTGATTATGGGTTGTAGCTCTGCCCCTCAAGACCCACGAATTAACTGGACTGGCTCTCTGTGCTGTCCTCCAAGCCTGGAATTTGAACTGCTTGTTTGTTGCTCTCTCTTGCCCCAAAAGTCCTCCTAAAGACTGGCCCAATGATGTCCTTCAGATTCCCTGACTACTCCGGCTAATGGCTGGCCCAAGGTAGCCCTTTCCTCTACTGCGTATTCTCTACAGTAGCCCAGAAATACGCACTCCCTGAGGATAGCTGAACGACTGTGTTGTAGATACTTCCCGGAAATCCTCAAGATGTTGTGGAACTGCCTTCCTAGGGTGGCACTCGAAGTCCCCCAAAGGTAAGGTTGAATCTCTCGCTTGAGAGATTCGTGGCTGAATAGCCAATTGACTTGGCTAATGTCATGTCCCTTCTCAAACACATTTGTAACAAGGTGCTGCTACACAATTTTGCACAATTTTGACTAAGGAAAAGGACCCCACACTTTCAATTTAGGGACTTAGAAGGCAAACTGACTTTATTTGGCTAGTGGTGGAATGTGAGGGCCATCCACATGGGAGTTCGAATTAGCCATTTGAATAGCTTGGAGGGAAAGTCGAATGGGTGGATGGAGGGGCCCACATGAGGCTAAGGAGGCCCAAGGAGTTGAAAGGAGAGAGTAGCTCTCATATTGGTTTCATCTTTTTTGACATTTGCAAACAAACTACTCGACTTTATTTGGTTGCTAGTGGAATGTGGGGGCCACCCACATGGGAGTTTGAATTAGCCATTCGAATAGCTTGGAGGGAAAGTCAAATGGGTGGATGGAGGGGCCCACATGAGGCTAAGGAGGCCCATGGAGTTATAAGGAGAGAGTAGGTCTCATTTTGGTTTCATCTTTTTTGACATTTGCAAACAAACTACTCAACTGTTCACTCTGTTGTTTAGCTGAGTCAACTAGTTGTTTAGCCACGAGTTCCCTATTTACAGTTTTTTTGTGGATGCTTAATGTGTATT
Organism: Pinus tabuliformis; assembly: GCA_031772625.1. Lineage (NCBI taxonomy): Eukaryota > Viridiplantae > Streptophyta > Pinopsida > Pinales > Pinaceae > Pinus > Pinus tabuliformis. The sequence goes on along the minus strand of CM062816.1, from coordinate 1,103,628,939 downwards.
TCGTTTTTATGAATTGTTGCACAAATTATTTGCTTGTTATCACTTTTATTCCTATTTAGGATCATTACAGTGGTATGAGAGCCTAGTTCTTGGCTTAGTTGTGGGAATTGTCTCTTATGAGAGAAGGGGACCCGCAGAACATCACCTACCGAAGGTAGAGGTACCGAAGCAAACAAAGAGAGCTGGAGAATACTTCAGACACAGAGGACAGAGGGAAAGCAGTGGTAGAGGAGGAGGACATGATGGAACACAAGAGCAGGGAAGAGATGGCTTTCGATAGCCTCCTGAGGGCCCTGAACGACTTAGCCAAGGGCCAGAAAGACATGCTAGAAGAGATCAAGTCGCATAACAGAGAGAGGACTACTCCTAGAGGGTTTCTATTTGGAAAAACTTTTGGGGCCTTTTAGCCATTCGATCATCCCTCACCAGCAGCGCAACACCCATCAGTCAGTGTGCCAACTCGTGCTACACTGCCTTCTTTTGTGCCGATGGCACAAATCGAACCTGCAAAAGGGGAAGACCCCCCTCAGATGGGAGACTATTTCAAAGAGTGGAAGTCTATGGATGAAGACTATAATGAAGCCCTCTCCTTCAGAGATTACTGCAAGTTCAAACAGAGTGAGAAGAACAAAGGGTATGGAGAACAAGGGGCCCAGAACTATGAGCTATAGAGGGAGGATGTATTTCCCTACATTCAATGGCACTGCCAAGTGCATAGACAGGGCTTGGGTTGAGAAGATGGACACCTACTTCCAACTCAACCAGAGGACAGAGCAGGAAGCCATCAAGATGGCCACGCTGCACATGGAGGGGGAAGCCCATGATTGGTGGTTTCATGGCTTGGCCACCCTAGGGCATGCCCACGTGGCTTATGAGGACTTCACAAGGAGGGTGGTGGAGCGTTTTGATCAGAGAGATCCAGAGGCCCATTTCAAAGAGCTGACCTAATTGTGCCAAACAAGTAACCCGGAGCAGTACATCTCTGAGTTTCTGCAAGTGTTAGTGATGGTCCCAGATCTATCCGAGGCAAGGAGGGTGTATACATTCATTGAGGGCTCTCTTGAGCCCTTGCGTGGACTGGTAAAGTCATGTAGACCCTCCACACTACAGGGAGTAGTCTTGTGCACCAGGGACTTACAAGGGGCCATCCCCAAGACTAGAGCACTTTTCCCTACACGGACCCCTTTTCCACAAAAGGTGTATGAGACTAGACCTCCACCTTAGAGGACCACACAAGAGAAGGGGCAGTCAGATGAAGGACCTCAGGAGGAGGAAGTTGTGCTTCACATGCAGGGAGCCCTGGGCACTAGGGCATCGGTGCACTGTCAGCAGAGCACACTACATCGGGGTTTTTTCTGACAGTGACTAGGAGGACGAGGTGAAGCAGGATTGTGGTGTGGCAGAGGGTGAGAGTTTGGCTGATAGAGGGCCACCGCCACTGCCTCAATAGGGTGGGGCATCCCTTTCCCCAGCCGGGGGAGTCCTTGCTTCCTTATGCGGGATTCCCAAACTTTTGACACTAAGGATTAGAGGCACTGTACAGGGGCAAAGGGTATTAGTTCTAGTTGACAGTGGGGCTACCCACAATTTCATAGATGCCGAGTTGGTTCAGAGGAGGGGCCTCACCACGGCTAAGTTTGAGGGCTTCTTAGTCCTAGTACCAAGTCACCGTACCATATAGTGCACTAGATATGTGCCTTCCTTGACAGTAGTTATGGGGAACTACTCGATGATGGACCATTTCTTTGTGGTCGATGTCCCAGACACCAACATGGTGATCGGTGTCCAGTGTTGTATTCCCTTGGGTGAGTCACGACAGATTGGAGGAAGCCAGAGATGGAGTTCATTGGGCCGGATGGCAAATTGGTAGTTTTGAGAGGCATGCAGTCTTATCCAACCAGACAGTTTCGGCCCACAGGATGAAGGCAGACCTATGACATTGGGACATTGCACGGGCAGTTGAGTTGAGAATCTCAGAGGTTGGGGGATAGGCTCATCCACCAGCAACAGACATACAAGCTTTGTTGGACAGGTACGCAATAGTGTTTAGGGACATTCCACCAGGGCAGCCACCAGATAGAGGATTTGAGCACACTATTGAGTTGGAGCCGGGTTTGCAGGCAGTGATCACCACTCCTTACAGGCATCCCAACGCCTATAAGTACGAGATAGAGAAGGCCATCTAGGAGTTGATAGCATTGGGCCATATCAGGCCAAGTTCCAGTCCTTTTGCTTCTTCAGTTGTGTTGGTGAAGAAGGACAGAACCCTTCGGATGTGCATTGACTACCGGGCCCTCAACCAGAAGACATTGAAGAACTGGTACCCCATTCCCCGCATAGATGAGTTGATGGATGACCTTAGAGGACCCAAGTACTTCTCTAAGATTGATCTGCGTTTAGGGTACCACCAGATCAGGGTGAGGGATCAAGATATCCCTAAGACTTCTTTTTGGTGCCACTATGGGCACTTTGAGTTCCTAGACATGCCCTTTGGGCTGACCAATGCTCCGGCCACCTTCCAGTCATGCATGAACCATGTCTTCAGGGGACAGTTAAGGAGGTTCATGCTAGTTTTCTTCGATGACATTCTGATTTACAACCGGACATGGGAGGAGCACCTCCAACACTTGGAGGAGGTACTACACATTCTGGAGGAGCAGATGTTTTATGCCAAGCTCTCCAAGTGCGAGTTTGGGTTGACAGAGATGCTCTACCTAGGGCATATCATTGGTGCTGATGGGGTGAAGGTCCACGAAGAGAAGATTCGGGTCATCTAGGATTGGCCAGTACCCCAAGATGTGACTACACTGAGCAGCTTCTTGGAAATTTGCACCTACTACCGAAAGTTTGTTAGGGGGTTCTCACAGTTGGCAGCACCCTTGACCGACTTGACCAAGAGAGGGGCCTTCGCATGGATTGATGGATCACAGGTTGCCTTCGATCGCCTCAAGGAGGTGATAACCAGTTGCCTTGTATTAGCACTTCCAGATTTTTCCTACCCATTCACAGTGGAGTGTGATGCATCTGGTGTAGGAGTTGGAGCAGTTTTGTCACAGGAGGGGCTTCCCATTGCTTTCGAGAGTCGAAAGCTCCTACAGCATGAGCTATCATATTCCATATATGAAAAGGAGATGTTGGCCATTATGCATGCATTGGCCAAGTTCCGTCAGTACTTGGTGGGCAACCGGTTTCGAGTGAAGACTGATCACAACAATCTTCAACATTTCATGGGGCAACAGGGCCTCAATGACAGGCAGTAGAGATGGGTCAACAACGTGCATGCCTATGACTTCGATATAGAGTATGTGCGGGGAAACACAATTTGGTGGCCGATGCTCTATCTTGAAGACTAGCTGCGTTATCTCTCATGAGCATCTGCCATGATTGGGAGGCTTAGTTGTTGGTGGAGTACTCAAAAGACAGGAGGGCATGCGAGGTATTGGAGGATACCCATGCAGATGAGTGTTACCGAGTGATAAATGAAGTCATCTATTACAAGGGGTGCATTTTCTTAGTGCCCAACTCACAGTTGAGGGAGAGGGTACTCCAGGCAACGCATGATTCACCACTGTCTGGGCACCAAGGGTTCCAGAAAACTTATATGGCTGTTAGGGAGAGATTCATGTGTAAGGGCCTCAAGGGGGACGTGTTGTAGCACGTATGGGAGTGTGAGGCTTGTCAGAGGAACAAGGGGGAACTGATCCACCCCGCAGGATTGCTACAACCACTTCCCATCCCTGAGGGGAAATGGGAAAGTATTTCTATATATTTCATCACAGGGCTCCCCACAGCGCAGGGGAAGGATTGCATCTATGTAGTGGTCGACAGGTTGAATAAATTTGCCCACTTTTTCGCCATCCCCACCAGGTACACGGCTGCACAGGTTGTAGAACTATTCTTTCGGGATATTTTTAGATGGCACAAGCTCCCCAAGAATATAGTGAGCGACAAGGACAGCAGATTCATGGGAGGCTTTTGGCAGGAATTCTTCAGACTGGTCGGGACTGAGCTCACTCCTAGCTCTAGATTCGGTGGTTGCATCTGGGCGAGTACTACTACAACAACACGCACCACATGTCCATTGGTATGACTCATTTCCGTGCTCTTTATGGATATGATTCATTGTCTTTTGATGATATTGTTTTTGGAGATAGGCAGACCGCAAAGGCCAAAGACTGGGTCCAAGAGAGCCAAGATATCCTCAAGGCTCTTAATGATAATTTGGTGACAACCCAAAATCAACAGAAAGTTTATGAAAACTGACATAGGACAAAGAAACACTTCGAGGGGGGGTACTTGGTATACCTTCGGCTGCAACCTTATAGGCAGTCCACGCTGAAGCAAAAGGGGACTGAGAAGCTACAACGCGATTCTATGGGCCCTACCAGGTGATTAGACGAGTTGGGGAGGTGGCCTAGGAGCTAGAGCTACCTCAGGGGAGAAGGATCCACAACATTCTTCATGTCTCATGCCTTAAGAGGGTGTTGGGACAATAGGTGACAGTAGCAGTTGATCTACCCCCACTAGATGATGACGGCCACTTGGTGTTGGAACCAGAGACCATTTTGGAAAGCACGAAAAGGAAACTGAGGAGCAAGATCATCAGGGAGTTCTTGGTGCGCTAGAAGAACTTGCCGGATGAGGATGCCACCTGGGAGGGTGAGCACATATTGGAGCACCCAACTTTGAGGTTGCTTGAGGGCAAACAACATTTGGGAGGGGAGGACTGTCATGTCTCTTTTCAAACACATTTGTAACAGGGTGCTGCTACAAAATTTGGCATAGTTTTGACTAAGGAAAAGGAGCCCACACTTTCGACTTAGGGACTTAGGAGGCAAATCGACTTTATTTGGTTGCTAGTGGAATGTGGGAGCCACCCACATGGGATCGAACTACTCATTCGAATAGCTTGGAGGGAAAGTCGAATGGGTGGATGGAGGGGCCCACATGAGGCTAAGGAGGCCCAAGGAGTTATAAGAAGAGAGCAAGTCTCATTTTGGTTTCATCTTTTTTGACATTTGCAAACAAACTACTCAACAGTTCACTCTGTTGTTTAGCTGAGTTAATCGACTGCTTAGCCACAAGTCTCTCAAGTGGGAGATTCAACCTCTACTTCGAGGGACCATCCATGCCCCACCCTAAAGAGACAGTTCCACAAGGATTTCAGGAGATAGAGGCCAACAGATATTAGATTGTTTGTTGGGGAATTAAAGAGCCGAGGTAGCAGCAATAGACCAACATTCTTGTTGGGTTTTACAACCAAATTTCCAGCAGTTCGGATTGCTATGCTGAGGGACAACGCAGAGGCCACTCAACAGATTTTCGTGGGGCTTGGGAGCAAGTGAATTTGGCCAAGAGCTCATCTGGGAATTCAGGGGTTGGATATAAAGGGTGAATCCAACACTTCAGAGGTATTTTCAGAAGGATTGATAGGCAATTTCCAGCAGGGCGAGTTTTGTAGCTGCAATCGAAGTGGGGCTCCAAAGGGATCGAATTTCAGAAGTCTAAACCAGCCAAAATCCTTTCTGGTTTTTTCTGAGTTTAGGCCAAGTAGTCCGGGGTTAAGAGCACATAAATTTCTGGGCAGTATAAGTGCACTTTCTAGCCATTCGAAATTCAGCAGAGAGGCAGTTTTCTGGGAAATGCAGTGCAGATTGGTGCAACAGTTGGGCAGCCTTTAGCTCAGCCATTTTCCCACCTGGATTTGGTCATGCTTGTCCATTGAGACAAGCCTAGGTGCACCATCTTGTTATCTATTGCATTTAGCCTTTAGAAACTTAATAAAATGGCTCAACAGTTCCCTATTTACAGTTTTTCTGTGGATGCTTAATGTGTATTTCGTTTTTATGAATTGCTGCACAAATTATTTTCTTGTTATCAATTATATTCTTATTTAGGATCATTACAGCTAAGCAACTCGAGCAAACAATCAAGTAAAATTCGATATACAATAGTGAATGAATGACCAAGTGAGAGGCTCCTTCTCCTTATGACTTCGTGGTCCTTCCTTTGCCTCATGTGGGCCCCTCAAACAACTATAGGAATTCCCTCCAAGCAATTTGAATTGCCTAGTTCAAATTCCCACGTGGGTGGCCCCCACCTTCCACTAACAAACTAATCTGGCCGAAATTTCTCCTAAGTCCCTAAGTCGAAACTGCCATCCTTTTCCTTGGAAAAATTGTGCAAAATTGTGTAGACATAAGACTGTTACAAATGTATTTGGGAAGGGACATGACATTGTATTAGTTCAAAATTAATTATTTTGAATTAATTTTTTCAAAATTTGACATTGATTTAACAGCCAAGTTCTAAGGGTCCAAATTTTCTTGAAATTTCCAATCTTCTCTTGGTGGGGGACCTTTAAAAATTAGTTTCTTCTAGACCCACGCATTTTTCCACTTGGAGAAATTAATTTCTCTAACATTTTAATTTTGACTCTAAATTAATTAATTTTTTGGCCTATGATTTAATTTTATTTTTGCCAGAAAAATTAATTAACTCATGAGTGGATTAATTATTTTTTTCACCCTCAAATATTTTAGCCATGGTGTCTAAGTATGAGGGACTATGCACTAAAATATTTTTTACATAAAATTTTACAAATTCAACCCTCAAAGGGGGAATACTCATTTGTTATAGACCCTCATAAAACATACCCAATTCTACAACACAATATGATCTAGTAGATCAAGTGATTTGCAATAAAATAATTTAGCCAATTAGCTCAAATTATTCCCAAATCACTTTTAAAATCGACTCAACTAAAACACAAGGACTCACCTAAGACTTCGGCAATAAATTCCACCCTAGCTTTGGGGTTGAGGCTAGAGGGAAAAACTCTGTCGATCATCTATGTTTAGAAACACAAATAATCAGTGAGACGAAAAACCACCTAGGATGAAATTTGTCGCTAAAATCATAGACTTACCTAGGTTGTTACATAATTAATGGTCATAGCATCCTTTACATTACAAATTGCATAATGGGTTTACAATAATATGACAGACTGTTGGCTGATGATTTTGACTTTGAAAAACTCCTTTCAAGTCTTTGGATCCTACTTCCTTCGAATGTTGAAAAAATGGGTGCAACAGGACTAAAAGGTGAAGAGGAGAATATGGCCCTAACATCAAAGGGTCCTAGTCAGGGACAGGGGGAAAAAAGAAGAACAAGTACCTGTCAAAGGTCAAGTGCTTCAAATGTGGTGAGTTCGGCCACTACAATGCGCAGTGTCCTCTCAGGAAGAAGGACAAGCAGGAGAAACAATACCAGGCGAGAAAGCCCACTATCCTCCAAGATGGAGGAAGATTTTGCAATGTGTGCAGCTATACCTTCAGGAGTGAGGTGAGGCGATATGGAGTTATAGTCCTAGAGTTGCAAAGGTTGGGCAAGGTCCATTGAGGTGTCCTCCTCATGGATCATTAGCTTGCTACGGGGGACTCACATTATTTAGTAGTAGGATGGATCAGTGTCACTGATGCAATCAGATTCTCGAGTCATAGTTGCAAACTAGTAGCAATCGGGTCCGGAGGAGTGCAGTGCAATGTTGGCAACAATGTCGAATGGCACAATGTAGAGTTAGCAATAATGCAGATTCCTTAGTGGACAGTGTCGTGGCTAGTAGTAGTCAAGACTCAAGAGACATAAACCGCAAAAACAAATGATTCAGTATTTAGGATGCTTCTCAATTGCATTTGTTGTAGTTGCAGCAACAACAAATGAGAGGGAGTTGCAGTGCAGATGCAAAGTTGGCAACAGTACCAAAGTGTTAGCAGCAGCACAAATGCAACATCAATGTTGCGGAGTGGTTGGTGGGCAGTGGCAGTCAGTCACAGTGGCCACACATCAACAACGCGATAGAGGATAATACAGAGACAAGGTGTTGTAGCAGTGGTGCAGCACTAGAACACCTTCCTTGCTAAGAGTGTGTAGGAATTTACAGGGTAAGTTCCTTAGATAGAACACCAAAGGACACCCCTCACAAACAGATCATAGATCAGTACACCAATATACTTGATGTGGTTAAAACCCTCAAAGAGGAAAACAATCCACGGCCTGAGCCAACACGACCACTTCAGGAAATTTATTAATGTAAAAGAAAGAAAATTTACATAAGATTCTCTCCTGGACGGTCACCTAACAAATGACCCTCCATGCTCTTTAAGTAGAGATCATGGACCAATCAGGTGTTAAGACATAGATCAAGTGTTGGTAATACCGAGGAGATAATGAACCGTCAAATCACTTCATGTCTAGAACATATTGTGACCGCTGGATTGTAAGTTACAAAAAGTACATACTAAAGAAACACACTTTACCTAACTATACACTAGAACAAATTATACTTAATTATTTCCTATGTGTCGAAATATCCTAACATCTCCCCTTAAGAACACCTTGGGATAGGATTGAAGGATGTACAAAGATGACACAATAGGAGAAGGAAGGAGGCATTAGAGCCTATCCCCCCTTAGTGACAACTTCCTGAACTCCAACCATAAATCGAAGTTTAGTAAACTTCGCCTTGTGAGAGCCTTTGTGAAGATGTCTGCAACTTGATCATCGGTTGAACAATATTGCATTTCAAGAACATAGTCATGAATGAACTTTCTAATGAAGTGTATGTGTAGTTCAATGTGTTTGTTGTGCTGATGTTGGATGTTGGATTGGATCTTTGCATAGTTGAATAACACTTTGATTATCACACCAAAGTGTATTCAGATGTTGCCGCTGAAAACCAAACTCTGACAGGATCTAACGAAGCCACAGGGCTTCCTTACTAGTTTCAACGGTGCCAAGATACTTTGCTTCTGTGGAAGAAAGAGAAATGGCACTTTGTTTCTTGCAAGCCCATGTCATAGGTCCAAAACCAAGAGTGAAGACATAACCTGCAATAGACTTCCGATCATCACGGCCACCAACCCAATTAGAATCAGTGAAACCAACCAATAGAGGAGATTCTTCTACACTGTAATCAATCCCAAACTGAACTATACCTCGAACATAACGGAGTATTCTTTTAGCTTCTTTCCAATGACTTTCATGTGGGTTTTGCATAAACCGAGCAACAAGGCCAAAAACAAAGGAAAGGTCATGACGGGTATGGGTCAAATACAAAAGTTTTCCAACAAGCTGATGGTATAAGGTAGCATCAACATCAGGGGAAGTACAAGTGATTGAAAGTTTGGCTCCAACTGAAAGGGAGAAGGGGTTGGCTTATAGTCTTCCATGTGAAAGTGACATAGAAGATCACATGCATACTTGGACTGGGAAAGGGAAATCCCTTCTTTGGATTGCAAGAATTGAAGACCAAGAAAATAATGCAAGTGTCCTAACCCTGTCATTTCAAACTGCTTTTTGAAGGTGGACTTCAAATGGTTTATAAGGTTGGGATCACTACCAGTAAGGATAAGATCATCAACATAAAGAACAAGAATGATAAGAGACTTACCCACTTTCTTGGTGTAGACAGTATTGTCAAAATGACACCTAGAAAAGCCAGCATCTAAAAGAAAGCTATCCTTTTTGGCATACCAAGCCCGAGGGGCTTGCTTGACCATAAAGGGATTTCTTAAACCGACATACAAGACTAGAGTATTTTTGTATAAAGCCAAGAGGTTATTCCATATAGATTTCTTCATGCAAGTCCCCATGCAAGAAGGCATATTTAACATCCATTTGATGGACTTCCCATTTGAAAGAAGCAGCAAGGGAAAAAACAAGGCGAATAGAGTTCATTTTTGCAACATGGGAGAAGGTTTCAGTATAGTCAATGCTTTCAACTTGTGAAAATCCCTTAGCAACAAGACAAGCTTTATGTTTATCAACTTTTCCATCTGGTCCAAACTTGGTTCTGTAAAACCCATTTGCATCCAACAAGTTTTCGTCCCTTTGGAAGAGGAACAAGGTCCCATGTATCATTTGCCAATAATGAACGATATTCTTCATTCATAGCTGCGTCCCAATCTGGGTGGCCTAAAGCTTCTGCAAAGGTGTCAGAATCATAATTCGCTAAAGCTTGAGCTAGTAAGGAAGAGGCTCTATCGAACTGAGAACGTGTACGACGTTGATCTGTAGGATCACCTGCTGCATCCCGAGTAGCGCAGACCCATTTTGGAAGCTGAGGAGCTAAAGGAGGATCCCGAGAAGGTGGGGGAGGATTGTCATCCTCGCTGTCATCATTTGAAGAAGGAATATTTTCAGAAGTAGAAGGGGTAGAGAGAGGTGGCACATCCACCGAACTAGGCTCATAGGCCGATATATTTTCAGCAAACTTTACATCTCTTCTAATGATAACATTTTTGGATTTAGGTTGAAGAAGTTTGTATACTTTGACATCTTCAGAATATCCAACAAAAATACATTTTTCACTCTTAGGTTCTAAGGCTTTATGTTTCTCATCTGGAATATGAGGCCATGCTTCACTTCCAAAAACATGAAAGTGACTTACATATGGTTTAATTGAGCTCCATGCTTCTTTTGGAGTGATATTCTTTAAAACCTTAGTAGGAGTGCGATTTACTATGTAATTTGCACAATTAATTGCCTCTGCCCAAAAATTAAGACTAAGTCTTTTAGATTGAAACATACAATTAGCCATTTCCTTTAAGGTGCGATTCTTCCTTTCAACTACACCAATTTGTTGTGGAGTATATAGAACAATATGCTGCAATTGAATTCCATGCTCAATGCAAAAGTTGATGAATTTGTTGTTAACATATTCTTTGCCATTATCAGATCCTAGCTTAAGAATTTGATGTCCAGATTGTTTCTCAACAAAGGCCTTAAAGGCCAGGAACATGTTAAAGACTTCTCTTGAGTTTTCTAAAGTATACCCAAGTGCGTCTGGAGAAATCATCAATGAAAGTTAAGAAATACTTGTAGCCAAAGAATGAAACAACTGGAAGTGGAGCACATAAATCACTATGCACAAGCTGTAAAGGGGTTGAGGCATGCCAAGAGCAACGTTTTTCAAAACTATCTCGATGATGTTTCCCGAGTACGCATCCGGAACAAACACCATCTCCGTGTTGACCTAGGTTGTCATTGATGTCAATATGGCAATATTCTAGATACTAGATGACGATATGAAGCCAAGGGGAAGCAGTGCAGATCCATGAAGAGACAGGAGCAACACCATCAGGATAGACAAGCCATAAGCAAGAGGAGTTACCAAAGGAGGCAGATCAAAGCATATCACAAGATATCAGAGCAAGAGAGGCATTCATATATGCAAGGAGGTCTTTGAAAGACACTGCCAAGCCAGAGGAGCCACATTGGAGAAAGAGGAGCTACAGGAGCAAACAGAGCGAGCAGAACAGAGCATATATATATGCCATATATATGCCAAAGAAGAGGAGCAAACACAGCTATCGGAGCTACAGAGGAGCCATATATATATGCCATATATAAGCGTTTAACAGAGCCATACCGGAGGAGCATAAATAGAGCCTACCGGAGGAGTATTACAACGAAGCAATATATATACAGGGTTAAAGGAGTGGAGCTATATACGCCATCAGAGAGCATATCGGAGCGCAGACATATATATGCATGCATTTAACAGCCATCGGAAGCCATATATGCCACATATAACACTACAGGAGCAAGAACGTCAAAGAATGCACTGTATATGCAGGCGGATTACACTATCGGGAGCTAACGGCAGCCAAAAAGCCATATATGTATGCTTTAACACTCTCGGCAGACACAAACCATATATATATGCATTTGCACTATCGGCGGCATAAACATACATACATAGGCAAATATACTATCAGAGGCGGAAAGCAGACTTGAAACTTTATACACAGGAGCAGTGAGTCATATCAGGTCCAACACCTAATATCGCATCGCTACAAGGGAGTGGTCTACGTTAAGGTCTAGACTTGGACCTTTGCGATGTGAGATTGCCAACATATATCGCATCAGCGCTTCAGGAGTGGGAGTTACAACGTGTCAAGTGGTTCTTTGCGATCGCCGATTGCGATTTCACTATGGATCCGATAAAGTATAGATGCAGGTATACAATTTCTTGAAGTCTACCCTTTAGCCATTTTGCCTGTTTTTCTTGTGTAAATGAATTTTTGGCTTGCGCGGCGTTTGGAGACAGAAATACACTATGGAATGCTCCCGATAGTTCAGGAGGCTGAACTAATGTCGATGGTGATTGCGATCAGGACGTGGTAGGTCCGTTAAACGAAACAGTTCCTGTGTATGCCTGCTATCATGAGAAAACAGGAGCGTTGTTACAGTTTTTTGAATATGTGTCCTCTGCGTATGACTCGGTCCTCACCATTGAATCAACGTGTCATGTGAGCACAAATAGACAGAGGAAACCGAAAGCTGGGAAGTTAAAGAAGAAAGTGAGCACAGAGGAAATGACAGCGACCAAGGAGGAAGCTGATAGGATAAGCGAGCGTTGAGGAAGCTAAAGGACCAGCGAAGAGAGGAAACCTGGAGACAGAGGCATGGGGAACGAATAAAACAGGTAAAAACAAAGAACATGAATGTTGTTGAAGGTTGTTGAACGCTGTGAAAAATAAGCTGGAGGAGACAGAGGTAGTGAGAGGATCCAGCAGAACAGAAAGAGGGCCGAAGGGCCAACAGGACAGCAGACAGTCGAAGGGGAGAAGTAGCCAGCAGAGAACATAAGCTTGAACAGAAAGTTGTTCATTATGCAGAGCTTAGTGCAACTAACAGTAGACGGACTAAAACTGTGTGAAGACATTATCAGAGGTCATGAAGGGTACTGGACACTCTGTGTGGGCAGTATGAAGAATTGGGAAGACTACTTCATAAGAAGACCGATTGTCATTGATGTTGTATCTTGGAGACTGCAGTGAAGCTATAATCAGATAGAACTCAGTAGAGAAGAGTTCTAAGCAGAACATTACTATCAAATGAACCTTGACAAGATTGGGTCAAAACCCTTGAGGTTGGTGCCTCAGAGGTAAGTAGGATTGGAGTCCTTGGGGCTGGTGCCTCAGAAGCAAGGAGGATAGGAGTCTTTGGGGTTGGTGCCCTCAAAAGTAAGAAGGATTTGAGTCCTTGGGGTTGATGCCTCAGAAGTAGGAAGGATAGGAGTCTTTGGGATTGGTGTCTCAGGAACTGGAAGGATTGAAGTCCTTGGGAGTTGGTGCTCCTAAGTCCAAGATTGGTCTCTTGGTGAAATAGAGCTGGTGCTCTGGAGGTTGGAGCCTCACCAAAGTCCGAGTTGGAGCTTGGCAATTGATTCCAACCATCTATATATTGTATCTATTTTACTGCACAATTTATATTAATAAAAGCATTTATTCTTGTTGCTCATCTTGTGTTCTGAATATATATGTTTTAACTGGTAAAACAATAGTCGGAAAAAGAAATATTGATTCACCCCCCTCTTAGTATTTCCAACAATTCGTATCAGAGCTACTACCTTCATTCAAAGCCTAACAGCTTGAAGGTTGATCTTTAGAACACAAATGGCAAAGTCAAGGAAGAAAGTCTCCAATCCTCGTAAGGATATGTCTCCCTCTACTACGAAAATGGAAGACAATCAATTTGAGGAGGCTCCAAGGCTCAATGGGAACTTTAATATATGGGAAGCAAGAATGAGGAATTTTTTACAGACTCTAGGCATTGAAATCTAGAAATCAGTGATTGCTGATGGCAGGATGGATAGAGAATCCAAGGAGTACAACGCAAAAGCAAATGTTCATCAACAAAGGGTATATGGGACAAACTTCATGACCTTCACTCAAAAGGAGCATTGACCATGACCATTAGTCAAGAAGATGATGGAAATCTAGAAGGAAATCCATATCCCATCGTAGAAGCTGAACATGAGAATGATGACATCATGGCTAAAGTAGACCTAGAAGATGAAGAGAATGAAAAAGATTTTGTAGAAGATCTCCTCACTCAACTTATGGCTACCATGGAAGAGATTAACAATCTGAATAAGGAAAATAAGGAACTTAAGAAGATAGCACTAGCTGGTGACTAAGATCAAACAAGGGAGAAAGTTGACCTTGTCAAGCTTCAAGTACAAGAAAGGAATGAAGAGCTTGTCAAGCTTAAGGAGGAATTTCATAAAGCAAAGAAGCGTGAAGATACCTTGTCAAGTCAACTTGAACAAAGGCATAAGAGCTTGAACAAACTTGAAGAAGAGATTGGTCAATACAAGGTAGAGGTCTCCTCTCTTAAGTCTCAACTACAAGAAGCAAGGAAACAAGCACAAGGAGCTGAAAAGATCAAGGAAGAAATGGAGAGCAGTCAAGCAAAGAATGAAGAAATCTTCAAAATGAACTTAGATATCATCTCCCTTAAAATAGAAGCAGATGAAGCTATTCGTATCAACGAAGAAACTGAGGAACAACTTGCTAAGAAGAATAGTGAGGTGAAAGATTGGAAGAAGAGATTGTCTTCCTTAGGACAAAGGTTGAAGGGATGAACAAAATCTTGAAGAGCTTTCAAGCCTTGGATGACATGCTCAGCTATCACAGATGTCCATCTAATAAATCAGGTCTCGGGTATGCAGGGGAACCCTCAAACAAGAATGAAAATGCTTTAAACAAAAGAGATGTGAAGACGCCAGAAAGAAATGGTGATGCTCCCAATTCCAGCAAGGCAAGGAGAAAAATCAAGACTACAATAGAAGAAATCCTGCTCCAAGAAGAAATCCAGCTCCAAGAAGAAATATAGAGGCAATGGTTATCATCAAAGGATCTCAAGGCAGAAAGGCTTCAAAAGTACATCAAGGAAATCTCCATCTCCCAGGTACCAAAGTTCATTTTTTTGTTATTGTTATTCTTGTACAAACTTTGGTCACATGGCAAAAGAATGTAAATCATATCATAAAGATAGATGTTATGGTCCCCAACCATCTCATAGAGATAGATATTATGGTCCCCAACAATCTCCAAGAAACAATTTTGCAGGAAGAGAATATGAAATCTTATTCATGAACAATGTAGAATGCTTCAAGTGTCATAAAATTGGTCATATGGCACGTGACTGTAACTTAAGTTGGGCTCTTACAAAAGCTAGAACCATGCAAAAGAAGAAAGTTACACAAGTATGGAGAAGGAAGGAAATACAATCCGAAAGTCCCTTGAGCTCTCCCTTATGAAATCCTTGTTGAGATATATTAACAATCATTCTTTGATGAAGATCATTTCTCAGGAGTACTCCATTGAAGAATAAGATCCTGTAACTAGTCTGTGCACTGTTGTTAAAGATGCTTTCCACTTAATCCCTAAGCATTATTTGGAACAACAGAGAAAGTCATCTAACACTAAAGAAATAGGGCAAACAACTATGGTGTTGTTATCACAGAAGTTTATGTTTTGACTCAGGGATTTAATGTGAGAACAGATAAATTCTGGACACTAATAGAGGTAATCTTCAAACAAACAGATACATCTAGAATAGAGTTTGAAGTAAGAGTAGTTGGCAGCCTATATCAAAACTGAAGCACTGCATGAAGATGCAGATCAACAATTGTATTTAAAAGACAGTCACAGATTGGATATCTAAATCTGCTAAGAGGAAATAACTAGCTGAGATATGTACAAGAACACAAGGAAAGGATGGCAGTGACTTAAGAAGAAGCACAGAGACACAAATGAACTCAAATCTGAAGAAAGACAGCAAGAAAGACAATCTCAGTGGCAGTTTCTCTTGATTCAGACTATGAAGGTCTCTCAATTCTGCCTATGGAGACAGCAATATGGATTGAAGCATCAAAGTCTGGACTTGGACACTTGGTGTATGGCGATTTGCAATCTGATTGAAAGCGTTGAAGTAGAGCATCTTTAAGCATTGTTGAAGCCATGATAAAGTAGTTATGGAACATGAAGAGGGAATAATGTGCTAATTGATGATAAAGCATCAATCCTTCTATCTTGAATAAAAAGAAGAAGAGCACCATGACACGGGGAGTCACAGACCCATGAAGATCTACCATTCATGAAGAATAGAAGCAGTTTAATAGGGGGAGTCCCAGAGCACTCCTTTGCCATTGATGCCAAAGGGGGAGAGAAGAAGAATATTGCCATCAATAACAAAGGGGGGAGATTGTTGACCTAGGTTGTCATTGATGTCAATATGGCAATATTTTAGATACTAGATGACGATATGAAGCCAAGGTGAAGCAAAGCAGATCCATGAAGAGATATAAGTAAGACCATCATGATAGCCAAGCCATAAGCAAGAGGAGTTACCAAAGGAGACAGATCAAAGCATATCACAGGATATCAGAGCAAGCGAGGCATTCATATATGCAAGGAGGTCTTTGAAAGACACTGCCAAGCTAGAGGAGCCACATTGGAGCAAGAGGAGCTACGAGAGCAAAACAGAGCATATATATATGCCATATATATGCCAAAAAAGAGGAACAAATGGAGCAAACAGAGCTATCGGAGCTACAAAGGAGCCATATATATATGCCCTATATAAACGTTTAACAGAGCCATACCGGAGGAGCATAAACAGAACCTACCGGAGGAGTATTACAGCGGAGCAATATATATACAGGCTTAAAGGAGTGGAGCTATATATGCCATTGGAGAGCATATCGGAGCACAGACATATATATGCATGCATTTAACAGCCATCAGAAGCCATATATGCCACAGATAACACTACGGGAGCAAGAATGTCAAAGAATGCACTATTAGGGAGTAATATAGTGTATATGTAGGCAGATTACACTATCGGGAGTTAATGGCGGCCAAAAACCCATATATGTATGCTTTAACACTATCGGCGGACACAAACCATATATATATGCATTTGCACTATCGGTGGCATAAACATACATACATAGGCAAATACACTATCGGAGGCGGAAAGCGGACTTGAAACTTTATACACGGGAGCGGTGAGTCATATCGGGTCCGGCACCTAATATCGCATCGCTACAAGGGAGTGGTCTACGTTAAGGTCTAGACTTGGACCTTTGCGATGTGCGATTGCTGACATATATCGCATCGGCACTTTGGGAGCAGGAGTTACAACGTGTCAAGCGGTTCTTTGCGATTGCCGATAGCGATATCGCATCGGACCTCTGCCAAGGGCAACCCCCGATTGTGATACATATACACGCGCCGATTGCGATTTCACTATGGATCCGATACAGTATAGATGCGGGTATACAATTTCTTGAAGTCCGCCCTTTAGCCATTTTGCATGTTTTTCCTGTGTAAATGAATTTTTGGCTTGCATAGCGTTTGGAGGCAGAAATACACTACAGAATGCTCCCGATAGTTCAAGACGTTGAACTAATGTCGATGGTGATTGCGATTAGGACGTGGCAGGTCCGTTAAACAAAATAGTCCCTGTGTATGCCTGCTATCATGAGAAAACAAGAGCGTTGTTACAGTTTTTTGAATATGTGTCCTCTGCGTATGACTCGGTCCTCGCCATTGAATCATGTCCTATGAGCACGAATAGATAGAGGAAACCGAAAGCCGGGAAGTTGACGAAGCAAGAGAGCATAGAGGAAATGACAGCAACCGAGGAGGAAGCTGATAGGATAAGCGAGTGTTGAGGAAGCTAAAGGGCCAACGAAGAGAGGAAATCGGGAGACAGAGGCATGGGGAACGAATAAAACAGGTAAAAACAGAGAATAGGAATGTTGTTGAAGGCTGTTGAACGCTGTGAAAAATAAGCTGTAGGAGACAGAGGCAGTGAGAGGATCCAGCAGAACAGAAAGAGGGTCGAAGGGCTAACAGGACAGTAGATAGTCGAGGGGAGAAGTAACCAGCAGAGAACATAAGCTTGAACAGAAAGTTGTTCTTTATGCAGAGCTTAGTGCAGCTAACAGTAGACTGACTAAAGCTGTGTGAAGACATTATCAGAAGTCATGAAGGGTACTGGACACTCTGTGTGGGAAGTATGAAGGACACTTTGTGGGTAGTATGAAGAATTGGGAAGACTACTTCATAAGAAGATTGATTGTCATTGACGCTGTAGCTTGGAGACTGCAGTGAAGCTATAATCAGATAGAACTTAGTAGAGAAGAGTTCTGAGAGTAGAACATTACTATCAAATGAACCTTAACAATATTGGGTCAGAACCCTTGAAGCTGGTGCCTCAGAAGTAAGTAGGATTGGAGTCCTTGGGGCTGGTGCCTTAGAAGCAAGGAGGATAGGAGTCCTTGGGGCTGGTGCCCTCAGAAGTAAGAAGGATTGGAGTCCTTGGGATTGATGCCTCAGAAGAAGGAAGGATAGGAGTCTTTGGGACTGGTGTCTTAGGAACAGGAAGGATTGAAGTCCTTGGGAGTTGGTGCTCCTAAGTCCAAGATTGGTGTCTTGGCGAAATAGAGTTGGTGCTCTGAAGGTTGGAGCCTCACTAAAGTCCGAGTTGGAGCTTGGCAACTGATTGCAACCATCTATATATTGTATCTATTTTATTGCACAATTTATATTAATAAAAGCATTTATTCTTGTTGTTCATCTCATGTTCTGAATATATATGTTTTAACTAGTAAAACAATAGTCGGAAAAAGAAATACCGATTCACCCCCACTCTCAGTGTTTCCAACAGTTTGCAAGATACCATAGGAAGACTTTTCACCATATTTTCTTTACATAGATTTTGAAGGGAGAGATAGTTTAAGTGACCAAATCACTCATGCCAAAGTTTGCTCACTTCATCATTATAAGCAACAAATACCGAGGGAAGTGTTGATGACCCAAAGTTGTTAAACTTATATAACCTTGTAGAATCATCAGCAATGGTAGTAGCTAAAATCTGTCTAGGATCTCTTAGGTCCTTAATTACAACATCATGAGGTTAAAATTCAATTGTTTTAACTTCTCCTGAATGTGTTATCTGATATACAGATAGAAGGTTGCAGGATAAGGTAGGAATACATAATACATCATTAAATTGATCATTGTCGAGATGAATAGTTCCAATCCCTACAACACTAAGAGATCTACATCACCAACATATATATTTTTGGTGTTACAATCATTTAAAGAAGAAAACATGGCTTTGTTTTTGGCCATGTGATAAGAAGCTCTAGAATCAATTAGCCACTCATGAGAATGAGAAGAAGAAGATACATTTAGTGCATAACCAGACCGAGATACTTGAAACCACATGTAGAAAGTGTTATTCCTGAAGATGAAGTTGAAGTTGAAGAGTGCTCCAAATGGATGTTATGCTTCTTCATTGTTGCTTCCAAGGCTTCCATCTTCTTATAGCATTTGGAATCTAAGTGGCCATCACGATTGCAAAAGTTGCAATATCTATCAGTCTTCTTCTCTTTGTTTTTAGTTTCCTTATGATTTTGTTGAGTTTATTTTTCATTGTGAGACTAAAATTGCTTAGGACATGTTGACCACTACGTGTCAACTACCCATAGCAGTACACCCCCTTTTCCGCAAAAAGGGATAGTGCTTGATCGATATGTCTGTGCCATTCGATTGTCATCATCAGCCCGATCATATTATGTTGTAAACCCAGTCTGCATGTGTAAATTGTAAATAATCTTAGCAGATTTGAGTCATGTATGTAAACTGCCTAGGAAAACCTAATTTTCTAGTGATAATCTATGTTCCAGAAGGTTTTTTGTCTCACTGATCCATGATCGGCAGAGTTTTCCTTCAGCCTAACCCCAAAGCCGGAATGAATTTTGTCATTAGAATCTTAGGGGAATCCTAGTGTGCTTAGAGTCTATGTAAAAGTAATTTGGAAATAACTCTAACTATTTGGTTAGGTTATTACAAATTGCTAGATCTGCAAGATTATAGTTGTGTCGCAAAACTGGGTGGTCTATGAGGGTCTCTGTCAAATGGGTTTTCCCCCTTGAGATGTAAAATTGTAAAAGTTATGATGTAATGTGTCCTGAGGGTTAGAAAGTGTTTTAGCCCCCTCATAAGTCCCAAATCCCAAGTCTTAGGTGATTTTTCCAAAGGGCTAAGTTCGAGGATCCAAAAATAAAAAATAAAAAATAATTTAAAAGATAAATAAAATAAAATAAAAAATAAAAAATAAATTAAAAAAATAAAATTAAAGAAATAAAATAAAATAATATAATAATATAATAAGTCAAATTTTTGAGAAAATAAATGCGAAGTTTTAATTTTTGAATATATTAAAACGCATTTAAAAATTTCGACAAATGAGATTAAAAGGGATTTTGATCCTCATCGACGGTCGAGATTAGTTTGACATGGATCACTCGAAGTATTCGTTGGGAAATTTTCCTTTAAAAAGGGTGTTAGGGGTCATTTGAGATCAGATTTCACCTTAGAGTCTGGTGCTAAAGAAAGCTCTCTTGTAGTCATTTTTGTGCAATAAAGAAAGACTTTGGGGTTAGCAATCTTGCTGGCATTACTCTTCTGGAAATGTTGTAAGATCTTTTATTTTTCTGCATAATTTTATTTTTAGTCATCAATAATAGCTTGATGAAGATTGATTCAAGCACAGGTATCTTGTCTGATCTCTGGGGTTTGAATGATAGTTTAGATTCTGAAATATAATGGCAGGTATCTCCATTTGATCTAGATTTCACTATTGTTTTCTCCCTCTATGTTAATGGTTGATTTTAAGCTGTGTAGGATATCTTAGTTTTGGGTTTACCGGACGTTAGGTGAAGTTCTCGGCTGAACCAGCCAACTCCCAGATTGTGTTTTCTGAAAGACCCCAACCAGTTCTTGATCCCAGGCTTATCATTTGAAATTTTTTATGAATGCATGAAGGGTTTTCTAAAGTATCTCACATTAAAATTAAATTCTGAAAATATTATTGTGGATTATTGACAAATCTGGCTATTTAAGAGTCAAAAATCTGTAAATATTGTAAATTTTTAGCTGGTTTTAGGGTTTTCAATTTTGTTTTTTGGCACGTTTTACTTTTGGGTTTTCTATTTTTGCCATTGCAGGTTGCAGGTACAATTTTTTTGAAAAAAATTTCAGGGTTTCCATCAAGCAATCTGGAGCAAGAAAGATTTAAAATTTTGATTAAGTTTCTGGATTACGGGTCTATTACCTCCGGTTTAAGTTTCTCTGCTGCCCAAGATCGACTTTTTTTAGCCTGCTCCATCAAAACGCGACTTCATTTCACTGCACTATTCCATTACGCTCCTCGTTGCCGCTGCGGCTATTTGCGTCCCTCTCATTCTTCTCACGTTGCTCTTTCTCTCGCGTTGTTCCCTCCACCAGCGTGTTATCCCCCTTCTATCCACGTCCTCTCTCCTTTCTGTCTGCAGATCTCCCGCCAAACTTGCAGCTTCTTCCTCAGCTCTCCTCCACGCATTTTCTCCCAGCCACTGTCAAAGCTTTTCAGTCCCTACGTTGTCATCCAACCTTGCGTATTACCTCTTCACGTTTTCTCACCACTCCACTCTCCTGCTGTTTCATTCCACGCGCCACCTGCAAGCTCCCTTCCTCAGCGTGCAAGCTTCTACGCTTCTCCAAAGTCTGCAAACGTTTTTGCATCCTCATATCATTGCTCTGCCAGAAAACCCCTGCATGCTGTTGTCATTGCAGCTCCACACTGCCTCAAACCTGCGAAACCCTGCATAAGACGTTGGCACACCCACGCTCCTCTCCAGCTCTGCCATTCCTCGTTCCAAACACGCAAAAAATCCATTGTTCCAGCTCCTTTTTTTGCTGTTTTCAACCTCAATCTTCGTTGCTTTGGACCTGCGCTCAACCTGCAGCCACGATTTTCACCCACGCAGTAGCCATCCCTTCGAACGCTCAAGCTCCTCTGTCTGACGTCGAGCTTTCCTCACGAATTTCTTCATCCGCATAACTGTATCAGCTGCAAAATCAAAAACAAATTCAATTTATTTTTTTTTACGGATTAGGTGATACGTATGGTAATTTTAGTCATTGGTAAGTTTAGAGTTAGGTTTGATATATTTTATTTTGGTTATAGTTAGATTTTTATTTAGATTTTATTTAAACGTTGTATAGTTAGGAGTTAGATTAAATTTTGATTTTTTTTTTTAAGTTAGTTTTTAGTTTTAGTCTAAGTTTTATTTTAATTTCCATTTTATTTTGGTAAGAGAAATGTTAATTTTGAATTTGGTTTTAGATTTTTCAGTTTAGTTTTAGAACTAGATATTTTTAGATTTAGATTTCAGATAATTTTTAACTTAGGAAAAAACAAAAATTTCGATTTCCTTTTGTTTATTTTAGTTTTGAATTTTTTATTTTAGAATTAAACATTTTTCTTAAGTTTAGTTTTGTTTCATAAAAGTAAAAAGTTAAAAAGGGTTCCTTTTTTTATTTCTTTTAGAATCTTTGATTTTTTTTTAATTTAAAAAAAATAAAAAGGTTTAGATTAGATTTTAGTTTTATTAGGATTTTGGTTTTGTTTGATTTTTAGACTTTAAAAAAAAAGTTTCTTTTTTTTTTAGGTCTGAGTTTTATTTAGAATTTAGATTTTATCTTGTGTATATAAATTAGAATTTAGATCTTAGTTTTAGACTTTATTTTATAATATTTAGTTTTAAATTCCATTTCATTTGTATATATTTAAATTCCATTTTTCATGTAGTTTAAATTTAGATGTTTTGGTCTATTTTGATATAAGAAAAAATAATAAAAATATATATAAAAATTAAAAAAATATTTTGAAAAAGCTTAACAAAAAATTGAAAATTCATTTTTTGGCGTTTTTAGTGGTATCTATGTTCCACTTTTCCATAGTTAAATGCACTTAAATGTTTATTTGAAGTTAGTTATGTGAAAGTGGTAACTGGTCAGCATTTAAATTTTATGATCATTTAAAGCATTTGATTTTTCTTGAAGTTTAATTGCTAGATCATTATTAAGGCGTTGTACGTTTGTTGAACATCTTGCATCGCTTGGGATATTTCGATGATAAATGATTGTTTTACATGGTTTATACTTCTGCAACATTTAATAAATAATCATTTAATCATTAACTCCATAAGGCACTGGTACATTAATTTCAAAATCAATCAGGTACTAAATTGCCTTGTTGTGTCTCCCAACCCCACTAGTCCATAGTTGGTCTTCATTTATCCCATAGGGTCTACCCCCCTTAGTCGCGGGAGACGGCTTAAACGGAGAGATCGGGGATCAGGGTGATAGCGCCCGGTCTGAGTGTTGTCATGACAATTTGTGCGACAACAGGATCCTTGTTTGGTTTAAGACCATTCTTTTTAGGATGCTACTTAAGATTCTTTGAACTTGGTTGCTGTTGGGCTGCAAAGGCTTTCTTAGAAGAGTTTCCAGTATTAAGAAGACCAATATGTAAGAGTTTTTCTTTCTCTCTTATTAAAGAATCACAAAAAGCATCAGAAGAGGGGGACTTGTAATCTTCTCTTTGAGAAATAAAGGCTTCTCTAGTGGAATGGAAGGTGGAAACAAACACAGAGTAGGCGGGTCCTAACTTAATAAGAATGGAATAGATAAGGCTACCATCTTCTTTTTGTTAATCTAGGTTGTCATTGATGTCACTATGGTAGTGGTTGGGATAGAAAATATTCTTGAAGATGCCAGAGGATGACTATAACTCTTGCTCAATCATGTATAAGATAAGAAGTATCAATCATGCCCGTGATGATCTAGAAGCCCTTGATGACCTTGATGACATATGTTGACAACATTTGATGAAGGACTAGATGATGTCCTTACCTTTGATGGTCTTGATGATGGTGTGAAGCCATAACATTAAATGTCCTTACCTCCGGTGATCTTGATGATGGAAGACTACATGATGAAATGATGCTGCATATGATTGATGACACATCACTATCTTGGGGACATGATGACATTTATGAGCCTAGGAGCCATGATGAAGAAACCAAACAAAAGTAAGCTCATCCATGAGAAGCCCATCGATGAAAAATGTTGCTGTCCTATATTTCTGCACTAACTAATGACCAGTCACATTAAAAATTATTTTTCACCTCCTTAGAGGTAGAATTTCTCTAAGAGACCTTCACCACCCTTTAGACCATATTTTTAGCTTTCCAATGAGCTATTACTTGGCCCGAAAATCCAAATATTTTGGGAGATATTAATTTTTTAAGTCATAAATATTAATCTGGTCCTTGAGCCGACCTATGCTAGGCCTGTCATGTCGGCCTCCCTCCATAAAACACGTCCATTCATCTTAAACATCAAACCAGTATTAATATGAGTTCGGACACCTAATTTTAGCAAGTAATTCGGTGAAGATTTCAGAGATAAGACACAGAAAAATACAGGACAACAAGGAGACTGAGGAGGATCTTTTGGAGAAATATTTGCTCTGGTTAAAATCTGAATTAATCATCTATACAGGAATTGTAGCTGTCTCAGACCTGTGATAAGAAGTCTGCTCAGTTATGCACCCTTGACAGCCACCTGCAACCTCAGATTGCAGACCCATCTGTAGTAGAAACTCAGACAGCATATTTCAGACCTGTGATGAATAGACTAGTGCAAACCTCGGACCAGTTTTGGAGGACAGGTACCTGTTGAAGAAGCTCAAACTCGGATTAGTGACTGTGGATAATTTCCAGACCTCAGGCCTATGATAAGTGTGGACTATAGGAGCTCGGTTGATCTGCACTTCATTCTGTGGAGGAGCTGAAATTCAAGGGCAGTCACATTAGTTTGTAGCTCGGATTACCTTTAGACTGTCAGCAAATTGAGGCTAGAAATAAAGGCTCGGACAGTGGACAACAAACCTGTGGTAAGCACACTTGTATTGCAGATTTGTGGTGGCATTTAAACTTCAGACTTGGTGGATAAACCTTATTGAAAGTTCTGAATTAGAGGCTTGAAATGTGAGCTCAAATCACAAGACTAATATACTTCAGACCTTTTTGAAACCAAGTTTGGGCTATCCTTTGTGACACCTTTGGAGCAGAATTTTGGAACAGTATTTGAAGGCAGCTATTAGCAGAATTTTGGAAGAGTCTTTTGAGATATTATTGAAGGTGTTTAGATCAGACAAAGAGTCAATTGCATAGCAGCTTTAAAGACAGTTTTGGAAGCCCTCCTGAAGTGGAGTTTTTGGAACATATTTGAAGCAGTGCTTGAGCCTTTTTTGAAGACTATTGAAGGACGCTTAAGAATATTCTGAAGACCATTGTGTAGGCAGTGCTAAGACTTGTGAGGAGACTTCTGGTGTTTTGGATAGGTGACACTTGAGGGAGTTTGGGCATCTCTAGAGAAGCAGTTCATTGAACATTGTTTAGGTCAATCTTGACAATCCTTTGCAGCCCTCAAACCCTTGAAGTTTTGGAGACACCCTCGGAGACCATGATGTATTGAAGCCATCATGAGGTGACCTTGGAGATTTTGTTTGGGTGACATGAAGAGCAGTGACGATATCTTCTAAGAAGATAAGGTTGTCATTGATGATGCAGCGTGAAGACTACAGTGAAGCTGAAGATTGACAGGGCTTGCTGAAGAAGACCTTGGGAGCCATGAAGTACAACCAAACATGCTTTCACAAAGTGAAGCTATAGGGTTGGAGCCCTTGGGGTTGGTGCCTCAAAATTGACAAATTGGTGCCTTGGAAAGTCCAAGTTGGTGCTTGGCAAATATAAGATTGGTGTCCTTGGAGTTGGTGCTCCTAAACTCAAGGTTGATGCCTTGGATAAGATAAAATTAGAGCCCCAGAGGATCGGAGTCCTCAAGTAACCAGGTTGGATAAGAAGGGTTGGTGTCCTAGGGGTTGGAGCCTCTAAACTCAAGGTTGGTGCCTTGGATAAGATAGGGTCGAAGCCTAGAGGTCGGAGCCTCACTAAAGTCCAAGTTGGTGCTTGGCAACAGGTTGGAGCCTGGGAGATTGAAGATCGATGTCTTCATCTAGGGTTGGAGCCCTATACATATATTGTACTTGATTCATTGTAAAGATTATATTAATAAAAGCATTTATTCTTATTGTTCTTTTTGTGTTATAAATATAAGAGATGTAACTGGTAGAAGTAACAATTGAAAAGAAATACTGATTCACCCCCCTCTCAGTATTTCCAACAATTTCTTAACCTTAACACCTTCCAAGAGAAATCTAAGGGTCTTGAACTTGGACAAAAAATCTTCAATGGAAGAAAAATTATCGAGGTCCAACGTAAGCAACTCATTTTCGAGTTGATGGGCTCTAATTTCATTTTTAATTCCAAAAACTTTATTGAGTTTTTTCATTGCTTCGTCGGGGATATCAATTTCTACGATATGGAATCTAAGATTTGGATAAATAGACATACCTATCAAGCCATGTGATCGATCTTGCTTATTTTCCCATTTGGCTTACTTATCTTCATCTTGAGGTTTAGTATCTTGGCATGAGGCTATTCTATAAAGACCTTTACTTCTAAGTAAATCCACAATGCAGGATAGTCATTGGAAGTAGTTGGTGTTGCCAAGAATAACTAGGCATAGACATTCCATTTTAAAAGAAACTGAAGCTATATATGCTAAAACTAAGTGTTCAAATGGAAAGATCTCAAAAAATAGGCCGATTAAAAAAAACGGCTCTGAAAACGACTTTTGGATGAAGAAGTTATGGCTTTTTGAAGAAAGGTTGTTGAAGATGCCAACGAACCACGTGAATGTTTGGAAGTGGATGATAATGTTATATTTAAAAAAAAATTCCTCCCCTTTCCAAAGTTAATCTAATTAGCTCACCTTAAAAAAAGAATACTTTATGTGACCCACTTTCATAAATAAGTGAAAGTCACTTTTACAATGGTACTTTATGAACTATCCACCAAATTGTAACTTAAATAAAAGATAAAGTGACTTTAAAATTATAAGTGACTCACTTTTTATAATGGGTGAGAACACTTTTACATAAAGTAACTTTAAAACATAAGTTAAACAAGCATTTGAAAAAGTAATTCAACAAAAAGAAAGATTTGAACCCAAGACCTCTATTCTCATAAAGTAACTTTAGACCAAGTGAGCTAGTTTAAAATGTTAGTAATTTTTGGAAAGGAGGAAGGGGTTTTTTTTTTTGCTCACTGAAGCTTTGGGGTGTGTGCTTACTTGAAAAACCCCTTTTTGCCTACAAAACAAAAAAAACAACCACACAAATCAAACGAACAAGAAAAAGTATCCGACCCTTACAACTTAAAGTTAGATTTGGTTAGAAAATAAATATTTTCCTCAATGTTTCTGATTTTCCAAGATCACACTGAGGTGTAACGAAAAAGAGCATACACATGAGAAAAATCCTTTCTTTCTGTTTCTGGTTTGCCCAAATTGCACAAAGTCACGGGGCAAATAGCATATGCAGAAATGAAAGGTATAGATCCAGTGACAAAAGGAATTATAGATGACTATAAACCGAAATAAACAGAGAGATAAATAACTATAACTGCAAATAAAGACTGTATACCTCCACATCTTAAAAATGATGTAGCTAGGGCTACCAGAAACCTTTTCGCGTGAAACGAAAGGGGTTCCTCACTGAAACAGCTACTCCTAACACAATAGACCAATCTTCTCGGCCCGAAAGCGGTCAGAAACAGTAGAGATTGGAAACGATAGTCAAATGTAGTTGTACTGGTTTCGGATTTGGATCACCAACGGATGCGGCCCTCAAATAACTCTGATACCATGTAGGAATTTACAAGGTAAGTTCCTTAGATAGAACACCAAAGGACACCACTCACAAACAGTCACAAACAGATCACAGATCACTACATCAATATTCTTGACGTGGTTAAAACCCTCAAAGAGGGAAATAGTCTATGGCCTGAGCCAATGCAGCCATTTCAAGCAATTTATTAATGTAAAAGAAAAGAAAAACTTACATAAGCTTATCTCATGAATCGTCACCTAACAAATGAACATCCATGCTCTTTAAATAGAGATCATGGACCAATCAAGTGTTAAGCCATGGATCAAGTGTCGGTAATACCAAGGAGAGAATGAACCATCAGATCACTTCATGTCCAGAACATATCGTGACCGTCAGATTGTAAGTTACAAAAAGTACATACTAAAGAAACACATTTTACCTAACTATACACTAGACCAAGTTATACTTAATTATTTCCTATGTGTCAGAATATCCTAACAGAGTGAGTGTTAGTTTTTGGTAGCATCAGAGGTGTTCTAGTCTCAAAACATTGTGGAGAGGCTAAAACACAGGCGTTCTCCATAACCCAGAAATCGTTTATGGAAATTCCACCTAGAAGTGTCTCAATTAGATTATTAGCCTATTTTTAAATATTTCTTAAGTCTAAACTTAGGAAAAGGGGTTAATTAATCAGGATTAATAGAGATAAAGTGTGAATCATCTAAAAACTCACATGAATCGACTTCGATATGATCTTAGCCCTTGATTAAGTTTTAATCTTGGTCGTTGGAGTCCAAAATAAGATTATAAGAAGTCAATGGGTAGATGGAGAACACACACAAAGATCGATTTTCTAGAGGCAACAGCCAAAAGAGTTTGAGTCAGAGAAGGAAACAAAGATAGAGAGGGGCAGGGAAAGTGAGTCTAGAGGAAAATTTTTCCAGATCCTGAGAGTTAGTAGCAGAAGAGTCGTATTTCCTAGTGGAGCTACGCAGAAAGCTCCAAAGGGAGATCGATTTTGTTGAAGGAGAGAGAAATTCAGTTGTTGTTGGTCTGGAAATTCTCCAAGGGGCCAAGCGAATTTCTCCCAGAGGTAGAGTCAGCCAGACGTCATTTTTATTATAGTTTCAGGCTTAGCGAGTTAGGGTCTGTGCAAGCAATGTGCAAAGGCTCACGTAGAAGCTCTACAACTGACCAGATTTGTGAATTGTCGGAGCAGGATCAAACATGGTGTTGAGGTTTTTCCCCCACATATATTTCGGCCAGATTTATTTTGTTGATTGGATTGCCAGTTGAGCATCCATAGATTGTACTTAGAAATTCATTCTTGCATAATAATATAAAACCCTCGGTTGTTGCACTGATTTTCCCATGTTGGGTTTTTCTGGGGACTTTGGTCCAAAAATAATTGTGTCAATCTTTTTTGTGTGTGCTAGCATATTTCTCAGTTTCTAGCGCTATTATTTTCCTTAGTTTTATTTGTGAAGGTTGTAGTGTGATTTATTTGATATTTGTCGTAGAAAATTAATTTAGTAACAATTAGAAGAATTAATTCCAGTTGCTGCAATAGGATTTCAGACTTGAAATTTTTACATAGTTTTTTCTTTGGAACTGGAAATCTTCCTTTGGAATCATTGTCTCTTCCCCTCATTGACTCTACTTCCCCTCCGGCTCAAACTCCTCTTCCCTACTTAGTTGTTGCTGTTGGATAGCTCGATCTACCAAGGAAATAAACCTCAACTATGTCTTGTCCAACCCCATCAACCTTCTCTTAGAATCTCTCATTGGCATACTAATGACCATGCTTAAATCTTCATCAACGACTAAGATCATTTCTAAGTCGATCCATGTGAGTTTATAGAGAAATCTCACATTTCTCAATTAGTTCCTATTAATTAATCACTTTTCCTAAGTTAGACTTAGGAAATATTTAATTATTGACTAATTAACTTAATTGAGCCATCGCTAGGTGTTTTCTCTTGATACTTTTTTTTGGGTTCTGGAGCTCTTGTGTTTCTTAGCCTCTTTGACCAAAGTCGAGACTAGAACACCTATCTGAGACTAGAGTATATCTTCAAAACTGTAGTGAACCAAGATCTGAAATTTTAACCATGGGTATTTGATGATTTTCTATCTGTATCCTTCAAATTTCACAGTTTGAAACATCTCAGAAACTTGAATATCAGGTTTCTCAAGACAAAGTATTTATGTGCCTAAAAATATATATGTATATCAGCTCTCTCTCCAATAATCCCTTTCCAGAATTGGCACAATGCACAAGTTACCAGGCCTACACTCATGTCTCCTTGAAGATTGCTCTCTAGGACCCTGCGTAGATAAGGATGGAGGTAACTATGAATGCGTCCAATAAAATAAAGGTCATGACATGCTCAAAACTGTTGGTAACCACCAGTAATATTACACATACCATAAAGCCAACAAATGACTCCAAAAAACGAGCCCCTTTAGTGAGTAGGGTCAACCACAAGCACAAGAAATATTGTGGCCCAAAACCAGATGTAAACTCCTCCTTCAATGACAGAAACACGACCCAGGAAATTAGTGGCTTGTCCAACAACAAAGATAAGTTGATTTCAATCCCCTTTCTATCCTCGAGGAATCTCGACCCAATTGAGAAACTCGTCCAACTAGAGAAAGAAAGGATTCGAACTTTGTTAATACTTCAGAATATCATCCCCGCATCCTTTAGTAAACTCGACCCAAGAAAGTGTGTTGTTGAGAGTATAGTCCTTCCCCCTTGGTTTTATTTTGTTCAGCAAATCGACCTCAAGATGGCTTGGAAACTTGATGCCCTTGTGGGTATTCTCCAACTTATCAAATGAGATAAAAAACACTATACAAGGAAATAAAATCAACTGATAACACTTCTATACCTCAATGTCTTCGACAAATCATCTTCTCCTTCGAATCCCTATGGTGAAATTTGAGTGATTCCACTCCTTGAACCAGTTAGAGTGTATAGTTTCAACACTAAAACCAACTATGGCAGGTAGTTTTTCCCAAACCGTAAACTCCTCTCCAAAGACTCTCCATGAGATATTTTTTGAAAAACACAAGTGAATGAATGCATTAGAGAAATTGAAGTAAAAAATGGGTCTAAAAAAAATGTGCAACAAAAATCAACTTTATAAGAACCAATAGGATTCAATATGACGATGTCAACCATGGGGGATCACCATTTTTGAAGTAGAAAGGTAAAAAAAATAAAAAAAACTACTTTTTCAACTCGTATTTTCAACTTATCTCCCTATAATTTTACTCAAATTTCAAGCGAGAGCACTCATTGGATGCAAAATTTAATTTTGCATACAAGGAGTACCCATGTTGCATACTTTCAATGGACCATAGTACATGAAAAATGTTAAATACATGAAAAAATGTGAATGCGACATGGGTACTCCTTGGATGCAAAATTAAATTCTACATCTAATGAGTGCTCCCGTTCAATATTTGAGTAAAATCATAGGGAGATATGTTGAAAATACGAGTTTAAAAAATAGTTTTTTCTTTTTTCCCTCCAAAACTTGATGAGATAATCTAATATTATTTTATTATTTCCACTATTATTATATAATATTCCTTAGGAGACCCATTTTAGACCTCAAAATTTCTCTAATGGAGGAAAATCTTCTCACTTTTTCCCTTTTATAAACTTGTGGCCACTTTTACTTTTTATAAAGTCACTTTATAATCTTTTCACTTTATAAAGTTAAAGTGACTTTTCACTTGCCTAGGGAATATCTCATTTTTACCCCTTAAACTTTTATAATGTTTCCCTAGGCGAATTAAGTCCTCTTATTAAATATTTCCCCGCTTTAGCCTAGGGGAACCATGATAGGCTAGTGGACTCCATCACGTGCTTCCTATGTGTTCAAGGACATTACAGGGACCTAGTTGACCCCATATGCCCAATGAAAAGACACTAGTCTTTTGCCCTCCTATCACATTTCATTTTCTGATTTCTTTCAAAACAATTTTGTTGAGTTTACTCTTCATATCACCTTGAGATTCATTGCCTTAAAACCTTAGCAATCTTAATTGATGGAAGCCTCCCTTGTGTTGCAAGATAGTTGGCCTAAAGTGTAGAAGCAGGTTGTTGAGTTCGCAATGGTACCCTCTTAGTTTCACTCAGATCGCACTTGATATTTTCGGTCTTGACCTCCTGAAGTATGAGTTTGTGTGATAACAATATGTATGGTCTATATTTTGAGAGAAAGTTTCATTCCTTAGAATAGGAGTATGGTTTTATTTGTTGTTGCATCAATATGACATCTAGTAGCATGTGTTCTGAATGAAAGCTCAATGGTAGTTATTCCAGGGTATAGGTGGTTGCACTGAATTCATAATGTCTAGTCCATTTTGTTGTCTTATAAGTTATGAGTATTTTCTTATCTTGTTATCTATTGAGGAATCCTCTCCAAGCCCATATTGGAAAATAATGGGATTTCCTAAGGTGTTTCACTATTTGTCACCATTTTGAAATGGTGAAGCACATCTTTTGAGAGTGTCCATTTGGTAGGAGTTTTTGAGCATTCACCCAAGATCATTTGTCGAGACTCCTTCAAGGCTAGAACCGTTGGAGTGCTTCTTTGTTTGTTGATTGTAGTTATCTAGTTCAATCATCCTTCATTGGGATTTGGCAGTGTTTGAGAGTTTCTATCTTGTTTAGACTCTAGAAAATAGAATGTAAATTTGTTTTTGAGAACAATGTTAGCGCTTGGTCCACTTTTTATGTTATGTGGCATGATGAAGTACATCATCAGTTATTGACTAAGGGAGACTCGTTGATCAAAGATGCACAAGCTTTAGACTCCATGGTTTATTCAGATTGTATTTCAGCTCTAATAGAACTTCAAAAGAGGATAACAACCATTGTATAAATTCTTTCACTTTTTGGTTTGTAATTTGCAATTTTACTTAAAATAAATTAAGACATGTTTAAAATAAAATAAGGAAAAAAAAATCCATTTACTACATTGTATAAACAAATTGCTTAACTCTCACAAATTAGAGTGTCTTCTTTTTCTCCTATTACTAATATATTATTTGATCAATATTTTTTTAGAGAGAAAAGAAAGGAAAAAGAAGAGCCATTTTACGACATTGCACAAATAAATTGCTTAACTTGCATAAAATATAGTGTCTTCCTTTTTCTCCTATCACTAATATAGTATCCGATGCAAAATAAATGGAACTTGAACTTATATATCATTATAGGTGGAGAAAAGGAAATCTATTGTATTTAACTCTAACAAAAATGGCCATTGAATATAATCACTTCATACATACCTTTACAACATAATGGTGAAATATATCAAACCCACAAACTCCAACAATTGAGACAATGTCAATTACAAGATTGTCAATGTTGACCTACAAAATCATAATTTGAATAAGGATATTTCAAATATAAAAAAATTATGTATGGTAAGCCATCAAGCCAATTTCTCATGTTTAAATGTTACATGTATGCTTAAAAACGATGGATACCATTGCATTTACATGTCTAATTCAATGACAATTGTTTTTCTTAAATGCTTCATATATTACTTAAAAGATCAAATCAATACATCATGGTACATAAAAGTTACATCACCCACACAATAGAGGACTTGGGAAAATCATGCCCTAGAAAAGCCAAAAATGTAAGCATGTGAAACTTACACACCTACAAAAAGAGACTCAACACAACAATGAAAAAAATTGAATTTGACTTGCATAAGTATAGTTAACCCCTACCTAAAGCTCCTCAACACCCCTAGACTAAGAGAAGCAGGTTCTTCTTGTAAAGTAACCATACAACAATGTTGTTACCTATTTATCTCATACCAAGCCAAGTGACCAAGAGTGGAGCTAAAGCCATGTTTTCCTAGTTTGAGTCACAACAAAAAGGATTCAAGGGTTTGAAATTTCACCTGTGATCAACATTGGTCCTCACTATGCCAAAACTATAACATCCATTTGAGATTGAGACAAATGCTTCCAAATTTGTTATTGGTGTAGTCCTCATTCAACATAAAGATTTGATGGCCTATCATAGTGAGACACCCTCTGATGTTGTTTGCAGGTATCCCACCTATGACAAGGAGATGCACTCCATTTTGTAGGGATGTCGATAATGGAAGAATTATATTCTAGGTAAGGTAACAATCATGCACATTGATCACAAGCCCTTGCAATTTATGAAAAAATAGGGAAAGTTACAAAATGACTACAATTGCCACAAAATCTAGTAGGGCTAATGCAAGGCATCGCAAGGTGAGGGGCCAAACCCTATGGAGACAATGAGGAAGGGTTGCCACTGTCACCTCAACAACCTTCCCCCAACTCTTTAGTGGGTTTTCGGCCACAAGGGAGGTATCCTATGCCACACATAGGGTATTCTAATACTAGGGCTTAAGGTGACTTATTTTTATAGGTCTAAGGGTGGATAGACGGCTTGGCAAGACCAAAGATGATCAAAGTATTCAAAGTTACGGTTCAAGCTCTCTAAGGTTAGACCAATAATAAAGCAACTATAAGTCAAGATTTGAACAACAACAAAAAATTAGGGCACGCAATGGCATATAGCAGCCTAAGTAAAACCTTACAACTGATATTCAACAAGAAAAGAACAAGGGCTTCCAATAGACACTAGGGCTAACTCGAACAAACATGTTTTAGGGTTGTTAGATGTGTATAAAAAGCAATAAGTTAAGGTGGCGTTAGCCCTTCTAGGACATGCAAGATAACCTACAATGCTAGAATTTTCTTTTAGAAGGATTATATAGATTGACCTACAATTTAGAGCCACTATCAAGCAATAAAACAACACTTTTACACACAAATCTGAACCTAGACCCTAGCAACTTCCCTAATGTTAATTTTAGTAACAATGGTATGTTCTATGCTTAAGAGCAATTTTACTTCAATTTTCTTATTAGCCCAATATCAATTTCCAGATTAGCAATCACATCAACATGATAGTAAAATGCAGATAGAACATAAACAATAACAGTGGAAGACAAGCCAAGATAAGAGGACATAAGGTATGGTGCCAGCCAGGGACAAACCCCAATGTGGGGAAACCCTTTGACAGTATGCAATATTCACTTGCCCAATCACAATGAAATCTGTCCCAGCAAACAACAGGTACAGAAAGCCCTAACCAAAAACTCAACGCTGGTCAACAGGGTAGAATTTGACCTCCAAAACAGTTTGGTCAAACTTGGTCAACTCGGCCTCTAACAACAAATCAAATCAACCCAAAAAGCAGTCCGAAAATATCCAGACAAACCTGGTCAACAAAAGTCAATGCTGCAACAAACCCTTCTGCAGTCAACGCTGGTCAAACAACCTCGTTTTCTATGCCCAGAATTGCGGCCTACTCAAACAAAGATATCCCTCACAAAACACAGTCAAAACAAGTCAATGTTGCTGGTCAATGCTAGTCAAAACCCTTCTGCAACTTTAGTGAGTGCAGGGATAGAAAAGAGATGATCTTCTTCGCACTTGTGGAGCGCTGCCTCAGAAATCCATACCCAATCAACGAAGGAGAGAGAAATATGTGAGTGAGTGAAGTGTCTAAATGACGAGGATGCATCTTGTATTTATAGGCAAACATTGAGGATGAACAGACGTGACTATTGGGCTTCTGAGCCTACTTTAGTTTGTTGGCCGACCTTGACAATTTGTCAATAAACAAAATAAATTCATAATTCCATTTTTACATGTCAGAATGAGATGATCTTTAGATCAATCCTACACCTCTCAGAGAGAGGAATCCAATAAAAATATTAGCTGCCCCATATGAGTGGTCCAAGGTGAAGTTTGGCCCTATTTGCAAAATTTAACACTCCCTCTCAACTAGGGAGAACTTCACCTGCCAAACTGTCTGACAATTTTGTACCATCCCTGTCTCTGCTCTGTTGAACCATGAAGAAAGAAGAAATGGTCGAGAATGTATCATACCATTCTCCATTGACTCGAAGTTATTCTCCAATAATCGAGAGTGTGTCATACCACTCTTAACTGACCTGAAGTCAGTTTCCATTGATCCCAAATCAATACCAGACATCCTAGCATAGGGAGTACGATAGTACACGATGCGTCCATCGGTAGTACTATGATCCCTATCCTCATTTCCCTACTCATTGGCCAAATGATAGGTACTTCCCATGAGTCCCAGACTGCATTGGTAGGATGTGCTGACAGGAGAAGGTGAACCAGTCATCCTGCTCATATGCCATAGGAGAAGGTCAACCACTCATCCTATGCATATCTCAACATGGGCTATCAAAGGGGAAGGTTGACCACTCACCATGTTCATTGCGCACCGCTAGGAGAAGGTGAACCACTCACTCTATGGTCGCTCATCGCTAGAAGAAGTACCCCAAGCTCCCTGGAGCTCCCAGAGCTCAACATCCATCTCATACGGGACCCTCATAAGAGGGTCTCTCCATGACTCCAAGTCGTTCATGGAAGGTTAAGAATTTGACCTTCCCTAGGGGCTTCATAAGAATATCAGTGACCTGATCATCAGTCCCAATATGGCAGAGCCTTATTGCTCCTCGTTGTACCATATCCCAGATAATGTGGTACCTGATATCAAGATGATTGGAGCAGTCATGAAATACGAGATTCTCATAAAGACGAATCCCACTTTGGTTGTCGTAATAGATCACGGTGGTATCCAACACATGTCCAAACAACCCACTAAAGAGCTTCCTTAATCAAACAGCTTCACAGGAGGCCATACTAGCAACAATGTATTCAGCCTCAGCGATGCTCAAGGCAACCGACTTCTGCTTCCTGCTCATCCATGATATCAAAGCAGAACCTAGAGTGAAGCAACATCCATATGTTCTTTTGCGATCCACCACACTGCTAGCCCAATCTGCATCAGAGTAACCATGGAGCCTCACATTCCCGACAATGTATCTCAATCCATAAGTGATTGTGCCCCAGAGATATCTCAAGAGATTCTTGGCAGCAATCCAATGTATGTGATGAGGCTCAACCATAAACTGACTCAATGTATTCACTGCAAAACATATGTCCGACGAGAGTTCACCAAGAACATTAGGGCCCCCATGAGTTGATGATACTCAAAAGGATTTCCCCAATCAGGCCCAACAACACTTCCGCATAACTTCTTGAAGTTAAGTTCCATCGGAGTAGTCACAGACTTGCAGTCCACCATCCCAAATCTTTCAAGTAGCCTCACGATGTATTTTCCTTGAGAAAGGAAAATCTCACCAAGCTTTTGCCAGACCTCCAACCCTAGGAAGTAATGCATCAACCCTAGGTCCTTCATTTTGAATACGGAAGCCAACTCCCTCTTACATTGATGAATAAGAGGGTCTACACCCGTCAGAAAGAGATCATCCACATAAAGTACCAAGATGAGAGGTCTATCATTTTCAACCTTAAAATAAAGGTTCGGATCAACTTCACTTCTTGTAAATCCCTCATCAGATAGTTGTCGATCCTCTCATACCAAGCTCGGGGAACTTGCTTCAACCCATAGAGGGCTTTCTTCAATCTGCATACATGTGTCTGATGATCTTGAACTTCGAACCCCTCGGGTTGTTCTAGATAGAGTTCCTCCTTAATTGAACCATGTAATAAGGCGGGCTTGACATCCATTTTGTGTAGATTCCATCCTTACAAGGCAACAAGGGGTATAATCGAACGGATGGTGGTGTATCAGGCAACAAGTGCAAATATCTCATCGTAGTCCACACCTTCCTTTTAAGAGAAGCCTCGAGCAACAAATCTAGCCTTGGAATTTTCAGCACTTCCATTAGCTCTATGCTTAATCTTGTAGAGCCATGTCAAGATGACAATGGATTTTTCCTTGGGTCTAGGGACCACATCCCAGACATCATTCTTCATAATCAACTAATACTCTTCGTTCATTGCATCTTTCCAAACTTGGTGCTTTACAACTTCTTCAAATGTGCAAGGCTCAGATTGAACAATGGTGCTCATTGCAATTAAGTACCCTTGGTACCTATTCGGCTTCTTACTTTCATGAAATGTCCCCCTAGGTGCAACATATCTCTTGGAATCTTCAAGAGTTTCCCTAAGCCATGAGGGTCTCCTTTTTGAGGAGGGCTCATGAGGGGGTGGATCAATGGGATCCATTGTTCCTTCAACATTTGGCATTGGCTCATCCTATGGTTCTCCCTACTTTCCTGAATCTGCTTCTTTGTCCTTCCTTGGAATAGGTGTTGAAGAAAGTGTAACTAGGTTCGGTCTTCATAAATGTATTTTTGATATTTGTATTTATTCAAGAAAAGAAATATTATTTTTATACTATATCAATGAGTTTCTTGCTCATTGAAGTAGGTCTAGCACATGTTAAAGTGCTATAGGTGAGTCAAAGAGTCAAAAGAATTATGTTGAAGACCTTAAGGGTATGTTACATTATGTATAAGAGTCAAAGAAGACACCTCCAAGCAAAGTCAAGTCTCCTCTTAGCAAAGACATCATCAAAAGAAGTAATGGCACCATTAAAAGCACCCATCGAAGCAAAGGAAGTCAAGTCGGCCTCAAGGCAGCAAGTTGGCCTAAAGGAGGGACTATCCTCTATATATAGAGGCTGTCCACTCCCTCAAACGACAAGCAACTCACTCTGAAATCAGTGAAGATAGAGGAATGAAAAAAAAGCCAAGAATGGGACGAAGAAGGCGCCTCTAGTGTAGTGAAGAAGCAAGAAGGAAGAGCGAAGGTTTTGGGACTGTTTTAGGGCCAATACCAACCACACATGCAAAGAAAAAGAAGGGCTATGGGCGGTTAGGACAGCAGCAAGTCACCTCCCAACATACCTCATCGTTTGGGCTACAAACTAGGCCTATTAGGCCTTCTATCCAAGCTTAGAAGGAAAGACCTCAAGCGAAGGAAAGAGGAGCCATGTAACATCAACAAGACCTCTCACATGTGCGAGAATTAGGGCTGCAGTGATGTCACACAAAGCCTACAACTATACATCAAGAAGGAACTCTATTGGTCAAGAGAAGGAAGGAGTATCCTTAGGTGAAGGATCTCACTAAGTACAAAAGATAAGTGTCTCTTCTAGAAGGACTACTAACAGTGGAAGGAAGAACAAAGTGTCGGAAGGAGGACGAACTGCCGGAAGAAGGTGGACAAAGTGCTGAGGAAACCTAGTGCAGAGAAAAGGAAGGACTTGACTTGTGCTTGGAGGATCTTCTAGTCAAGGGTCAAGGGTCAAGGGTTTGGCATTGATCAAGAAAGAAGCTTCAATAAGAGAAAACTTACCGAAGGGTTTTCCTCTCAAGAGGAGAGGTTTTGGCCTTGGCAGAGAGCCAATATCTTGTGTTCTTGTTTTATGTTTTTGATAGCAGTTTGATGAAGTACACACACATGCATTAATAAGAGAAGAAGAAGATTAAGCTAACAAAGACAAATTGTAAAAAGACTTCACAAATTGTTATCTAGTCCTGAAGAATCACTCTACATCTCATTGCCCTAGATTCTTCAACAATAGGAAGGTTATTGTTCTTCCCAAGGGCATCATCCTCATCGAGGGTGACATCATGACTTATCTCCACTTCTCTTTGACCAGGCACATAGATTCTATATGCCTTAGAAGTTTCACTATAGTGCACAAATGTTCCTTTCTTCCCAAAAGCATCCAATTTCCTTCTCTTTTCTTTCGGCACATGAAAATATATGGGGCTACCAAAAATTCTAAAGTGAGAAACATCAGGTTTCTTATTGGTGAAAACTTCGTTGGGAGTTTTGGAGTCCAACGCTTGATGAGGGCATCTATTTTGAACATACATGGCAATGTTCGTAGCTTAGGCCCATAAGAACATCGAAAGGCTTTGATCATGAAGCATGGCACGAGTGGCTTCTACGATAGAACGATTCTTCCTTTCAGCAACACAATTTTGCTCAAGAGTATATGCAGTAGTAGTCTCCCTCTTAATGTCAGCTTCTCTACAATAATTATTGAACTCATTTGATTCATATTCGGTTCCATTATTAGTCCTCAATATTTTGATATTGTTCCCAATTTGATTTTCGACCAAAGCTTTGAAAGAACGAAACCATGAGAATACTTCGTCCTTCTTCTTCAAGAAATATATCCAAGTCTTGCGAGAGAAATCATCCATAAAGATAACATAATATAAATATCGTCCCAATGAGTTCACGGGCATCACACCGAATAGATCAGAATGAACCAATTGCAATATGTCAGTAGTCTTGCTATCACTTGAGGGGAATGGTCCCCTTGTATGCTTTCCTTCAGCACATCCTTGACAAACACCTTCATGTTCTACTTTAAATTCCGGCATACTTGTCACCATCTTCCTCACACGGGTAGAGCCTTATAATGTAGATGAGCAAACCTCCGGTGCCATAATTTGGATTGAAGTGATGTGCTGCAAGACATAGCTCCCAATGGACTTCTTCCCACTTGATATAGACTATCAACCTTGAATCCAAGTGTAAATGCATCTTTGAAATTTTTATTCCACACACGTACCTTTCCATCGATGAATGCCACCTTGAATCCTTTGTCCTCCATCGTTGTGATAGATACCAAGGTCTTCTTTAGATTGGGTACATATAGTACTTCTTGTAGATGAATGGTGTTACCTTGATTCAATTGAAGAGTAGCATTCCCAACTCCCTTCATGGGATAGGTGCCATTGTATCCAAGGATAATTTCCAAATTTGTATCCTTTTCCATCAGATTTGAAAGAGCTTCCTTATGCCCAGTGAAGTGCCTTGAGGCACCACTATTAATCACTAATTTCCCAAAGTGTCTGGAGGAGATGCAGTAGAGAGGGAAGATATAAGATAAAATTATTTTTTCTTGTTATCAACAACATTAGATTCATCATACCTGGTGTTTCTTGATCTCTTGGGAGGGTGACTAGGGTGTCTCTACACATTTTGCACATTTTTGGCTAAGGAAAAGGACCCAGCAATTTCGAATTAGGGACTTAGGAGAAATTTTGACTTAATTTGGTTTCTAGTGGAAAGTGGGGGCCACCCACATACGAATTCAAACTAGGCCATTCGAATGGCTTGGAGGGAATTCGAATTACTGAATGGAGGGGCCCACATGAGGCAAGGAAGGTCCACGAAGATAAAAGGAGGAAGAGACTCTCATTTGCATTATTTATTCACCTTGCAAATCGAATTTACTTGACTGTTCGCTCTGCTGCCTAGTCGAGTCAACTGGCTGTTTAGCCACGAATCTCTCAAGCGGGAGATTCAACCTTACCTTTGGGGGACCTTGAGTGCTCGCCCTAGGAAAGAAATTCCATTAGCGTTTTCAAGAGATCCGGGAGTTTGCTACAACACCATCATTCAGCTACACACAGGAAATGTGTATTTCTGGGCCACCAAGAGAATACGCAGAAGGAGTTTGAGCCACAGTAGATCAGCCATTTGCCGGGAGAGCTAAGGAATCTGAAGAGCAGCATTAGGCCAACATTTCTTGAGAGTTTTGGAGCCAAAGAAGCCAACAACCCAGCAGTTCGAATTCCAGGCCTGGGAGATAGCGCAGAGGGCCAGTCCAGCAATTTCGTGGGACTTGGGGGCAAGAGCTACAACCCGAAAACTCATCTGGGAAGTCAGGGGATTTGTAGGAGGGATCAGCCTAGCACTTTTGGACACTTTCTAGGAGGTTTTATAGTCATAATCCAGTAGGCTGAGTTTTGCAGTCACAGCTGAAGTTGGGCTTCTTGGGGGTTGAATTTTAGAAGTCTGAACCTGCTAAATTCCTTCATGTGTTTTTCTGGGTTTAAGTCAAGGAGTCAGGAGCTTGAATCACATAGTTTTCTGAGCATGGGAAGTGGTGTTTCAAGCCATTCGAAGTCCACAGAAATAGCCATTTTTTTGGAAGCGCAGTGTAGATTGGTGCAGCAATTATAACAGCCATTAGTTTAGCTATTGCTCACCTGGGTTTTGCCATGCTTGTCCATTGAGACAAGCCCAGGTAAACCATTCTATTTACTATTGTATTTTGCTCTTCCAAAAGTAATAAAATGGCTCAACAGTTCATTATTTCTAGCATTTCCATGGGTGCTTAGTATCTATTTGGTTTTTATATTCGTTGAACTGATTGTATGCTTATATATCACTTGTATTCCTACTTAGGAACATTACAGTGGTATCAGAGCCTAGTTCTTGGCTCAGTTGTGGGGATTTTCTCCTATGAGAGAAAGGGACCAGCAGAACATCACATACAAAAGGCCCAGGCAAAGGCCAAGTGCATGATCCTAGATGGGGTCAAAGATCATGTAGTACCACACATTGCTGAGAAGGACACAATAAGAGAGATGTGGGAGACTCTGACCACCTTGTATCAAGGCTCTTCCGTGCAACGGAAGATGCTATTATAAAATCAGCCGAGACAATACTAGATGCAGAAAGGAGATGAGATAGATCCCTTCCTTCTCAGGTTGCAAGGGATTCGCAACCAACTGACTTCTGTGGGGTCTACACCAAATCCAAAGTTCATGGTCAGGATTGCCTGAATTCAGTCATCGAGGACTGGGAGACATTTGTCTAAAGTATCTTGGGCAAAGCGACTCTCCCCAGTTGGGAGGAGATGTGGGCA
Organism: Pinus tabuliformis; assembly: GCA_031772625.1. Taxonomy (NCBI): domain Eukaryota; kingdom Viridiplantae; phylum Streptophyta; class Pinopsida; order Pinales; family Pinaceae; genus Pinus; species Pinus tabuliformis. Next base: position 1,103,586,839 of record CM062816.1, on the reverse strand, counting down.
GCTCTTCGACAAGAAGAGCTCAGGAGGTTGACCAAGGCAAGAAGTAGTGGAAAGGGATCCTGAGTCAAGAAGGAGGAGGAGGAGGATGCAACTATCGCATCAGTGGGACAGTAGGGGCAACAAAAGAGGAAGAAGGACATCACCAAGGTCAGATGCTTCAATTGTGTGTAATTGGCACATTATGCCACTCGGTGCCCTAGGAAGAAAGGCAAGGGGGAGGCTTTTGACTCAAAAGCTGCTCCAGCAAAGGCAGACAAGGACGTCAAGGATGATGATTGTGCCATGAGTGCTCATGCACCTCTGGAGAAGAGGTGGGGCGATATGGAGTTGTAGTCGAGACGACTACACGTATGTGTAGGATCCTTGAGGTGCCCAAACTCTTGGATCACATATGGCTACAGGAGCCCTTAACGACAGTATCAAAATGACGTGTCGGTTGGAGCAAGGAGTGATGGAGCCACAATGGGATTGCTAGAGTGCCAAAGTCTGAGGCAGCGCATTGGATGTTGTAGCAGTGACAGAGGCACATAGCAGTTTACATCAGCGCAGTGGCTGGAAAGTGTCAGCACAGTTTAGCAGCAGAGGTAGCTTCAGGATCACGAGGCATCCATATTGACCAGGATGTCAATGTTTGGGTGAGTTTTCAGTTGCTTACTTCTCAGTGACTAAGTTGCAGTGCAGTAATTAGCAGTGGCAGTGCTATGGGCAACATGATGGAGCATTTTGAGAGGGAGCTATAGTACAGATGTAGCAGTTGTAGTGGAAGAGTCATGGGCAACAGTACAATAAGCAGCAGTGCAGTGGATGAAGGGCAGCAGGCCAAGCATCAACAACACAGAGGACCGATGCAGTTGATCAGTGTAATGCTTCTATGGGGAAGTATTACTAGAACACATTCCTCGCTAAGAGGGAGTGCTGCTTTTGGGTAACATCAGATGTGTTTTAGCTCAAAATTTTTGTGGAGGGGCTAGAACACATGACATCTCCAGAACCCAGAAATTGTTTGGATAAATTCCACCCAGATGAGGAGTTATTAAAATAATTAACATTTTTAATGGGTTCCTAAGTCTAAACTTAGGAAATTAAAAATATTAATGTGTATTAATAAGAATATGGGTAAGAAGGTTCTAAGTGACGAGAATCACGTTGTTTTAATCTTAGCCATTGATTAGAGATTAGATCACAGTTGTTGAATCATCAACAGCAAAGGTATAAGAGGTGGCTTGAGGGTCATTTAGAGATACACCAAATTGATCAAAGAGTTCGATTTTTCTGGGGCAAGGTTTGCCGAGAAAATCGAGTTAGTGATCTGAGTTGCAGTGAGGGGCAGTTCGGCAAGGGAACTTCAGTCCGAGGCCGAAGAATACAAAGTAGAGAGGCAAAGCAGCACCGGGAGAGACAACGCAATCCTAGATAGGGTGACGCAAAGGTTGTAGGGGTCGACGCAGAAGCAGTAGGGGCTGATGCAAGCCCTAAGAGGCAGCGCTGGGGAGATTTTGTGGAGCAGAGAGGGAGCAGTTCAGCAAATAGATTTTCTGAGCAAGGGAGGCTCACTATGGGGATGCCACAGCTCCTAAAGGAGGTGACGCAGTTCCAGCGCAAATCTTGGAGCAGCCATTGCTGCCCAGCACTGGGAACAGCTGGGTCATCTATGGGGTTTGATAATCTAGACGCTGAATTTGCTGGAATATTTGTCTCCGGATAGATGTACTTCTGCCAAGATTTTTCTCTATTGGGTGAGCCATATCTAGCACCCTAGTTATATTCAAGAATCTTCTTAATAATGCAAACCCTCTATATGCTACACCAGTTTTCCCGAATTGGGCTTTTCCGGGGACGATTGTCAAAAAATAATGGTGCCCCTTGTGTGATTGTTGGTATTTCAGTTCATGATTTGTATGTATGTATAGGCTGCAATAGTGTTTTACATCGATATTTATGTAATTAAATAACTTGTTAATGCAAAGAACAAGTAGGAGATGTTAAACCCATAATTGAAGTAGGGGTTTCTAATGTGTAGATTCAGAAATTTTCACATTGTGCCTCGTATCCTCAAAGTCAGGAACTTGGGAACCCCATGCAAAGAAGCAAGGACTCCCCCAATAGGTACGAAAGATGCTCCCCTGGGTGGTGGTGGTCCCCTCTCTGCTTGCCCTTGCTATCTCCCTTGCCAAACTCCAACTCCACATCATCCCCCTGATCACTATCTGATAAGACCTTGATATAGTGAGCCTTGCCGGCTGTGCATCGTTGGCCTAGTGCCCATGGCTCCCGACATGTAAAACATAGTTTCCTCCGCGAGAGGTCTCTCCTTGTCTCCTCATCCAACTTCCCACGCCCCTGGGTTGCTCGCTGTGCTGGGGGTCTAGTGTCACCTCCCTTCTATGGGTAGGGAGTCCGTGAGGGAAAAGGTGCCCAGGTCTTAGGGATTTCCCCCTGCAAGTCTTTAGCACAAGTCACCGCCTCCTGCAAGGTCGAGGGCCTGCATGACTTCAACAATCCACGCAATGGTTCTAGCAACCATTTTATGAAATTGTACACCCTCCTAGCCTCGGATAGGTCTGGCACCATAACTGAAACCCTCAAAAACTCTGATATGTAATGCTCCAGTTGGTCGGTCTATCTAAGTTAGGGCAATTCTCTGAAGTGAGCTATGGATCCCTATTATCAAATCGCTCCACACTCTTCGTGTGAAGTTCTCATAATAAGTCATGGTGGCATGCCCCAATGTGGACAAGCCATGAAACCACCACTCATGCGCTTCCCCCTCCAAATGCAGGGTAGCCATTTTGATGGTTTCCACGTCCATCATCCAACTGAGTTGGAAATATGTATCCAACTTCTCCAACCAAGCTTGAGTTGTGCATTTGGTAGAACCATCATATGTGGGGAAATACATTCTCCCAATGGTACGTTGTAGCTCTGAGTTCTGTGAATTTGGTCCCCCATTGTACCTGCCCTTCTCATTCTGTTTGAGCTAACAATAGTCTCTAAATGACAAGGTTGCTTTGAAATCTTCCCCCATGGCTTGCCATTCCCTGAAGAAATCTCCCATGGGCATCTGATCATCTGGTCCTCCATGCTCACTGGGTGTTGATGGTAAGAAAGCAAGCAGCGTGGTTCTAGATGGCCCACTAAAGGTTGGTGGGTGGGTGGCTGGTGAAGGGTGGTCATATTGCTGCAAGGCTCTTGATGTCTCTCCAAATAGGAACTCACGATGGAGGCCCTTGTCCCTATTTTGTTGTTTGATTTCCTCCAACATCTCTTTCTGTCCCCTAGCCAAGTCATTCAAGGCCTTCAAGAGGCTATCGAATGTTGCTTCTTCCTTACTCCTTGGTTCCCCCATCTCTGCTACAACTACTGTCTTCCCACGTGCCTCCAGATCAGGTGTAATCTCCAACTCCCTTTCCCTACTCATGTACCTTTGCCTCCGGTAAGTGATGTTCTACCTGTCCTCCTCATTCATAGGAAAAGTCTCCCATGACTGAGCCAAGATCTAAGCTCTAATACCACTGTAATGTCCCAAACTAGGAAAAACAGTGATATGCAAAACAAACAATATAGAAAACACCATAAAATTCAAACATTTAGTGCACACCCATAAAAACTCCAGAAATAACAACCAACTGAGCCATTTTATTATGATATGGGAGCAATAGTACAATAATGTGGAAGAGGTGCACCTAGGGTTGCCTCAATGGCAAGCGTGACCAAGCCCAGGTGATAAAATGTCAAGCCCAAATGATAGAACAACTACTACAATGATGGCTTGCGCTGACCTAGTGAAACTGTGGTGTCTGCAACAAAGATGTTGCTGGAAACCCCAACTCCAATGCTCAAAAAGTTCTAACAAATTAACCCCAAGCTCCTCAAACAAAACCCATAAAAACCCAAAAAGGGTTTGGCCTAGTTTTGATCCCATAAATTTGGCCTCCCAAGAGCCACGTCCTCCTCCAACTGCTGGAAAGTACAGCCTGCTCGTAACTCTAGAAAAATCCCTCGAAATCACTCCAAAAATGTTGAGATATTCTTCCCCAAAATTTCCCTTATCTCTCCCAACAAATACTTGCCCCACAACTTGACCCACAAGCTCTGACGTGTGCCTAGTGAGAGGCTTTTGCGCTGGACCTGGGTGTTGTAAATCATACTGCGCTCAAGCAGCAATCCCTTGCTCCCAAACTACTCCCCAAAGGCTAGTGTCTCCTTGCAATTCCTTCACCAAAATTCTCCCAAAATTCCCCTTATCTCTCCTAACAAATACTTGCCCCACAACTTGACCCACAAACTCCCACGTGTGCCCAGTGAGAGGCTTCTGCGTTGGCCCTGGGTGTTGTAAATCGTACTGCTCTCAAGCAGCAATCTCCTGCTCCCAAACTACTCCCCAAAGGCTAGTGTCTCCCTGCAATTCCTTCACCAAAATTCTCCCAGCAATTGCACCCCGAAAGATCTCTAAAATAGCTCCCTCGTGTTCCTCCTGAAGTACGCACTAGCTGAGTGATAGTTGGGTTTTATGCTCTAAATCTTCTCCAACACTCCTCCGGAATGGTAGAATGGAACCTCACTAGGGTGGCACTCGTTGTCCACTGAAGAGAGGGTGAGTTCTCCACTTGGAAAATTCATTGCTAAATAGTAGGTGACCCGGCTATGTAACTCGAGCAACTAAGTTTGAATTCGATAGACAAAAGGTGCCAAATGAGGCTGGGTCTCTTCTATTTATAATTCGTGGGCCTCTTTTCCCCATGTGGGTCCCTCCAACTAGCATTTTGACTTTCCCTTCTTAGCCATTCACTCTTTCCTCTAAGGCAAGTGCGTATTTACTCATGTGGTTGGTGGCCCCCACGCTTCACCAACAAAATATTTCGGCCTCCTAAGTCTTTCCCAAAAATCTCATGGGTCCCACGACTTTCAAAATTGTCAAAATTGTAGAACAATGAACTTGTGACAAATTAATTTAGGAAGGGACATTACATCAAAGTGGATCCATTGATGGCAGATTGAGTCAGCAACTTGTTTGGGATCTAGGTATTGACGGATCCATTCATGTTTGTTTAGCACAGAGTGACCCAGTGGTTCATATGGGATCCTGGGATCATTGTGTCGATGCCTCTATTGTGGACAGCTATAGAGTGCATGACAACAAGCAATCTTGGGCCGAGAGGACTTGTAATGTCGCCATTTTCAGTTTCCTTTATAGTACAGCCAGGATGGATTTCCAGGGTAAATGATGGCCAAGTCATAGGAGCAGGATTACATCACCAGAGGTCCCGGAGGGATTTTGAGGAGTTTTATGGGGTTCGATGACATTCGCTTGGCAATTTCCATCATCAAGGTTAGCTAAACACAACTTTCTTTTGGTCCCATTGCATTCCAATAATTCCTATAAAATGAGGTTATTATTGAGCCTAACTTAAGTAATTACGCTTAAGGTGGTATTCTAGGAGAAATATTTGATGGAAGACCTTAGTATAATAGCTCGTTGGAACCAGAACGAGAAGATCTATAGGATGGGATGATGAGAAGTGACTTCTGACGACCAAAGAAAGTATGGTGGACGATTTACCATTTTTCCAGATTAAAAGTGACTTTAATTAGTCACTTAAATAAAAGAAGGGAAAATGATTAATTGAAGGAAAATTGTTAAGTAAAATAAAATTAAATTAAAATTCCCTTAGATGAAGTCAAGGGGGAGCTTCTAGAATAATTCTAAAATAATCAAAATAAAATACTTCTAGAAGATTGGAGATCTATCTATCAAGCCTTTAAGAGGACAAGGTGAAATCATTTGGGGCATCTTGGATTTGTGTATTGTTTTCATGGTGAGGTTTGGAGAACTAGGTTCTCAGCTTTAGTAGCCCCAAGACAAAAACCCTTGGGTGATTCAGTGAGATTGGACAAAAAACCATCTCATCCCTTGGTGAATTCATTCAGTATTCACAACAGCGCTTATTGGTCGCAGTTCTATTTTGGGAGGCCAGATCTAGTGTTGCAACAGATATATCCTGGGCTCAGATACAATTGGGGAATCCCATCTCAGCGATCCTCCAGTTATTTGTAAAAGCAATATAAATAAAGCTGAGATTTCCTGCTTGCGTACCTTGTTTATTTCGAGTTTCCGCGTTTTCTGAGTTTATTATGTCGTAAAATCTATTTAATTTTGTGGCATAAATCCTGCAATTTGAACATTTTCTAACTGAAGAAACTTTCCCGAAGTTTAAGCCAAAAGTATTTCCAGGATATTACATTATCTATGTCTGCCATTTTTTTTTCTATATAATAATAGGTTCCTTATCACCTCAAGCTCTGTTGGGTAGAAACCCAATTCTATTAAAATTATCTCATAAGGGGTGCTTACCTTTATTCTAAGAAAGGTTGTTATCAAATGTTTATGCAGTCTCTCAATCTGAATCCACTTGTTTAAAGTTATGTTTGGTCCCCATGTTTTGCACCCGTATAGTAACACCAGTGTCGTTTGTCTTTAGAGGGAGCTTAACATGCATGTCAACAGAGAATGAGACAAGACATATTTTTGGCACAGACCAGAGAACTAGAGAAATTATCCCTGAATATCAGTCATGTACACACTGTGACACATTGTCTAGTACCTAAAAGTTCTAGAATTTATGGGATATATTGCAAAGATCACAAGACTGCAATTCAATTAATCAATTTTTGATACAACAAACCACAAGATACATGTTTGCAAGGACAGGTTTTAACTCCTTTCAAATAAGAACAATTAAAAGAATAATATTTCAGCAAGCCATCTCCCAAGAAAGGAAGAAAACAATGATAAAGACATGTACCTTGGCAGTTTGGTTTTGCTTGAGAAACAGGACTTCAAATTTCAGAAAATTACTCTATTTAAATATGTGCAAGAACAACTACCAATCACTAACTAGATCTAAGCACAAACTTCTTTTATTCAAGTCAAAAGCCAATAGATTGACAAAATTATGGACTTTATCAAAATTTTCCATGTCTGTTGAAGAAATAAATTAAAGGAATAATAATGAACGAACATCCAAAAATTCGTATCAATGCACATCCAAATTAAAAACATAATTAATATTTCTAGCTCACATATATTAAGGTTTGATATAAAAATATAACTCTACAGCAAAGAGCTTACCTCCACAAAAAGTGGTGATTTGATTTTCAAAGGACCAAGTTCAAAAGTCTTCCCACGACGAAATCGACTTTTGACCTATAATGTAATTTTTATAATGAATATCTAAAACCTTAACATAATCAATTACATAGTACCAGAAATAAAAGTCAATGATCTAATAAAGTGCCAATGATAAAATCTATGATACGAGGAAAATCTATGTGATTAAAAGTAACACAAGCGATCTACTTGAATGCAGCATGCTAAAATAATTTAGAAATCATCTTTACATGTCACAGACTTCAGACTTAAATTCTAATGGGATTGAAATTATTGTTATATGGACGTTGAAATATATCTGGATTATTACTTATAAGTGATTTTTGGAGCATATTGTTTATATGTTCTTTGGTTGATGTTGTAATTTCATCTCAATTTCCAAAGAAATTCTTTTTAATGTGCGCCCTCAATAACTAGCTATTAACAATAACAAGATTGGTATTGCATTCAGAATGTTAGTGAGAATAGCTTAGACAGCATAATAGAACATAGGTATTTCTCAAGAAATTTTTATTCTAATATAATTCCTTCATTTGCATATTATAAGGTTTCCATTCCAGTGCATCCTCCCAAGAAAAAGCTCACCAACATCGTTGAAAACCTCCTACGACCATAACCAATTTGATTTTTTTCATGCAAAATTTTGGGATAATCTCATTTGGATTTTATATAATTTATCCAAAAAAAAGGTTTTCCTTTATTCATTATAATTTGTCACTTATTCCAACAATTGTTATAGACTATTGTTTTAGTATTAAGACGAATTAGAGAGATTTGATAGTAGACCATTGGCTGAACAGACATGATGGGGAGATAGCGATGGTGGAAAGGATGTGAGTGGTAAGGACGTGTAGATTTGTTATCCCCCAAGGGGTGACTACCTTAGGGGTGCCCTCACAAGGGTGTATTGCTGCTGATTTCATGAGCTTTCTTACTCAAACATTCAAGATTCAGATAATTCCTTTAAACACATCATTATGCTAGTTCAACTGTGGCATATCAGATGCTCCACCCTCACATCTCAGATTGACAGGTGCACTTATGGATCGTATAGTTTGTTTCAGCATACTCATTTTGATATTCCATGCATTCATTGTCTTACTTGGATGTGGTACTCTAATTTCTAGGTCTTGCCATGACAGTGGTAAACCTCTAAAGAAATCCAATAACATTTCATAACATTATAGTTTTATTGTTTGCCTCATCATACCACAACAGACATGGATTTCCTTTAGAAATGTCATCATTTCTCAAGTCAGTTTGTACTACTGGGAAATTCGTTAAGCTAGCATTATCTACATCCCAACCATACTTAACATTTTCCACTTTCCCCCTTCACTCCATCCCATCCATAAAAAAGCTATCACCTTTCATGTTTGAGTATTTAAACATTACCCAAAAGTTCTTGTTGACCACTACTGGTCAACTACCCATGCAGTACTCCCCCCTTTGCTTGGCAGAAAGGGGCAGCTCCTGAGCGACGTGTCCGTGCCAGCCTACCATCATCAGCAGTTTGATCTTTCTGATTGTAAACCCAGTCTGCATGTATTAGCTGTAAATAATCTTAGCAGACATGAAGTCATGTATGTAATTTGCCTAGGTGGACCTAACTTTCTAATGATAATCTACGTCCCGGAAGGTTTTTTGTCTCACCGATCCTCGGATCGGCAGAGTTTTCCTTCAAACCTGACCCCAAAGCCGGGATTGATTCTGTCATTAGAACTTTAGGAGAATCCTAGTGTGTTGATCTGCTAGATTATCGTTGTGTCGCAGAGCTGGGTGTTTTGTGAGGGTCTGTATTAAATGGGTTTGTCCCTTAAGATGTAATTTTGTAAAAGTCATGATGTAATGTGTCCTGAGGGTCGAGAAATGTTTTAAATCCCCTCATGAGTTCTAAGTCCTAGGTGATGTTTCCGAAGGTTTAGTTCAGTGATCCATTTTAAAATGAATTAAAAAATTAAAAAATGAATAAAAATAATAAAATAATGAAAAATAATAAAAAAATTAAAAAAATCAAGCAAAAACCCTAACTAATAAAATAATAATATTTTAAGTTAATAAATCGACGGATGAGATCAAGAGATGTCTTGATCCTCATCAACGGTCGAGATCATTTCTACATGGATCACTTGAACTAGCCGTTAGGATCATTTCCTTTATATAGGGTCTTAGGGAGTCATTTGAGAGGATCTGATCTGTGAGTCTGTACTGAAAAAGCTCTCTTGTAATCTGATTTTCTGGTTAATAAAAAGACTTTGGGGTTCAAAACTGGCTGGTGTTACTCTCCGGAATTGCTGTGAGATGATTGTTTTTTCTGCATATTTCAGTTTTCAGCAGTTAAATATAGCTGGTTTTCAGAGTATTGTGAGTACAGGTATCTTGCTCACGTGCTAGGGTTTCAATGTTGTAGGGTTTCTGGAATAATGGTAGGTATCTCCATTATTCCTGAAATCTAGCAGCATTTCTTGCCCTCTTTACTGATGTTTGCTTGAGGTGTGCAGAAACTCTTTAAGTGAAGGGTATTTGTGGGCGTTTGGGGAAGTTTTGGGCTGAACCAGCCGACTCCCACAGGCTTTTCTGTGCAGAGCCCAGCTGATTGTGCCCTGGGTTAATCTTTTAAGTTTTATTTCGTGTTTTACATTGAGAGATTTTTCTTTCTGTTCACAGTGAAGTTCAAAATTTCTGATATTCTGAAAGTATTTCTGCTCTTATTTGCTGAATCTGGCTATTTCAGGGCCAAAAATCTGTAAATTTATTAGCTGTCTTAGAGTTTCAAATTTTTTTTATTAGGGTTTCAAATTTTTTTTTTTTTTTTTTTTTTTACAGTTTTTAGCAGGGTTTTGGTTTTATGATTTTATCATTTTTGGCAGGCAATCAGAGAAAAGAAAAATATCTTTGACATACGCTGTCCGGCCAGTTTGCCTTTTAGCCATCCTGTAACACATCGATATATTTACTGTGCAGAGAATCGATCCACCATTGCCGCGACTTGGATAGTAGCTTCGAAGTATTCATGCGTTCTATTTAAGCACTGCAAAAAATGTATGCAGATCAATATCAGCGTGAGGTATCGAAATCATAAAGAAAAATCAGTTGACGGCTTGGGTTTCATATGCGGATCAATTATTGCGGTTCTGTATCGAATGCATAGGATCAGCCGCCGACAGATTAGATTTTCAAATCGAAATTGTTCTGCATACTCCAGCCAATTAATCCGAGCCAATCGAAATTTTCTATCAGAAATCACGCTCGGATGGCAGCATTTGTCAATCTTTAAAACGAGAATTTGCTGAGACATGGCGTGATTGCTCGACGGATTGCCTGAACGCACGCCCTGAAGTCTTCTTGGCAAAGCATTTCAGTGTCACTGTGCTTTCTGGGTAAATTTTTTTTTTTTTGGCGGCTTTTCAAAAGGAAATAAGGCATCGATTTCATTTCCTGCTTGCGGGTATGCCTGCGTGTGAACCAGGCCGCTTGAAAACTCTCTGGCGTGAAGCATTCTGCTCCAGGTAAGAAAGCTGTGCCTCCTTTCTGCGGTCGAATCCATACAAATTTTTCGCCCCTGCGTTTTCCGCGTCTGGTGTAGAGATGCTCAGGTAAAAAAAAAAATCAAACAAATTTTTCATTAGCTTTGATATGGTAAATGTCGTACGCAGGTATACACTTCATTTTATTTCGATCAATTTTGGTTTGGATTATTTGCAACGTGTAATATATTATGCGTAGATGGTTTTGAAAGCTGCCTTACGTTCCATTTTCTTTAGGATTTAATTGTAGTTTTTATGTTTTAGTTGTGTTAGATTTACTTCAGACGTAGGTTATTTTTTGTTTCATAGTTTAAAGTTTTATTTTATATAGATTTCATTCAATTCATATTTTAGAATTAAGATATGTTAGGGTAGTTTAACTTTCTTTTAGTTTTGGTTTTCTTTAAAATAAAAAATGAAAATATTAGTTAGTATTTTGTTTTAGATTTTGTTAAGTTTTATTTTATTTTTTTTATTTAGTTTTAATTTAGTGACATTTTTGGTTTGCATTTAGAATAGACTTAAATTTAAAAAAAATAAAAAATAAATAAATAAAAATAAAAAATGTGTTTATGTTTTTGTATATAGATTTTAATTAATCTTTAGTTTTAAGTTTAGTTAGGTTTTAATTGGTTTATCTTTTTAGTTTAGTTTAGAAATTTGTATAGTATATAGATTTTAGATTTTTTAGATTTAGCTTTAATTAGATTTTAATTTTTGTTTTATTTTTTATTTTTTTTAAATAAAAAAATAAAAAATGAAAAAAATATATTTTTAGTTTTATTTTTAATGATTAGAATTTAGTTTTAGAATTTTAACTTTTTTTTAGATTTTTAATTTCCATAATATTAAAAAATAAAAAATTGAAAAAAGATTTAAAAAAAATTTGGGAAATTATTTTTGCCAGATTTCAGTTGCTTTCACGTTATATCTTTATTGCTGAGATCTAAAGTTTTCAAGCCGAGATGCGAAATTGATATCTGGTTGATGGTTTATGATTCTCGTGGTGATTTAAAGCATTCATCTTTTCAAATTTTTAGTTGCTGGATATCGTTTTTTGTCATTCTAAGAACATTGTGCTTTTAGCTGATGATAGATGATTGCTGTTCATGGTCCATCTTTTATATCATTTAACAAGTAATCATTTTAATAACAATCTCTTAAGGCACTGGTCTGCTAAATCAACCAAATCCATCGAGCCCTTTTTATATCGTATCTCGTGTTTCCCAACCAACTGGTCGACAGTTGGCCTCATCATCTCACAGGGACTACCCCCCTTAGCCGCGGGAAACAGGCTTAAACGGAGGGATCGGGGATCAGAGTGACAGCCCCCGGTCTGAGCGTTGTCGTGCCAATCTGCGCGACAACATTTTTTGGCGCCGTTGCCGGGGATACTTTTTCTCGGTGTTTCAACGACTTTTCATTCATCTTCTCATCTTTCTCATCTCTCATTTGAGCTGGCAGATTCGACCTTTAAGGTTATCATTTGGATCTTTTATTGCCTTATTTTTCGCCATATCATCAGCGTATCTTCGGTGTGTTTCTTGTTTGGGTGGCGACTCCATTTTCTTATTTTTTCCCAGACAAGAAGCCTCCCGCATATCTGTTTGTTGATTACTTTTTGGATCTTAGAATCAGTTTTATTGTTCAAGTGGCGACTCCACCTCTTTCATCTTTTGATTTTCTTGAGCAAAGAGCTAGTTCTATCATCCATCTGATCCCTTATTGTTCATCATGGAGTATTCATTTAAGCCATGTCGTTTTACTGAACGTCTCCATGATTTTCCGGAAGATGCCCTTCCTGAATTGCCTATTTTTTCAGATGGTGATCCAATCGCTGCTAAAAGGCATATTGACTTGTTTATTCGCTTCATGATCATATATTGCAGACCCCCTCAGTTTCATCATGGTGATATCAAAATGCGTCTATTTGTTCTTTCTTTAGAAGATGATGCTTTGAATTGGTTTAACAATTTTCCTAAGGATTCTTTCTCTTCTTTGGCTGATATTATCAATGCTTTTGAAGATAGATATGGTTATCCAAACAGCTTGCCTTCTTCCTCCAAAATTGTGCAACAGAATGTAAGTAATTTGATAGGAGGTCCAGCTGAAAGATCCCAGGACGATTCTTCATGTCAAAATGTGTCATCCACCGAAAATATTGCAGATCAAGTTCATGATAGTGAAAAATCAGGGACAAATGACAATGAAAAAGAAGAGCAAAAGCAAATTATACGAGATCTAATGATGCTGGTAAAAAATATGGAAATCAATCAAACTAATTATGTCAATGATGTGAAAACTTTATGCACTCACCTGGAGAAACGTAATAGAGAGATTGAGGTCACGCAAAACCAGCATGCTAAGGAAATTGAGGCCATAAAAACTAATTATGAAACAGAAATTAGAATCATGCAAAGCAGGTTGTCGATCTTAGAGGAAAATATGGTGACCATGAAAGCTGATCATGATAGGGAAATTGACTCTATGCAAAACAAGCTATTAACCATAGATGAGGAAATGACCATCATGACGTTCAACCATAATAATCAAGTGGCTGACATACAAGCGAACCATAAAGAAGAAATAAATTTTATACAGCATTGCTTGATGGACATAAAGGAAAAGAATGTTAGAGTAATAAAAGACATGCAAGAACACCATGCCAGACAAATCAGTGATATAAAGGTTCAACATTCTAGTCAGATGGATGCCATTAGAATACAAGTTCAAAGGTTTCAGCAATTGGAAGATGAGAGAAATCAGCAAACATCAACAGATCAGGAGCCTTCTCATTTGCTGCAACAAGATTCATCTTATTATTGGGAGGTTGTTGATTCGATTGAAAGACGGTTGATTGAGGGTGATCCAGACAGACTTAAGAATGATAGAGATCAGATGCAAGATGAAGAAAGACATAGCATGCATATCTTACATACTTCATCTGATAGCTTTGAAACAGAAAGTACCAGGTCATCAGTAATTCAACCTGCCAAAAAGAAAAAGCGTAAGAGAAAGAAGATGAGACGAAGATTTGATACATCAGACGGCCGTGAGCAGCTTGATTTTCGGATAGGAAAAAGTCCTACCATATGCAAAATTGGACATGGCACATCCGACAAGCAGCCCACAGATTTGCCTGAAAGCAGGCAAATGCTCAGTATGCACTATATTGAACACATCTGATGCCGTAGGGCATCCTTTGTATCGTATTGCTAACCCTACTCCTTGTTTTTCCGCATTTTCATTTCTGCTTTAGATAGTTAATAAATGAAGAGCTTTTATCTTTATTGTGCTTAATGTTATATGATGATTTTTGGATGGACGCTACTTATTTTTGTGTTGTATGGATGCAGATTCTGGATTCTCACATTCCTGCAAGCAGCAACGTGTCCCCAAGTGGAGCCAGATGTTGACCACTACTGGTCAACTACCCATGCAGTACTCCCCCCTTTGCTTGGCAGAAAGGGGCAGCTCCTGAGCGACGTGTCCGTGCCAGCCTACCATCATCAGCAGTTTGATCTTTCTGATTGTAAACCCAGTCTGCATGTATTAGCTGTAAATAATCTTCGCAGACATGAAGTCATGTATGTAATTTGCCTAGGTGGACCTAACTTTCTAATGATAATCTACGTCCCGGAAGGTTTTTTGTCTCACCGATCCTCGGATCGGCAGAGTTTTCCTTCAAACCTGACCCCAAAGCCGGGATTGATTCTGTCATTAGAACTTTAGGAGAATCCTAGTGTGTTGATCTGCTAGATTATCGTTGTGTCGCAGAGCTGGGTGTTTTGTGAGGGTCTGTATTAAATGGGTTTGTCCCTTAAGATGTAATTTTGTAAAAGTCATGATGTAATGTGTCCTGAGGGTCGAGAAATGTTTTAAATCCCCTCATGAGTCCTAAGTCCTAGGTGATGTTTCCGAAGGTTTAGTTCAGTGATCCATTTTAAAATGAATTAAAAAATTAAAAAATGAATAAAAATAATAAAATAATGAAAAATAATAAAAAATTAAAAAAATCAAGCAAAAACCCTAACTAATAAAATAATAATATTTTAAGTTAATAAATCGACGGATGAGATCAAGAGATGTCTTGATCCTCATCAACGGTCGAGATCATTTCTACATGGATCACTTGAACTAGCCGTTAGGATCATTTCCTTTATATAGGGTCTTAGGGAGTCATTTGAGAGGATCTGATCTGTGAGTCTGTACTGAAAAAGCTCTCTTGTAATCTGATTTTCTGGTTAATAAAAAGACTTTGGGGTTCAAAACTGGCTGGTGTTACTCTCCGGAATTGCTGTGAGATGATTGTTTTTTCTGCATATTTCAGTTTTCAGCAGTTAAATATAGCTGGTTTTCAGAGTATTGTGAGTACAGGTATCTTGCTCACGTGCTAGGGTTTGAATGTTGTAGGGTTTCTGGAATAATGGTAGGTATCTCCATTATTCCTGAAATCTAGCAGCATTTCTTGCCCTCTTTACTGATGTTTGCTTGAGGTGTGCAGAACTCTTTAAGTGAAGGGTATTTGTGGGCGTTTGGGGAAGTTTTGGGCTGAACCAGCCGACTCCCACAGGCTTTTCTGTGCAGAGCCCAGCTGATTGTGCCCTGGGTTAATCTTTTAAGTTTTATTTCGTGTTTTACATTGAGAGATTTTTCTTTCTGTTCACAGTGAAGTTCAAAATTTCTGATATTCTGAAAGTATTTCTGCTCTTATTTGCTGAATCTGGCTATTTCAGGGGCCAAAAATCTGTAAATTTATTAGCTGTCTTAGAGTTTCAAATTTTTTTTATTAGGGTTTCAAATTTTTTTTTTTTTTTTTTTTTTTACAGTTTTTAGCAGGGTTTTGGTTTTATGATTTTATCATTTTTGGCAGGCAATCAGAGAAAAGAAAAATATCTTTGACATACGCTGTCCGGCCAGTTTGCCTTTTAGCCATCCTGTAACACATCGATATATTTACTGTGCAGAGAATCGATCCACCATTGCCGCGACTTGGATAGTAGCTTCGAAGTATTCATGCGTTCTATTTAAGCACTGCAAAAAATGTATGCAGATCAATATCAGCGTGAGGTATCGAAATCATAAAGAAAAATCAGTTGACGGCTTGGGTTTCATATGCGGATCAATTATTGCGGTTCTGTATCGAATGCATAGGATCAGCCGCCGACAGATTAGATTTTCAAATCGAAATTGTTCTGCATACTCCAGCCAATTAATCCGAGCCAATCGAAATTTTCTATCAGAAATCACGCTCGGATGGCAGCATTTGTCAATCTTTAAAACAAGAATTTGCTGAGACATGGCGTGATTGCTCGACGGATTGCCTGAACGCACGCCCTGAAGTCTTCTTGGCAAAGCATTTCAGTGTCACTGTGCTTTCTGGGTAAATTTTTTTTTTTTTGGCGGCTTTTCAAAAGGAAATAAGGCATCGATTTCATTTCCTGCTTGCGGGTATGCCTGCGTGTGAACCAGGCCGCTTGAAAACTCTCTGGCGTGAAGCATTCTGCTCCAGGTAAGAAAGCTGTGCCTCCTTTCTGCGGTCGAATCCATACAAATTTTTCGCCCCTGCGTTTTCCGCGTCTGGTGTAGAGATGCTCAGGTAAAAAAAAAAATCAAACAAATTTTTCATTAGCTTTGATATGGTAAATGTCGTACGTAGGTATACACTTCATTTTATTTCGATCAATTTTGGTTTGGATTATTTGCAACGTGTAATATATTATGCGTAGATGGTTTTGAAAGCTGCCTTACGTTCCATTTTCTTTAGGATTTAATTGTAGTTTTTATGTTTTAGTTGTGTTAGATTTACTTCAGACGTAGGTTATTTTTTGTTTCATAGTTTAAAGTTTTATTTTATATAGATTTCATTCAATTCATATTTTAGAATTAAGATATGTTAGGGTAGTTTAACTTTCTTTTAGTTTTGGTTTTCTTTAAAATAAAAAATGAAAATATTAGTTAGTATTTTGTTTTAGATTTTGTTAAGTTTTATTTTATTTTTTTTATTTAGTTTTAATTTAGTGACATTTTTGGTTTGCATTTAGAATAGACTTAAATTTAAAAAAAAATAAAAAATAAATAAATAAAAATAAAAATGTGTTTATGTTTTTGTATATAGATTTTAATTAATCTTTAGTTTTAAGTTTAGTTAGGTTTTAATTGGTTTATCTTTTTAGTTTAGTTTAGAAATTTGTATAGTATATAGATTTTAGATTTTTTAGATTTAGCTTTAATTAGATTTTAATTTTTGTTTTATTTTTTATTTTTTTTTAAATAAAAAAATAAAAAATGAAAAAAATATATTTTTAGTTTTATTTTTAATGATTAGAATTTAGTTTTAGAATTTTAACTTTTTTTTAGATTTTTAATTTCCATAATATTAAAAAATAAAAAATTGAAAAAAGATTTAAAAAAAAATTTGGGAAATTATTTTTG
Organism: Pinus tabuliformis; assembly: GCA_031772625.1. Taxonomy (NCBI): domain Eukaryota; kingdom Viridiplantae; phylum Streptophyta; class Pinopsida; order Pinales; family Pinaceae; genus Pinus; species Pinus tabuliformis. The sequence continues at coordinate 1,103,569,709 of CM062816.1, read as the reverse complement.
CCAGATTTCAGTTGCTTTCACGTTATTTCTTTATTGCTGAAATCTAAAGTTTTCAAGCCGAGATGCGAAATTGATATCTGGTTGATGGTTTATGATTCTCGTGGTGATTTAAAGCATTCATCTTTTCAAATTTTTAGTTGCTGGATATCGTTTTTTGTCATTCTAAGAACATTGTGCTTTTAGCTGATGATAGATGATTGCTGTTCATGGTCCATCTTTTATATCATTTAACAAGTAATCATTTTAATAACAATCTCTTAAGGCACTGGTCTGCTAAATCAGCCAAATCCATCGAGCCCTTTTTATATCGTATCTCGTGTTTCCCAACCAACTGGTCGACAGTTGGCCTCATCATCTCACAGGGACTACCCCCCTTAGCCGCGGGAAACAGGCTTAAACGGAGGGATCGGGGATCAGAGTGACAGCCCCCGGTCTGAGCGTTGTCGTGCCAATCTGCGCGACAACAGTTCTAAATGAAGAAAATCCCAAGTCATTTAGGCCAGAAAGGGCTAAGAAGTGAAGAGCTAATAAAGTTAAAAGGCGATAAATGTAAAGTTTGAGTGAATGCTAGCTCACTATGAGGCCACTTCCCTAGTCCCATGCTTGTCTATGAATATCTAAAGAAAAAGGGATTTGTTGGATGAAATGTAAACTTAAAGAGATGTTGGAAATGTAACTAGTTTCAGTCTTCATAATTTTTGTTGTACTCATTTCAATATGTATCTTATGTAACAAACAAAAGAAGAAAAGAAAAAGTTATTATTTTAGAAAGCATGGACTTTATGCTCCTTATTGATAGTCTTCTAGGTAAAAGCACGTTCTTCATGCTTCTAGGGTTTGTTAGGTCATGCGCCAATAGAGTCGAAATCATGTTTATAAGACCCTTCCGGGCAAGATGTAACTTGTAAAATAATTCATTTTGTGTCTAGAAAGTCTTGGAAACCTCCAAAGTACAATCCAACCTTGGCAGCTACGAGTTGGCCTAAAGAAGGGAATTCGACCCCTTGGAAAGACTATATAAAGGAGTAGATTTGACCTCATTTGACACTCACTCACTCACAAGTTCGATAAAAAAATAGAAGTTTGATCTGTAGCTAGGAAGCAAGAAGAAAAGAAGAGCGAAGGTCTAGAAGGAAAGAAGAAAGAAGAAGATCTATTTTTGGGATCTATCTCTCTCACACGTGTGAAGATCTAGGGTTTCTACAGCTTCCAAGAAGGTTGAAATTGCAGATCTGAATTGCAGGAGATCTGAATTAACCCAATCAACATAATTGCTCGTCCTTCAGCTTCCTTCCTACTGGACCTTTGACTTTCTTCCTTCTTGCTCAATCTTCGGCTTCCTCTGTTCCTTCAAGTTCTCAAGTTGTGAATTGTTACTTCTTCTCTCTATAATCGATGCTCGATTACATATATCAAGTGAAGCGTTTCAACTTGTATATATATATATATATATATATATATATGAGTTTTGCCAAAAAACGAAACGACCCGTTCATTGGTGGAGGGGCCAACTTGTGCATGAGGTGGTATATTAAAATATATCGGAGGGCCTTTTGTTAAGATTAAATCAATTATAACAAAGGCTATACCCATATTAATAGAAGTCTGGCAGTCCCCATATGCCACGTCACCGTTAATCGCAATTGCAACTTTTCAGAGGTCTCTTACTACACAATATATCATAGAGGCCCTTTTTAATATTCACAAGGCCCATATGGAGGTCCCACATGCCACATTATTAATCGCAATTGCAATTATCCGAAATCCCGCAATCACAACTCTTAACATCACTGATGTAGCATGGTCGATATTCATACTGTCCATGAAACGGACGTGATATAATATTAAACAACAGTTAATAAATCTATCGGGTCCATAGTAATATCGCAATCGAGGTTTTATGCGGTGACAACCCTTTAAGACTTGCGATATAAAACTTCTGATACGACGAATGAGATATTCCTTTAAAGCTTGTTCTATTGGAATGGTCAGGTGACAGGTCTGCAGCTCAAATCGTAATCGCAAGTTTTGTGCGGTGGCATTTAATAAAGTTGTCGATAAAGCGCCAATATAAGCGACCGATGTGTTTTGTGGTCTTTACTGTTAACTCCTTCGTTATGGCTTCTCTTCCAATAGCTCTACTCCTCCGACATAATGTTCCTCTTTGTTCTTCTGATAGCACTTACCCTTGGGTATATGCTATAACCTGCTTTGTCTTGGCTTGTCACTCCTGTGGCTTCTCTTTACTCCTATTACTTCCGATAGCTCTTCTTTGATGGCTTCCAATAAACTGCTCTAATGGCTGTACTGCTTTTATTCTGTCTGTATATATGTATTTAATCCACTTGGATCTTCCATCTCATCATATCATCATATATCAAACATTCATCACTATGAGCATTATGATCAACGGGCATCAATAAGCAACATCATGTATCAAAGAATTTGCCATCACAAACACTGCTATATTTATTATTGACATCAATGACAACCTAGATTAACAGTTTTCTCTAAGAAAATGTTGGTTTTGTAAATGCATATGTAATGATCCTAAATAGGAATACAAGTGATAACAAGCAAATAATACATGCAGCAAATTACAAAAACGAAATATTCAACAAACACCCATATAAAAGCTGCAAATGGAGAAATTTTGAGCCATTTTATTATATTTCTGCAAGTCAAATACAATGGATGATGGAATGGTGCACTTGGGCTTGTCTCAAAGGACAAGCAGGACCAAACCCAAGTAGGAAAATGGATGAACTAAAGGCTGCCCATAAAACTACTGCTCTACTGAACTTGGAAAGGCTTGAAGGTGCACTAAAACTACCTAGAAATTTATATGCTTTTAACCTCGAACTCCTTTGCCAAAACCCACAAAAACCCAGAAATGGTTTAGCCCGACTTGGATTTCCCAAAATTGACCCCCAAAGGCACTATTCAATCCCTAACAATTCTACATTGTCTGTTGCAAAGATACGACTTAAAACCCCACCTTTGGTGCTTGGAAAATTATGAAACTTTATATTTGGGATCCTTGTCAAAAACCAAAAAAAAAAACCCAGAAAGGATTTTGGCTGGTTTAGACTTCTGAAATTCGGCACCCTTGGAGCCCAACCTCCACTACAACTGCAAAACTCAACCTGCTAGACACTGCCTATAAATCCTCAAGGAAATGCCCCCAATGTGTTGGGTTGACCCTTGTTGTCCAATAACTGACTTCCCGGGTGAGCTCTTCGCCTAAGACACCTTCTCCTAAGCTCCACGAAAAACTATTGAGTGACCTTTGCGCTGTCCCCTAGCCCAACAATTCGAACTGCTGAAATATTGGCTCTGTTGGCTGTAAAACCTAGCAAGAATGTTGGTCTATTGCTGCTATCTCAGCTCTCTAACTCTCTAGCAAACAATCTGATCTTTGTTGGCCTCTATCTCCCTCTACGTATTCTCTGGTTGCCCAGAAATACGATCTCCCTGCTCTGCGCTGGTTGGTGGTGCTATGTCACTACCCCGGAACTCGTGAAATCCCTGTAGAACTGCCTCTCTAGGGCGGGCACGGATGGTCCCCCGAAGTAGAGGTTGAGTCTCCTGCTTGAGAGATTCGTGGCTAACCAATCCGTTGACTCAGCTAAACAACAGAGTCAACAGTCAAGTGATTTTGTTTGCAAGATGTATGAATGAATCCCAAAATGAGAGTTGCTCCCTCCTTATAACTCCTTGGGCCTCCCTTGCCTCATGTGGGCCCCTCCATCCACCTATTCGACTTTCCCTCCAAGCTTTTCAAATGGGCCAATTCGAATTCCCATGTGGGTGGCCCCCACATTGCACTAATAACCAAATTAAGTCGAATTTCCTCCTAAGTACCTAAGTCGAAAATGATGGGTTCTCTTTCTTAGCCAAAATTGTGCAAAATTGTGTAGCAAGACCCTGTTACAAATGTGTTTGAGAAGGGACATGACAATCCTCCCCTACCAAATGTTGCTTGCCCTCAAGCAACCTCAAAGTTGGGTGCTCCAATATGTGCTCACCCTTCCATGTGGCATCCTCATTCGACAAGTTCTTCCAATGCTCCAAAAATCGCTTGTCCTCAAGCAATGCCTGAACAAGCATCCTCTCTAATTGTTTCTCCCCACTGTCACTACAACATGTGCCAGGGTCCCAAATGTGCCACTGAATCGTCTGTGACCTCAGCACTGGCACAATATCTGGATCCAAAGAATCCTTCAATACCAAGATCCCACGCCATCCTGTCCACCATGAAGCTCCCCTTGCTCCACTCAATATCCTGCTCGGTGCAAGTACCAAAAGTCCCTTGCTCCATCAATGACTCGCTAAAGCCCAATGGAAGATATGTATGATCTCCCCCAGCAGTAATCAGCGCATCCCTAAAGGTTATTGAGTTGTGAAGAGTTGTGATGCCCCAGTTCCTTGCTAGTCCCAAAGTGGTGCCACCATGCTGACGTTGTGCTACTCTGACTACGTCATACTCCCCATCTTGCACAGACAATATCCTCTAGTGGAACTCAATGGTGGAATACTGAAAGAGGAGAGACACATCCTACCTGGGCATCTCCATGGCACCAAGGCTTACCCATCCAATTCTAACTCAAAACCTGTGCAGCAAAAGAGAACGTTTGCCTCCCCATATGATGAAACCCTTTGTGAACTCCCATGTGTCATCCCAAGAGCAAACTATATCACTCTTTGCCACGACTCCGCTCATCACGAGTGATCTATCAATCAACTAAATCCATGCATCCCATAGGCAGACCTGTTGCGGCATAGCCCTAACAACCGATGGAATTCCTTTGGCCCTCATCTCTAGTCCCTACATGCCACTCATATATAGGCTCAATACATCATGAACTAATCTGAGAGATGCTAGATTGTCTGGTGCTTGCCATTGTGTAGTATTGATGACCACTGGAAACCACGTGTACCAAATAGCTACTCCCTGAATGCAACCAATAAATGGGTATCTGGTATGCGCAATCGATTCAATGTATGCGGATCCATCCTGCTCCTGCCAACCATTGCCACTTGTCTAGCTACCCGTCCCCTGGAGAATGTGTCGATACAATGTCGGGAACCTAGATGCATACTCGACAACTATCTCAGCCGTACACAATATCCTCTAATCATGCATAATCCAGACATGCCCTGTGGAAAGAGTGAAACATGTCTCCCCTGTGACCAGCTCCCCAGACATAGAACCAGTGATGAATGATAGGCCATCCCTGTCGGCGATCACCTCATCCCTCGACCTGTAGTTGTCAACTCGCGCACTGACTCGATGCCCCCGCTGAGAAGTCTCCCCTCTATCACACCAAGGGTCATCCAAATATCTTGGGTGAGCTCCCCATCACCTGCCTCTCATGCCCAAAGAGTCAAAGGACAACAACCAGATCGCCTGTTCCTATAAGTGACGTAGAAGAGGGTCAGGAGTGTGAGTCCCCATGGATACCATCAAGTATGGCTCATCTATGTCCCCGTCGATCCTGTGTGAACTACACCCAAAGGTATGCCCAGTATCTCCGTCCATGGGTGTCCCTGGAGGCAACACTCCAAGACCTCGTTGTGCAACACCATATGCCTCTGCATACCATCGATCATCACAATACTCTTGGACATGCCACTATACATCGCGGCCTACCCATGTACACTACTAGATACCCTTGGTTGCAACTATGCCATCCCGTACCGTCTTGCTTCCTACCTGTGTCACTGCACTTGTCAATCCCCGCATGTACTCACTACAATGTGAGGCACTCCCACTCCACAAAACAGTCCAACACACTACAACACACCACCATGCATCTCCACGCCCACCTGTAGACCACTGGCAACGCTAGATGCTCCCACACATCCCTGTATATGATGGCCTAGAGCTATGTCTATATGTGTCAAGCCACACCCGATTAGTATCATCACCTCCACCATCGCATCATTATTCCCGCCGATGAATGGATCTTCCCTCCAAATCCCCCCTAAGGTATCTGAGAAGTGACTCTCCCTATGTGTCAGCAGTGATACCACCACTGCTCCACTCCTCTGCGTCCTCTGTGCCCCGCACAAAAGTGAAGAGCCCCCAGCTCCATGAAGGCACCATCTGGTGGCATGCCAATGCCATCACCTCCAACAAACTTCTGCCAGAGTATGTTGATCACCCAATGATCTCGTGTACAAATTCCATACCAAGAAAACCAAAAGAGTCTATCCATAAACTGGTCGGCCACTGGCACTGACCAAGACTCCCCTAGCGAATGTGCATACTCAACTGCTAGGTCAATTGCACCATCCCGGTTGTAGTCAACTGGCATACATGGGAAATGACAGGTAGTCCCTTTAGGATCCCAATGCTAGTCGGAGCTTCCAGGATCCACAATGCATGGAAACTCCTGCTGAGCTCCACATAGGTCCACTACCATCTCCATAGTCCACTCCACCGAGTACCAACTCAGAATATCTCGCTACCCAACCCCAAGAGAGGGATCGAATGCACAAACTCCCACACATAGAACAACCACAGCATGCGGCAGGTCATCTCATCTCGCTATCCTGGTCAATACATACACTCTGACTAGGTCGCTCTGTCTCCCTCTGTCCAATGGGCCAAGGTAAACTAACAGTGTTGCCAACCCCGTCTATGTATGCCCAAAGAGGGCTGCTCTCACGCTCCAACGTGCACTCTAGCTGCACCAGTAGGGAATCCAACTGCTCCCCAACGTGAGACAATTTGGTCGTGGACTCAGCACAAACCGCTCTCATGCCCTCCAGCTCCTCGTTCTACTACAAAATCCTCTGTCGCACTAACGCGACCTTCCTTTTTAATGCTAGAAGGTCGGCCTGAAACTGATGGAACTGTCGTGGGAATCTATCACCTGTAAACTCGGTTGCGGCTCCAAATACCTCAGCAATTGTTGGCATCTCGTCCAGGGTTGGCAACCCCCTCAACAAATGGCTCTATGCGAGTAGGCTCTATCCTCTCCACCAGGGTGTCAGCTAGGGCTATCAAAAAGGTCTCTAATAAAGGTGACTCATGTGCCACACCGGGTATATCAATGTGCTCCTCACCATCCTGTGGACTCTGAGCATCATGCTCAACCTCCTCCTCAGCCTCCTGATATCTCAAGCCAGGTCTCCACCAGCAAAAGCGCCCCGTGGTCTCACCCTCTAACCGTCCTTGTCCTGTCTGCTCCTTTTCAGGAGATCTGGTGCCCTGATCTAGTCGACTTTCCGCACACGATGTAGATGGTTGCACCCCCACAGCCTGCTCACCTCTAATGTCTTTATTGTAAGGATGAGGATGGGTTTGGTCTGTCATCCTCCTCATTTGGGCCAACCTCTCATCGTCCCAATGAATTCTACCCCAAAATTTTTGCATTCTGAATTTCCCTTGAGCCATGGTTTGTCTCTAGTTTCACCCGTCACTGTGCACTCATACCCAAAGCTTCCATGATCTTCTAGCTAATTTCCCACAGCTAGGCCAAGATCATGCTATGATACCACTATAATGATCCTAAATAGGAATACAAGTGATAACAAGCAAATAATACATACTGCAAATTACAAAAACGAAATATTCAACAAACACCCATATAAAAGTTGCAAATGGAGAAATTCTGAGCCATTTTATTATATTTTTGCAAGTCAAATACAATAAGTGATGGAATAGTGCACTTGGGCTTGTCTCACAGGACAAGGAAGACCAAACCCAGGTAGGAAAATCGTTGACCTGAAGGTTTCCTAGCTGTTGCACCAATCTGCACTACGCTGCCCAGAAAACTACTGCTCTGTTGAAGTTCGAATGGCTGGAAGGTGCACTAAAACTGCCTAGAAATTTATATGCTTTTAACCCCAGACTCCTTGGCCAAAACCCACAAAAATCTGGAAATGATTTAGCCCGATTTGGACTTCCCAAAATCGACTCCCAAAGGCACTATTCAATCCCCAACAATTTTACATTGTCTGCTGCAAAGATACGACTTAAAACCCCACCTCCGATGCTCAGAAATTATGAAACTTTATATTTGGGATCCTTGTCAAAACCCAAAAAAAAAACCCAGAATGGATTTTGGCTGGTTTAGACTTCTGAAATTCAACCCCCTTGGAGCCCAACCTCCGCTGCAACTGAAAAAACTCAGCCTGCTGGAAACTACCTATAAATCCTCCCAGAAATGCCCCAACGTGTTGCGTTGACCCTTGTTGTCGAATCCTTGACTTCCCAGGTGAGCTCTTGGCCTAAGACACCTGCTCCTAAGCTCCATGAAAAACTGTTGAGTGGCCTCTGCGCTGTCCCCTAGCCCAGCAATTCGAACTGCTGGAATGTTGGCTCTGTTCGATGTAAAACTCAGCAAGAATGTTGGTCTATTGTTGCTATCTCATCTCTCTAAATCTTCGGCAAACAATCTAATCTCTACTAGCCTCTATTTCCCTCTACGTATTCTTTGGTTGCCCAGAAATACACACTCACTGCTCTGTTTTGGTTGGTGGTGCTATGTCACTACCCCGGAACTCCTGAAATCCTTGTAGAACTGCCCTCCCTAGGGCGGGCACAAATGGTCCCCCAAAGTAGAGGTTGAATCTCCTGCTTGAGAGATTCGTGGCTAAACGGTCGGTTGACTCAGCTAAACAACAGAGTGAACAATCAAGTGATTTTGTTTGCAAGATGTATGAATGAATCCCAAAGTGAGAGCTGCTCCCTCCTTATAACTCCTTGGGCCTCCCTTGCCTCATGTAGGCCCCTCCATCCACCTATTCAACTTTCCCTCCAAGCTATTTGAATGGGCCAATTCAAATTCCCATGTGGGTGGCCCCCACATTCCACTAGCAACCAGATTAAGTAGAATTGCCTCCTAAGTCCCTATATCGAAAATGATGGGTTCTCTTCCTTAGCCAACATTGTGAAAAATTAGGTAGTTGCACCCTGTTACAAATGTGTTTGAGAAGGGACATGACAGCATAGCATCATAGATAGAAGCATGTGATTGTATCATATTTTGAGTTACTTTGTAGGAATCATCTAGTCTTTCAAGAATGAGAAGCTTGGGGCTATTTTGAATAGTGCTCATCCATACATTGTCTAACATTATGTTAGAGGTAGTCATTTTGCTAAGATGGATCATCAAGATCCTATAAGAACCATCATTTTGGAAGGTTCTTGGAAGAAGCATTATGACAAGGTTAGTATATATTCCATATAACATGGAAACAATACTCTTGAAGGATGAAGGAATGCAGTTGGTCAAATTACAGGCTCATTTTAGGGCACATAGCTAGATGATTGAATGAAAGCATAGCATTGCATATTTGAAGTATCTCTTGGGTAGGATTCATGTGTACAAAATCCTGTAAAAGAAGTCGGTCATAAAATATGCTTGATAAGTCTTCTATATGGTTATATGATTCTTAAAAGAAGAATTTGACTTACTCTAGAATGAATAAACGGACTAACACTTTCTCTCTACAATATATAGAATGGTAATCAACATCTATAGAATGGTAATCTTTGGTTTTATGATAATACTATGGATCTTGATGGTTGAGTAATCTTGGTTTAAAGATATATTCAATATTGGATCATCTAATAAGGTTAAATCAGATAATCATATTGAAGCTTGCACTTTATCTTGACAAATTTATTGCCCTTGGTAAAATGATTTGCTAATCATTCATACATACACATTTCATATATGGAATTTTCAGCATACAACAATTCTTGAATGGTTAAAGAATTGAATTTCTTGTGGTGAGCTTGTCTACCATTTCGTCGAACTCAAATTGAATTAGAAGCATAAATTTCAATTTCAGCATTGATTCACATACACTTAAGAGCATCTAATCCAATTCATAAATCTGGAAGTTTCAGCATACAAATCAATTTACTTGTGGCAAATTAATCTAATGCATGATTAAAATATAGTTAATTTGCTACAAGTTCTATCTCCATTTTGGTACAAGGAACCTGGTAATTTCAAGCACTTCACAATTATTGGTTCATAGTTTCAAAGAGCAAATCACATTTAATTTCATTGTACACATCTAAGCAATTTGCACATTTATTTGAGGATAACTTAACAAATTATCAATTTCAAATCATATAACTAACTAAGCTACAATATCCCTCACCCTCTACAATGATTCGGCGTAGTTGACATTAGGGAAGCCCGCCCAGGCTAGGATCATCCTTCATCTAAAGTGAGAAAGCTAAAGCCACTAAGGTGGCAATGGTGTCTTGTCTAAGTTTCCTTTGAGTTCTCCTCACATTTGCTTAGAGAACTTTTGCACCAAGAGAGAACCTAGGTGGTAACAACAACCATTAAACCCTTTAGAATGTTTCAGATGCTTTCTTGAAGAAGGTGTCCCTCATGAAGAGAGTAAATTCATGATCAAGCAACAAAAAGGTCATTATTTTTATCGTTGGAGTGGAACACTCCTCATCAAGTGAATTATTGCATATGCTTTCAATGCCACATGGAACCTTTCTAAGTAGGGCATTCCTCCTTCGGCTTCTTCCCTCACCACATGTCATGCCTTGGGCCTCCAACAATGTATATCATTTTCTTCTTTGGGCCTTGTCTGACCCTACCACAATTCATGCCTTGGACAATTCCTATGGTAGGGAATTCATTTTCTAAGTCTCCCTTCTAGCCCACGTCATTCATCCATGTGATCTCAATCCCCAAATTCAAGCAATGAGTAGCAAACTCCACCGATGATGCAACAAATGCTAAGGTAAGCCATGTAGACATGACTTGAAGTATGTGTCAAATGTGCCCAAATGGAACCTCATCATAAAATATGTCTTTGGAAGAGCCTCCATTGAGCCAATAATTACCCTCTACCCGTTTGCTCTTCCCCTGGATCATATAAGGTCTTTGGGCAAGATAGAACAAGGCACATGACCTCCAAGTCTCTGCCTATAACCTATAACTGCCATTGAACTCCAATGATCTTCTACTGTGTTTGGAAAGAGAAGACAGGCCATGAAAACACAAAATAAGACATGCATTTTCAAGTGGTAACAAGCTACAAAAAAATCCAATCAACTTGAGAATAAGTCAATTCCTTAGAAAGTCATGGTAAAGTCAAAAGGCACATACTAGTAATCTATGACTCATAATTTTATATATCTGAGACTTTCTTAATAGAATTGTCTTTCCTTCACTTCTCCTTATGACTACAATGGATTATGCAAAGAAGAGGATTTCTAGAGAATGACAACATTTTTACAGAGGCTTATTCAACTTGGTAAGCTCTTCTACAATTTTGTTTAGTCCTATGGTATCTTATTTGTTTTATGATTATTCCCAACCATAACTCCATATAGCTCATATCAAATTACTTCAAACGCAGTAATAGAAAGTATCTATAGTAGTTAAATTCATATTACATATGGATCAATGTATATATTTCAATAGCTTTGGAGTCTGGACCATTTTGAAGCCATGTGGCTACGTACTCAAAATTTAATGATGCAATGGAATATTGTTATATAAAAGCATACAAAGTCATGCCTACGAAAGATACTCAGAAAATTGTTTCCTGCAAACATTTAGGTTGATTCTTCAAAAAATTAAACAATGAATTCTTGTATGATACTTTAACCCAGCTTTTTTTGAAGATTTTGAAATAAAATCCAAAAGCAATGTATGGAATTTATAATATTTTAATAATAGATCATCTGTAGCGTATGGCACAATCTCATATGCTGGCCTTCCTAGCTTTCATAGGAAGAGGATCTTCATTAGAGAGTCACAGACAAAAGCCTCCCATGTTATATATGTCGCAGGGCATTTATTCTACTTCATTTACAAGGAGAAAAGGATTTGCCAACTAACTCACCTGACCATCAAAGCCTGTTATGAACAATTCTCCAAAAGCCTCCATGTTGAGTTGCTCCGCCTACATCAAAGTTTGAACATATAACTCACATGGTATGGAATAGCTAGCAATAATCTATATAAAAAATATGGGAAGGAGAAGTGACAAAGAAGAGAGAAAAACTACACTAACCTTATGGAAGAGAGTGAACATTCCCAAATATGCAATAATAGCAGTCCTAAGATTACACTAGATATTGACTAGGAGATAACATCCAACATAAAATGGTAATGGTTTAAAGGATATATTCAAGGGTAATCCTAAGCAAGGACAAACTGGGAATTACATCTTGGAAAGGGCATCCAAGAGGAAGCATTGAACATAATTTAATTCCTAATTCCTGGATATCATTTTAACATAACAGTTCTTTTTTATTGAAATAACACTTCTTATATTCACATAAATATATCCACACCAACAAAGTGAATAAATAAAAGGTGGAAGGGTATATACAATTGCACTTATATCCTCTTCCTCAAATGCTACTAAAGCATAATAAATTCCAAACATGCACGAGGTTCTAACTGCTTGGCATCTTCAATGAGCAAGAAACATTTAGCCTATAGTTGCATACATACCTCATCCTTCCACATATGACAGAACGTTAATAACAAGTGTCCTCATCCTTTCTTTGGAGACCCATGAGGACACTTGTGTGCCCCCACATATCATTGGAGCACCACAGGTTATTACAAGGGGCTAACCCCTTGTCCACTACTTTTGAGGGTCCTATTTTTCATTGTGGCACCCATGGACCTCATTAGGCCTCCTAGAGGGCCCTACGACATGCATAGATTATTATTTGACCTCTTGAGAGGCCTACTTTTTCATTTATGAGCTAGTTTGGTGGGCTTGTCACCAAAAGTTATATTATTAGAACATTATTTTATTTTTGGGGCTTATGTAGGCCAAGTTGGCTAATTCGAACTCCTATGTTGTGTATCAATACAAGTGAGATGAGTTGATTTCCCATCATCACTTTGGTCTGGATCTCTTATCTCTCTTGAGATTTTCGCACTTTTTCTAAGGATGAATTAGAGCTTGATGGATGAGTTTTGATGTGTGGATATTGGTTTATCTTCTCTTGCAGCTTCTTTTGTCAATTGTGAATGGCTGGATATACTCTATTACATGTAAGTACGTACTTTTGATGTTATTCTTGTTTACTTTTGTCATATATGTTGGACTGGGATTTTCACTATTCTAGGGCTAATTTTTGCATGCATTTACTGCTTAATATTGTGGAATTTGTCTCTATTATAGCATTCCTTCAATGTATGGGCCATGTAATGTGAGCGAAATCTCCTAGGGGTAAAATTTGACCTTGACAAGCCATTCCTCTTGCACATCAAAGTATAAAAGCTGCAAAGTTGCTTCTTCTTGACCTAGAAGGCAAAACAAAGTGATCTTGAGGCCTCCTTGATTGGGAACCAAGAAATCCTACTCTTACTCAACATAGACTCCATTCCCCCAAAGATTAAGGCGCTAATCTGCCAAGCGTGGTCACTAAAATCCACATTTCATCACATCCTTCCGAGACTAGCCACATTTAGGTACCTGTGGCATCAATTTCCTGACAAGCTAGCCATAAAAAAAATTTGATATTCTAGGGTCTCCTAGGCCAGCCTTTCCCCTAGCTCTCCTCCAATTTTGAAGTCATTCCAACGATGGAGTTGGGAGAAAAGTCAAGCCTTAGCTCCAGGATCAAAACTTTCCCTGTCATCCCCAAGGCTAGTACCTCATAGGGTCAAGACAACATCTTCAAGTGAAATTCTTTCCTTGATCCTTTCCCCCACCTTGTCTATGGTAAGAATATCATTGGTTGTTTCATACTTTCCTCATACCCTAGACCAAGTGCACTTCGCCCATGAGGTCCCTCTCCTTTAAAGCACCATTTTTAAAGAACCATCCGAGATACCAATTCTAACAAGGATTTTAGGGTTTGGAGAACTCCTTCACAAGCCTATTCCCATAAACCTAACCCCCAAAATCCTCTCTTCCTCTCCCTAGAATACATACTACCTTGCTTAGTGAGCAAGTAAGCTCCATCTTTCAAACTTTTTTGGGAAAGGGTTTGTTTGGGTCACTCATATCCATTGACTTATTATTCACTAGTGAATCCATACATATCGGGTCTCCTCCCATCGGTGAAAGTCCGTAAATAGAAAGGAGCCTTAGCTGAGGTGGCAGTGAGCTAAGTCTCCATTTGTTCCCCTTGGCCTAGCTTTTGCACTTTACGAATTCCCCTTAGGTCCCCTGCTAGTTTGAGCAGTAACATTTTGGCACAGTTGTCAGGGACACAAGACGTGTGTTTTGTTCCTCGTACGAAATATCGACATATCATTATTGGTGACTCCACTGGAAGAACGAAGCCTGAGTTCTTCATTGAACGTCAAAGTCAATGCTTGTAGGGCGAAGCAAGCATTTGTTAAGGCAGTTTCAATCACCCTAGCGACTCCCATGTCATTAAAAACCCAACAACATGTTGACCACATATATTCCCGCCATAGATATGACAAGGACCCCAAAATATCCTTCATCAAATCCATGAAGAATATGCCTATGTTCAATGGGGATCCACATTTCGCAGCCAACCATGTGTTACTATCCGTAAGGTACCTTACAAAGAAAAATATAACTCAACCTTGTGACCAAATGGAATTGTTTGTCCTATCCATTTCCCCAAATATTGATTGGCTTGAGTCATGTAAACCTAAAAGCATTCCTTCTCTTCCAATGTTCACTATGCACTTCTTGTTGCATGAAGGGTCGAGTTTCCAATCTCATGAAGACATATCCCAAATGTTAGATATGGCCCTTCGAGAGGAGGAAGTTATCGAATATGGTTTTATGGTTGAGTAAGAGCCTCTTATTGATGCCTACTTCAATGAGAATGCCAAAGGATAGACCCATGAATTGGAAAGCATGTCCTCTAAGGATAATGAGGAAGATCTCAAGATCAAGAGGCCTCAAACATTACAAGAATGGATGATGGAATATGAAAACTCTTGTAGAAAATTGATGGCCACATATAACTCCCAAGAGATTTTCTCCCACTATTGCGAGCAATCGGAAAGGCTTTGTAACACGAAGAGAGAATATAAAGAGAATCCTACCGATGACCTTGTTCTTGAGGCATTTTATCAAAACATGTAGTAAATACCTTGGAGATCATTCTTCGTGAACGGATGAAGGAGGAAAAGTCCTCCCTATCTAAAGAAGAGAATGAATGGCATCCTAACCAACACCAAATATCTAGTGAAGAATGTGAGGGTTCAGAGGAAGATCATGATAGTCAAATAAACGAAGAAACTACGAGTGACTATGGGGATGTTGATTGGGGAATTAAGTATGATTATAGAAATTAAGACCCCATGGTTCCTCAGTCCATAAGAATGAGCTTGGGGAAGAAGAAAATGCTCTGCCCCTTCCAAATAACAATGTTGGTCCTTATGAATCCCTTCCTAGTGATTGAAAGGTCTTTTCATTATGTTCCAAGATGATTCAATAAAAGAAGAGCCTTCCAAGATTGTGGGAAATTATGACGACTCCAATATAGAAGAAATTGAGGAGTATGCTTCCCTAGGCCACGCCATCAATAAAGGGTTTATCTCCATGTTTGAGCGTTCCTCCCCTACCCTCGAAATAAATGTTTGTGATGATGTTCATTCCCCTAGTCTTGATGAAGAATTGATTTCCCCTATGAACAACCAGGAATCATGGTTTTTCCCAAAATACGATGATGAGACCAATTCTTATTTTCCCAATGACCAAAATAGTATCATCCTATATATCACTGAGTTTTTCACTCCTTCTTACCCTGAGGATGATAGGCACGAGATAGTTCTCCATCAAGGATCCATATACTTAGTTATTGACTTTTCCATCCCCTAGTTGAGGGATCAAATCCAATCCTCTCAACTGGTGTCTTTTCCTTCTTCCAGGGTCCCTTTCTATGGCATATGGGTCTCTTGTTTTCCCACCTCCTTCCCTCACAATCTCTCATATTATTATTCCCATTGTCAGCTCCACTGCAAAATAATCATGGAAGCATGCATTCTTGTATTGATCGATTTACATGTTGGTTGAATTGGGTCTATGATTATACCTAGCACTTGACATTTCATGTTATGCATGTTAGAGTAGGATGCATGGCATGTTCATTTTCTCATTAGAACTAACATCATATTATATTTCACATGGTAGGTTAGATGCATCTAAATTAAAATTTGCATATTTTATTTTCTGTCGGTTTTATGGCCTAACATATAGCATGTGCGATCATCAGACACTGTGAAAGCATGTTGCCCTGTGTTTTTCCAACTATTATATGTGTAGGTGACAGGTCTACGGTAACCAAGAGATTGTTGGAGTTCTCGTGACCTTCTGTTCGAGTAGCTTCACCCACTTATTCGAGAGATTGCGTACTAGATGGAGCCAGATGTTACCAACCATTTTGTGGGTAATATCCCTAGGAGAAATTTTTCTCCAATATGGTCCTCAACCAACAACCCCTTGTAGCCACCAGCTAACTCATTGTGCCATTTTCTCTGCCCACTGAGCCAGCCCTGTGGTCCCTTGCCCATCTGCCAAGATCGTATGTTTGAAAGGTTGTGTGGTCCCACTCCCTTATTGGCTTATATTACGCTCTTTCCATTCATTACTACCCCATCCATCATTTTCCCCCCTGGGTCCACATAGGGTTAGCTTGCCCCTTCCGCTTGCCCACACTTTGGGTCATGGCCTGGAATGAAGCCCAGAGGTTGATGCAGCTAAAAATAAAGTTAAAAGCATATATGGCCACATTCAACAGGAAAATATACCACAAAATGCAAAAGATGGCCAGGACAAAAACATTTAACACGTGGGCAAAAACCAATACATGAGCTCTACCCCATCATCATGGCCATCACCTTGGTTCCTACAAGTTCTATGAGCCTTCTTCATCATATAGGGACCCATGATTGTCCCAACCGCTAGTGGGCGATGAACCACCCCACCTTAAAAGGGGGATTTGTCTATCATATCTTATATATCATACTCTAACCCTTTGAACCCTGAGCAGTCAATCAAAGAAAATCATAAAAGGGCAAAAGGAATAAAGGGAGGGTGGAAAAATCAAGGTCGGGCCACTTTATGTACCATGATTGCTCCCTCCTATACATTATAAACACAAGTGTGGGCTTCCCTCTTATTAGCTACCCTGGTACCACGGCATGTGACCCAGGGATGCACCTTCTCATTCCCTACTTCATTCACCTATCTGGCACATGCCACCACCTTTTGACGAATGTACCTTGACTATATTATCCCCTTAAGAAGTAGAAACCATCTAATAGGGTACTTGGTTAACCCCATTTGGATTTTAGGAGACATTGGCACATCTCGGAGCCCATTACAGAAGGGCGGGCCATTATGAAGTCCCCACCTGTGGTCCATGATTAGATAAGCACATTTACTCGATTTTTCTAATGACTTGTTGTACTGGAAGGCTACAGGACACAATGGATCTTATACAGGATTGTAGATGGTTTCCATTTGGGGTTTGGTCTCCCTATATGGGGTCCTAATCCTCCAGAGGACTACATTAGCACATGTAGGGTGAGCGTTGAGAGCCATGGGCCTCCACAGCAACAAATTGCACTCCATGGGTTCCCACAACCATTTAGAGATTGCTCGTGGTTCACTTATTGGATGAGGAGGATGCACTTCATCCATCATGCCCATCTGGCCCAAAATCTACACCATACACTTGACGAATGATCCAAGACTTGCACAATGATGTGGCATCACCTACCCCATCAATCCTAGCCCTTGCAGGCGATCTATAGGTATCTTCGATTTGTTTGGAGACCCATGAGGACTCTTGTGTACCACCACGTATCATTTGAAGCACCACAGGTTATTACAAGGGGCCAACCCCTTGTCCACTGCTATTGAGGGTCCTATTTTTCGTTGTGGCACCCATGGAACTCATTAGGCCTCTTAAAGGGCCCTACGACATGCATAGATTATTATTTAACCTCTTAAGAGGCTTACTTTTTCATTTATGAGCTAGTTTGGTGGGCTTGTCACCAAAATTAATACTATTAGAACATTATTTTATTTTTGGGGCTTATGTAGGCCAAGGAAGCTAATTCAAACTCCTAAGTTGTGTATAAATACAAGTGAGATGAGTTGATTTCTCATCATCACTTTGGTTTGGATCTTTTATCTCTCTTGAGATTTTGCACTTTTTCTAAGGATGAATTGGAGATTATGGATGAGTTTTGATGTGTGGATATTGGTCTATCTTCTCTTGGAGCTTCTTTATTGTCAATTGTGAATGGTTGGATATAATCTGTTACATGTAAGTACATACTTTTGATGTTATTCTTGTTTAATTTTGTCATATATGTTGGACTGGGATTTTCGTTGCTCTAGGGCTAATTGTTGCATGCATTTACTGCTTAATATTGTGGAATTTACCTCTATTATAGCATTCCTTCAATGTATGGGCCATCTAATGTGAGTGAAATCTCCTAGGGGTACAATCTGACCTTCACAAGCCATTCCTCTTGCACATTGAAGTATAAAAGCTGCAAGATTTCTTCTTCTTGGCCTAGAAGACAAAACGAAGTGATCTTGAGGCCTCCTTGACTGGGAAAAAGGAAATCCTACGTAATATCCCTAAGGGAAAATTAACAGTAATATTCAAACCAAAATAGACAAACACGCCATAATATCAAAACAAACAATCAAACCATGAATTTGCATCCAAAGCGACGTTGTATACTCATTTTATTGATTAAAAATAGGTGTACAACAAGGTGTTGGAATGAGTGCACCTGGGCTTGCTCTAAGCAAGTTAGCAAGAGCCCAAAATGGCCAATGAATCACCATCTTCCAATCTATTGTAACTCAGCCAAAGTGTTGCATTGTAAATGCTCAGAAATGGTGTTGCTGCCTTAAATTAATCTGTTGCTAGAGCCCTCTTTGTTGCTCAGAAAATTCTAGGAAATTAACCCTAGACTCTATTCAAGAAACCCAGAATAACCCACGAAGGGTTTGGCCAAAGCTTGACCCCAAAATTTCGACCCTCTTGGGCTCTCTGTTGCAAGGTAAATTGACCCCCCTGAATATTTTGCTGTTGATTGCTCCAAAAATGTCTACAAACCCTATTAGAAGGCTCCCCAAGCCTTTCCTCCTGATTTCCTCCACAAACTCTCCTATCTCCACAACTCCCCAAAGTGCCTCTAGCTATGATTGCGATACTGTAACTCTCCCTGCTACTGTAACTCGACTCACTACTACTGATACGAATTGGGATGAAGTAGAACTCTCTCCTTGGGATGGCACTTGAAGTCCACTAAAACAAGGGCTGGGATTTCCACTCGGAAACACCCGATGTGCTAAACAGCATATGCAAACTTGGCTCACTGCTCAAGCGTGCTCTTGTCAAAAGAAAAATTCAGAAAATGATAGATGATCCCCAAAATGAGAGCCCCTCCTTCCTTTTGTCAATTTGCCTCCAAGGCTGCCCATGTGGGCCCACATAGAATTTCCCTCACCTATTTCACACCAATGAGAGCGTACTCTCCATGTGGGCCGAAAATCCTTTGTGGTGGCTTCCACACTCCACCAGCTGCAATATTTCCATCGAACTCTAATGTTGGGGTGCTTCTCATACCAAAAATGATATGAGGGTCCCATGGGCCCACTTCTCCTAAGTGAAACAATGCAATATGCCAAAATTGAGAAAAATTCGATATTCACTTAGTGAAACACTAAGTAGGAATATCACATTCTACTCTTACTCAACATTGACTACATTCTCCCAAAGATTAAGGCACTGATCTACCAAGGGTGGTCATTAAAATCCACATTTTCTCACATCCTTCCGGGACTAGCCACATTAGGGTACCTAGGGCATCAATTTTTGGACAAGAAAGCCATCAAAAAAATTCGATCTCCTAGGGTCTCTTGTGCTGGCCTTTCCTCTAGCTCTCCAATTTTGAAGCCATTCCGACAATGGAGTTGGGAGAAAAGTCAAGCCCTAGCTCCGAGATCAAAACTTTTCCTGCCATCCCCAAGGCTAGTACCTCATAGGGTCAAGACAACATCTTTAAGTGAAATTCTTTCCTTGATCCTTTCCCCCACCTTGTCTAGGGTAAGAATATCATTGGTTGTTTCATACTTTCCTCATACCCTAGACCGGGTCCACTTGGCCCTGTTTGGTTCCTCTCCTTTAAAGGACCATTCTTCAAGAACCATCCGGGATACCAATTCTAACAAGAATTTTAGGGTTTGGGGAACTCCTTCACAAGCCTATTCCCATAAACCTAACCCCCAAAATCCTCTCTTCCTCTTCCTAGAATACATACTACCTTGCTTAGTGAGCAAGTAAGCTCCATGTAATGTTCCAAACTTAAATAAACAGTGATATGCAAAGCAAAAACGTTTTACAACACATAAATTTTAAACAATCAACAAATGCTCATAAAACTCCAGAAGTAATAACCAGCTGAGCCATTTTATTAATCAATGGAGCAAGTACAATAGTATGGAGGAATGAATCTCGGCTTGCCTCAATGGCAAGTGTGATAGAACCCAGGTGATAATACAATGATCTCAAATGCTGGAAATCACTGCTACTCTAATGCTCTGCGCTACCCAGAAAACTACACTACTGGTTGGAAAGGGACTGCAAGAAACTCCACCTCCAATGCTCAAAAAATGCTACAAATTTAACTTCAAGCTCCTTAACCAAAACCCACAATAACCCAGAAAGGATTTGGCCTATCTCCGAGCCAAAGTCGAACCCACAAAATGGTGTGAATTCCCCAGTGAACTAACAATTCACCCTATTATAAGAATTAGGATTTTAGGCCCGAATAGCATCCATAAAATTCTAAAACTTTAACCACGGACTCCTCTCAGAAATCCCAGAAAAACCCACAAAGGAATTTGGTTGGTTTAGACTTCTAAAATTCAACCCCATTGGAGCCTAGCTTTAGCTGCAATTGCAAAACTTGACCTGCTAGAATCTGCCTATAAATCCTCTCGGAAATGGACCCAAAGTGTTGGGTTGACCTCTGCTATCAATCCCTTGACTTCCCGGATGGGCTTCCGGCTTATGGCACCTACTCCTTAGCTCCACGAAATTGTTGGACTGGCCCTTTGCATTGTCCCCAAACCCAGCAATTCGAACCACTGGGATGCGGGCTCTATTGGCTCCAAAACTCATAAGAAAGGCTAGCCCTTTGCTTCTCTCCCAATCCTCGAACTCTCCCTACAAATGCTTGATCACTGATAGCTCCAAACTCTCGCTGCATATTCTCCACCTAGCTAGAAATATGTACTCCTTGTTGTGGTTGAATGGTAGTGTTGTAACACACTTCCATAACTTTTGAAATACTTATGGAACTGCCTCTCTAGGATGGGCACGGATGGTCCCCAAAGTAGAGGTTGAATCTCCCGCTTGAGAGATTCATGGTTGTTTAGTTGACTCTGTTAAACAGCAGAGCGAACAGTCAAGTAATTTTGATTGCAAGGTGTAAGAATGAATCCAAATGAGAGCTCTCTCCTCCTTTTATCTTTGTGGGCCTTCGTGCCTCATGTGGGCCCCTCCATCCAACACTTTGAATTCCCTCCAAGCCATTCGAATGGCCTAGTTCGAATTCCCGCGTGGGTGGCCCCCACCTTCCACTAGCAACCAAATTAAGTCGAATTTCCTCCTAAGTCCCTAAGTCAAAAATGTTGGGTTCTTTCCCTTAGCCAAAATTGCGCAAAGATGTGTGGAAACAACCTGTTACAAATGTGTTTGAGAAGGAACATGACACTCCATTTTTCAATTTTTTCTGAGAAAGGGTTTGTTTGGGTCACTCATATCCATTGACTTATCATTCATTATGTTGAAATTTGGTACCGGAGGACAGGTGGTTCCCTAAGGCTTTGATCTTTGGCCTAAGGAAAAGTGTCCAAAAGAATTTAATTTTTCTCCTAAAGTAACTTTATAATTTTTATAAAGTTAAATCTAATTTGAAAGTGACTTTAAGTGATAAAGTTACTAAGTCTAATTTTAAAGTGACTTTTATAAAGTCAATGAAAAATTAGAAAGGAAAAGTGACTTTGGAAATAAATGACTAAGTGGGTCTTTATTAAAGTGGGGTGAATTAAAAAATAGAAAGTGAGATTTAAATGAGCATTTAATCTCAGCCATTGATCTAAATCTATTTCAGCCATTGGATTTAGGGATCACCCAAAAGTCATTTAGGGTTGGGTTAAGGGAGGAAAAAGAGAAAAAGATCATTCATTCTTTCATGAGCAGATTGAGAGAGAGAGAGCAAGGGAGATTTCTGAACAAGGAGGAGAAGGAGGCAGCAGCTTGGCACACATACCAAGGTAGCATTTAAGCAAATCCTTACAGCTGAATGTGCAAGCAGTAAAAGGCAGATTTTTCTTGAGCAAACAGCAAAAGGTAGATTTGTTTTTGCACAGAAATCGAGGCAGCTGATTTTCTGCACAAAAATCGAGGTCTGTACAGCCTGTACGTACCGTCCGTACAGCCTGTCCGTACAGTCGTCTGTATCGTCCGTACAGCTGCTCGTACCGTCCGTACAGTGGCCGTACAGCATTGTGTTGCTGTTTAGAAATTTCTGGTGGGCTGTGAGGCTCAGAAATCGAGATAAGTTGTAAATTTGTTTGCTGATTTTTGCTGAAAATTTCTCACTGTAAAAAGGCATTTCCAGAAATAAAGAAGAGCTCTCAAACTGGTTTTCCCCAAGAGTTGTAGGGGGTTTTTCCAGGGTCAAGTTGACCAAAAATCACTGAGTTTAAATGTGTTTTAATGGCTGTTTTTAATTGCTGATTTTTATTTCTGCAATTTCCAGCATTCTGAAAAATTTCCAGAATTTGTGTTTTCAGCAATATTTATTTTTTTCAGTCTGTTAAATGTATGGTTATGGGAATGGGCATTTAAAAACCGGGGTGGGAAAACAGAAAATTTTACATGGTATCGGAGCTTGAGTGCTGAAGGGCAGTTTGGGACAGCAAAAGGAAAAAATACAGCTGCTGATTTTTTCACTCAGAAAATTCCAGCAAGCTGATTTTTCATAAACAGCAGTTTTATCTTTACCACAGCAATGCTATTTTTCAGTTTTAGGACAGCAAAATGTCATTGGGATTGAGGGTGGAGGATAGGTTGGATGGGCATACAAATTACAGCGTTTGGAAGGAGAGAATGCAGAGTATCTTTGAGGAGGCAGAAGTCTGGGATATCATGGTGCATACAGCACAGCACCCTGTTGTTGTGCCTACTGATGCTACTCAGTTGACCGCTTATAATAAAAAGAACAACAAGGGTAAGAGGCTGATTCTAAACGGAATCAAAGACTATTGCATTCCTCATGTGAGAAGAAAGAGCAATGCCCATGAGATGTGGACAGCATTGTCCAATCTCTACCAGAGTACCAATGAGAACCGGAAGATGGTCCTGAAGGAGAAGTTGAAGAACATTAAGATGGGGAATGATAGTGCAGCTGGATATCTCACAAAGATTACCAATGTGAGAGATGAGTTGGCAGCGATTGGAGAGGCCATTCCATCCACTGAGTTGGTGCGTATTGCAGTGAATGGCCTCCCCCGTTCATGGCTGAACTTTGCTGATGGGGTTTGTGCACGTGAGACCCTTCCCACGTGGGAGAGGTTTTGGGATGATTGTATTCAGACAGAGATCAGGAAAAGACAGCTTGGGGCAGCCAAGCCAGTTGAGCAGGATGAGGACGTAGCACTGGTGGCAGGAGGCAAGAAAGGCAAAGGGAAGAAGCAGGCTTCCACAAACGGTGGTGGAGGCAAAGGCAAAGGTAAAGGTAAACAGGGTAACTCACAGAAAGACTATTCCAAAGTGAAGTGTTGGAATTGTCAGAAGATGGGACACTATGCAGTTGTGTGTCCGGAGAAGAAGAAGAAGAAGGGGAAGAACCAGGATGTGGCAGCTTCAGCTGAGATTGAGGACTTTGCAGGTCGTTTTGACCGGGAGTTTGCGTTCATTACATGTGAGTCCTCTAGTGCAGGATCACCTGCCACACAGGTTCAGAGGGAGCATGCTTTTCCCTCGATTAGCGGAGCATCTACAGGTATCTGGTATGTGGACAGTGGGGCTTCACGCCACATGACAGGAGTCCGGGAGTACTTCTCAGAGCTTTCAGAGAGTGGCACTGATATTGAGGTAGTACTCGGTGATGACAGAGTTGTTAGAGCAGTCGGGGTGGGTACACTGACATTTCAGAGGAAGTCCAGACCTCCCTTGAAAGTGTCAGATGTTCTTTATGTGCCAGGGATGAGGAAGAACCTCATTTCCGTCTCAGCTTTGGAGGACAGAGGATATGAGGTACTGTTCAGGGGAGGACAGGTGTTGATGTATCCCAGGGGCACTCCAGCTGATTCAGCTAGAGTGATAGGTGTACGCCATGCAAAGGTGTACAAGTTTGCATTCCAGCCCCTTTTGGCATTGAGCAGTAGTACCGACAGCAGAGCTAGCAGTTCTGCGCTGTGTGAGATTTGGCACCGCAGGATGGGGCACATGTATCATGGAGCCTTGAGGACATTGCAGGAGATCACTACAAGTGTGCCAGATTTCAGTACTGACCACTTTGATACTTGCAGAGGTTGTGCAATGGGCAAGTTTGCCAAATCCCCTTTTCCCAGCAGTGACAGCAGAGCGACGGGGATACTTGATTTGATTCATTCCGATGTGAGCGGTCGGATGTCTCATGTTTCCTTGAGTGGATATGAGTACTATGTGTTATTCATTGATGATCACTCCAGGAGGACCTGGATTTATTTTTTGAAGACCAAGAGTGAGGTCTTCAAGCGGTTTCAGGAGTTCAGAGCTCTTGTGGAGACTCAGACAGGTCGAAAGATCAAGTCCTTGAGGTCGGACAATGGAGGAGAGTACACCCTTGGAGAGTTTGTTGACTATTGTGCGGAGGCAGGCATTAGGAGGGAGTTCACTGTTCCTTACAACCCCCAGCAGAACGGAGTTGCAGAAAGGAAGAACAGATCCATCATAGGGGTTGCTAAAGCCATGTTACATGATCAGGGGTTGCCATTGTTCTTGTGGGCAAAGGCCTGCAACACAGCTGTTTACTTGCAGAACAGGAGTCCGCATCGTGCCTTGGGGCACATGACTCCGGAGGAGGCTTTCTCTGGGAAGAAGCCTTATCTTGGTCATCTTCATATCTTTGGATGCATTACATACTCCTATATACCCAAGGAGAAGAGGACCAAACTAGAGCCCTCCTCAGAGAAGGGTATCTTTGTGGGCTACAGTGAGACCTCAAAAGCTTTTCGGATTTACATTCCTGCACAGAGGAGAGTTGTTGTCAAACGGGATGTGAAGTTCGAGGAGGACAGGGCCTTTAGGAGGTCACGGGAGTTAGAGTATCTGGATCAGCCAGACCCTCAGCAGCAGTTGAGTCAGTCGCAGGGATCCAGTGGGCAGGGATCAGGAGGATCTGGAGGTACATCTATGAGGATGTCAGGTCCATCAGTGAGCAGTGGCTCGCCGAGCCAGAGGGGTGGTGCTCCGGGCAGCATGCAGAGCAGTTCAGAGAGCAGTTCACTAGGGAGTCCACTGATGGACAGTTCACAAGGTACCTCAGCTTCTACAGGTTCAGGTGCAGGCAGGAGGACAGCAGACAGACAGTCAGGAGTTCAGGCTACTGATGGTGATGATGAGGAGGAGTTTCATTCTCCTATGGGAGAAGCATGCTCAGGGAAGAGGAAGCCCAAGTGGCTTCAGGACACCTTGAGAGATGCCACATCTGTTGCTGAGCCGAAGAGGCCGGTCAGAGAGAGTAGACCACCTGAGAGGTTTTGTAGTTATATGGCGATGGTTACCAGCATCCTTGACTCTGAGCCTTCTAGCTATGAGGAGGCAGCTAGCCAGCAGGTCTGGAGAGAGGCCATGCAGGAGGAGTATTCTTCTATCATGAAGAATGATGTTTGGGAGGTGGTGCCGAGGCCTGAGGGCAAATCCGTGGTTACTTCCAGATGGCTTTACAAGGTAAAGCATGTTGCAGATGGCAACATTGAGAAATTCAAAGCGAGGTTTGTGGCTAGAGGGTTCTCCCAGGTAGAGGGAGTTGATTATGAGGAGACCTTCGCTCCCGTGGCTCGATATACTTCGATCCGCTCCATTATATCGATAGCAGCAGAGATGGGTTGGAAGATCCACCAGATGGATGCGAAGACCGCATTTCTCAATGGCTTCATACAGGAGGAGGTGTACATTGAGCAGCCACAGGGCTTTGAGGTGCATGGGAAGGAGTCCCATGTGTGCAGATTGAAGAAGGCCCTTTATGGCCTGAAGCAAGCTCCCAGAGCTTGGTACTCCAGGATAGATGCATACTTGCAGGGGATGGGTTTCACAAAGAGTGAGGCAGATCCGAACCTTTACTTTATTGTGATTGGTGAGGAGCCTCTCATTCTGGTGCTGTATGTGGATGACTTGATCATTACAGGTGCAGAGAGACTCATAGAGCACTGCAAGAGAGATCTTGCGGCGGAGTTTGAGATGAAGGACATCGGCTTGATGCATTACTTTTTGGGTTTGGAGGTGTGGCAGGAGGAGGGGCATTTCTTCCTGGGGCAGGGGAAGTATATTGTGGACATCCTTAGCAGATTCCACATGGAGGATTGTAGACCCATGTCGACACCGATGATCACCAACTGGAAGAAGCTTCATGCTTCGGATTCCGAGTTGGTGGATCCCACATTGTACAGGCAGCTGATTGGTTCCTTGATGTATTTGGTCAACACTAGACCAGATATCTGTTTTGCAGTCAACACGATGAGTCAGTTTATGTGTGAGCCTAGGAAGGTTCACTAAGTGGCTGCAAAACACATTTTGCGGTACTTGCAGGGGACAGTGGATTATGGTCTGGACTACAGGCAGGGAGATGGAGTGAGATTGGCAGGATACACTGATTCTGATTGGGCAGGTTGTGCTTCTGATAGGAAGAGCACTTCAGGGTGTTGTTTTGGGTTGGGTTCAGCAGTAGTGTCATGGTTCAGCCGGAAGCAGCAGTCAGTAGCACTGAGTTCAGCGGAAGCAGAGTATATGGCAGCCAGTCTAGCTAGTTGTGAGGCCATCTGGCTTCGCAAGATGTTGTTTGGCTTATTTGGTCAACCGTTGAGACCTTCAGTGATTTACTGTGATAATCAGAGTTGCATTAAACTCACGGAGAATCCAGTATTTCATGACAGGTCAAAGCATATCGGGATCAGATATCATTTCATCAGAGACTATGTTCAGAAGGGAGCTGTGAAGCTTGAGTATATTTCCACTGATGAGCAGGTTGCAGATATTCTTACCAAAGCCTTACCACGGGGCAAGCATGTCTACTTCAGAGACAAGATGGGTGTGGTGAGGAACACCTTCCTCGGTAAGAGGGAGTGTTGAAATTTGGTACTGGAGGACAGGTGGTTCCCTAAGGCTTTGATCTTTGGCCTAAGGAAAAGTGTCCAAAAGAATTTAATTTTTCTCCTAAAGTAACTTTATAATTTTTATAAAGTTAAATCTAATTTGAAAGTGACTTTAAGTGATAAAGTTACTAAGTCTAATTTTAAAGTGACTTTTATAAAGTCAATGAAAAATTAGAAAGGAAAAGTGACTTTGGAAATAAATGACTAAGTGGGTCTTTATTAAAGTGGGGTGAATTAAAAAATAGAAAGTGAGATTTAAATGAGCATTTAATCTCAGCCATTGATCTAAATCTATTTCAGCCATTGGATTTAGGTATCACCCAAAAGTCATTTAGGGTTGGGTTAAGGGAGGAAAAGGAGAAAAAGATCATTCATTCTTTCATGAGCAGATTGAGAGAGAGAGAGCAAGGGAGATTTCTGGACAAGGAGGAGAAGGAGGCAGCAGCTTGGCACACATACCAAGGTAGCATTTAAGCAAATCCTTACAGCTGAATGTGCAAGCAGTAAAAGGCAGATTTTTCTTGAGCAAACAGCAAAAGGCAGATTTGTTTTTGCACAGAAATCGAGGCAGCTGATTTTCTGCACAAAAATCGAGGTCCGTACAGCCTGTCCGTACCGTCCGTACAGCTTGTCCGTACAGTCCGTACAGTCGTCCATACAGCCGCCCGTACCGTCCGTACAGTGGCCGTACAACATTGTGTTGCTGTTTGGAAATTTCTGGTGGGCTGTGAGGCTCAGAAATCGAGATAAGTTGTAAATTTGTTTGCTGATTTTTGCTGAAAATTTCTCACTGTAAAAAGGCATTTCCAGAAATAAAGAAGAGCTCTCAAACTGGTTTTCCCCAAGAGTTGTAGGGGGTTTTTCCAGGGTCAAGTTGACCAAAAATCACTGAGTTTAAATGTGTTTTAATGGCTGTTTTTAATTGCTGATTTTTATTTCTGCAATTTCCAGCATTCTGAAAAATTTCCAGAATTTGTGTTTTCAGCAATATTTATTTTTTTCAGTCTGTTAAATGTATGGTTATGGGAATGGGCATTTAACTACATGGGAGAAATAAGGTGAAACTGAAAACCGAGGTGGGAAAACAGAAAATTTTACACATTAGTGACTCCATACATATCGTGTCTCCTCCCATCAATAAAAATCCGTAAAAAGAAGGGAGCCTTAGCTGAGGTGACAGTGGGCTAAGTTTCCATTTGTTGCCCTTGGCCTAGCATTTTCCCTTTAGGGAATTCCACTTAGGTCCCCTACTATTTTGAGCGGTAACAGCCCCCGCACCCACTTGGGGACACCACTTGGATATCAAGGGGCCAACCCCTTGGTCACTATGTTTGGAGCCTATTTTCTCAACTTGGCACATTTTAGACTCTAGTAGGCCTTCTAAATGACCCAACGACTCATCATGTTTACTATTTTGCCCTCTTGAGAGGCTTATCTTTCTATTTTGGATCTATCTTGGTGGGCTTGTCACCAAGGCATATCATTATTGTACATTTTTTATTATTTGGAGTTAAATTAGGCAAATT
Organism: Pinus tabuliformis; assembly: GCA_031772625.1. Classification (NCBI taxonomy): domain Eukaryota; kingdom Viridiplantae; phylum Streptophyta; class Pinopsida; order Pinales; family Pinaceae; genus Pinus; species Pinus tabuliformis. The sequence goes on along the minus strand of CM062816.1, from coordinate 1,103,540,832 downwards.
AGGCCATTTGAATCCCCTACTGGATTGTATAAATAGATGAGAGGATGATTCATTTCTCTCATCGTCACTTGGATTGGATTAGTATCTCTTGAGAGATTTTCGCACTTGTTTTTGGGACAAAATTTTTGGAGTTTCTTGATGCACTATGATGTTTGGATTTTTGCTATTGTCTTTGGAGTTTCTTTCTAATGCGAAGTTGATGAATGGATATACTGTCTCTCTCTCATGTAAGCGAAATTTTAATGTTATTCTTGTTATCATACTTGTATAATGCATGTTATTGTTACCATTGTTCTTGTATGAGTTAAAGTAATGTGAAATTCTTCTGGAAACCTTAAATAAGTGATTTAATGCATGCTTTCCTAGAGGGAGTGGGTGAATGTTCCCAGAGGCACCTCATAGGTTGAAAGCCCTTGAAACTTCATCACCTTTGCAATTCGAAGTATAAATCCCTAAATGATCGTGTTGTTGCACCTTGGAAGGCTAGCAAAAGACATATAGGGCTCCTTAGCATATGAAAGTTCTCGATCTAGATGTATCTTGACTCCATTAAGCCCAAGAAGCAAGGCATTGATCCTCACATCCCTTTGGTGATCAAAATTACCCCCTTTTTTCTCATCTCTCCCAATTCTAGGCCTAACCTGAGTAGGCCACCTAAGGCATCAAGTGAAATCTTTTGTCGCCATCCAAAACTCTTGAAATTTGGTCCACAACTGCATTGGGGTTTTCTCAAGACGGTGGATTCCTAAGATATTGCAAGCCCTAGCTCAAGTATCATTCCTCTCCCTAGGTTGTTGTGGGTTAGGGTCATTTGAATCATTGCACTTGGATTTCAAAAGAAAATTACTCCATTGATCCTATTCTCCCCCCAAAACTAGTCAAGCCCCTCTAATGTGGATCAACTCCACATCCTTGACCTAGTTTGGGTCCACTTTGGTTCTTTGTGGTCCCACAACTTTATAACTCCAATTCCATAAAGATTGCATAGAAACCATTTCTCCACAACGATTCTTAGGTCAAAGAAGCTTCTTGTCAAGGGATATTCGTCAAACCTAGGCTTCAACATCCACGTAACCCTTCCTAAAAAGCCCATCACCTTGCTTCTTAAGCAAGTAAGCCATTCAATTGAGTCTCTCTTGTGAATAGGTTCTAGGGGTCACTCTCCACCCATTCATTGACATATTCATCCTTGTGATTCCTCTTATATAGGGTCTCCTCCCATCCGCGAAAGCCAGTAAAGTGCAGAGAGCTATAGCTGAGGTGACAGTGGGCTATTGCTCCATTGCTGCCACTTGACCTAGTAGTTGCTCTATAGGATCCCCTCCTAGGACCCCTACTAGTTTGAGCGGTAATAGGCAGCTCCTCTTTTGATGGCACTCTTCACCCTTGAAGAGCTCTTGATGACATCATTCATCACTGAGAATTTTGGATTTTTTGTCTTCATCCAAATGCTTCTTTTTCAAGCCGGCTCAGGTCGGCTCCCCTTCATGTCAGCTCATGGATCAAAAGACATGTCTTTTCACCCCATGTCAACCACTATAAATATAGCATGTCCTCCTCATTTTGGCACCTCATCACAACAACACATTCTCTCTCTTCTGATTGGTTTGTACACATCTGAGGCAGCATATTCTTCTCACACGTGTGAAGGGTGGATTGGGCATCTATGTTCTTCTGCATTGACTTTTCTGCAGTGACCTTTGACCAGCTTTGGCTGAGGATTATTTGGCACTATTTTTCTGTGATTTTTGTGGAGATATCTCTGTTTGGGCAGGCCGCACATTCTGGCACAGGAACCAAGGCTTTCAGTGAGGTTTGACCTGCATTGACCACAAGGTCTGATCTCAGGTTGACCGCAAATCTGGCATGCGTTTACTCTCTCCCTTGAACGCTAATTTCTGGACTGTTTTGGCATTACTTTCATCAACTCGAGGCTGCATTGACTGGGCTACTAGACCGAAATTTTGGAGGACAATTGATTGGATTTTGACCACTGTTGACTTCTCTGGTTAGGGAAATTTGACTGCTATTGACAGTGTTCAGAATTGCAGCATTTGACAGTTGACCACTACTGGTCAACTACCCATGCAGTACACCCCCTCTTCTTTGCAAGAAGGGGTAGCACCTGATCAGCGTGTCCGTGCCATCCTGCAGCCATCAGCAGCTTGATCAATCTAATTGTAAACCCAGTCTGCATGTATGAATTGTAAATAATCTTAGCAGATATGAGTCGTGTATGTAAATTGCCTAGGTGGACCTAACTTTCTAATGGTAATCTACGTCCCGGAAGGTTTTTCGTCTCACCGATCCATGATCGGCAGAGTTTTCCTTCAAACCTGACCCCAAAGTCGGGATGGATTTTGTCATTAGAACTTTAGGAGAATCCTAGTGTGTTAATCTGCTAGATTATAGTTGTGTCGCAGAACTAGGTGATTTATGAGGGTCTGTATTAAGTGGGTTTGTCCCCTTAAGATGTAAATTGTAAAAATCATGATGTAATGTGTCTTGAGGGTTGAAAATTGTTTTAAATCCCCTCATGAGTCCTAAGTCCTAAGTCCTAGGAGATGATTCCGAAGGCTTAGTTCGGTGATCCATTTGAGAAAATAATTAAAATAATAAAATAAATAAAAAATTAAAAAAAAATTAAAAAATTAAGAAATTAAAAAATGAATAAAAATAATAAATAAATAAATATTAAAAAATTGAAAAAATTAAAAAATGAAATAAATAAAAAATCATAAAAAATTATAAAATAAAGCAAAAACCCTAACTAATAAAATAATAATATTTTAAGTGAATGCATGCAAAATATTGTTTTTTTAATAATTCGACGGATGAGATTAAGAGATGTCTTGATCTTCATCGACGGTCGAGATCATTTCGACATGGATCACTCGAACTAGCCGTTGGAGTCATTTCCTTTAAGTAGGGTGCTAGGGGTCATTTCAGATGAATTGGATCTGTGAGTCTGATACTGAAAAAGCTCTCTTGTAAATCTGTTTCTAGTTAATAAAAGAAGACTTTGGGGTCCATATCTTGCTGGTGTTACTCTCTGGAAATGCTGTGAGATTGTTTAAGTTTCTGCATATTTTATTTTCGGCCATTAATAATAACTTATTGTAGAGTATTGTGAGCACAGGTATCTTGTTCACTTGCTGGGGTTTGAGTGCTGTTAGGGTTTCTGAAGTAATGGCAGGTATCTCCATTACTTTTTGAGATCTAGCAGCATTTTTGCCCTCTTTACTGATGGTTGTTTTGAACTGTGCAGAAAACTCTTACTGAAGAAGATTGGTGGGCGTTTTGGGGAAGTTCTCGGCTGAACCAGCCAACTCCCACAAGCATTTTTTGCTGAGCCCAGTTGGATTTGATCCTGGGTCTATCATTCAGTTTATTTTTCTATTTTGCATGAGAGATTTTCTGAAGTTCTTCACAGTGAAAAACTAAAAATTTTATTCTTTAAAATATTTTTGTGCTTATTGTTGAATCTGGCTGTTAAGGGGCCAAATCTGTAAATTAAATTAGTTGTTCTAGGGTTTTTTAAAATTTTTGCCTTATACAGATTTTGTTAGGATTTTCCTTTTTCTGCAGGTGCTGGTATTTGAGGAATTCTTAAGGTTTTATCAGTAAAATATGGAGCATCAAGCCTGCAAATCAGCAGTCGGCGTTCATCTATTTAGTCAAGCCGCAAACCCGCCAGCATTTGCTGGCCTCAAGCATCAGCCGCTCTCTTCCGCTGTCTTTGTCTGATTGCAGCAATCTTTGTACATCAGAGCCGTAAAGCAAATCAAAGGAAAGCAATTGCGCTTTAGTTCAGATCCACGCACCTGTGATACGGGCCAGATTTCAATCTCAAGTTTCCGGAAGGCGTTCAAGTTATCCGCCATTTTCAAGCATCGGGTTAGACAGCGTGGGCATCAAATTCGTTGCTACGCAGATTTCATTTCACGCAAACAGTTTTTTCTAAGATCCATTTCAAGGAGCAATTGCTCAAGCTAATCTTCACGCAGTAGATACCAACATCGAAATGATTTCAAATCGTATTTGCTCATCGTGGTCAACTGTGCTTAAGCCTGGGCTATGAAAATCGTGAGGCAACCTGAAGCGACGTGAGGCGTATGTTCTTTTGTTGCGGTTCTCTGCCATATTCACCGTTGGCCCAGCTTTGTCTGTTACGCGACCACGTCCTGCCACACCTGCAAACCCTGCAAAAAACGATTTTGAATTCTATGTGGCCGTCGACAGGTAAAACCGATTCATTTTTCTTCTGCCCTCCTCCGTCTAACTGTGCTCTCGAATTCTTATTCTGCGTTTCATTCTCTGACGGGGTCGGGATCTTCATTCTAACGCAGAGGGTAAGCATTAAATCAAAGTCTTTAGGGCGGTATTTTCATTATAGTTTCGTTTTTGTTTATTTTCTTTCAGAGGTTAAATCGTATTCCTTTTTTTTTTTTAGTCTTTGATGTATATATATATAGAAAAGGGTTAGCGTAGAATGTAATTTAGATTTTAATTTAATTTTTAGTTTAGTTTAGGTTCCATCGTATTTGGATTTTAATTTAGTTTTTGTTTATATGAAAAACAAAAAATATTTATGTTTTAGACTTAGGTTTTATTAACTTTTGTTTATTAGTTTATTTAGATTCTAAGTTTAGAGTTTAATAAGTTTTTTAGATTTTTCATTTTTAATATAAATAAAAAAAAATAAAAAATAAAAAATAAAAAAAAAAAATTGAAAAAAAAAAATATTTGTGGTAAATTATTTTTGCCAGATTCAGTGGTTTTCATGTTATATCTTTCACGCTGAGATCTAAATTTTCAAGTCGAGATACGAAATATAATGATTTATGATTCTCGTGGTGGTTTAAAGCATTCATCTCTTTAAAATTCTCAGTTGCTGGATATCGTGACAAATGATTGCTTTTCACGGTTTATGTTTCTATATCATCTAACAAGTAATCGTTTTAATAACAAGGCACTGATCTGCTAAATTAATCAAATCCATCTAGTGCTTATCATATCGTGTCTCGTGTCTTCCAACCAACTATTTGGCAGTTGGTCTTCATTATCTCATAGGGTCTACCCCCCTTAGCCGCGGGAGACAGGCTTAAACGGAGGGATCGGGGATCAGAGTGACAGCCCCCGGTCTGAGCGTTGTCGTGTCAATCTGTGCGACAACAGACAGATCAGTTTTGGGGGCTCTTGTTTATCATCATTGTACAAATTGGATTTTTCTCTCTCTGCTGGGCATTTGATATTAAGCAACAAGAATGAATGGTTGGGTTTTCCCCCTTGTGGGGTTTTTCCCTAGCATTAGCCTAAATATCTGTGTTCTCTTGTCTTCACTTGTCTTCTGCATTTTATTGTTTATGTTCTATCTACAGTTACTGTCAATGTTGATCTAACGATTATTGTGATTGCTATTTAAATCTAAGTGGAAATTGTCATTGGGCTGATAAAAGGACATTGAAGTGATTGTTGCAAGCACAGAATATACCATTGCTATCTAAAATTAACAATCGGAAACCTAGAAGTGGGGGGCAAAGCTGTCAACGTGATAGTGGGTGGCTTTACCTGTTTGTGTCCTTAGGTTCTCCCCTTGGTGAAATTGGACTTTTCTCCAGGGAAAACCTAAGAGATAACACGCCCTAATAGTGTTTAGATATTACCTTTGTAGAACAATTTCAAAACTTGCCCATTGACCAGCAATGGCAGTTTTTCTCCATCTAGGTGACCAATGTAGAATGAGTGGTTACCTGCAACTTCAACAATTTGGTAAGGGCCTAACAAATGAATTTAGAATTTACCATGATTACCTACCTGGCTTCTCACCGCTTTTGTTCTAGAGTAGCACCAAGTCTTCGATCTGGAAATCTCACTGGCAAGCTTTTTTGTCAATTTTTTTCTTTGTAGCATCTTGTCTCTTGAAGAGGCGGAGAGTCATTGTTCAACCCATTCTTACTCAATACACTAAACACAGCTTCTAATTTCATCTTTAGGGAAGATTTGTAACAATTGTATTTTAATTTTTTTTTGTTCCTATCTTGTTGAAATTATTGGCCACTAGCCAAAGACGATTTTACCCACAGGCCAGGAATCAGTCTTTTTTAATACCAACTGTGATTACGGTGACCTGTGACTACTTTACAGTAGCCATGGATGCCATAGGAATTCATAAGAAATGGGCTCAAGGACAAATAATAATTAATAAATGTAAATGATACAAAGAATGATTGATATGCAATCAAGCAGCTCTCAATTTTATGTTAAGGACAAAAATAATAATCAATAAAATTATAAATGTGATACAACGTTGGGCACAAATACACAACATTTCCAAGATTACAGATATCCATTAGGAGATAATGTTTAGTGATTAAGCATTACGGCAGTAGTCATTAACGTAATAATAGGATTAGGTATGCAACTACTCCAAGACAACATAACTCACTCACCCCACAATAAAAGACAATGATGCATACAAGAATTTGGCATTAAAAGATTGATTGGCCATTTTGTAGGAAATAGGTTTTCAGCTTCAAGCAAAGGGTCACCTCCTGATTAGAGATGCCAAGAATGTAGATGCTTTTGCTTACTCTGATGTCATTTCAGCCCTTGTAGTGCAGAAGAGGAGGTTTTAAGTTTTTTCTTCTCCTTGTATATATTACTGCTCTTATAAAAATTCTCCGTTAAGACCAGATGTATTTTCTTGAAAACAAAATACAAGATTTCTCTCTATCTTTTGTCCCACACCTAATAGCTACGTCAACGTCCCATATCAATAGGCACATTCACGGTTCACCTATGGCATTACAGCCTACATCTAGTTTTAATGCAGTAAATTTTAATAATTCCCCATCTAAGCCACTTCAAGAAACCCAAGAAGTAACGTATTTGTTGAAATAAAATATCACGAAATTTTTATTCCAAATTTTATCTTTTTTATCTATCGCCCATATTATTATGACACAAAGCTTGAAGAGAATGTGCAAAGGAAATTAACAGCCAACAAACTCTCATGAGAAAGCTGATGCATCATGAAGTTTTAACTATGACATGAAGATTGAAAAGCATAGAATCATCAGCATCTGAGTTTAAGAGCTGAGTTTTGGAATAATTTGACAAAAAATTGAATTGGCATCAGGAAGTAACAAAGAGGGAGAAATAACTATAGAATATGTACCCACATTTTTGGGACAAATTGAAAGACCATTGGCACCTGTATCCAAAACAAAATACCTACAGCCAGTAGTAATAAATCAGCTTATCAAAAATTTGAAATATACATGGACAATAATTTAAAAAATCTTCATGCCACCAAATTCCTTTGCACTAAATTTTGTATGGTGAACTTTCATGCACCACTTAAATTCCACAACCAAAATGTGCAAATGCAAGCAGAAATATTAAATATCATCAACTGAAGCAATATTCAAGTCACAACATCTGAGCAATGGACACACATTAATAGAGCATATTACCTTTCCAACTTGCACTTAATGATCAGAGCTTTAATCCATGAGGTGCAACACAAGAGGGAACTATTCAGATGGTTACCATTGTCACCTAAGAAACATATCATCTTCATCACTTTAGGCCAGCTCTTCTTTTGCTCAAGGGGGCTATCCTTAAGTAGGACCACTAAACCTAAATAATAAGGCACAAGTGACAAGCGAGTACCTTTAGTAAAACAGTGTTTTTTGTATTTTTCAAGGGAGTTAACAGAGTGATAGAAGGATCTAGAGATTAATTCTAATTCAACAAGGTCAGTGAAGTCAAGGGATTATCATAGAGGTTAATTTTTTGTGGCCGTAATGGTTAATAAGAGCATGTATTTCCTCCTAAGAGATCACAAGTTCAAAACCAAAGAGGGGGTAGAGTATGTATACCTCCGTAGACTTGGCAGTCAAATCGCTGCATGGAGGTGGGTCCCTTGTCCCATAAACAAAGGGGTCTTATAAACCAATTTGTTATATGGCTTGGCCATGACCTTAAAATTGGATTATTATTATTAGTGATGGAAATAAGGCTTACATGCTCACTATATCCACCCTAATCTTTCCGGAAATCAATGCATAAATTTTACAATGGACGGCTCCAATGGATGTTCCTTCAACTAGCAACTCAACTTTACCCTAGAATTTGAGACTGATAATCTTGCAAATAATTCCTCAGATATAAATAAAAACTATTAAACCTCAAACCCAAGATAACAGAGGAAAAAGATGCTAACACACTAAATTCCTTCCAAGAGATAGATTTGACTCATCAATGGATCAAAGTTCTTAGCCCTTTCTATGTGAAAAAATCTACACTTCTTCCTACGACAACCAACAAATCAATCCACAAAAATCTAAAAACAATAATCTACATCTCTTCAAGCTTGAAGAACCAATGCATGCATCAAAGAGAGACCCCTTATACATCACATATGCTACAAGAAAGATGTATCCATTAAGATTTGCCGACACCTAGATTATCACTTGGTGCAAAGTGCCTAAGCACAAGTGAAAACAACCCAATGGAAATTTAGGCAAGCCACAACTATCACTTCAGTGGTTTTACCTTTCTCTCTAAGACTATAAATGATCCTAGCCTAGGGTATTGGAAAAATGGATAGTGGCAACTATTAATCTTATTTTCCTTAACCTTGATATTTGCTTGTGAGTCTTATGTATCTTCTTTATGTTACTTTAGTTGAATCTTTTCATCAAACAATATCAAGAATAATAATAGCAACAATAGAGGACACAGATATTAAGTTCTTAGCCAAGGCAAAACCCCTCCGAGGAGAAAACCCAAAAACTCTTTTCTTAGAATCTGCTTCAAATGAGATACAAAGACCCAAACCCTAGACCAAGTCCTTCTCCTAGTACCAAGTCAACCCTTCTTCAAGTCCTTCCTTGACTTTGCACCAAACTACGACACACTACAACTTCAACCTACCAGCTTCGACACTGCTACTCAGACTGCAACTTTGACGCTACAATTTTAGTCTTGCAGCTTCCAAGGAAACCCTAGATCAACGTCCTCCTGAAACCTTCTTGGAGCAAGACAACTCCTCCTAAGGTCAACGAGGTCTAGATCAAGTATCCTTCCTTCCAGCTACACTTCATCCTACCGCAACTCAATTCTACAATTTCAACCTCTTCCTCCAGCCCAAAAACCCTAGAATTGTGCACATGTGAGAGCGATAGAGCCCAAAACAAGATATTTTTGTCCTTCTTTCTTCTCCCAGACCTTCGCCCTCCCTTTTTGCTTCTCCCAGGTACAGATCGAACTTCTTCTTGTGATGTCGAACTTGTGGAGTGAGTGTGTTTCAAATGAGGTCGAACTGCTCCTTTATATAGCCTTCTCAAGGGGTCGAATTCCCTCCTTTAGGCCGACTTGTACTTTTGAAGTTTCCCGAACTTTCTAAACTCAAAATAAATCTTTTTACAATTACATTTTTCCAGGAAGGGTATTAGAAACATGATGTTCACTCCTTTGACTCATGACAATAAATATTAAGACCTAACAAACCCTAGAAGCATGAAGCACATGCTTTTACCTAGAAGACCATCAATAATGGGCATGAAACTGGTGCTTTAATAATAATAACTTTTACTTTTCTTCTCTTGTTTGTTACATACACATATTGAAATTAGTACAATAGTTATGAAGACTGAAAGTAGCTACATTTTCAACACTCCCTCTTAACTAGGGAGGTATTCATAATTGTACAGCTAGTACAACATCATATCTCAAACTAAAGAGTTCTCATAAGAAGATTTAGATTGATATGCCATACTGTAAGCATCATCATTATGACCAGCACTGTCTCTGAGGCCTAACTAGACAAGCTCTTGTTTAATCAAGGGCATTATGGTGGGAGGCTTTACATGTGACACCGCACTACCTCTACAAAGAAGTTACCCCATACGGATGTTTACATGGTATGTCCTTTCAGGACTATTCTTTTCTTGGATCTCCAATCTTGAGTCCTCAAAGAATATCAGTCCTCTTCGACCACTCTTCTCTTGGATACTTGTCACATCCTCAACGTGTGTCGGGACTCGGAAACTTTCCTTTCTTGGATGTTTTATCCTCAAGGAAACCACAAATTCTTATCCAATCCTTTGCCATTCTCTCTTCACCACCAGAAGAGGGGAATGCACATGTGATGTCCAACATCACTTCCTCTCAACCAAAGAGGACATCCCTATTCTCCTTTAGTCTTGAGAATAGAACCTTGCTCCTATACAAGGAGACTCCTTTGCCCCCTATCAAAATTAGAGGAGTTCTAGACTTCCTTTCTATTTGGGAAGTCATAATCACAAGCCTTACAGCTTGTCTTCATAAGAGTATCAGCTACCAATTCTTCATAGTTGCCCAACTCCTTTCCTCTACATCATTAAGCTTTCTTTCTTTCAAGGTATCATGAAGCCACCTTCTCTCTTCAATTTTGTGACAGGTTCTATGTTGATTTGGGGTAGCATCGGATGTGCTCTAGCCACAAAAATTGGTGGAGAGGCTAAGGCACATGAGATCTCCAATACCCAGAAAGGGTTTGGGCAGATTCTAAACAATTTGGGAGATATTAAAATGATTAATATTTTTAGTGGAGTCCCTAAGTCTAAACTTAGGGAAAATAAAATATTAATGTGAATTAATATAAAACTGTGTTAGAATGGTCCAAAAGTCATCGATCAAGCCAGATCTAATCTTAGTCATTGGTTAGGGACTTAATCTCGGTCGTTGATGTGTCAACGAGAAAGGTATAAGAGAAGGCTTGAGGGTCACTTGGAGAACACACTGAGGGAGACCAATCAGTTAAATTTCTGGAGCGGGGTTAGCTGAGATATTGAACCAGTGGTCTAGTGAGCAGTCAGGAGGCAGCAAGTACAGAGCAGAGAGGTGGGATCAGCCACTGAGGATCATTGCTGAGGCAGGAGAGGCAGATGCAAGGCTTTTCAAGCAGACGCAGAGGCAACAGAAGACTGTGCAGTCAATAGTTGGGTCTGCGTGGGTGACGCGGAGAGGCCCAGGGCTGACGCAGTCAAGCAGGGGCTGCCGCATAGGGTTAGAGAGCCACGTAGAGGTCAGTCGGGCTGACGCTAGGATTGGGAGAAGTGTTGGAGAATTATTTCTCTCTGTGGGTAAGCCAGTTTGGCACCCTATTGCACTGAAAAATTGCTGAATAATAAAAACTTCCCTTGCTGCACCAGTTTTCCTACATTGGGTTTTTCCAGGGACTATTGTCCAACATAACTGTGTCAATGTGTTGATTCTTTTGTGCATGTGTTTGTTTCTGTATTATGGTGTGATATCTGCAGCGGTATTTATTTTAATGTTTATTGAAGTAATTTCATGAATAACTTATTGTGCAATAAGTAGGAAAACTAAATCAGTTGCCGCAGTGATAGAATTTTCACATTCTAGGCCAATCTTCTTCCTCATCACATTCTTCTTTGATATGAAGGCATTACATTGAGTCTTTCCCAACTTCAAGTTGATCATAGCTTCTTCTTGAAAGTGATCTCTCTTTTACCTTCAGCGTATCTCCTCGCACTGCTACCTTTTAATCCCAAGATGTCCACATCTTGACTTCACAGTTGCTGGGTACCAAACATTGAGCTTCCCTCAATGATCCTCATACATTTTCATCCATACTGTTGAACTTGCCTCAACTATCATCATGTATCCATACAACATTCTACCAAGTAGCAAAATAATATGTTACCAGATAAACAATAATAAAGAAAATTAGACTTACGTCATTATGATGACGTTCTCGTTCCATCAACATTCTCATGATCCATCTCCATATGAATCTTCCTTCATGCATCAGAGTGCCCAAAGATGGAACTTGATTACCAGGTTACAACCTTTTCTTTCGTAGACTATACTGGATGTTAATCATTACTTTTCATGTCCCCATTTTTATTCTTCTTCATAGTACAGCCAGGGTGGATTTCCAGGGTAAGGGATGGCCGGGTCAGTGAAGCAGGTTATGTCATCAAGGGTCCCAAGGAAGTTTTGAGTAGTTTCTATGAGGTCTGATGGCATTCGCTTGGTATATTCCATCATTCGCACAGTTTGCCTTTCGTTCCGGCACATTTCGACAACTTTCAGAAAACTGAGTTATTAGTGGGCTTGACTTAATTAATTACGCTTAAGGTGGCATACCAAGAGGAATACATGGCATAACACCTTAGTGTAATAGCTCATTGGAACCAGAGCAAGAAGATCTATATGATGGGATGGTTAGATGAGAGTTTTAGTGACCTAGGGAAACAGGATGGCCAATTTACTATTTTCCCGCATTAAAAAGAATATTTTAATTAAAATAAAAAAGGGAAAAGTGCTCCATGATTAAAATAATAATAAAATGTGAGGTTCTAGAGGGATCAATCAAATCTATAAAAGAGGAGGAGGCCATTGGAGGATATCTTGGAGTTGATATTGTTTTTTGGATGGGAGGTTGAGAACCTGGTTCTCTACTCCATTGGTAGCCCCACGACAAAAACCCTCAAGTGATTTAGAGAGATTGGGAGAACACCCATCTCCCCTTGGTGGATTCATTCAAAATTCACAGGAGCTCTTATTGATTGCATGTTCATTTTGAGAGGCCCGATCCAGTGCCATCGCAGACCCATTTTGAGGCCGGATCTAGTTCGCAGTAGTTGTTTGAGCTTCTCACTTATTTCCAGCTATTTCATATTGTTATGTACTCTTGTTTTTTATCGATATAATAAAGCTGAGATTTCCTTCTGCTCATCATCGTTATTGCATGGAAGATGTCTCTTGATTTGAATTTAGAAGAGCATGATGTTATGGATTATGTGCAGGTAAAAATTTCGGAACCTCCTTCAAATGCACCGGCTACTGCTAAGACAAAGTACAAGAAGGGTGAAGTCAAAGCAAAGAAGATCATCGGGGATTCTATTCATAAGCATTTAGTTGCTTACATCTCTGATTTGAACACATCAAAGGAGATATATGACAAGTTGGTTGGCATGTTCAAATCTAGCAATACAAACCAAGTTCTTTTCCTCAAGAACAAGTTGAAGGATATAAAGAAGGGAACAAATGAAGACATTCAAACCTACTTCATGAGGATTACTGAGATCAAAAATGATCTTCTTTCGATTGGAGAAGCTATGTTGATAGGGAGCTTACTCTCGAGTCTCATTGCCCTTGGAGGACTCCCTCGTGAATGGTACGTGTTCAACACTACTATTCTTAGAAACGACAAGATTCCAAGTTTTGAAGAATTGCTGACTAGATGTTCTCAAGAAGAAACAAGGATGATGGAACTAGATATGCCTTCAAATAGGAATGATCCTACTGCATTCTCCGCTCATGCTAAAAGGAAGAACTATGCAAGTTCAAACAAGCAATGTCAAGGAAGGTCGGGTTTCAAAAATGGAAGGGAGCGAAGATGCTTCTTTTGCAATAAGTTTGGCCATCATGCTAGGGAGTGTCCTAATAGAAGGGATACACCTCATGATGATGAAAACCACAACAACAACAATTTCAGGGGGAACAACAATCAAAGGAATGACAGATTCAACAACCGAGGAAAAAGAAATGCTCTCGCTCCTCATCAACGAAATGGTCGCCCTCCCAAGAGATCAAAAAACATCAGGTGAAGAACCTGGTATCTATCTCGGCGATGGGGGACAAACTATATCAGGTTGGAGGAAGTCCACTGGGAGTTATGTCTTGCGACACATCACTTCAATCCGAATTATGGCACCGGAGGTTTTCTCATCTACATTATAAGGCTCTACTCGATGTGAGGAAGATGGTGACAGGTATGCCCGAATTTAAAGTAAAACATGAAGGTGTTTGTTAGGGGTATGCCGAAGGAAAGCATACAAGGGGACCATTCCCCTCAAGTGATAGCAAGACTACTGACATACTGCAATTAGTTCATTTTGATCTATCTAGTATGATGCCCATGAACTCATTGGGAGGATATTTATATCGAGCTATCTTTATGAATGATTTCTCTCACAAGACTTGGATATATTTCTTGAAGAAGAAGGACGAAGTATTCTCATGGTTCTGTTCTTTCAAAGCTTTGATTGAAAATCAAACTAGGAAGAAGATCAAAATATTGAGGACCGATAATGGAACCGAATATGAATCAAATGAGTTCAATAATTATTGTAGAGAAGTTGACATTACGAGGGAGACTACTCATAGAAGCCACTCGTCCCATCTTCATGATTAAAGCCTTCCAAATTTCTTATGGGCCGAAGCTGCAAACACCACCGTGTATGTTCAAAATAGATGCCTTCATCAAGCATTGGACTCCAAAACTCCCGAAGAATTTTTCACCGGTAAGAAACCTGATGTTTCTCACCTTTAGAATTTTTGGTAGCCCCGTATATTTTCAGGTGCCAAAAGAAAAGAGAAGCAAATTGGATGCTTCTAGGAAGAAAGGAACATTTGTGGGCTACAGTGAAACTTCTAAGGCATATAGAATCTATGTGCCTGGTCAAAGAGAAGTGGAGATAAGTCATGATGTCACCTTCGATGAGGATGTTGCCCTTGGGAAGATTAGTAACCTTCCTCTTCCAAGGAAGGACAAAGAAGCAGATTCAGGAAAGCAGGGAGAATCACAGGATGAGCCAATGCCCGATGTTGAAGGACCAATGGATCCCATTGATCCACCCCCTCATGTGCCCTCCTCCTCAAAAATGAGACCTTCATCGCTTAGGGAGACTCTCGAAGATGCCAAGAGACATGTTGCACCTAGGGGGACATTTCGTGAAAGCAAGAAGCCGAATAGGTACCAAGGGTACTTAACTGCAATGAGCACCATTGTTCAATCTGAGCCTTGCACATTCAAAGAAGCTGCAAAGCACCAAGTTTGGAAGGATGCAATGAACGAAGAGTATGAGTCGATTATGAAGAATGATGTCTGGGATGTGATCCCTAGACCCAAGGACAAATCCGTTGTCACCTCGAAATAGCTCTACAAGATCAAGCATGGAGCTGATGGAAGTGTTGAAAATTTCAAGCCTAGATTTGTTGCTTGAGGCTTCTCTCAAAAGGAAGGTGTAGATTATGATGAAATATTTGCACTAGTTGGCCTTGTTGCCTCGCAAGGATGGAATCTACACCAGATGGATGTCAACATTGCCTTCTTGCATGGTTCACTTAAGATGGAAGTCTATGTAGAACAGCATGAGGGGTTTGAAGTTCAAGATCGTTAGACACATGTATGCAGGTTGAAGAAAGCCCTCTATGGGTTGAAGCAAGCACCCCGAGCTTAGTATGAGATGATCGATAGCTATCCAATGAAGCTGGGATTTACAAGAAGTGAAGTTGATCCGAACCTTTACTTTAAGGTTGAGAATGATAGACCTCTCATCTTGGTACTCTATGTGGACGATCTCTTTCTAACAGGTGCAGACCCTCTTATTCATCAATGTAAGAGGGAGTTGGCTTCTGAATTCGAGATGAAGGACCTAGGACTGATGCATTACTTCTTAGGGTTGGAGATCTAGCAAAGCAAGGTGAGATTTTCCTTTCTCAAGGAAAAAGCATCGTGAAGCTACTAAAAGCTTGGGATGGTGGACTACAAGTCCGTGACTGATCCGATGGAACTTAGCTTCAAGAAGTTATGCAGAAGTGTTGTTGGGCCCGATTTGTCAACTCGAGGGGGCCCTGATGTTTTTAGTGAACTCCCATCTAGACATATGTTTTGAAATGAATACATTGAGTTAGTTTATGGTCGAGCCTCATCAAATACATTGGATTGCTGTCAAGAATCGCTTAAGATATCTCTGAGGCACAATCATTTATGGACTGAGATACACTGTCAGGAATATGAGGTTCCATGGTTACTCTGATGCAAACTGGGCTGGCAAAGTGGTGGATCGTAAAAGCACATCTGGATGTTGCTTCTCTCTAGGTTTTGCTTCGATATCATGCATGAGCGGGAAGCAGAAGTCGGTTGCCTTGAGCACTATTGAGGCTGAATACATTGCTTCTAGTATGGATTCCTGTGAAGTTGTTTGGTTGAGGAAGTTCTTTAGAGAGTTGTTTGGACATGTGTTGGATACCACCGTGTTAAATTGGCAACTAGGGCCAAACTCCATGTGGGTCAGCTTATTTATGGCAGCTGATATTTTTATTGGATCCCTCTCGTCGAGAGATGTAGGATTGATCTAAAGATCATCCGATTCCGATAAGTATTTATGAAGATATGAATTTATCTTAATTATGGATTTATTATCTAGCCGACCAGCAACTTATGTAGGCTCAAGAAGCCCAAACGTCATGTCTATTCATCATCCACGTTTTTAGTATAAATAGAAGGAGACTTTAAGTCATTCTACACACTCACTCTCTTGAGATCTCTCTTCATCCTGTTTTGGGTTTGATGAAGAAAAGATCCAAAAGATGATGCCCTAATTAATCACAGCCCTAAAACTTCAGCCAAGTGATGGATGTTATACATTGTTCTTTGAGGAGGTTATACGCTGGTCAGCACCCATACGCTGAAGCCCCTACACGCAGTCAAGGGATAAACGTTGTCAGTGGAACACCGTCATATAAAATATAAAAGACAGTCAGGACAGTCATATTATGGGACACAGACATATATATCTGCTTCAATATATATATATATATATATATATATATATATATATATATATATAACATAGTCATATAGCCCATCATATTCATTACGTATGGAAACAATTAAGTGATACCTTAACATGCAGTCATACGCAGCAAACATTACAGTGATGTACGCAGTAATTAATACGTTGTCTTGAAAATATCATACGCAGGGCAGAAACAATGAAGCCGTGTGAGATCTAGCAGCATAGATCTGGAAACTATACGCAATATATATATTTATGTTGTCCACGCAGAGATATACACTGCAGGTCTCATAACGATATATTGAAACGTTGGACAGTCATGATATGCTGAGCAGAGGGTGACCATATCCACGCAGGCATATAAGGATTCCACGCTGCAGATGAGGATGATCCACACAAGTATATCCACGCAAGCTTAGCAGGCACACAAGACCTAATCTCGCAGTTAGTGAAGACTCCATCAACGAAACTCCTACAACACTGTAAATGGAGACATCTAAGCATAGCTATGAGATCGGTTCTCGCTATCAAAAGGAGATACAATGTTGGGTCCCTATAATACTAGTGATTACCCCATTACTATTATAGTTGTACCCCTTATTAATATTGTTGTGCCCCTATTATCCCCATATTGTTATTACTATGCCCCATATAATCCCTCTATTGTTATTTTTGTGGCTTTATATTATTATTGTTAGGTCGGCTGGGTTATATTGTGACTCCTTAGACTCCTATATATAGAAAGGAGGTTTTCTCATTTGAATCATCGAAGAATTGTTCATTTATGTAATGTAAAGGAGGTTTCCCCCTCGAAGAGGCTGAATTCTAAGGCGTTGATCTATCTTTTCTATCTTTTTCTTGAGCTGGTTCATAACATTTGGTATCATAGCTTTGGATTCTAGGGTTTCGCTGCTCCAAACAGGACATCGTGGCATTTTCGCTATAACTTTTTTTCTGCGACGTTTCAGAAGTTGCAAAAAAAACCCATTTGAGAAGAAATCGCGCTGAACCTTGGGTCCGAATTTCAGAGCTGTTCGCGCTATATTTGCGGAGATATGATCTGAGGAAGTTGGTCTTTTTGCAGACTCCTGAATTACATTCCAAACAGGTGACCTAGGGAAAAGCGTCATAACTTTCTCTCTGGGGATCGGATTGAAATTTCGTAAGAAGGTACAGAAAGAGGACGCACTGTAGTTTCTTGTATGCATTTTTCAGATCCAAAGGTCGAAACAGTGACTCGTGGCACGTCGTACAAGTTCGCTCTACTGAACTAGTCTATAATCAAATCACTGTGGGAGATTTCACATAACTCTTCCTTGGAGAATCCAATTTGGGTCAGACTTGTGGCATTGGAAAGAGGACACAGAGGGCTACTGCAGGTCACAAATTCAGATCTAGATGATTGGAAAGTACAGAGATATATCAAAGGCAATATCGAGTTCCTACAAAGTGACAAAAGGTGTGTAGATTTTCTTAAATTTTTGCTTAAGCTTGGTTTGAAAATTTATTTTGAAGGAATTCAAAGGGCATAGTAGAACATTATTATCAGTAACTGATGCCCCAAGGAAAGAAAATGCAAACACCTAGTAAGGAACCTGAAAGCTCTAGCATGACTCATGAAGAAGAGGAAGAAATGTAACATGAAATATCAAAATTACAAGACCAAGTGCAACAACTGTCCCTTGCACAAAAAGGAACAGAATCTAAGATGGATGGTTTAAAGAAATGGGTAGAAGCTAAGATGGATTGTTTAAAGAAAGGTATAGAAGCTAAGATGAATGACGTGGAAGCTAAGATGGATGATTTGAAGATAGATTCGAAGACAGACATGGAAGAATTGAAGATAAATATGAATAAGTTGCTACAAGAAAGGGTCACTAATGGTGAAAGGGTAGTAAAAGAAACTCATGATGAGAACAAAAGAAATGTTAATCATGATTCCATAGAATCTAATGTTGGATCAAAGACCCACCATATTCCAAAAATCGATATGAAGAAATTTGATGGCAAGGATCCCGCAACATGGATATTACAGATGGAGCAATTTTTCGATCTCAATAATGTGCAAAACACACAAAAGGTACGTATTGCAACTTTATATTTGGAACCAAATCAGTTTGTATGGTATCAATGGCTTTGCTCTCGTAAACAATTTATCACTTGGCCAATTTTTGCGGAAGAATTGATAGCACATTATGAGGATACAAAAAGCAACACTTTTTTTAGCCAATTAATAAGTCTCAAACAAAAGGGTTCAATAATGGAGCACATTGAGGAGTTCCAAAAATTGAACATAAGGGTAAAAGATATTCCAGAGAAGCATAGGATTGATGTGTTCATAGGATCTTTAAAGCATAATATCCAACATGATGTTCGCCTTTGGGAACCTGATTCATTAGAGAAGGCATTCAGGTTAGCAAGAAAAATGGAAAGCAAAATTATGGCAACCAGGAAGCATACCACTCACAACTATAAAGACGAAAGTGTTGTTGCCGCTAATCTTCCACAACCTATAAGGTTGACACCACAACAATTGGAAGAAAAAAGAGCAAAAGGGCTTTGTTACAGTTGTGATAGCAAATACACTAAAGGTCATAAGTGTGCTGAGAAGAAATTATTCTACATAGATTGTGAAGAGGAAGAAGAAAAGGAGCAAGAAAGGTCAAAAAAAGAGGATATACTCCAAGAACAAAGCCTAGATAAAGAAGAAATGAATCCGACCATATCTTGTAATGCATTGGCGGGAATTACCACTCCTCAAACCATCAAGATAGAAGGACAAATCAAGAAGAAAAAGGTAATAGTGTTGATTCATTCAGGAAGTACCCACAATTTTATTCATTGTAAGGTAGCAAGAGAATTGAATTGCTTCTTATATCCAGCACCAGAGTGTCAAGTGATGGTTGCAAATGGAGGAACAATAAATTGCTCGGGAAGTGCCATAATATCAAGCTATCCATAGGAGAATATGTATTGACTAGCCCAATGCTTTCCATTCCAATGGGAGGCGCTGATGTTGTACTAGGAGTCCAATGGCTACAATCCTTGGGTACAATAGCTTTTAATTTTCAAGAACTTTTCATGAAATTTTCTGTGGAAGGAAAGGAAGTTGAACTAAGCGGTATTGCAGGGAAACCGAGAAAGATAATCAGCTCTAACGGTATGACAAAGCTTCTAAAAAAGGAACAAAGAGGTGTAATTGCACAATTATGTTCGCTAGATGTGTCCACAGTGGAATCATCTATTTCTCCATATCTCGAAAAGTCTTGGACAATCATTCCAAGGTATTTGAGACTCCCAAAGGTCTCCCACCTATTCGTGATCATGATCATGCTATTCATCTGATTCCAGGAAGTGTTCCTCCAAACATCAGGCCGTACAGATATCCCTATGCCCAAAAGAGTGAAATTGAACGTATGGTTGCAGAAATGCTAGAGGCTGGTATAATTCAACCAAGTCAAAGTTCTTTTTCTGCTCCAGTCGTATTGCTGCACAAGAAGGATGGATCATGGCGCATGTGTCCGGATTATAGGGAGCTCAACAAGCTCACTATTAAAGATAAGTTTCCCATTCTTGTCATTGATGAATTACTGGATGAATTGCATGGATCAATTTACTTCACCAAGTTGGATCTTCGTTCAGGATATCATCAAATCAGAATAAAGATTGAAGACATTCCGAAAACAGCATTTAGAATTCATGAGGGTCATTATGAATTTTTGATCATGCCTTTTGGCCTTACCAATGCACCTTCAACATTTCAAGGTTTGATGAATTCAATTTTCAAACCATTCCTTAGAAAATTTGTGTTAGTACTTTTTGATGATATACTAATCTACAGCAAGTCTTGGAAGGATCATGTTGAACATGTTGAACATGTTGTTACAACTATTGGAGGAGAAGCAATTATATGCAAAAAGATCCAAATGTTTCTTTGGAGTACAAGAGGTGGAATATCTGGGTCATATTGTATCTCCTGAAGGAGTTAAGGTAGACCCTAGCAAAATTAAAGCCATTAAGGAATGGAAAATTCCCACATCCATAAAGCATCTGCGAGGATTTCTCGGGTTGACAGGGTATTATCGCAAGTTTGTTAAGAATTATGGGAGAATAGCAGCACCTCTAACAACATTATTGAAGAAAGATAAATTTTCATGGACTCCAGAGCAACAAAGGCATTCGAACATCTTAAAGAGGCAATGTGCCAAGCACCGGTCTTAGCTACACCAGACTTCACAAAAACCTTTATTGTGGAATGTGATGCTTCAGGAAATGGAATTGGTGTTGTTTTAATGCAAGATGAAAGACCCATTGCTTTTGAAAGTCGTCCAATCAAGGGAAAATTTTTACACAAAGCTATTTATGAGAAGGAAATGTTGGCAATATTCCATGCACTTAAGAAATGGCGACCCTACCTAATGGGAAGACACTTCAAGGTAAAAACGGATCATGATAGCCTTAAATACTTTTTAGAACAAAGATTATCCTCTGAAGAGCAACAAGTGGGTCACAAAGATGTTGGGTTATGACTTTGAAATCATCTACAAAAAGGGAAGCAAAATGTGGTGGCAGATGCACTCTCAAGAAATGATGAGGATGTGGAAGCATTGTTGTGCGCCATTTCTATTATCCAACCAGATTGGATAAACGAAGCAAGGGAGGAATGGAAGAATGACGAAGAAGTGTGGGCACTTATTCGAAAGTTACAACAAGATTCCAGTATGTCTGATACATTTAGCTGGCAAAATGATTCGTTATGGTACAAAGATCGCTTATACCTCTGGAAGAATTCCCAGCTAAAACAAAAGATTCTTATGGAATTGCACACTTCTCCCTTAGGAGGGCACTCAGGATTTTTAAAAACTTACCACAGGGTTAAGAAGGAATTTTTTTGGGATGGCCTTAAATCAAATATTCAAAAGTTTGTGGCGAAATGTTTGGTTTGCCAACAAAATAAAGTTGAAACAATTAAGACACCGGGTCTATTACAACCTTATCCATTCCAAGCCAACGTTGGGAGGAGGTTTCCATGGATTTTATCACAGGTTTACCCAAGTCTGAGGGAAAGAGTGTCATCATGGTGGTAGTTGACAGACTTACCAAGTATGCACACTTTTGTGCATTATCACATCCATTTAAAGCCAGTACAGTTTCTACTGCATTTATGGAAACAATTCAAAAGCTACATGGAAACCCAAAGATTATTGTAAGTGACAGAGATCCCATTTTCACTGGAAATTTTTGGACAGGATTATTTTTTGTCTTGGTACTCAGTTAGCTCATAGCTCATCTTATCATCCTCAATCTGATGGGCAAACTGAGATAGTAAACAAATGTTTGGAAGGATATCTTCGTTGCTTTGTATCTGATAAACAGGCACAATGGGTCAAATGGTTGCCTCTGGCTGAATGGTGGTATAACACTTCCTTCCATACAGCAACAAAAATGACCCCATTTATGGCACTTTATGGGTATCATCCACCATCCATCACATCATATTTAAGAGAAAATTCTAAAGTTCAAGCAGTGGAACATCACATTGAACATCAACAACAAGTCCTCCAACTCTTAAAGGATAACCTCGTGTTGGCACAGAATAGAATGAAACAACAGGCAAATCAACATCGTAGCGAAAGAAGTTTTGATGTAGGTGATTGGGTATTCTTACGGCTACAACCATATAAGCAAATGTCCCTCAAGCAAGCTAAGAAGGATAATAAATTATCACCAAAGTACTATGGTCCATACAAGGTGTTGCAAAAGATTGGTACTATGGCATACAAATTGGAGCTTCCTGCAGTTTCTCGATTGCACCCAGTTTTCCATGTTTCATGTTTAAAGAAGGTTATAGGCGACAAGCTCCCAGTTCAAACAATATTGCCAGAACTTGACAAGGAAGGAAAAATTATATTGGAACCGGAAACAGTCACAGAAACAAGAACTCGACAGCTACGAAATCGATCAATTTCGGAGTATCTTATCAAGTGGAAGAACTTATCCGCTGAAGATTCCACATGGGAGGATGAGAATTTTATACAAAAGCATCCAAAACTTCTCAAGCGTTGAGGACAACACTTTTTTGAAGGGGAGGGGCATGTTGGGTCCCTATAATACTAGTGATTACCCCATTACTATTATAGTTGTACCCCTTATTAATATTGTTGTGCCCCTATTATCCCCATATTGCTATCACTGTGCCCCATAGAATCCCTCTATTGTTATTTTTGTGGCTTTATATTATTATTGTTAGGTCGGCTGGGTTATATTGTGACTCCTTAGACTCCTATATATAGAAAGGAGGTTTTGTCATTTGAATCATCGAAGAATTGTTCATTTATGTAATGTAAAGGAGGTTGCCCCCTCGAAGAGGCTGAATTCTAAGGCATTGATCTATCTTTTCTATCTTTTTCTTGAGCTGGTCCATAACATACAGAACTTCGCATTCATCTCTGAAATATGGGCACATGTATACGCTATAAGGAGAGGAACAGAACTCGGGTTTTATCTCTGTAACCTCCTTGGTGATATTCACCTCCATGAATGGGATCAGTGAAACCCTACAGCAGTACTAACTCACCATACAGCAAAGAAGATCTATGAATCCCCACAGCCATACTAAAGGAGTATATTACAATGAGAAGACCAGATCTGTCATTCTCATCATACTTGTCGATTTGGGGTAGCAATGTGATGCTGTATAATGAGAGCAACATAACAGTCATTGAGTACACATAAGATAGGTGCAGATCCATGATATTGAGAACAACTCAGTGATATTTGGATGCAGCACTACATAATGAATGGGCAGCATGATAGAATCATGAAGCAGCACAACACATGGGCAGCATGATGTATGAGGTCATGGACAACAGGATGTGTGGGCAACACAGTGATCATGAGCAGCATGATCATACAGCATGATGGTGCTACACGGTCAGGTGCAGCAAATGGACGAGATGTAGAACGATGATAGGTGAAGGAGTCACCTTGGAGAATCAGTTGAAGCAGAATGTCTTCAACTGATCTCATCGTTATATGAAATGATCTATGCTAGATCTAGATAATTCAAAGTGTTGAATTCTGTTGTAAATGTACTATCTCTCTCTCTCTCTCTCTCTCTCTCTCTCTCTGCTGAACTTTGAAGATAAAAGAAGATTTGATCAAAGGGTTTCCCCACACATTGTGGGGTTTGTCCCTGGCTCGTGCCACATCTTGTGTCCTCTTGTCTTGGCTTGTCTTCTGCGATTTATATTTATGTTCTATCTGCAATTTATTTTATGCTAATGTGATTGCTACTATGGAAAAGAAATTAAATAAATTGCTCTAGCATAGAGCATACCAAAAATTAACACACCGTGATCTTCTGCGACATCCAAAGTGGGATTTGTCTTTTTGAGAATCCCGTGTTTCATTACCGCTCCAAGCATATTGATATCAGGTATCACTTTATCCGAGATATGGTACAACGGGGAGAAATAAGGCTCCAACACATTGGGACAGATGATCAAGTCGCCGAACTTTTTCACTGTTCTATCCATTCGAAAAACTCAGAGGTATATACAAATTTATGACTGTAGTTGTCATTCGAAAAACTTAGAAATAGATCTGAATTTCTGTGTCTAAATGTGAAGAACCTAGCTATGTATATATAGTAGTTTGTCTTCATAAATAAGCCAACATGATCTATCGAAGAGATGTGTCCCTTTAACTGTGAGCCAACATGAGTTTAATTTATTCATTTGGAGGTTTAATTTATTCATTTGGAGGCCGACTTAAAGAGGATGGCTAGTGCTTGTAGTTGGAGGGCTATCTAGACATTTTGTAGACTCATATATATTGACATATCCCCAAGAAGGGTTCTTCATACATGACATAGACTCTATGACTTTTAATGGACAATCCTAAGGCTCTCAATAGGAGGCAACTAAAATAAAAATCACTTGCTCATGAAACCCATTAAGCAAGGCTAATAATAATTTTATTTTTCTACATTACATCATTTACAAAAGTCATAATTACATGTCATTATGAAGACTGAACATAGTTACACTTTTCAACACCATGACTGTTCCCTCCTACATTCATACACCCAAGTGTGGGCTTCTCTTATTATGACTACCCTTGTATTGTGGCATGTGGCTTGGAGCCTTCCCCTGATGCCCCATTTCATGGATGTACCATGAACATGTCACCCCCTTAAACGTTGAAACCACCTAATATGGTCCTTGGTTAACCTTCTTTTTAAATTTGAAGACACTTGCACATTCTAAAACCCACTATGGAAAGGCATGCCTGTTAGATTATGGTATGTTCTATGCTTAAAGCAGTTTACTTCTTTTTCTTCTTATTAACCACTGATTAGCAATAACATATACATTAAGTAAAGTGCAGATGGAACATTAAACGATTGACAGAAAACAAGCCAAGACAAGAGACACAAGATGTGGTGGCTAGCCAAGGACAAACCCCAATGCCAGGAAACCCTTTAATCAAATATTCTTTTATCTTCAATAGTTCAACAGAAAGAAATAGTGCAAAATCAGAATTCTGTAATTTTATATCAGCAGGAGCAAACTCTAAATCAGCAACAGCAAACTTAGTCAAACGTGATGAAATTGACCTCCAATATGCTTGGTCAACTTCCCGGTCAAGTAGTCTTCGAACAACCTGAAGAATCAGCCCTTAAACAGCCCCAAATACACAGTCAAACTACAGTTGACTAAAGTCAACCTGCTGCCCAAACTAGGGCAGTCAATGCTGGTCAAACCTAAGGTCAAATTGCCTCAATTTTTGTGCCAAAAAATGTGGCCTACCTAAGAGAGGCAGCCACACCAAAACCGCACTCTTCTAAGGTCAACGCTTGGTCAACGCTGGTCAAAGAGACCTTCAGCAGCTTCTGCATCCTTGCCCTACTGCGTCCTCCTTCCCACGTGTGAGTTGCTCCTTGTGTAACCCAAAGCTAAGGAGAGGGAGAGAAAAAATGAGTGAGATGAGATGATGAGAAAATGAATCAACCTCACTTGTATTTATATGATTCACTGGGCATGTGTGCCACACATTTAACTGCTGGCCGACCTTGACAATTTGTCAAGTAAATACAAATAAATTCATATCTCCATAAATACTTGTCGGAATCGGATGATCTTTAGATCAATCCTACACCTCTCGACAAGAGGAATGTATGAAAAATATCAGTTGCCATAAATAAGATGACCCACATGGAGTTTGGCCCTAGTTGCCAATTTTAACACTCCCTCTCAACTAGGGAGAACTTCATCTGTTAATCCGTCTGACCATCGGTACCATCCTAGCCATCAAATCCACTGCCTTGCCCTGCTAGCTCTGCTCTGTTGAACTATGAAGAAGAAGAAATGATCGAGGATGTATCATACCATCCTCCACTAACCCGAAGTCAATCTCAGAGTGTGTCATACCACTCTCATTGATCCCAAATCAGTATCATTGATCCCAGATCAATGGAGGTCATCCTAGCATAGGGAGTACAGTAGATACAATGATGCATTCATCGATAGTACTACTAATGGTCCCCGACCCCATTTCCCTGCTCATTGATCAGATGAGAGGTACTTCCCATGAGTCCTAGACTGCATGGGTAGGATGCCTCGACAGGGGAACTAATCATCATGTCCATAGGGGAACGAATCATCCTGTCCAATAGTCATCGCAGGAGAACTAATCATCCTATCCACAGTTGTCACAGGAGAACTAATCATCCTGTCCACAGTTGCCACGGGAGAACTAATCATCCTGGCCCACAGGAGAACTAATCATCCTGTCCTACAGTCGCCACGGGGTGTCACAGGGGAAGGTTGAACCTTTCACCCTGTACATAGTGCACCACTAGGGGATGGTGAGTTACCCTGTGGTCGCATGTCGCTCCAAGAAGTACCCTGCACCCCCCTAGAGCTCCCAGAGCTCAACATATGCATCATACACGACCCTCATAAGAGGGTCTCTCAACGACACCAAGTTGTTCTCGGAAAGTCAGGAATTTGACCTTTCCCAGGGGCTTCGTCAAAATGTCGGCGACCTGTTCATCTGTACTGATATGTTGGAGCCTTATTGCTCCCCGCTGTGCCAAATCCCGAATATAGTGGTACCTGATATCAATGTGCTTGGAGCGATCATGAAATACAGGATTCTCTGATAAACGAATCTCTCTCTGGTCGTCACACAGGGTCACGATAGTATCCAATGTGAATCCAGACAGCGCACTGAAGAGCTTCCGCAACTAGACCACCTCACAAGAGGCCATACTAGCAACAATGTACTCTGCCTCGGTGGTGCTCAAAGCCACCAACTTCTGCTTCCTGCTCATCTAGGATATCGAGGCAGATCCCAAAGAGAAACAACACCTGAAAGTGCTCTTTCGGTCCACCACACTGCCTGCCCAATCAGTGTCGGTATATCCAAGTAGTCTCACATCTCCAGCAGTGTATCTCAACCCATAAGTGATTGTGCCACAAAGATATCTCAACGGATTCATGGCACCAATCTAATGTGTGTGGTGAGGCTCAACCATATGTTGACTCAACGTGTTGACTGCAAAGCATATATCCAGACGAGAGTTCACCAAGAACATCAATGCTCCTACAAGTTGACGATACTCAATAGCATTTTGTAAAACAGGTCTGGCAGCACTACCACTTAACTTCTTGAAGTCAAGCTCCATCGGGGTAGTCACGGGCTTGCAGTCCACCATACCAAATCTCTCCAAAATTTTCACCACATATTTTCCTTGAGATAGGAAAACCTCCCCTGGTTTCTGCCAAACTTCCAATCCTAGGAAATAGTGCATCATTCCTAGGTCTTTCATCTCGAACTCGGAAGCAAACTCCCTCTTGCATTTGAGAATGAGAGGGTCTGCACCTGTTAGAAAGAGGTCATCAACGTACAGCACCAATATGAGAGGTTTGTCATCTTCAACCTTAAAGTAAAGGTTAGGGTCGGCTTCACTCCTAGTGAATCCCAGCTTCATCAGGTAGCTATCGATCCTCTCATACCACACTCGGGGTGCCTGCTTCAGCCCATGGAGAGCTTTCTTCAACCTGCACACGTGAGATTCCCGATCATGAATCTCAAATCTTTCGGGTTGTTCCACATAGACTTCCTCTTTGATCGAACCATGCAAGAATGCGGTCTTGACATCCATCTGATGTAGGTTCCAGAGCTCAATATATGCATCATACACGACTCTCATAAGAGGGTCTCTCAACGACACCAAGTCGTTCTCGGAAAGTCAGGAATTTGACCTTTCCCAGGGGCTTCGTCAAAATGTCAGCGACTTGTTCATCTGTACCGATACGTTGGAGCCTTATTGCTCCCCGCTGTAACATATCCTGAATATAGTGGTACCTGATATCGATGTGCTGGGAGCGATCATGAAATACGGGATTCTCTAATAAACGAATCCCGCTCTAGTTGTCACACAGGATCATGGTAGTATCCAATGTGAATCCAAACAGCTCACTGAAGAGCCTCCGCAACCAGACCGCCTCACAAGAGGCCATACTAGCAGCAATGTACTCTACCTCGGGGGTGCTCAAAGCCACCGACTTCTGCTTCCTGCTCATCCAGGATATCGAGGCAGATCCCAAAGAGAAACAGCACCCAGAAGTGCTCTTTCGATCCACCACACTGCCTGCCCAATCAACATCGGTATATCCAAGTAGTATCACATCTCCGGCAGTGTATCTCAACCAATGAGTGATTATGCCACAAAGATATCTCAACAAATTCATGGCACCAATCCAATGTGTGGTGAGGCTCAACCATATGTTGACTCAACGTGTTGACTGCAAAGCATATATCCGGATGGGAGTTCACCAAGAACATCAATGCTCCTACAAGTTGACAATACTCGGTAGCATTTCGTAAAACAGGTCCAACAGCACTACCACTTCACTTCTTGAAGTCAAGCTCCATCGAGGTAGTCACGGGCTTGCAGTCCACCATACCGAATCTCTCCAAAGTTTTCACCACATATTTTCCTTGAGATAGGAAAACCTCCCCTGGTTTCTGCTAGACTTCTAGTCCTAGGAAATAGTGCATTAGTCCTAGGTCTTTCATCTCAAACTCGAAAGCAAACTCCCTCTTGCATTTGAGAATGAGACGGTCTGCACCTGTTAGAAAGAGGTCGTCAACGTACAGCACCAATATGAGAGATTTGTCATCTTCAACCTTAAAGTAAAGGTTAGGGTCGGCTTCACTCCTAGTGAATCCCAGCTTCATCAGGTAGCTATCGATCCTCTCATACCACGCTCGAGGTGCCTACTTCAGCCCATAGAGGGCTTTCTTCAACGTGCACACGTGAGATACCCGATCATGAATCTCAAATCCTTCGATTTGTTCCACATAGACTTCCTCTTTGATCGAACCATGCAAGAATGCGGTCTTGACATCCATATGATGTAGGTTCCATCCTTGCGAAGCAGCAAGGGCTATGATCGAGCGGATGGTGGTATATCGGGCAACCAGTGCAAATATCTCGTCATAGTCTATTACTTCCATCTGAGAGAAGTCGCGAGCGACAAAACGAACCTTATACTTTTCAGCACTTCCATCAACTGCATGCTTTATCTTGTAAAGCCATTTTGAAGTGACAACTGCTTTGTCCTGGGGTCTGGGGACCACACCCCAGACATCGTTTTTCATGATGGACTCATATTCCTCAGTCATAGCATCCTTCCATACTTGATGTTTAACAGTTTCTGCAAATTATGAAGGCTCATTTTGGATGATCATGCTTATGATGGTCAAGTATCCCTAATCCCTGGCCAGCTTCTTACTTTCCCGGAAAGTCCCTCTGGGTGCAATGTGTCCTTCAGCATCATCCAATGTCCCCCTAAGCCATGAAGGCCTCTTCCAAGAAGACGAAGGCTCTTGCGGAGGGGGATCAATAGGATCCATATGTTCTTCCACATCGAGCATCGTCTCATCTTCCTTTCCCTTCAATTCCCTAGTGTCAACTTCTTTATATCCCCTTTGAGTAGGAAGATTGTCAACTTTGCTAAGAGCCATCTCTTCGTCAAAGGTGACATCATGGCTAATCTCGATTTCACTTTGACCAACCACATAGATTCGATAGCCCTTAGTATTTTCGCTATAGCCCATGAAGATTCCTTTCTTTCCAGATGCACCCAATTTATTCCTTTTCTCCTTCGACACATTAAAATATACAAGATTTCCAAAAATTCTAAAATGAGATACGTCAGGTTTCTTACCAGTGAACATCTCTTCGGGAGTCTTGGAACCCAATGCTTGGTGAGGGCATCAGTTTTGCACATATATGGCGGTATTCACAGCTTCGACCCATAGAAACTTCGGAAGTCTTTGATCATGGAGCATAGCACGGACAGCTTCCACAATCATACGAGAATACTCTTGAGAGAATAGTCATCTGTAAAAGTGAGGTAATATAAATATCCTCCCAAGGAGTTCACAGGCATCATACCAGATATGTCTGAGTGAACCAACTGCAATATATCGGAGGTCTTGCTTTGGCTTGAGGCAAATGGTCCCCTTTTGAGCTTTCCTTCGGCACATCCCAGACATACTCCTTCTTG
Organism: Pinus tabuliformis; assembly: GCA_031772625.1. Classification (NCBI taxonomy): domain Eukaryota; kingdom Viridiplantae; phylum Streptophyta; class Pinopsida; order Pinales; family Pinaceae; genus Pinus; species Pinus tabuliformis. The sequence continues at coordinate 1,103,510,639 of CM062816.1, read as the reverse complement.
CTCTATTCGGAACTCAGGTATCCCTGTCACCATTTGTCTTGCGTTGGGTAGAGCTTTATAATAAAGGTGAGCAAACCTTCGATGCCATAGTTCGGACTGAAGTGATGTGTCAAAAGATATGACACCCAGTGGACTTCCTCCAACTTGATATAATGAATCGACTCAAAACCCAAGAGTGAAGGCTTCTTTAAAATTATTTTTCCATACACGTACCTTGCCATCGATGAACGTTACCTTGTAGCCTTTGTCTTCCATTGTCGAAACGGACACCAAGTTCTTTTTGAGATCAGGTACTGTTAAAATTGGCAACTAGGGCCAAACTCCATGTGGGTCGACTTATTTATGGCAGCTGATATTTTTATTGGATCCCTCTCATCAAGAGGTGTAGGTTTGATCTAAAGATCATCTGATTCTGATAAGTATTTATGGAGTTATGAATTTATTTTGATTATGGAATTATTATCAAGCCGACCAGCAACTTGTGTAGGCTCAGAAGCCAAATAGTCATGCCTATTCATCATCTACGTTTTAGTATAAATTGGCAAGGACTTGAAGTCATTTGGACACATATTCTTGATGTGATCTCCTCTTCACATCTTGGGTTTTTGGAGAAGGAGAGACACAAAAAGAATATGCTGGCCTAGTTAGATGATGCCCTAGCCTACACGTTGTTCAAGAAGCCCTAACACATCTTAACGCAGTTCTGTGATGGAGTCTCCTAGCCGCACTAAGGGAAGACATTCTTACAATGATCATGGAAACCTATACACAGTTCATGATGAGGATTCTATGCAGAAATGGAGGCCCTAATACGTTGTTACAAGTAGCTCTAGACGCAATCAATGGATGCCCTAATTTGCTGTCAAAGTGAGGCCTCAATACACTGTCCAGAAGCCTTGTACACAGGCCCTAATATGTTGTCCAAGAAACCTTATACACTGGTCATTGAGACACTAATACGTTGTTCACAGAAACACTTATGCACAGGTCCTGGAGATAATTACACGCAGATAATGGAGACACACTTATATGACGTTCATGGTTACCTTCATATGCTGGTTATACATGACATTTATACAGTCAACGTGATGCCCTAACACAGGGCAGAGATCTACACGCAGTGAAACTATATATGAACACAGCATAATCTATGTATTGGGTCAACATATGAAGCTGTAGTCAAACACAGCATTATCATATGTTTTGGGCTCTCGGCATACTTGAAGGGATGAAGCCGCAGTGGAAGAGACACATTATACGCATTCATGGATCTACGCAGTCATGGAAAGGTCCCAGGATCTAGTTGTTGTCATAATAGTGTCTAGCTACAATCGAAGAGTTCTGGCCGCAAAGGAAACCTGTAGCTGCCAAGAGGTATACCAATACGCTGTGAGAAGGTGTCATTAATTAAGGAGACCATTAACACAGCAAACCCTATACACAGCAAATAAAGGTATTGCGCGGAGGATTCTGGAACTATAGCCTAGTTGCTTTGCTAGGTTGCAAGCCATAGCAAGCAGCTAAGGCTGATATGTATATGAACTAAAGAATGATGCACATTAGTAAGGGCAGCATGATGTATGAGATTATATGCAGCATGATATATGAGATTATGGGCAGCATGATTTATGAGATCATGGGCAGCATAATGATATTATGAGCAGCATGATGATATGAGCATGGGCAGCATAATGATGCATGATGATATGAGCATGGGCAGCATGATGATGAATGAGATCATGAGCATGGGCAGCATGATGATGAATGAGACCATGGAAGATGCAGCATGATGAGTAGCATGAAGATGAGAGCAGCTCAGTCATCAATGTTCAACACATGTGACAGTATAGCCTGGTGTCACATGGTTATGTGTTGCAAATAAACGAAAGGCAGCACTGATCTCATGCAAATATCAAAAGTCAAAGTGTTGACTACTATTGTAATTGTACTATCTCTCTCTCTCTCTCTTTCTCTGCTGAACTTTGAAGAACATAAAAGAAGAATTGATCAAGGGTTTCCCACATTGTGGGGTTTGTCCTTGGCTAGTGCCACATCTTGTGTCCTCTTATCTTGGCTTGTCTTTTGCGATTTATATTTATGTTCTATTTGCAGTTTACTTTAATGTTGATGTGATTGTTAATCTGGAAAAGATAATGAGCTAACTGTGAAAATTGAAATAAATTGCTCTAGCATAGAACATACCTAAAATTAACATGGTATCAGAGTTGAGGTGAAGACAATGCCCAAGCAAGAGTGAAAGAGCAATAACTGAAGACAGTTGGGACAAGACAAAAGGATCAATGGGTTCCTCATCCCTCTTCTAATTCACTAAGGGTGAAGTCGAAGTAGAGAATATTATCAGAATGGCACAGCAGAATTTCTGATGGCCTACCTAAAGATCACTTCATTGGAAAGTTCGGATCTAAGGGTGGAAGGAAAGGCAGATGCCTTGGTTATAAGTTTAGCCCTTATGCGAAGGAGTGTCCGAATGGCAGAGATGCAGGTCATCAAGGACACGGCCAACTCTTCAAAGAAAGAAAGGAACCCCAGGTATGAAGAATCAAATGTTGTTTCTGATAAGATAAATAAGCGTTATCTTATATTGGCCCTCTCCTTCAGATTCTTTGGAAATCTAGCTCATTGATTGTAGTGCTTCAAGGCACTTCATCGGATAGAAGGGTGCACTCTCTAATTTGGTAGAGACGGAAACAACCGTGGGATTATACTTGGAGCCAATGCCACCTATCCCGAAAAGGATGTTGGGAATGTTATCCCTCAACTGAATGGGGGTAACTCAATTCATTTACAGAATCTCTTTTATGTACGTGATCGCAAGAAGAACCCAGTGTCCATTTTAGCAATGGAAGTCAAAGGTTACAGGCACTCATTAATGGAAAGGGATGCCTGAATTCAAAGAGAGCATGAAGGTACATGTCTGAAATGTACCGAAGGAAAATCTTATGAGGGGGAGCATTCCCCTCATGCAGTAGGTCCACAGGTTTGGAACAACCCAAGGAGTTTAAGATTGGTGATCAGGAATCTCACGTATGCAGGTGGAAGAAAGCCCTCTATGGCTTGAAGCAAAACACCTCGGGTGTAGTATGAGAGGATTGATAGTTGTCTCATAAAGCTGAGATTCACTAGGAGTGAAACCGATCCAAACCATTACTCGAAGGTTGTGGATGATAGACCTCTCATACCGGCACCTATATCTGACAGGTGCAGACCCTGTCATTTGTAGGAGACAGAGGGAGTTGGATTTCGAATGTGGAAAGATAAACTGCAAGCCCATGACTACCTCGAGGATCTTAACTTTCAGAAGTTATATGGTAGTGATGTCAGACCAGATTTGGGAAATGCCTCTAAGTTTCATAAACTCATTCGCATTGATGTTCTTAGTGAACCTCCATCCGGACATATGTGTTGCAGTTAGCATGGTGAGCTCATATTTGATTGAGCTTCACTGGATTGGTGCCTAGTATCTTCTGAGATATCTTCAGGGCACAATCTCTCATGGATTGAGATATACTGCCCCAAATATGAAACCACATGATTATTTGAATACTGAGTGGGCAGGCAGTGTCGAGGATCACTAGAGCACTTCTTAGTGCTGGTTCTCCTTAGGATCTGCTTCGATATCTTGGATCAGCGGGAAGCAGAAGTCAGTGGCTTTGAGCACAGCCGAGGCAGAGTATATTGCTACTAGCATGGCTACCTGAGAGGCAGTCTGGTTACAAAGCTCTTTAGTGAGCTATTTGGATACCACTATGTAGCAAGATGATTAGTTCTCCTGTGAGGTCTTGATGATGTGTTCTCCATGACGATTATGTAGCATGATGATTAGTTCTCCTGTGAGGTCTGGATGATGTGTTCTCCATGACGATTATGTAGCAGGATGATTAGTTCTCCCGTGAGGTCTGGATGATGTGTTCTCCATGATGATTATGTAGCAAGATGATTAGTTCTCCCGTGAGGTCTGGATGATGTGTTCTCCATGACGATTATGTAGCAAGATGATTAGCTCTCCTGTGAAGCATGGATGATGTGTTCTCCATGGCGATTGTGTAGCAGGATGATTAGCTCTCCTGTGAGGCATGGATGATGTGTTCTCCATGGCGATTGTGTAGAAGGATGAATAGTTCTCCTGTGAGGACAAGATTGATTAAGTTCTCCAGTCGAGGCATCCTACCCATGCAGTCTGGGACTCATGGGAATTACCTCTCATATGATCAATGAGCAGGGAAATGAGGATAGGGACCATAGTAGTACCGATGGACGCATCGTTGTATCTACCGTACTCCCTATACTATGATGACCTGTTGGACACAGATTGTCATTGATGTCAATATGGCAATATTCAAGAGGAGGAGACAGAGCATATCAGAGCCAAGAGGAGCAGACCATATCGGAGGAGCCACATATATCAGAGCAAGAGGAGCCATATCGGAGGAGTGCCAGAGCAAGAGGAGCCATCGGAGGAGCTATCGGAGCATATCGGAGCCAAGAGGAGCAGACCATATCGGAGGAGCCACATATATCAGAGCAAGAGGAGCCATATCGGAGGAGTGCCAGAGCAAGAGGAGCCATCGGAGGAGCTATCGGAGCATATCGGAGCAAGAGGAGCCATCGAAGGAGCAAATGAAGCAAACAGAGCCATATATGCCTCAGATAACATTATCGGGGGCTATTAGGGCAATGGAAACCCACATATGCATGTATTAATGCTATCGGGAGTGTTTGAGCGCCCAAAATCTACATATATGCATTTATAATAATCAAAGGCCTTTTTCCTTTTTAGCGGAAACAACACAAGTTAAATGTGTTTCGGCACATATGGACCCGATGGCATATATATATATATATATAAATCGGCGATCGGGGAATGGATAATGGAGGATATATATGCGATATACGCGATATATATATTTAGCGCTGACCGTCGGCGATCTGGAGAATGGAGGATGCGATAATGGACGCGATAGCGATCTACCGTCCGATCTGGCAATCGGCATATATATGCGCATCGGAGGAGTGGAGCCTTTCGGAACCGCCGAAGTGAAAGCTCCGAATTAACGGAGCCGAAATATTATGAAGCCAGTATAAAGTAGATCGGGTCCGGAAAGGGCCTTCAGCAGTGCAAAGTTCTGACTTCCGGAGCCGAGTCCCTTATCAAGTAGAGTGTAAAATCATATCGGGTCCGTAGAACTCTTGTATCGCATCGGAGCAGCGGAGGTAGCGATCGCCGAAATCATCCGAAGCCGAAATCATATTAGAGAGCAGCCTAAAGGGAGATCGGGTCTGCTAAACCTTCGCGTTACAAATCGCCGAAGCGAACCTGCCGATATCCCGGACCCGAATTCAATATAGAGACGGGAGAATAAGAAGGCATCGGGTCCGCGTTCCGTCAGAGGATCGGGACTATTGTTTACAGCGAGTGCCGATATACATCGGACCTGAAAACCAACATAGAAGGGAGTCTAAAAGGGCATCGGGTCCGCACCTCGTCGGAGGTCAGGACTTAAGAGTTACTGCGACCGCCGAAATCCGGACCCGCCAATAATTGTAAAGGCGGGTGCATAATAATTTAAGTCCGGCATTTGAATTAGAGCGGGGGTTTATAATGTTTTCCGTGTATTATATGATACATGGCCGCGGGGTTAAGGTATATATTAAAGCGCTCGGTGATGGTTGATGAAAGCGCTCGGTGATGGTTGATTAAAGGCTCGGTTGGTGGCTTCCGATGGTTGATAAAACGCTCGGGTGGTGGCTTCCGATGGGTGATTAAAACGCTCAGGTGGTGGCTTCCGATGGTTGATTAAAACGCTCGGGTGGTGGCTTCCGATGTGTGATTAAACGCCTCCGATAAAGCCTGTAAGGTATCAACCACAGGTCAAGGGCCGAGTTTTATTTAAGAAAGGGGAGTTTGGGTTTTTTCTACTCAGATTTTGGAACACTTGTATAGACAAAAGAAGCAAAGGAATGGAAGCCGAAGTGTCAAGCGATCAAGTGAGGAGGAAGCCAAAGAGCCAGCATGTAAGAGGAAACGAATGGACAGGGGCATGGAGCATATAAAAGCAGTAAAAACAGAGAACTGTAGCAGTTGTTCGTGAACGGTATAACCTGAGCATAAGATAGTGAAAGCAGCAGAAGAAAAGGGGGCAACAGAAGCAGTGGAAGCTGAAAAGAGCGCAGCAGCACACCAGTGTATACCAAAGAGGTTGGAGCCTCAGAATTGAACAGGATTGAAGTCCTTGGGATTTGGTGCTACTAAGTCCAAGATTGGTGTCTTGGCAAAATAGAGTTAGTGCTCAGGAGGTTGGAGCCTCACCAAAGTCCAAGTTGGAGCTTGGCAACCAATTGCGACAATCTATTTATTGTATTTATTTTACTGCACAGTTATATTAATAAAAGCATTTATTCCTGCTGTTCATTTTGTGTTCTGAACATATATGTTTTAACTAGTAAAACAATAGTGAGAAGAAAAAATACTGATTCACCCCCCTCTCAGTGTTTCCAACATGACCTTCATTGATCTGGGATCAATGATACTGGTCTAGGACCAGTTGTAGGAGTTGTACCTACTATGACGCTGACTTCGCATCAGTTGAGACTGGTCTGGGACCAATGGTACATTCGAGTCGATTGAGACTGGTCTGGGACCAGTGAGAGTGGTACATACTATGACGCTGACTACGGGTCAGTTGAGACTGGTCTAGGACCAATGGTACACACTCTAAGACTAATGATACTGGTCTGGGACCAATGGTAGGAGTGGTACCCACTATGATGCTGACTTTGGGTCAGTTGAGACTGGTCTGGGACTAGTGGTACACACTCTAAGACTAACTTCGGGTCAGTGGAGAATGGTATGAGACATTCTCGATCAATTCTTCTTCTTCATGGTTCAACAGAGCATAGCTTAGCAAAGTTGAGCAAAGCTAAGCAGAGCTGAGCAAAGTTGAGCAGAGCTAAGCAAAGCAGAGCAGAGCTAGCAGAGGTGAGCAGAGCATAGCAGAGCCAGCAGAGCTGAGCAGAGAAGAGCAGAGCCAGCAGAGCTGAGCAGTTGAGCAGAGCCAGCAGAGCTAGAGCAGTGCAGGGCACTGATGGCAGAGACAGTATAGTCGGACATATGGATCAGCGAATGGAGTTCTCCCTTGTTGAGAGGGAGTGTTAAAATTGGCAACTAGGGCCAAACTCTATGTGGGTCAGCTTATTTATGGCAGCTGATATTTTTATTGGATCCCTCTCATCGAGAGGTGTAGGATTGATCTAAAGATCATCCGATTCCGATAAGTATTTATGGAGTTATGAATTTATTTTGATTATGGAATTATTATCAAGCCGACCAGCAACTTGTGTAGGCTCAGAAGACCAATATTCATGCCTATTCATCATCTACATTTTAGTATAAATTGGCAAGGACTTGAAGTCATTTGCACACATATTCTTGATGTGATCTCCTCTCCACGTCTTGGGTTTTTGGAGAAGGAGATACACAAAAAGAATACGTTGGCCTAGTTAGATGATGCCCTAGCCTACACGTTGTTCAAGAAGCCCTAACACATCTGAACGCAGTTATGTAATGGAGTCTCCTAGCCACAGTAAGGGAAGACATTCTTACGATGATCATGGAAACCTATAGACCGTTCATGAAGAGGATCCTACGCAGAAATGTAGGCCCTAATACGCTATTCCAAGCAGCTCTAGACGCAGTGAATGGATGCTCTAATTTACTGTCAAAGTGAGGCCTCAATACGCTATCCAGAAGCCTTATAGGCAGGCCCTAATATGCTGTCCAAGAAACCTTATACGCTGGTCATTGAGACACTAATACACTGTTCATAGAAACACTTATGCACAGGTCCTGGAGATACTTACACGCAGATAATGGAGACACATTTATATGGTGTTCATGGTTACATTCATATGCTGGTTATACATGACATTTATACAGTCAACATGATGCCCTAACATCGGGCAAAGAGCTACACGCAGTTAGACTATATATGAACGCATCATAATCTATGTATTGGGTCAACATATGAAGTTGCAGTCAAACGCAGCATTATCATACGTTCTGGGCTCTCGGCATACTTGAAGGGATGAAGCCGCAGTGGAAGAGATGCATTATACGCATTCATGGATGTACGCAATCATGGAAAGGTCCCAGGATCTAACTGCTGCCATAATAGTGTCTAGCCACAGTCGAGGAGTTCTAGCCGCAAAGGAAACCTGTAGCTGCCAAGAAGTATACCAATACGCTCTGAGAACGTGTCATTAATCAAGGAGATCATTAACACAGCAAACCCTATACGCAGCAAATAAAGGGAATGCGTGGAGGATTCTGGAACTATAGCCTAGCTGCTTTGCTAGGCTGCAAGCCATAGCAAGTAGTTAATGCTGATATGTATATGAACTAAAGAATGATGCACATTAGTAAGGGCAACATGATGTATGAGATTATATGCAGCATGATATATGAGATTATGGGCAGCATGATGTATGAGATCATGGGCAGCATAATGATATTATGAGCAACATGATGATATGAGCATGGGTAGCATAATGATGCACGATGATATGAACATGGGCAGCATGATGATGAATGAGAGCATGAGCATGGGCAGCTTGATGATGAATAAGACCATGGAAGATGCAGCATGATGAGCAGCATGAAGATGAGAGCAGCTCAATCATCAATGTTCAACACATGTGACAATACAGCATGGTGTCACATGGTTATGTGTTGCAAATAAACGAAAGGCAACATTGATCTCATGCAGATATCAAAAGTCAAAGTGTTGACTTCTATTGTAAATGTACTATCTCTCTCTCTCTCTTTCTCTGCTGAACTTTGAAGAACATAAAAGAAGAATTGATCAAGGGTTTCCCCACATTGTGGGGTTTGTCCCTGGCTAGCGCCACATCTTGTGTCCTCTTGTCTTGGCTTTCCTTCTGCGATTTATATTTATCTTCTATCTGCAGTTTACTTTAATGCCAATGTGATTGCTAATCTGGAAGAGATAATGAGCTAACGGTGAAAATTGAAATAAATTGCTCTAGCATAGAACATACCTAAAATTAACATGGTATCGGAGCTGAGGTGAATACAATGCCCAAGCAAGAGTGAAAAAGCAATCGTCGAAGACAGTTGGGACAAGACAAAAGGATCAATGGGTTCCTCATCCCTCTTCTAATTCACTAAGGGTGAAGTCGAAGCAAAGAATATTATTAGAATGGCACAACAAAATTTCTGATGGCCTACCTAAAGATCACTTCATTGAAAAGTTCGGATGTAAGAGTGGAAGGAAAGGCAAATGCCTTCGTTATAAGTTTGGCCCTTATGCGAAGGAGTGTCTGAATGGCAGAGATGCAGGTCATCAAGGACACAACCAACTCTTCAGAGAAAGCAAGGAACCCCAGGTATGAAGAATCAAATGTTGTTTCTAATAGGATAAAGAAGCGTTATCTTATATTGGCCCTCTCCTTCAGATTCTTTGGGAATCTGGCTAATTGATTGTAGTGCTTCAAGGCACTTCATCGAATAGAAGGGTGCACTCTCTAATTTGGTAGAGACGGAAAGAACCTTGGGATTATAATTGGAGCCGATGCCACCTATCTCGAAAAGGATGTTGGGAATGTTATCCCTCAACTAAATGGGGGTAACTCAATTCATTTACAGAATCTCTTTTATGTACCTGATCGCAAGAAGAACCTGGTGTCCATTTTAGCAATGGAAGTCAAAGTTTACAGGGTGGCACTCATCGATGGAAAGGGATGCATGAATTCAAAAATAGCATGAATGTATATGTCTGAAATATACCGAAGGAAAATCTTATGAAGGGGACCATTCCCTCATGCAGCAGGTCCACAGGTTTTGAACAACCCGAGGAGTTTGAGATTGATGATCAGGAATCTCACGTATGCAGGTGGAAGAAAGCCCTCTATGGCTTGAAGCAAAACACCTCGGGCGTAGTATGAGAGGATTGATAGTTGTTTGATAAAGTTGAGATTCACTAGGAGTGAAACCGATCCAAACCATTACTCGAAGGTTGTGGATGATAGACCTCTCATACTATCACCTATGTCTAACAGTTGCAGACCCTCTCATTTGTAGGAGATGGAGGGATTTGGATTCCTAATGTTGAAAGATAAATTGCAAACCTGTGACTACCTCGAGGATCTTAACTTTCAGAAGTTATATGGTAGTGATGTCGGACCAGATTTAGGAAATGCCTCTAAGTTTCATAAACTCATTTGCGTTGATGTTCTTGGTGAACCTCCATCCGGACATATGTGTTGCAATGCATGGTGAGCTCATATTTGGTTGAGCTTCACTGGATTGGTGCCTAGTATCTTCTGAAATATCTTCAGGGCACAATCTCTCATGGATTGAGATACATTGCCCGAAATATGAAACCACATGATTATTCGAATACTAAGTGGGCAGGCAGTGTGGAGGATCACTAGAGCACTTTTCAATGCTGGTTCTCCTTAGGATCTGCTTTGATATCCTGGATGAGCAGGAAGCAGAAGTCAGTGGCTTTGAGCACCGTCGAGGCAGAGTATATTGCTGCTAGCATGGCTACCTAAGAGGCAGTCTGGTTACTTTGGATGCCACTATGTAGCAAGATGATTAGTTTTCCTGTGAGGTCTAGATGATGTGTTCTCCATGATGATTACGTAGCAAGATGATTAGTTCTCCTGTGAGGTGTCGATGATGTGTTCTCCATGATGATGATGTAGCAGGATGATTAGCTCTCCTGTGAGGCATGGATGATGTGTTCTCCGTGGCGATTTTGTAGCAGGATGATTAGTTCTCCTGTGAGGACAGGATTGATTAAGTTCTCCTGTCGAGGCATCCTACCCATGCAGTCTGGGACTCATGGGAAGTACCGCTCATCTGATCAATGAGCAGTGAAATGAGGATAGGGACCATAGTAGTACCGATGGACGCATCGTTGTATCTATCGTACTCCCTATGCTAGGATGACCTTCATTGATCTGGGATCAATGATACTAGTCTGGGACCAGTTGTAGGAGTTGTGCCTACTATGACGCTGACTTCGGGTAGGTTGAGACTAGTCTCGGACCAGTGGTACATACTCTGAGACTGACTTCGGGTCAGTGGAGGACTGGTCTGGGACTAGTGAGAGTGGTACATACTATGACGCTGACTTCAGGTCGGTTGAGACTGGTCTGGGACCAATGGTACACACTCTGAGACTAACGATACTGGTCTGGGACCAATGGTACACACTCTGAGACTAACGATACTGGTCTGGGACTAGTGGTAGGAGTGGTACCCACTATGATGCTGACTTTGGGTCAGTTGAGATTGATCTGGGACCAGTGGTACGCACTCTGAGACTGACTTCGGGTCAGTGGAGAATGGTATGAGACATTCTCGATCAATTCTTCTTCTTCATGGTTCAGCAGTGCAGAGCTGAGCAAAGTTGAGCAGAGCTAAGCAAAGCAGAGCTGAGCAGAGAAGAGCAGAGCCAGCAGAGCTGTGGAGAGCTGAGCAGAGCCAACAAAGCCAGCAGAGCTCAACAGAGTTGAGCATAGTTGAGCAGAGCTAAGTAGAGCAATGTAGGGCACTGATGGTAAAGACAGTATAGTCGGAAATATGGATCAGCGGATGGAATTCTCCCTAGTTGAGAGGAATGTTAAAATTGGTAACTAGGACCAAACTCCATGTGGGTCAGCTTATTTATGGCAGCTGATATTTTTGTTGGATCCCTCTCATCAAGAGGTGTAGGATTGATCTAAAGATCATCTGATTCCAATAAGTATTTATGGAGTTATGAATTTATTTTGATTATGGAATTATTATCAAGCCGACCAGCAACTTGTGTAGGCTCAGAAGCCCAATAGTCATGCCTATTCATCATATATGTTTTAGTATAAATTGGCAAGGACTTGAAGTCATTTGGACACATTCTTGATGTGATCTCCTCTCCACGTCTTGGGTTTTTGGAGAAGGAGAGACACAAAAAAAATACGTTGGCCTAGTTAGATGATGCCCTAGCCTACACGTTGTTCAAGAAGCCCTAACACATCTGAACGCAGTTCTGTAATGGAGTCTCCTAGCCGCAGTAAGGGAAGACATTCTTACGATGATCATGGAAACCTATACACAGTTCATGATGAGGATTCTACGCAGAAATGGAGGCCCTAATACGATGTTCCAAGCAGCTCTAAACACAGTCAATGGATGCCCTAATTTGTTGTCAAAGTGAGGCCTCAATATGTTGTCCAAAAGCCTTATATGCAGGCCCTAATATGCTATCCAGGAAACCTTATACGCGGGTCATTGAGGCACTAATACGTTGTTCATAGAAACACTTATGCATAGGTCTTGGTGTTAAATTGGCAACTAGGGCAAAACTTCATGTGGGTCATCTTATTCATGGCCGATAATATTTTTATTAAATTCCTCTCATCGAGAGGTGTAGGAGTGATATAAAGATCATCCAATTCCGATAAGTATTTATGGAGACATGAATTTATTTTGATTATGGAATTATTATCAAGCCGACCTACAACTCATGTAGGCTCAGAAACCCAACAGTCGCATCTATTCAAACATCATCAGTTGTGTATAAATACAAGAGGACTTTTCCTCATTTGCACTCACTCAGCTCATCATATCTCTCTCTCTCTCTCTCTCTCTACTATGCAGAAAAGAGTCTCTTCTCTACTGCGCAGAAAAGGGTCTCTCCCTCATACATGTGAAGCTCGAAGCTGCCGAAGCTGAAGCTACAACTGCAGAAGTAAAGATTGACCTACGTGGACTAGAAGATCTCCTCATCTGAACTGTGTTGTAGGTTCATCTGAACCTCCTCTGAAAGCTGCAACTTTTGGTGGTGGAATCAAGTAAATCCAATGGACGGTCTGCAAGATATGGACTGCCCTAGTTTGAAGTTGGAAGCTGCCAAAACTGAAGCTGCAACTGCAAAAGTAAAGTTTGACCTGGGTGAACTAGAAGATCTCCTCATCTGAACTACGTTGTAGGTTCATCTGAACCTCCTCTAGAAGCCACAACTTTTGGTGGTGGAATCTAGCCAATCCGGCGGTCGGTTTGTGAGATATCGTCTGCCCTAGTTTGATGATGAAGCTGTTAATGCTGATGTTGCTGATCTAGGGTTTGCTACTGCTGATATGAATCAGATTTATTGTACTATTTCTCTCTGCTGAATTATTGAAGATAAAAGAAGATTTGATCAAAGGGTTCCCCACACATTGTGGGGTTTGTCCCTGGCTAGCCACCACATGTTGTCTCTCTTGTCTTGGCTTGTTTTCTGTCGATCGTTTAATGTTCTATCTACACTTTACTTTATGTACATGTGATCGCTAATCTGTGGAATATAATAAGGAAAAAAAGTAAATTGTTATAAGCATAGAACATACCATAACTTAACATGGTATCATAGCTAAGGTGAAGACCAAGCCCGAGCAAGAGCAAGAGCAATCACTGAAGAGAAAATTGGCAAGGCTATCCTAAAGGAACGATGGGGTCTTCAACACTCTTTCCTGTCAAAGACAAGCTGCGTGAGAAAGCTGACTATCACAGATGGAAGATGTCCATCGATCTAACCCTTGAGGATCAAGGAGTGTTGGATCATGCGAGAGGCAATATTATTGAGCCTCCATCAAATGCACCTCATTCTGCCAAGAAAAAATGGAAGAACGGAGAAATTAAAACGAAGAAGATCATCCAGGACTCTTTCGACAAGCGCTTGGTGGCCTACATCTCTGAACTAGACACCTCCAAGGAAATCTACGATAGACTGGTGAGTTTATTTGAAGTTAATGATGCAAATCAAGTTGTTTCTTAGAAATAAGCTGAGGGAAATCAAGAAGGGTAAAGATGAGAGTATGCAAGCATACTTCTTAAGAATCACCGAGATCAAGAACAATCTCCTATCTATTGGGGAGACTATTACTGACAGAGAAATGGCACTCACAACTCTTGGAGGATTACCATCCGCATGGTACGTGTTCAGGACTACTCTTCTAAACAATAATATAATTCTTGGTTTCAAGGAATTAATGGCTAGATGCATTCAAGAAGAAACAAGGGTAGAAGAGCAAGAAATGCCCTTGCCTAAAGGTCCTCCTGCTGCCTTTGCTTCTCATGCTAACAAAAGAAATAATTCTGGGTCTAAACCAAAAGGAGAGGCTGGACCTAAGGGTGGAAGAAAAGGACGATGTGACATTTGCAATAAAGCAGGTCACTATGCAAGGGAATGTCCTGATAGAAAGGACTCTCACCGTGACGATGATCAAAAGTCCTCTCATGGCAATCAAAGGAATGGAAAATTCAATAGCAAAGGTAAGAGGAGAGCTGGGAATCAAGGAAGAGGACAACCATTCAAGAAGGCTAGAAATTCCAAGATGTATTAAATGCACCTGACCTCAAAAAGAACTTGGTGTCCATCTCGGCAATGGAAGACAAAGGCTACAAGTTAACCTTCAGCGATGGCAAGGTACGTGTATCGAAAAATAATGTTAAAGATGCCTTTACTCTTGGGTTTCATGTTATCAAGTCGATGAAAGTCAGGTAGGTGTCATGTCTTATGACACATCTCTTCAGTCCGAACTTTGGTATCGGAGGTTTGCCCCCCTTCTTTACAAAATGAGCCTTCATCATTCTCAGATGTCGTCAAGCATCAAGTATGGAAGGATGCTATGACCATCATGAAGAATGATGTCTGGGAAGTAGTTCCTAGACCCCAGGACAAGACAATTGTTACTTCAAAATGGTTTTACAAGATAAAGTTGCAGCAGATGGAAGTATGGAATAGTATAAGGCTCATTTTGTTGCTCGTGGCTTCTCCCAGAAGGAAGGTATCGACTATGATATTTGCACCTGTTTCCAGATATACGACCATCTGCTTGATCATAGTCCTTGTGGCTTCACAAGGATGGAACCTACATTAGATGGATGTCAAGACCGCATTCTTACACGGTTCGATCAAAGAAGAGGTCTATGTTGAGCAACCCGAAGGATTTGAGATTTATGATTGAAAATCTCATGTATGCAGGTTGAAGAAGGCTCTCTATGGGCAGATCCTAACCTTTACGTTAAGGTTGAAGATCATAAACCTCTCATACTGGTGTTGTATGTGGATGACCTCTTTCTAACAAGTGCAGACCCTCTCATTCTCAAATGTAAGAGGGAGTTGGCCTCTGAATTTGAAATGAAGAACCAAGGACTTGAAGTGTGGCAGAAGCCAAGGGAAATTTTCCTATCTCAAAGAAAATATGTGGTGAAGATTCTGAAAAGATTTGGTATGATGGACTGCAAGCCTGTGACTACCTCGAGGATCTTAACTTTCAGAAGTTATATGGTAGTGATGTCGGACCATATTTGGGAAATGCCTCTGAGTTTCAAAAACTCATTCGTGTTGATGTTCTTGGTGAACCTCCGTCCGAACATATGTTTTGCAATTAGCATTGTGAGCTCATATTTGGTTGAGCCTCACTAGATTGGTGCCAAGAATCTTCTAAGATGTCTTCAGGACACAATCTCTCATGGATTGAAATACACTGCTGGAAATATGAAACTGCATGATTATTCGAATGTTGATTAGGCAGGTAGTGTGGAGGATCACTGGAGCACTTTTAGTAAACTGTTATAAGCATAGAACATACCATAACTTAACACCTGGAGATACTTACACACAGATAATGGAGACACATTTATATGGTGTTCATGGTTACGTTCATATGCTAGTTATACATCACATTTATATAGTCAATGTGATGCCCTAACACAGGGCAAAGATCTACACGCAGTTAGACTATATATGAACGCAACATAATCTATGTATTGGGTCAACATATGAAGCTAAAGTCAAACGCAGCATTATCATACGTTCTGGGCTCTCGGCATACTTGAAGGGATGAAGCTGCAGTGGAAGAGACGCATTATACGCATTCATGGATCTACGCAATCATGGAAAGGTCCCAGGCTCTAGCTGCTATCATAATAGCATCTAGCCACAGTCGAAGAGTTCTGGCCACAAAGGAAACCTGTAGCTGCCAAGAGGTATACCAATACGCTGTGAGAAGGTGTCGTTAATCAAGGAGACCATTAACACAGCAAACCCTAGATGCAGCAAATAAAGGGATTGCGTGGAGGATTCTGGAACTATAGCCCAGCCGCTTTGCTAGGCTACAAGCCATAGCAAGCAGCTAAGGCTGATATGTATATGAACTAAAGAATGATGCACATTAGTAAGGGCAGCATGATGTATGAGATTATACACAGCATGATATATGAGATTATGGGCAGCATGATGTATGAGATCATGGGCAGCGTAATGATATTCTGAGCAACATGATGATATGAGCATGGGCAACATAATGATGCATGATGATATGAGCATGGGCAGCATGATGATGAATGAGATCATGAGCATGGGCAACTTGATGATGAATAAGACCATGGAAGATGCAGCATGATGAGCAGCATGAAGATGAGAGCAGCTTAGTCATCAATGTTCAACACATGTGACAGTACAGCATGGTGTCACATGGTTATGTGTTGCAAATAAACGAAAGGCAGCACTGATCTCATGCAGATATCAAAAGTCAAAGTGTTGACTTCTATTGTAAATGTACTCTCTCTCTCTCTCTTTCTCTGCTTAACTTTGAAGAACATAAAAGAAGAATTGATCAAGGGTTTCCCCACATTGTGGGGTTTGTCCCTGGCTAACGCCACATCTTGTGTCCTCTTGTCTTGGCTTGTCTTCTGCGATTTATATTTATGTTCTATCTACAGTTTACTTTAATGTTTGATGTGATTGCTAATCTGGAAAAGATAATGAGCTAACTGTGAAAATTGAAATAAATTGCTCTAGCATAGAACATACCTAAAATTAGCAGGTACATATAGGACTTCTTGCAAATGAATTGTATTACCCTGATTCAATTGAAGAGTGACATTCCCTACGCCTTTCACGGGATATTTTGCGTTGTCCCCAAGAACAATTTCCAGGTTGGTCTTCTTCTCTATCAAATTAGAGAGAGCTTCTTTGAAACCAATGAAGTGCTTTGAGGCAACACTATCAATAAGCCAATTTCCCAGCGAGTCCGGGGGAGCAGTAGTAGAGAGGGCCACTAGTAGACAATATTCATCTTGCTTATTGTTAACAACGTTAGATTCATACTTGGAGTTTCTTGCCTTCTTGAAGGGTTGTCCTCTTCCTTGATTTCCGACATTTCTTTTACCTCTGCCATTGGACCTAACATTCCTTTGATTGCCTTGAGAGTGATTTTGGTCATCGTCATGGCGTGAGTCCCTTTTAGCACGAAAAAAAAAGGTAGAGGGATTGCCTTTAAGTGCGGGCATTTCTTGCTCTTCCATCCTTGTTTCTTGCATACATCTAGCCATCAATTCCTCAAATCCTGGGATGACATTATTGTTGAGAAGAGTAGTCCTGAATATATACCATTCAAGTGGCAGTCCACCAAGAGTTGTGATAGTCATTTCCCGGTCAGGAACTACTTCCCCGATAGATAGGAGATCATTCTTGATCTCGGTGATCCTTAAGAAATATGCTTACATACTCTCATCTTTGCCCTTCTTAATTTCCTTCAGCTTATTTCTAAGGAACAAAACTTGATTTGCATCATTAACTTTAAATAAACTCACCAGTCTATCGTATATTTCCTTGGAGGTGGTCAGCTCGGAAACATAGGCCACCAAGCGCTTGTCGATAGAGTCCCAGATGATCTTCTTTACTTTGACTTCTCCCTTGGTCCACTTGCTTCTGGCAGCAGCGGATGCATTTGATGGAGGCGCAACAATATTGCCTCTCACATGGTCCAACACTTCCTGATCTTCTAAAGTCAGATTGAGAGACATCTTCCATCCGTGATAGTCAAACTTCTCACGGAGCTTGTCTTCGGTAGGGAAGAGTGTTGAGGACCCCATGTAGTTTTTAGGATAGCCTTGCCAACCTTCGGTGATTGCTCTTGCTCTTGCTCTTGCTTGGGCTTTCTCTTCACCTCAGCTTTGATACCATGTTAGATAATGGTATGTTCTATGTTTAGAGCAGTTTACTTCTTTTTCTTCTTATTAACCACTAATTAGCAATCACATATAGATTAAGTAAAGTGCAGATAGAACATTAAACGATTGACAGAAAACAAGCCAAGACAAGAGACACAAGATGTGGTGGCTAGCCAAGGAAAAACCCCAATGTGGGGAAACCCTTTGATCAAATCTTCTTTTATCTTCAATAGTTCAGCGAAGAGAAATAGTACAAAATTAGAATTTTGTAATTTTATATCAGCAGCAACAAACCCTAAATCAGCAACAACAAACTTAGTCAAATGTGATGAAATTGACCTCCAATATGCTTGGTCAACTTGCCAGTCAACTAGTCTTTGAACAGCCTGAAGAATCAGCCCTTAAACAGCCCCAAATACATAGTCAAATTGCAGTTGACTGAAGTCAACCTGCTGCCCCAAACTAGGGTAGTCAACGCTAGTCAAACCTGAGGTCAGATTGCCTCGATTTTTGTGCCAAAAAATGTTGTCTGCCTAAGAGAGGCAGCCACACCAAAACCGCACTCTTCTAAGGTCAACGTTGGTCAAAGAGACCTTCAGCAGCTTCTGCGTCCTTGCCCTACTACGTCCTCCTCCTTCCCACATGTGAGATGCTCCTTGTGTAACCCAAAGCTAAGGAGAGGGAGAGAAGAAATGAGTGAGATGAGATGATGAGAAAATGAATCAACCTCACTTGTATTTATATGATTCACTGGGCATGTGTGCCACACATTTAACTGTTGGCCGACCTTGACAATTTGTCAAGTAAATACAAATAAATTCATATCTCCATAAATACTTGTCAGAATTGGATGATCTTTAGATCAATCCTACACCTCTCGACAAGAGTAATCTAGGAAAAATATCAGTTGCC
The DNA here is from genome assembly GCA_031772625.1 of Pinus tabuliformis. NCBI lineage: Eukaryota > Viridiplantae > Streptophyta > Pinopsida > Pinales > Pinaceae > Pinus > Pinus tabuliformis. The sequence continues at coordinate 1,103,491,702 of CM062816.1, read as the reverse complement.
GTAAATAAGATGACCCACATGGAGTTTGGCCCTAGTTGCCAATTTTAACAATGCCACCATGAAGTGTCCACTTGGTTCCATGATTGGTAAGCTCATTTACTCAATTGCATTAATGTTTGGTTGTACTGGAAGGTGAAGGGACGCATTGGATCTTATACAGGATTGCAAGTGGGTCTTCGCCTAGGGTTCGGTCTCCCTATATGAGGTCTAAGCCCTCCATAGGGTCATACTGGCATTTGTAGGGTGAGCGTTGAGAGCCACGGGTCTCCACCATAGCAAAGAGCAGATTGCCACTTCATGAGATCCTTCACTTACACTATTGCTTGCTCGTGTTCCACCTTTTGGAATATGATGATGCACCTAGACCACCTTGCCCAGCCAGTTCCACTCTTGCACCACATACTTGGCAGTTGATCAAGAGCCCATATGAGGATGTATCTCACCCGCAAGGGGCAATGGGAGGGCGTGCACCATTCTTCTATCCCTTACAAATGGCATACAGCCATGTTCGATCCATTCGGAGACCCATGAGGATGTTTTGTGCCCCCATAGCCACTTGGGGACACCACTGGTTGTTTGTTTGGATATCAAGGGGCCAATCCCTTGATCACTATGTTTGGATCTCATTCATTCATATTGGCACCCATTGGACTCCATTAGGCCTCTTCAATGGCCCTTCGACCTATTGTATCTATTATTTTTCCCTCTTAGGAGGCTTATTGTTGTGATATGGAGCAATGTTGCACGAAGCGCCCCCCCCCCACGGTTCCAAGCCCCGAAGCGCATCCCGTACGGAAGCACCTAGGAAGCTTGGCCGGAAGCGCGCTTCCGAATTTTTTGCCGCTTCATGGAAATTCGGAAGTGTGGTATAGAAGCGTCGCTTCCGAAGCGCACTTCGTACGGCGCTTCGGGCATCGGAAGCGTGGCACTTCGAAGGAGGAAGCGTATGCTTCCCGTACGCTTCCGGAAAAGTGTTTAGAAAATCGTTTTTTTTTCAATTTTTTTTTATTTTAGGTGAGTTTGCTTGTTGGGGATGGGTCCACCTTGGGTTAGGGTGACGAATGAAGGCAAAAAAAATATAAATATAGCAGATGCTCCCTCATGGTAATGTTAAATTCTTAAAGTAAAAGTGACATTCTCCTTTATTTTTCATTTTCATCCTTTTACTTAAATTTTTAACATTACCATGAAATGACTCAGGATGTTTGAGAGTGGTTCCAGCCTCATTGGACTTCATATGGAGAAAATAGAATTTCATATCCTATTCAAAATTCAGCAGACTTCACAGTTTTCAGGAATTCAGGATCAATGGGATTGTGGCATTTCATTAGATTATATCAAGTATGAAGGTATGCGATTAGCATTTAATCAAGAGCACCAAGCCCTATATGTACCCTAGTGTTGGTGGTGTTAATTGTTGAACTCCTTTGTCACGCGGCACGCCCTTAGCAAAAAATTACCTTTCAATCAAGTCAAAATCATTGTCAAGCATGTTAAGCTTTTTCTACCATATTTTAAGTCTTGAATTAGGTAGTTTGATCAAAATTGCGCAATGTTGACTAATATCCCTAGCCAATCGAGGTAGAGGCAAAGGCTAGACAAGAGGAGAAGAATCTAGATTCTAGATGGTTGATGCATCTAAATGGTTGATGCTCGAATAATTAATCATTAATGTATAATGGATGTTATATCTATCTTGATTTATGCAAAAATATGCATGTTTTCATGTCTTCTACAATTAATTTGCTATTTGGGATGTTTGTTTTGAGTATAAATGCAAAAGAATATAAATATATATATATATAGCAGACGCTTCTGTGGACGCTTCGCTTCCTATATTTTTGGAAAATGACGCTTCCGCGTCCCTGCTTCCAAAAAACGCTTCCGCTTCGCCCCCAATTCGTGCAACATTGATATGGAGCTATCTTGGTGGGCTTGTCACCAAGGGATGTTAATTTTGCACATTATTTTATTAGTTGGGGCATTATTAGGTCTAATTAGGCAAATAGAACCTCTTAGGGAGGATATATTTGATGTGATGATCATTTACATTTGGATCATTGTTTCTTCTAGGAATTTCACTAGCCTTGTTGATGGACGAATTGGGAGCCTAATGCATTTCGATGCTTGGAAGGACTTATTTCTTATCTTGGATCTTCAATGTTTTTCTTTATTGGTGATTGGAAAATTTCGCTATTCTTGTAAATGACTTTACATTGTTTCTTTTTCATGTATTGCACTTGTATAATGTATGAAAGATTTTCGCTCATGAAGTTGGTGTAGATGCCTTAATGAAATGCAAAATTTGTTCGATCTTGTCTTTGTGAAGACCTTTTATATGTTTATGTTGAGTATAGTGATTGATTTTCCTAGGGGTATATGGTTTCTCATATTTCTCTCGATAAGTCACCAATTGCAGCACCTAAAGAAGTATAAACTTTCCTAATGACCTAGTTGTTGCCTATAGGCCATGCGAAGGTGCGAAGAGACTCCTTGATTGGGAATAAGCATCTCTAAACATTGAATTTCATTGACTCCATTTCTCTAGATAGGCTAACCATTGGCCTAGTCCTTGGTGATCACAAAACGAAAATCACTCTCACCTCCTTTCTTGTCTTTCTAAGCCCTTACCTAGAAGGCCATCTAGGGCATCACACAAATTTTGTTGTAACCATCAAAAATCGATGAAAATTGGTCTAGAGTTGCATTGGTGAGTCCTCTAGAGGTCCTCCAAATTTGAGGTTATTTCGATAGAGCAATCGCAAGATATCCCAATCCCTAGCCTGAAAATCATTTCCCTAGTTTCCTTGTGGTTAGTGGCTTCATTAAGGATCATTACATTGAACATTAAAGTTGAATCTTACCTCTTTGATCCTTTTCTACTCCCTCAATTGATCAAGTCCACCTGTTTGAAGTTTTACCCCACACCCTTGACCTCATTTGGGTCCACTAGGGCTTCTTTGTGCTCTCGCAACTTTGACACTATTGATTTGTGGTAGCATCGGATGTGCTCTAGCCATGAAAATTGGTGGAGAGGCTAAAGCACATGAAATCTCCAAAACCCATAAATTGTTTGGAGAAATTCCACCCAGATGAGGAGATATTAAAATAATTCATATTTTTAATGGGGTCCTAACTTCTAAGTATAAACTTAGGAAAATTAAAATATTAATGTGTATTAATATAATTCTGGGTTAGAAGGTTCCAAGAGACGAGAATCAAGCCAAATCTAATCTTAGCCGTTGATTAGGGAGTTAATCTCGGTCGCTGGAGACTCAACAGGAAAAGTATAAGAGGAGGCTTCAGGGTCAGTTGGAGGTACACCAAAATTGATCAGTTGGTTCAATTTTCTGGAGCAGGATTTGCTGAGAGAATCAAACCAGTGATTTGTTGCAACGAGGGGCAATTCGGCAGAAGGCCGAGAATACATAGCTGAGAGGCAGAGATAGTGCCAGAGAAACAGAACAGAGCTTGGGAAGGCTGACGCATGGGCAGTTGGCACTGACGCAGAGGCTGAGGAGGCCAACGTGGGTGACGCAGAGGGCCAGAGAGGGCTGATGCAGAGAGCCAAGTGGCTGACGGAGAGGCTAGTAGAGCTGACGCAGGGCCAAGAGGCAGCGCTGGAAATTTTCATGGGGCAGACTGGAGCTGAGAGGGTGACGTAGTCCCTGGAGAGTGATGCAGAGAAATGGAGAAGTTTGGAGAAGCTTTTGTTGTCCAGCTAAGGAGCTGTCGTAGTTGATGTGGGATCGATCATCCGGTGGGTGATCAGCTAGAATATCTATCGCCAAGGAGAGGTACTTCTGCCAAGGAAATTCTCTAAAGGGTGAGCCATTTCTGGCACCCTAGTTGTATTCAGAAAATGCACAATAATAAAACCCTCATATCTACTGCACCGGTTTTCCCGCATTGGGTTTTTCCGGGGACGATTGTCCAAAAATAACGGTGTCCCTTGTGTGATTGTCTCAGTTATTTCAATTGCTGATATGTATATGTGTTGAGGTTGTTTTTGTGTTTATTTCGTTATTTATATTTATAAATAACTTGTTAATGGAAAGAAAAAGTAGGAGATAATAAACCAGATAATGCAGTAGGAATTTCTGACGTGTCAGACTTAGAAATTTCACAAGGATTGCTTATAAACCCTATTCTTCTAGGATTCTTTGGCTTAGGGCATTCCATATCAATAGATACCCCTCAAACCTAGGTCTAAGTTTCCTTCTAGCCCTTCTTGGAGAGCCATCCATCTTGCTTCCAAAGCAAGCAATCCCTATCATTAAAGACTCTCTTTTGAATAGGCTTGGAAATCACTACCCTTGCACTATTGGCACATTCCTTCTAGTGACTTCCCTAATAACGAAACTCCTCCCATCGGTGAAAGTTCGTAAAGAGCGAGGAGCTTTAGCTGAGATGACAATGTGATATTGCTTCATTAATGCCACTTGACCTAGTAGTTGCTCTATAGGAACCCCTCTTAGGACCCCTGTTAGTTTGAGTTTCAGCGGCAACAATCACCTCAAACTCCATGAACTTGGGCTTGCCCGATGGCTAAATCAACTGGAAAATTTCTACACACTTCGAAGATCGATTATTAGCTTAAAAGGGGTTTAATTCACACAATTAGATTAGAAATCTAGAAATACCTGCCAGATCTACTAGCTTCAATGTGTTTACTCTAGCCCAATACCTAAAGCAAGATACCTGTGCTTATAGATAATCCAACCACTGGCTATGAAACAATAATATTCAGTTAAAGAACAAAATTAGAGCATTAAACCCATTCAGCACATACCATGAATCATCAAGAGAGAAACACCTTGAATTGAAACCCCAAAGACTTTTATTAAAAGTATTCCAGCAGAACTTAGCTCAGTACAAAAAAATAAATTTCAACCGAGTTGAAGTTACCATGAGGAGTTGAAGTTAAAATGAGAGGGATCAACCCATCCAAGTGGAAATAGCAGCTAGTTGCATCGATCCATGGCTTGATCCTTGTTCAAAAAATTCGATCCCTTGATTAGCTGGCACAAATCTCCAAAAAATTCTATCTTCCTTGTTCATTGTGTTCAAGGATCAAAATTTGACTTCTGGACAACTAGAGGACCTTCAAAAAATAGAATATCATTACTTGTTCCAAATAATTCACTTCTTGCCCCAAAAAATCTGATTTGTTGGAAAATAGTCTTCTCTAGCCCAACGAATTTCTGGACTGGTCCCTTGTGCCTAAAAATGAGGCTTTTTATTTTTCACTTGAATATTTTCCTTTGAAATAGCCTCAAATAATTTTTGAATAATTTTCCCACTTGGAGGGTAATTATTTTTTCCCTTCAGTTTATTTTGTGACAATTTATGGCTAATTTTAATTTTATTTTTGCTAGAAAATAAAATTATTAGACTCAAGAGGGGATTAAACATTTTTCCACCCTCTAAGTGTATCTAAAAATTATTTTGGTAATGGTGTTCTAATTATAAGGAACCATTCACCAAAAATATTCCTAGATAACACTTTTACATCAAGATACAAAAAAATCAACGCTTATAAGGGGAAAATACACAGAGTCGAACTCTTAAGACTCAACCAAATTCTGCGACTCAAGACACATGATCTAGTATGATAAAAATACATAGACTCAATTCACACAAGGACTCACCTAAGACCTTGTCAATGAGTTCCACCCTAGCTTTGAGGTATATCTAGGAGAAAAACTCTGCCAATTATCCATGTTTACAAACACAAATAATTTGATGAGGATAAAAAACTCCCAAGAGTGAAACCCTTTTAAAAGAATCATAGGCTAACCTAGGTGTTGTTACATAGCCTAATAGTCACACTATAATCATTTTTACAATACAAAGGCAGAATTTGGGATTACAATGATGATATTGACACAAAAATTTGTATTTCACTGCTTTACATTCTGCTTCTTGGATTGTTGACATGTGCATGGTCAACACCACTACAAGTCATGAAGCAACTAAATCTAAACATTACCCACAAGTATAAGAATGCATGCGGTTTCAATTCTATATCCATTCATGTTGAGGGACTCATCAAGGATCTCAAGGTTGCATTAGCCATGAATAAGGACACATCTTTGCTAATGGTTGTTGTAGTTATTAACATACCAAATGTCTGGGGAATGATGTTGTCTAGAAAATGGGGTGCTACTGTAGGTGGTCAAATTCAAATGGACTTATCTTATGCCACTATTCCGTAGCTCGATGGAACCCCATTCATTCCTTACAAGGAGCTCTTATTTCTGATTCATTGTAATATCCCCGATTTCTTAAGTACTAAGGGGACCACCCAATTTTGGCACAATTTTGGCATTGGCATCATTTTTGGTAATTAAACTTAGGAGAAGGGGAAGAATTAAAATTTTGGAGGGTTGTGGGACCACCCACAAGGCATACGCACCCCTTGTGTTGGAAAATCAAGAGACTTGCATATTATAACTATTTTCCTTAGCTTGATAATTATTTGTGATGTTAAATGTTCTTTTATTACTCCTTTAATTATGTTCATCAAGCAATTACCAAAACAAGAAACTCACAAAGAGACAGAGTACACAAGATATAGGCTCCAAGGCCAAGGCAAAACCCATCCAATGGGAAAACCTAGAAAATGCTTCTCTTCTTCCTTAAAATGTGCTTACAAAAAATATTTCCAAGTGTTGATTTGGGGTAGCATCGGATATGCTCTAGCCATGAAAATTGGTGGAGAGGCTAAAGCACATGATATCTCCAAAACCCGGATATGGTTTGGACAGATTGTACCCGATTTGGGAGATATTAAAATAATTAATATTTGTAATGGAGTTCCTAAGTCTAAAATTAGGAAAAATAAAATATTAATGGGTTTTAATATAAAACTGGGTTAGAAGGTTCCAAAATTCATGGATCAAGCCAAATCTAATCTTAGTCATTGATTAGAGATTTAATCTCGGTCGTTGATGGACCAACGAGAAAAGTATAAGAAGAGGCTTAAGGGTCAGTTGGAGAATATACTGAGGGAGACCAGTTAGTTCGATTTCTGGAGCGGGGTTAGTTGAGAAATTCGAACTAGTGGTCTGGAGAGCAGCAGGAGGCAGTGAGTACGGAACAGAGAGTCAGGAACAGCATCAGAAGATAGGTGAATAGGTTGGAGAGGCAGACGCAGAGGTAGCAGACTGCGCAGTCACTGGAGGGCCTACGTGGGTGACGCAGAGAAGCCCAGTGCTAACGCAGAGAGGCAAGGGCTGACGCAGAGGGTCTGGGAGCTACGTAGAGTTCAGCCAAGCTGACACTGAGACTGGGAGAAGTGCTAGAGAATTTTCTCTCTTTTGGGTAAGCCAGTTTGGCACCCAGTTCTACTAAAGAATTGTTGAATAATAAAATCCTCCCTTGCTGCACCGGTTTTCCCACATTGGGTTTTTCTGGGGACTGTTGTCCAAAATATCTGTTTCGATGTGTTAATTCTTGTGCATGTGTTTGTTTCTATATTATGGTGTGATATCTACAGCAGAATTTATTTTAATGTTTACTGAAGGATTTTCATGAATAACTTATTGGGAAAATAAATAGGTAAAATAAATCAGTTGTTGCAGTGACAGAATTTTCACATGGTATCAGAGCAAGTAATCAGAGACAGGAAGGGAAAATCAATTATGGGTCGAGACCATAATGCAGAGGAATCTACGTAAGGAGACTCGCACAGATTTTCAGAAAATTGCACAAGAGAAAGTGATTTCGATTTCTCTATGTTGGCTTCCATGCTGGAAGAAGAAGTCGCTTGTGTGACTAGCTCTACATCATCAGAGGTGTGGTATATAGACAGTGGAGCCTCTTGGCATATGACGGGAATCTGGGAATGTTTCTCAGATTATCGGGAGGAGAAGATGAACTTTCAGATCACCATGGGGAACAAGGCAAAGTGTACTCCAGTAGGGAGGGGTAACATAGTTTTTCAAACAGAATCCATTGTGCTGCATGTACCAAGATTGGGGATGAATTTACTTTCCGTGTCGCAACTTCAAGGCAAAGGCTATGACGTTTTCTTCATCAAGGAGAAAGTATACGTCAAACACCCGAGATGGAAAAAGAAAGTGAAAATCAGGATCAAAAGTAACGGGTTATACAGACTACAACTAGAATCACCAATGGCACTAATAGGCAGTCATGGAGACAAGGATTTGAACGAACTATGGCACAGAAGAATGGGACATTTGCACCATGGGGCTCTGAGAATTCTCAGGAGCATTGTAACAGGAGCTCCGGATCTTAGTACGGAACGAGATGATGTATGCAGAGGATGTGCTCTAGTAAAGTATGCCAAAGCAGCATTTTCTAGAAGTAAAAACAGGGCCAAGAGTGTACTAGGATTGATACACTCAGATATCTACGAACCATGTCCACTAAAACCCTTAGTGGTGCCGAGTACTTCCTCACCTTCATTGATGACCACTCAAGGAAAACTTGGATTTATTTTCTGAAAACCAAGGACAAGGTTTTTTGTCGATTCAAAGAGTTCAAGGCTCTAGTGGAGAATCTAACTAGGAAGAAAATAAAAGTTTTGCGCTCAAATAATGGTGGAGAGATGTCGATAAGGACTTCACTTATTTTTGCACTAAGGAGGGCATCAGAAGAGAGTGGATAGCTCCTTACAATCTAGAGCATAATGGAGTAGCACAAAGAAAGAACAGGACTATTGTATAAGCAGCTAGGGCCATGATGTATGATCAGGATATGTCAAAATTCTTGTGGGCAGAAGCATGCAACACAGCAGTCTATGTTCAGAATAGAACTCCTCATCGGGCATTGGGCAAGGTTACTCCAGAGAAAGTCTTATCAGGGAAGACGCCAAAGTTAGTCATTTTAGGATATTTGGGAGCTTAGCATATTGCTGCATACCCAAGGAAAAGAGGAAGAAGTTGGATCAAACTGTGGAGAAAGGATATCTAGTGGGATATAGCGAGAACGCTAAGGCATACAAAATCTATCTTCCGAGGAACAGGAAGGTAGTAGTTCGATGAGATGTGAAGTTCATTGAGGACTAGGCTTTCAGAAAATCTCGAGAAATGCCTTCCGAGGAGCAGTCAAAATAAGAACCGTTGGTCAAACCTCTTCAACCAACGAAAGAAAAGAATTCTTCCTCGGGTCAGGAAGAATCACAGGATGAGGAGGAGCTAACAGAAGCAACTACTGGCAGGGGAAGAACAAGCAGGGAACTTCGTCAGATTCTGCAAGATGTAGAGGACTTCATCAGTGCGCCAAGGAACAATAAGAGGGATCGAAAACAACCAAATAGATATCAAGCATTAGTAGCTCAGGTTGGGGAGCCTGCTAGTTTTTAGGAGGCAACTCAACATCAGGTTTGGCTGGATGTGATAGTAGAGGAGTACAACTCCATAATGGTGAACGATGTCTGGGAGGTATTGCCAAGGCCTCAAAACAGATCAGTGGTAGGTTGGAGATGAATCTACAAGATCAAATACGCTACAAACGGCAATGTTGAGAAATACAAAGCCAGGTTTGTGGCTAAGGGGTATGCTCAAAAGGAAGGAATTGACTATGAAGAGACCTTCACCCCGGTAGCCAGGTATACATCTATTAGAACCGTGATATCTCTTGCAGCACAGATGGGGTGGCAGATTCATCATATGGATGTCAAAACGGCATTTCTGAACGGAGTGATAGAAAAAGAGGTATACATTGAACAATCAGAAGGCTTTGAGACACATGACAAGAAATATCATGTATGCAAATTAAAGAAAGCCTTGTATGGGTTGAAACAGGCACCTAGAGCATGGTATGGTCGAATCGATGGCTACTTGTAGAAAATGGGATTTGCCAAGAGTGACGCGGATCCAAATCTCTACTATTTGGTTGTAGAGAATGAGCCTCTAATCTTAGTATTATATGTGGATGATCTCTTCTTGACAGAATCATCCAAGCTCATAGGGGACTGCAAGAAGAATCTAGCCACGGAATTCGACATGAAGGATTTGGGGCGAATGCATTATTTCTTGGGGTTGGAAGTTTGGCAGCGAAAAGGAGGAGATCCTCCTTGGGCAAGGGAGATATGCTACAGAAATCCTGATGAGATTCAAGATGGAGAACTGTAGACCCATGGCTACTCCAATGATAACCCACTGGAAGAAGATTGATGCATCAGAAGACAAGGATGTTGATCCCACCCTATACAGGCAGCTCATAGGGTCCCTGATGTACCTGGTCAATACCAGACCAGACATTTGCTATGTTGTCAACACCCACAGTTAGTTCATGGTGGAGCCGAAGAGGGCGCACTGGGCAGCAGCGAAACATGTTCTCAGGTATTTACAGGGAACAGTCGATTATGGACTCTTGTACACCAAGAGTAAGGATATCAGTTTGAGTGGGTTTAATGATGCAGATTGAGCAGGAAGTTCAGTGGATCAGAAAAGTACCTCTGGGTACTGTTTCAACACTGGATCAGGAATGACCTCTTGGTGCAGTAGGAAACAGAAATTTGTGGCTCTGAGCTCAGCTGATGCAGAATATATGGCTACGAGCACAGCTTCGTGTGAGGCCATATGGCTTAGAAAATTGCTTTTGAACCAATTCAGAAGAAAGATGGAGGCGACTAGGATCATGTGTGATAATCAGAGTTGCATCAAACTCTCTAAGAATCCAGTGTTTCATGATCGGTCAAAGCATATTGATATCTGATGTCACTTTGTCAGAGACTGTGTCCAACGAGGAGTTGTACAGTTGAGCTACACTCCTACAGGAGAACAGGTGGCAAACATCCTCACCAAGGCACTTGGAAGAATAAAGTTTTATTACTTCAGGGAAAATATGGGAATGATGAAGAATCCATTTTAGTAGCAGAAATGGGGGTGGTGTTTTCGTGTAGTAGCAGTCAGCAGTAGCATGATGCAGCATGATGAGAGGGGATGCAATGTAGATGCAATACTGGGAGGATAGAACAGTAGCAGCACAGATGCAAAAGGAGCTATCATACGGACGCAATAGTGGCAGAGGCAGAGCCATGGGCAGCAGTACAAGATGCAGCAGTGCAAAGGATGTTGGGCGGGGAGGCCTAGCATCAGCACAGATACCAGTGCCGGATAATCAGAGTGATACCCAGTGAGGAGTATTACTAGAGCACAGTCCTCGCTAAGGAGTGTTGATTTGGGGTAGCATCGGATGTGCTCTAGCCATGAAAATTGGTGGAGAGTCTAAAGCACGTGAGATCTCCAAGACCCAGAAATGGTTTGGACATATTGTACCCGATTTGGGAGATATTAAAATAATTAATATTTTTAATGGAGTTTCTAAGTCTAAACTTAGGAAAAATAAAATATTAATGGGTTTTAATATAAAATTGTGTTAGAAGGTTCCAAAAGTCATGGATCAAGCCAAATCTAATCTTAGCCGTTGATTAGAGATTTAATCTCAATCTTTGATGGACCAACCAGAAAAGTATAAGAAGAGGCTTGAGGGTCAATTGGAGAATATACTGAGGGAGACCAGTCAGTTTGATTTCTGGAGCAGGGTTAGCTAAGAAATTCGAACTAGTGGTCTAGAGAGTAGCAGGAGGCAGCAAGTACAGAACAGAGAGTCGAGAACAGCACCAGAAGATCAGCGAAGAGGTTGGAGAGGCAGACGCAGAACCTCTCAGGCACAAGCTAAGGCTTGTTGATAAATTCTCCCTGGTTGAGAGGGAGGGAGCATGGATTTCTCCTCTCAGGTTGAGAGGGAGTAAGGTTGGAATTGTTTCTCCCTATGTCATGTACTAGGCCAGGACTAACAGTTGTAAGTCTAGTGCATGCATCACAAATAGAGAGAATGATGATTTGAATTAGCATGGTTCTCCTTGTGTCAGGTACTATGACGTATTAGGACTGATATCCTAAGTCAAGTACATGGACATGGATACGGAGAATGATAGATTGGATAAGCATCTTGGACAAACATTCTTGAGTCATGTACTGTGATGGATTCGGATGGAGATCCTAAGTAAACTACATGGACTTGGATAAGATTGGTCTGATGGACAGACATTTCTTTGAGGGAAATGGTATCCTAGGTGGAGTATGTACATAGAATGCCTCACATAATTGTGCTCTGATCTTGTGAGAGATAGAGTGTACCTGTCAAGGCCTTGGTAATGTGACAATGTTGGTTATGATGATACTTTGATGCTTATCAATCTGGATCCCTTCTTATGAGAATATTTCAACTTGAGATAGCCCTGTTGAGTCATTATGAATACCTCCCTAGTTAAGAAAGAGTGTTGGAAAAGTAACTAGGTTTGGTTTTCATATTAATTTGTATTTTATGTAAATGAAAAAGAATTTTATTTGTTTCAAGCATGAGTTTCATGCTCAATTCTAGAGTAAGCATGTTCTTCATGCTTTTAGGGATTAATTAAGTCAAAGTCCATCTGGACTCTCTGCAAGAAAAGGAAAAGATATTATTTATAAAAAAAAAAGACCAAGAAAAGGAAAAGAAATTATCTTTAAAAAAGACCAAGAAAAGGAAAAGAAATTATTTAAAAAAAAAAAAAAACAGAAAAAAGAGTCAAATAGTCATCCATAAAAAGACCAGGTTGGCCCTCCAGTTAGTCAAGTCGGCCTACTGATCAAATGTGACACTTCATAGTAACGAACAACTATATAGGCGTGATTCCTCCACCAAAAGGACATAAGTTTGGTTGATGTTCTGAAGAAGTATGTGAGTTGCAGCGGCAAGGATATGCGGAGTTTTCCATGGAAGGATGTGCGAGTTCTCTGAAGCTTTGTGACAAGGCCAAAAATCTAAAGTAGTCTGTAATTTTTGTGACAGAACTGAAAATCTGAAGAAGTCTACAATTACTGACAGGAACAGAGTTTGAAGAAGCTTGATTTTGACTGTAACTCAGAAGGAGGGCTGACTTGGGGATCTTATGGAGGAAGCTGTCTTGGCCTGGTGTGGAGCCTATATCTTGTGTTCTTTGTGACTTTGTGATCTTCATGTTTTGCTAATTGCTTGATGAAGAAGTAAAACTAAATAATAAAAAGCCAACAAAATATCACAAGTAATTATCATGTAAGGAGAATCAATTAATAATAGACAAACTCATTGATTTTCCAGCACTTTCCAAACAACTTACTCTCTTTGTGTACCTGATCAAGAACCTCACCTTGACAGTTGCTATTGGACAAAAATTCAAGAAAGTAGGAAAATGTCTTAAAGTTTAAATTCAAATACAGGAACCAGAACTACAAATAGAACTCCACACTCTACCGCTCAAAGAGATGGATATAGTGCCAGGTGCAACATAATTGATGCAATTGGGAAGTCATACCACAAAACTTGAAGAGCAGTTCATGGAGTTTAATCGACAAGGTCAACAGTAAAAATTATATGATTTTGAAGCTTCCACTCTCAAGAAAGATGCAACAATATACAGGGAACCTCACCACACTCAAAGCATGAACAAAGCCAAACCCATAAAAATATATAAACATCATTCCATAGAAACATGCTCTACTAGAGAGAGCCATATTTACTATGCTTTGAGAACAAAGCATTCCTTAAGAGGACAGAAACGTTACAAACATAATAATATAATACATAATGATAAGTTAATTAGTTAATGAAAGATGTGTCTTATCAAAAAGATATGTCCATTAGTATGAAAAGGCACCCCGCCTAAGTATTTATAGCGCGGAACCTCATTGTAGTATTCATCATGATTTATATTATCAATCATTTATCCATCAATACATTTATATATCTATAAAATAATTCTATCTTTGAAACAGAAATAGGGACTGTTCATTATATCAACTCTCTATGATAGACACACTTAACTTAGCTAATCATATGATAAGTTCCATGTGGATTTAATCGAGTGGATTCAATCATGTTCCTAACTAAACTTGTAGACGAGGTAAATATTACATATATACACATCACATATTGAAAGCCAATAATCCTCTACCCTTCAGCACTATGTATATTTCCAAGGATCAAGACTAGAAGAAAAATGTGGTCTTGATGAATACAAAAATTTGATAAAATGATTTGCTTAAAACCAAATATTAAGAACAAATACTAGCATGAGAATTACATAAAGATATAAAGGAAACAATTAAATGGCATACCCAATATCTTTACCATCAACCAATGGTCGAACAAGTAACTGTCCACTTCTTGCGCGAATCATCTGTCATCCATAATAATAAATAATGATACATGACCACAAAAGTAAAATTCTAAGTTAGCCAAAGTCTCATTTACAAACATGAATGATCATCATTCACTTCCTACAACCAAATCACTTATGATGAAAAACATTACTCTTCAGTTAACAATAGCAACAACTATAATAACAAAAGCATTGCAACTAAAATTTCATTCCATTTGCATAGAAACACATCACATAATGTAGTGATAATAGAAAGAAAATAATACTCATTGTTATGTATCTTCCTCATAATGTCACTTATTATCCTCTTCTAATAACTTTCGCAAGTGCCACATATGCTTCTCCCTTATCTTTTTTCCTCCTATTTAGGATAACTCTCTTATTAGCATCTTCCATTCTTCTTCTTAACACTATTATTGTTGAAAAATGTAACTAGGTTCAGTCTTCATAATGACATGTGTAATCATGGTTTTATGTAATTGATGAAAAGAAGGAAAATAAAATTATTTTGTAATGCTTGAGTCATGGGTTTCATGCTCGAGGAATTTTATTTTAGATAAGGCTCCCATTTTGAGCCTTTAGGGTTGGTCATCATGTCATAAAGTCTATTGAGTAAATGTCAAAGTTTGAAGACCCATTTGGGCATATTATTGATTGTAAAAAGCAAAGTTAATTGTATCAAAAACCCTCCAAGACCTTGTCACAAGCTCTCTCTCATGTCAACCTAAAAAAAAGAAAAAAATGCTTCTGGGATGGCAAGTCGGCTTATTTCTATAGGCAGATCACTATATATTGAAGTATCTCGGCCTCCATTTGGACATTCACTCGACCAAGCAACAAAGAGAGAAATAGAAGTGCGAAGATCTCAAGAAGAGTCCTATCACCAAGCGAAGAAAGGAAGATCATCACTGAGATTGTTTTTCTTATCTATTCTTTGGGCTAACACCTCCACACGTTTGAGGATCTAGTGCTATCTACAGCAAGAAGGACCGAAATATCACATTCATATTGAGAGGGCAGATTTAGGGAGAAAAACAAGGTGATTCTCAAGCCAAGTTGAAGGAGAAAGAGTCTCCATCTAAAGCGAAGGGAATCAAGGTGTTATTCTCTCTCACATGCCACATCTAGGGTTTCTGAAGTAGGGCCAAGAGTTGCAGATCTGAACCAAGGGACTGAAATCTGAAGGATAGTCGAGATAGTGGGAGAAGGAGGAAGTTTGACCATCGTTGACTCAAGGAAGAAATCAAACTAAGAAGGCTTGTGACTTGGTCTTGGAGAGGTTGCTGTGTCAAGGGTCTTGGTCTTGGTATTTGTCAATTGGAGTCTCTATAAGAAGAAGAATTCATTTGGGTTTTCCTCTCAAGTTGGAGAGGTTTTGGCCCTAGCTGATCACCTACATTTTGTGTCTCTTGTCTCTTTATTGTTTATGCTTTGGTAGTTGTTTGATGAAGAACAATGTCATGTCCCCATTTTTATTCTTCTTCATAGCACAGCCAGGGTGGATTTCCAGGGCAGGGGATGGCCAGGTTCGTGGAGCAGGTTATGTCATCAGGGGCCCCGATGGAGTTTTAAGGAGTTTCTATGAGGTCCAACGACAATCGCTTGGTATATTCCATCATCCGCACAGTTTGCCTTTCATTCCAACGCATTCCAACAACTTTCAGAAAACTGAGTTATTAGTGGGCTTGACTCAATTAATTATGCTTAAGGTGGAATTCCGGGAGGAATACGTGGCAGAACTGTTGAAATTTCTAAGTCTAACACGTTATAAATCCCTACTGCATTATCTGGTTATTTCATCTACTTGTTTATTCCTTAACAAGTTATTTATACTTATAAATAGTGAAAATAAACACAAATGCAGCCTTAAGTCATATACAGATCAGTGACTGAAATACTAGACAAACACACAAGGAACACCATTATTTTTGGACAACATGTCCCCAGAAAAACCCAATGCAGGAAAACTGGTGCAGCAGTACTAAGGGTTTTATTATTATGCAGATTTCTTGAGTACAACTAGGGTGCCAAACCGGCTCACCCAACAGAGATTTTTACACGGTAGTAATACCTCTTCTCGAAGACAGATATTCCGCTTCTTAGCACTAGTCTGCCCCACGAAAATCCTTTCGGCGCTTCTCCAAGGCTCTATGTCAGCCCTACTAGCCTCTGCATCAGCCTTCTACCTCTCTATGTCATCTCTATGGCCTTATGCGTCACCCACGCAGGCCCCTCAGCCTATGTGCAGTCTCTAGCTACCTCTGCGTGGCTCCTGCTTCCTCTGTGTAGCTATGGTTGCCCCTGCATCAGCCTCTTTAGTCACTGTGCTGACCCTCAGGCACTATCTCTGCCTCTCTACTATGTACTCACTGCCCCTCGCTACAACAGATCACTTATTCGAGATTGCTGACTAGGAAGCAAGAAGAAATGTTGACTAGTCCAGGAAGCAAGCAACGAATAAGTGCCAAGAAGCAAGCAACGAAGAAGTGCCCCCACAAGGAGCATAAGGTAGTTGACCAATCTATCCATGAAGAAGCAAATGAAGAAAGAGATCAAGCATGTGAAGAACACCATGATCACAAAGAATCGCTATCTGACAAAGAACCATTGAAGATATCTCCTGAAAGAAGGCAAGACAACTCTGACAAAGGAAGGACCCTTGACACCTATGAAGGCCTTGGAGATATAAAAGATGCAAATAATTGATTCTACTCTATGAAAATGTCATGATGAAGAAGCCATCCAACAAAAGCACAATTTTATGTTGAAGCAATAATAGGATGAAGTCATGATGGGCTACTAGGTCAAAGCATGTAAACAAGCAAGTACAATATTGTATCCAAGAGAAGTGTATTCTGAAGCATGGACAGGTGACAAAGGAGTAGCCATATGACAAGAAAACTTGATGTATAACAAGAAAGCCACTTTCCATGAAGGAAGCAATGACATGACAAACCAAGAAGGAAAGTGATCGATCAGTGGTGCCCTACCTAGAAGAAGTTCGAACAAAGACTTTATGACATCAAAGAAAGGAAGGAGATCAAGCAGTTGAAGGACCCACAAAGAAGAAGTTGCTTTTGAATGAAAGAGTCCCTGGTTAAGAGGGAGCTTTGACAGTCCCTAATCAAAAGGGAGTTTTGGATCACCCCTAATTACAAAGGAGTGACAATTGTGTTTTTCCATTTCATGGGTCATGCACTAGACCACGACTAACAACAGTAAGTCTAGATGAATGCCATGAATGGAAATGTAGACACAAGATAAACACAACATTCTTGTCTTCACTTGGGAAGAAAGAATGGGAGGATTGGGTAATCATCTGGCATCGGATACCCTTGGAGGATGTGTAGGGCATCCAAGACAAGAGTTGGCAAGAGGACCAATATTCTTTGAGGGTTGGGAACCCAAGACAAGAATAGTCCTATAAGGTCATACTCAAAGAACACCCGGATGGGTATGTACCTTGAGAGACAATGACTAAGGTGTTTACAAGTCATTGGTCTCGCCAACATTGTACGCTAATCTATTGAGAGATAGAGTTGTCAATCAAGGCCTTGTTGTGGAAACAATTTTGAATATTATGATGCTATAACAGATGGATTACAAATCCGATTTCTCTTATGTGAATTCTTCAGAAATTGATAATAGCCAAACACCTTGTAATATTGTATGAATACCTCCCTAGTTAAGAGGGAGTGTTGAAGGAAATGTAACTAGGTTCGGTCTTCATAAATGTACTTTTGATATTTGTACTTATTCAAGAAAAGAAATATTATTTTTATAATATATGTCAATGAGTTTCTTACTCATTGAAATAGGTCTAGCACATGTTAAGTGCTATAGGTGAGTCAAATAGTCAAAAGGAAATGTTGAAGGCCTTAAGGGCATGTTACACCATGTATTAGGGTCAAGACAATACCTCCAATGCAAATTCAAGTCCCCTCTTATGCAAAGGCACCATCAAAGAAGCTCCTTCAAGCATGTTACACCACTAAAGAAGCCATCCGAAGCAAGCACAACAAGTCGGCCTGCAAATTGTCCTCAAGTCAGCCTAAAAGGAGGGACAATCCTCTATATATAGAGGTTGTCCACTCCACCAAAACGCACTCACTTACCTCTGAAATCAGCACAGCAAATGAGCAAGTAAAGGGTGAAAAAGAGACGAGAAAGGGAGCCTCTAGTGCACCATCGAAGGAAGGAAGAACACCGAATCTTAAAGGATTGTTTCTAGGGAAATCTACAGTCACACGTGCGAGGACAGGGAAGGCTGCCTGCGGTCATAACAGCAGAAACCCACAGTTGGCATATCTCTCTAATTGGGCTAGGAAACTAGACCTATAAGGTCTCCCAATCAAGCGAAGGAGAAGGACACTCAAGCGAAGGAAGAAAAGAGCTTACCATATCAAGGAAATCACCACATGTGTGGAAATCTAGGTTGCAGGACAGTCATATCAAGTCTGCACCTACACCTTGAAGAAAGAGCTCATTTGGTCAAGTAGAAGAAAGGGATCATCACAAGAAAAGGGACTTATCAAAAGGTGTCTCTTCTAGAGCAAGTGCAACAAGGTCTATCAACAATTGAGAGAAGAACAAAGTGTCGGAAGAAGGAGGTCGAAGTACCGGAAGGAGGAAGTGCCAAAGAAACAAAGTGTCGGAAGGACTTAACTTGTGCTTGGAGGATATTCAGGTCAGGGGTCTAGGGTTTGGCATTGATCAATAAGAAAAACTTACTAAAGGGATTTCCTCTCAAGAGAAGAGAGGTTTTGGCCCTAGCAGAGAGCCAGCATCTTGAGTTCTTGTTCTTATGTTTTGGTAGCAGTTTGATGAAGTACACACACATGCATTAATAATAAGAAGAAGAAGATTAAGCTAACTAGAAAATGTAAAAAGACTCCACAAATTGTCATCAAGTAACGAAGAATCACACTACACTTATTTGCCCTAGATTCTTCAACAGTTCTTAGTCCTTGTGCCGGGGGATAGGACCATGTAGTGTACACGCTATGTTCCCGCTCTGACAGTGACCATGGGGAACTATTCAGTCACAAATCATTTCTTTGTGGTGGATGTACCAGACACCAATGTGGTGATGGGTGTCCAATGGCTCTATTCTCTTGGTCGAGTCACTACCGATTGGAGGAAGTTCGCGATGGACTTTATAGGGTCGAGTGGAAACTTGGTTGTCCTTTGGGGCATGCACTCTTACCCTCCACAAACTATTTCAACACACAAGATAAGGTTGGCATGAGGCGTGGTGACATTGAATGGGCGGGAGTTGAGGATTTTTGAGGTTGGGGCTCAGCCCAAGCCACCACAGCCTGACGTACAGGCCATCTAAGACCAATACCCAGTAGTGTTTACAGACATACCACCAAGGCAGCCACTTGATCGGGGATTTGAGCACACGATTGAGTTAGATGAGGGGGTACAAGCCGTGATTAGCACCCCATACAAACATCCCAAGGCTTACAGGGATGAGATTGAACGGGCCATTCATGAGTTGTTGGCACTTGGGCATATTAGGCCTAGCTCTAGCCCTTTTGCTTCATCAGTTGTCCTAGTGAAGAAGAAGGACAGGACATTACACATGTGCATAGATTACCGGTCCCTCAACAAGAAGACCCTGAAGAACCAGTACCCCATCCCACGCATAGATGAGCTAATGGATGAGCTGAGAGGGGCCAAGTTCTTCTCCAAGATAGACTTGCGTTCGGGGTACCACCAGATAAGAGTGAGGGACCTAGGTCCTAGACGTCCCTAAGGCAACTTTTAGGTGTCACTATGGGCACTTCGAATTCTTAGTTATGCCCATTGAGCTAACCAACACACCTGCCACTTTCCAATCCTACATGAACCACGTATTTCGTGGGCAGTTGCGGAAATTCGTATTGGTGTTTTTTGATGATATTTTGATCTATAGCAGGACTTGGGAGGAGCACTTCGAGACAATGTTGCGTATTTTGGAGGAGCAGCAGTTTTATGCCAAGTTGTCCAAATGTGGATTCGGATCAACGAAGATGCTCTATTTGGGGCATATCATTGGGGAGGATGGTGTGAGTGTATGAGGAGAAGATTAGGGCCATCTGGGACTAGCCAGTACCTCGGAATGTGACAGAGTTGAGGGGTTTCATGGGTATTTAAACCTACAACAAGAAGTTCGTGAAGGGCTTCTCCCAGTTGGCAGCTCTTTTCACTGATTTGATAAAGAAGGGGGCATTTGAGTGGACAGATGGAGCGCAAGAGGCCTTTGAGCGCCTCAAATAGGTTATGAGCAGCTGCCCAATGTTGGCACTTCCAGATTTCGCACAACCCTTTGTACTTGAGTGCGATGCATCAGGGGAGGGCGTAGGAGCGGTCT
Organism: Pinus tabuliformis; assembly: GCA_031772625.1. NCBI lineage: Eukaryota > Viridiplantae > Streptophyta > Pinopsida > Pinales > Pinaceae > Pinus > Pinus tabuliformis. Next base: position 1,103,471,186 of record CM062816.1, on the reverse strand, counting down.
TGATGCAAGGGGGGCACCCGATAGCTTTTGAGAGTCGGAAGCTACTCCCCCACGAGAGGTTATACTCCATATATGATAAAGAGATGCTAGCCATCATGCATGCGCTAGCCAAGTTCAGACAATACTTGGTGGGTAATAGGTTCTAGGTGAAGACAGACCACAATAGCCTCAGATTCTTTTTGGAGTAGAAACAGCAGCAAGAGAGGCAACAGAAGTGGGTGAGCAGCTTCAGGGATATGACTTTGACATTGAGTATATCAAGGGTAAGCACAATGTGGTAGCTAATGCGTTGTCTAGGAAGTCGGCCACCATTCTAGTGGAGTATTCCAAGGACCGATTTGCATGTGAGGTCCTTGATGGTGCAGTGGAGGATGACCGATACAGGGTGATGAACGAGCTAATTTACTATCGGGACCAGATTTATTTAGTGCCCAACTCCCAGTTGAGGGAGAAGATCATGCAGGTTGCCCATGACTCACCGTTAGCAGGGCATCAAGGGTTCACCAAGACATACAGGGCTATCAAGGAGCGCTTTGCATGGAGGGGCCTTAAGGATGATGTTCTAAGGCACGTCTAGGAGTGTGATATGTGCCAAAGAAACAAGGGTGAGAAGACACACCCTGTTGGGTTGCTACAGACTCTTCCTATCCATGAGGGGAAATGAGAGAGCATCTCGATGGATTTTATTACCGGGTTGCCTACAATCCAAGGTAAGGACTGCATATACATGGTGGTAGACAGATTGACGAAATTTTCCCACTTCTTCGCTATTTCAACCTGGTCCTCGGCCTCACAGGTGGCTGAACTATTTGTTAGGGAGGTGTTTCGGCTTCATGAACTTCCGAAGACCATTGTCAGTGACTGGGACAATAGGTTCATGGGGGGATTTAGGAGAGAGTTGTTTCGACTGGTGGGCACAAAGCTCACCTCAAGTACTAGTTACCACCCCGAGACTAACAGGCAGACGGAGATTGTAAACAAGTGGCTGGAGGGCTACCTACACAACTATGTGACGGGCCATCAGCGTGCATGGATATGGCGGTTGCATTTGGGCAAGTACTTCTACAACACAATGTACCATATGTCCATAGGTATGTCCCCATTCAGAGCTTTGTACTGTTATGACGCATTATCTTTCACTGATGTTATGTTTGGAGATAACAAGACCCCAGGGCCAAGGATTGGATTCAGGAGAGCCAAGATATTTTGCGAGCTCTCAAAGATAACCTACAAACTATGCAGAACCAGCAAAAGCTTTACACTGACAGAGGCCGAGTAGAAGGCAATTTGAGGTTGGGGATTTGGTCTATTAAGACTTCAGCCATACAGACAGTCAACGCTCAAATTGAAGGGGGGCAAGAAGCTCAAGCCCTACATTTATGGGTCGTACAGAGTCACTAGGAGAGTTGGTGAGGTGGCGTATGAGCTGGAGCTACCCCCGGGGAGCCGAGTTCACAACATTTTCCATGTGTCTTGCCTGAAAAAGGCACTAGGGCAACACATTTTCCAGTTTCCATTTTCCATGTGTCTTACAATAAATATAATTACTCAGTTGAAGGTTAAAGCTTAAACTTATAATGTGTTGCGCTTCTTTGAATGCAGTTTCTCAAATACACTCTAATTGTGCTCACACCCTGAAGAGCTACAGGTCTGTCTCAGGATTCTGATGGCCAATTTCTGCAAACTTGGTGCCCTTGCACAATAGCTTTGCCACCAAACATCTACAACAAAATAAATAAAACTTAAAACATAATTAAACTTTCAAATAAAGCATAATTGAATTTAAAATATCTAGAATTATAAATTAGTAAATTGAAAATTCTAATGAGTCATAACTTGTCACTTGCGTGGCATGAAGGGGGTCCTTTCACAAATAGCATCATCAAAGCCAAATAGTCCAATACCATCCTCATACATTTGTATCTTGCGATTGATTTTGCTGCGAAGCTCAGGATCATGTACCATCCTATGAATACAGGTATGGAGCCCTTCCATCACCTCACCATCAAAACCAAAGCCGCATTTGTATGAAAATGAGGGGTTGACGAAAAGTGTTGCTGCATGAATGGGTCAATGAAGCATCCTTGTCCACCGACTATCAATCGTATCCCATAACATCATTTGTCTATTAAATCCAACAAAAACCTATGAATCACGAATGGTCTCCTTGGCCCTATCCATGGCCTCATACAAATAAGCCATTGCAGGTTTATCCCCATCTACCAATCACATAACCTTTACTATAGGTTCACTAACTGAGCACACTTCTTTTAGTCCTTGCCAAAATGTGTTAGTGTATACCATTTTTGCAATGGCTCTCCCATCCTATCTCATGTTGTATCTACAATCACGCCACTCATCAAAAACAAACATTTGCTTCAACTCAAACTAACATCAAAGCAAAGACTGAAGAGAAATAAGTTGATGGAAAAACATGTGATTGCAGGATGTCGCAACTCCCTGTTTCTGGGGTATCTATTCGTGAGGCTAAGAACAAAAGCATGGTTATATATAAACTTGGGGATGCTCCTAGCCATATCAATCACCTCCTTGATGAAGGAGAGTTTCCCCATATCCTCAAGCAGCAAATTGATACAATGTGTTGCACATGAGGTCCAGAACAATGTGCAGTGCTTGTCATAAGCATCATGCCAATAGCCACATAATTAGTTGCATTATCTGTTATGACTTGCACCACATTTTACACACCAATCTCCCGGACGAACCCATCTAACAACTCACATATCAATGTTGCATCTTTTATATGTGTTGATGCATCCACTGATTTAATAAACATGGTACCTTTAGGAAAATGTACGAATAAATTTATAAGGGTCCTACCCTTCCTATCTATCCAGCCATAAAAATCCCCTATGCATCCAGACACCTCCCATGTCTACTTCAACTCTGCCAATATAGAGTTGATATCCTCCTTTTCTGGTTGAAGGATTGACCCCCGCAACTCATCATATGTAGCACTTTTCTACCCTTGGCCTGCAATAGTAATAGCATCACACATTAGCTACAAAAATAGATTGTTTTTGGTGATGCTGAGAGGTAAGTCACTCCAGAAAAGACATCTCCACATAACTCGTTTTCTTCTTGCTTCTCCTTTTTTTAACAACTGACTTTATGAAAGGTTGTGCTCCACATCTAGTTCGTGGAACAAACAATGATGACCTCCCACTCTCAGTAACATTAGCAGGTGACATTGTGGAGCCCCTCCCACTACCCTCAGGCTCAATCTCAAAAGTAGATACCCTTGAAGATTTGCGTTGCACATTCGGCCTTGTTTATAGTCGCCTCTTCTTTCTTTCTATCTTTTTCCTCAATTGCTTCAAGTGTAACTCTTATAAGCTCCACACTAGAATTCGTACAAAACCCAACATCATGTCCATGGAGTCTAGCTAGATGGTATTTCAATCACGTAACCACTCCTGTCATATTGTCCCCACACAATTTTCATTTGGGATATCCCTGATTTGTCCCACCATCAGGTTCCCCATACTGCCAAAATCGGTCAAGGGCTTTCACATATTTGTAGTGGATTAATGGACAGTGTCAAAATTCAAACCTAGTGCACCAAAAAGACAAAATTGGCATTAAAACTCCATACACAAAAAATAATAGCCACCTCATTTTAAGAACTCAATTTCTTACTACATTATTTGCAATGAAAAATGGCAATAAGAGGGTGCATAAGAAAGTTTTAAAAATGAAGATTGTTGTCCAAACATGGAGAAAACCGTTGCATTGGTTCATGGGCATGAAAATCATAGCAAATGACAAAAAAACAAGGAAGCAAAATGTTGGTAGGCAAAGAGTGAAATTTCCTTGAAATTGCAGCAACTAGAATTTATTCTCCTAATTGATTAGTAGTTTATTTGTTTTACGACAAATAACTAATAAATCACACTGCAATTCTTCATAATAAAAATATGTTGCAGAAGTAAAATAAGGAACTGAGAAATAGAAGCACACACATAAAAATCGACACAATTATTTTGGACTGAAAAGTCCCTAGAAAAAAACCCCAAAAGGAAAAACGGTGCAGTAGATGAGGGTTTATTTTATTATTATCAAACAATTTCTTGAGAGTACAATAATCTGAAGGCACAACTGGCAATACTCCAGCAAATATCTAGCCAAAATAATATGGAGAAACTTCTCCCTTCTGCAAACAATCGGCCTCCACTAGCCTGCTCGAACCCCACACTGGCAAACCCGCTCTCCCTGGAATTCGCACTGCTCGCTTGGATTAATTCGCACTTCCTGCAAACTGGCTCCAAGTGAGTTGTCCAACCTCCCTCTACCCCTAGAAAATATTTGCTCTACCTCCCAAATGATCTTCCAGCCTCTCGAAACTAAAACGACTCCTTTCTGGCAACTCGCACTGGGGGGTAGCTTGCACTGGCTTCTAGAGCGCTCTATGCAGATAATTTGACCTCCTATCTCATGCCACTTTGGCACTAGAGAAATACTAAAAAATTCCCCGGAATCCTCCTCCTGAATTTTTTGTTGCTCCCTCTCTCTGATGCTCTCTCTGTGGCTCGAACTACACCCTTGTAGAATTACTGTAACTAGGTAGCTCGATCTACCTTAGCTAACTTTCTCTCCCTCTTGTGTTGTTCTCCATCCCATCGACTTGCTCTTATAATCTCTTTCTGGAGCATCAACTGCCAAGATCTAGTCGTGATCAATGACTAAGATCATCTTAGACTTGATCCAAGTCACCTTTTGGAAGTCTCTAGAGCATAAGTCGATCTCCTCAATTAATTCTCATTGATTAATCAATTTTCCTAAGTCAAACTTAGGCATTTTTAATTATTGATTAATTAACTTAATTGAGTGGTTTCTAGGTGTTTTCTCTCAAAATATTTTATGGGTTTTGGAGATCTTGTGTTCCTTAGCCTCTTACACAAATTGAGATTAGACCACCTGTCCGATGCTACCAAAAAACTAACAAATAGGCAAGTAAGCATAAGCCTAAATCTATGAAAAAAATCATTAACATAGAGGTTTTTAAGAACATACCTGTTAATGAAAGAAATGAAGTTTGTCTCACTGATCTTGAATCTTTGGTCCACAAAAAAAGTTTTGTCAGTGATGATAATGGTTGTTTGACCCTCAATCCCTCCTTGAAAAATATAGTGATATTTCCCTGCCAATATATCGTTTCCCTGAAAATCTCACAATATTTGTGATATTTCACAAAATATCGTTGATATTATCAACACTGGGACTCTACTATGCTTAGTACTAATTAGATTCTAGAATGACGAATTTAAATTTTAAATCAATTTAGAATCTAGAATGATTAATGATGAATTTATTTTTTAAATCAATGTCAATTCTAGAATGATGAATGGTGAATATGGATCAATGTATTTAATTATTGAATCTTGTGGCGCATGGATGAATGATATAAGTATCAGTATGAATGATGAATATGGATCAATGTATTTCATTATTTAATTTGATTATGTATGGATCAATATATTTATGCTTTCGTTATTGAATATGAATTATATATATATATATATATATATATACACATACCCAATGTCCCCCCTGTTGAAGAAATTATAACTAGGTTCAATCTTCATAAATGTAATTTTGATCTTTGTATTTATAAAAGAAAAGAAATATTATTTTTGTTATTTATATCAATGAGTTTCTTGCTCAATGGATAGGTCTTGCACATGTCAAAGTGCTATAGGAAATTCAACGAGTCAAAAGGAATGTTGAAGACCCTTAAGGGCATGTTACACCATGTATAAACTTGTATTAGAGTCAAAAGAATACCTCCAAGCAAAGTCACAAGTCTCCTCCATGCAACGGCATCACCAAAGAAGCAAATCGAAACTATAAAAGTCAAGTCAGCCTAAAGTCTTCTAGTTGGCCTCAAGTCAGTCTAAAGGAGGGACAAACCTCTATATATAGAGGTTGTCCACTCCTCCAACGACAAGAATCAAGCATCTCTGAAATCAACGAGAAAGGAAGTCAAGAAAAGGGTGAAGAAAGACGAGGAAAGGGAGCCTCTAGTGCAGCGAACAAGGAGGAAACAAAACCGAGCCTTGGAAGTTTGTTCTAAGGTCAAATTACAATCACAAGTGTGAGAAAGAGAGGGTCTAACTATTGTCATAGCAGCCCTCTACCACAGTCACATATATTTCATTGTTTGGGCTAGAAACATAGGCCTATAAGGCCTCCTACTCAAGCAAAGAAGAAGATCACTCAAGCGAAGAAGGAAGAGGTCACTTTCATAAGGTATCCCCTCACACGTGTGAAGAAATAGGGTTGCACTGCTATCACAACAAGTGTGCAACTATACCTCAAGAAGGTGCTCGGTTGGAAAGAAAATAAGGTACCCTTCATATGTGAAGGAGCCTACTAAGAATCAAAGAAGAATATCGCTTTTGGAGCAAGTATAACCAAGACTACTATCAGCTGCCGGAAAAAGAAGAACAAAGTGTTGGAAGGAGGAAGAAGTGCCAGAAAAAGAAGGACAAAGACTTGACTTGCGCTTGAGGATATTCTTGTCAAAGGTCTAGGGTTTGGCATTGATCAATAGAAGCTTCAATAAGAGAAAAGTACGAAAGGGTTTTCCTCTCTAAGAGAGAGGTTTTGCCCTGGCAGAGAGCCAATATCTTGTGTTCTTGTATCTTGTGTTTTGGTAGCAGTTTGATGAAGTAAACACACATACACTAATAATAAGAAGAAGATCAAGCTAACAAGAAAAATTGAAAAGGTACTTCAAAAATTGTTATGAAGTCTAGAAGAATCCTACTATCACTAATTGCCCTAGATTCTTCAACATGGTATCAAAGGTAAGGTGACACATCAAGAAAAACATTAAATTATGGTATGTTCTATGCTTAGAGCAGTTTACTTCAAATTCTTCTTATTAGCCACTATTTAGCAATCATATTAACATAAAGTAAAATGTTGATAGAACATTAATAGATCGGCAGAAAACAAGTAAAGACGAGACACCAGATGTGGCGGCTAGCCAGGGACAAACTCCAATGTGGGAAACCCTTTGATCAATTCTTCTATAGCCTTCAATAGTTCAACAGAGAGAGAAATAGTACAAATACATAAATATGTAATTTTATGACAGCAGCAGCGAACCTTAACCAACAGAGTTAAAGTTGGTCAAACAAGATCGAATTGACCTCCAATTTGCTTAGTCAATATCCCAGTCAACTCGGCCTCCAACAGCAAGAACAGTGCGAAAAACTCATTCAAATGCACTCAACTGAAGTCAACCTGCTACCAGCAATTAGGGCAGTCAACGCTGGTCAAACCTGAGGTCAAAATAACTCGATTTGCATTCCAGAATTTGCGGCCTACCTAGGAGAGACAACCACACCAAAACTGCAGCCCTAGAAAGTCCATGTTGGTCAACACTGGTCAAAGATACCATCTACAGCTTCTGCATCCTCCTTCCTTGTCCTTTTGTGTCCTCCTTCTTCCCATGTGTGAGCTGCTCCTTGTGTGTAAACCTAATCAACAAAGGAGAGTGAAGAATGTGAGATATGAGATGAGTGAAAAATGCCTCAACCAATCTTGTATTTATATGAAACGTTGAGCATGTGTGCCACATATTTAGCTATTGGCCGACCTTGACAATTTGTCGAGTAAATACAAATAAATTCATATCTCCATAAATACTAGTCGAAATCATTAGATCAATCCTACACCTCTCGATGAGAGGAATCCAAGAAAAATATCAGCTACCATAAATAAGATGACCCACATGGAGTTTGGCCCTAGTTGCCAATTTTAACACTCCCTCTCAACTAGGGAGAACTCCATCTGCTAATCCATCTAACCATCGGTACTATCTCTGCCATCAAATGCATTGCCTTGCACTGCCCGGCTTTTCTCTGCGCTACTGAACTATGAAGAAGAAGAAATGATCAAGGATGTATCATACCATCCTCCACTGACCCGAAGTCAGTCCCAAAGAGTGTGTCATACCACTCTTACTGATCCCACATCAGTGCCAGAAGAGTGTCTCAACCCACTCATACTTATCCCAGATCAGTTTCATTGATCCCAGATCAATGGAGGTCATCCTAGCATAGGGAGTACGGTAGATACAACGATGTGTCCATCGTTAGTACTACTATGGTCCCTAACCCCATTTCCCTACTCATTGGCCAGATGAGAGGTACTTCCCATGAGTCCCAAACTGCATGGGTAGGATACCTCGACAGGAGAACCACTCATCCTGTCCCTAAGTCGCCACAGGGTATCACAGGAGAAAGTTGAACCTTTCACCCTGTACATAGCGCACCACTAGGGGAGGTTGAGTCGCCCTATGGTTGCTTGTCGCTCCAAGAAGTACCCGAAGCCCCCCGGAGCTCCTAGAGCTCAATGCATGCCTCATGCAAGACCCTCATAAGAGGGTCTCTCAGTGACTCGAAGTCGTTCTCAAAAAGTCAAGAATTTGACCTTTCCCAAGAGCTTCGTCAGAATGTCGGCGACCTACTCATCTGTACCGATATGTTGGAGACTTATTGCTCCCCGCTGTACCATATCCCGGATAAAGTGGTACCTCATATCGATATGTTTGGAGTGATCATGAAATACGGGATTCTCTAATAAACAAATCCCACTCTGGTTGTCACGCCGGATCACGATAGTATCCAATGTAAATCCAAACAACTCACTGAAGAGCTTCCGCAACCAGACCGCCTCACAGGAGGCCATACTCGCAACAATGTACTCTGCCTAAGCAGTGCTCAAAGCCACCGACTTCTACTTCCTACTCATCCAGGATATCGAGGCAGATCCCAAAGAGAAACAGAACCTAGAAGTGCTCTTTCAATCCAGCACACCGCCTGCCCAATCAGCATTGATATATCCATGTAGTCTCACATCTCCAGCAGTGTATCTCAATCCATGAGTGATTGTGCCACGAAGATATCTCAACAGATTCTTAGCACCAATCTAATGTGAGTGATGAGGCTCAACCATATGTTGACTCAACGTGTTGATTGCAAAACATATATCCGGACGAGAGTTCACCAAGAACATCAATGCTTCGATGAGTTGACGGTACTCGGTAGCATCTTCCAAAATAGGTCTGGCAACACTACCACTTAACTTCTTGAAGTCAAGCTCCATCAGGGTAGCCACAAGCTCGCAGTCCACCATACCGAATCTCTCCAATATCTTCACCACATATTTTCCTTGAGATAGGAAAATCTCCCCTAGCTTCTGCCAGACTTCCAGTCTTAGGAAATAATGCATCAGCCCTAGGTCCATCTCAAACTCGGAAGCCAACTCCATCTTACATTTGTGAATGATAGGGTCTGCACCTGTCAGAAAGAGGTTGTCAACGTACAGCACCAGTATGAGAGGTTTATCATCTTCAACCCTAAAGTAAAGGTTAGGGCCAGCTTCACTCCTAGTGAATCCCAGCTTCATCAAGTAGCTATCAATCCTCTCATACCAAACTCGGGGTGCTTGCTTCAACCCATAGAGGGATTTCTTCAACCTGCACACGTCAGATTCTCGATAATGAATCTCAAAACCTTCGGGTTGTTCCACATAGACTTCCTCTTTGATCGAACCATGCAAGAACGCAGTCTTGACATCCATCTGATGTAGGTTCCATCCTTGCAAAGCAGCAAGGGCTATGATCGAGCAGATGGTAGTATATTGGGCAACAGGTGCAAATATATCATCACAGTCTATACCTTCCTTTTGAGAGAAGCCACGAGCGACAAAATGAGCCTTATACTTTTCAGCACTTCCATCAGCTCCATGCTTTATCTTGTAAAGTCATTTCGAAGTGACAACTGCTTTGTCCTAGGGTCTGGTGACCACATCCCAGACATCATTCTTCATGATGGACTCGTATTCCTCAGTCTTAGCATCCTTCCATACTTAATGCTTCACAGCTTCTGCGAACGATGAGGGCTCTTTTTGAATGATCGTGCTCATAATGGTCAAGTATCCATGATACCTCGTTGGCTTCTTACTTTCCCAGAGAGTCCCTCTGGGTGCAATTTGTCCTTCAGCATCATCAAGTGTTCCCCTAAGCCATGAGGGCTTCTTCCTAGAAGAGAAAGGCTCTTGTGAAGGGGGATCAATAGGGTCCATAGGTTCTTCCACTTCGGGCATCGTTTCATCCGGTTTTTCCTCCGGTTTGCTGGTGTTAACTTCTCCAGGTTTCCTTGGTATAGGAAGATTGTCAACTTTGTTAAGAGCCATATCTTCGTCAAAGGTGACATCATGGCTAATCTCGACTTCCCTTTGACCAACTACATAGATTATATAGCCCTTAGTATTTTCGCTATAGCCCACGAAGATTCCCTTCTTTCCAGATGCACCCAATTTATTCCTTTTCTCTTTCAGCACATGAAAATAAACAGGACTTCCAAAAATTCTAAAATGAGATACATCAAGTTTCTTACCAATGAACATCTCTTCGGGAGTCTTGGAATCAAATGCTTGATGAGGGCATCGGTTTTGAACATACACGGCGGTATTTGCAGCTTCAGTCCATAGAAACTTTGAAATCCTTTGATCATGGACCATGGAATGAACAGCTTCCATAATCGTATGATTCTTCCTTTCCGCCACACCATTCTGCTCAGGAGTGTATGGTGTTGTGGTCTCCCTCTTAATGCCAACTTCCTTACAAAAGTCATGGAACTCATTGGACTCATACTCAGTCCCATTATCAGTCCTTAAGATCTTGATCTTCTTCTCAGTTTGATTCTCGATCAAGGTTTTGAATTGACGGAACCAGGGGAACACTTCATCCTTCTTTTTCAAGAAGTATATCCAAGTCTTGCGAGAATAATCATCTGTAAAAGTGAGGTAATATAAATATCCTCCCAAGGAGTTCACAGGCATCATACCAGATACGTCGGAGTGAACCAACTATAATATACCGGAGGTCTTGCTATGGCTTGGGGGGAATGGTCCCCTTTTGAGTTTTCCTACGGCACACCCCGGACATACACCTTCTTGCTCTACTTTAAACTCTGGCATCCCTGCCACCATTTGTCTCACATCGGGTAGAGCTTTATAATGACGGTGAGCAAACTTCCAGTGCCATAGTTCGGACTGAAGAGATGTGTCAAAAGACATGACACCCAGCAAACTTTCTCCAACTTGATATAAAGAGTCAACTCGAAACCCAATAGTGAAAGCATCTTTAAAATTCTTTTTCCATACATGTACCTTGCCATTGATGAAGGCCACCTTGTAGCCTTTGTCTTCCATTGCCAAAATGGACACCAGGTTCTTCTTGAGATCAAGTACATATGGAACTTCTTGCAAATGAATTGTGTTACCTTGATTCAATTGAAAGGAAACATTTCCTACGCATTTCACGGGACATTTGGAGTTGTCTCCAAGAATAATTTCCAGGTTGGTCTCCTTCTCTATCAGATTAGAGAGAGCTTCTTTGTGACCAGTGAAGTGCCTTGGGGCACCAATATCAATAAGCCAATTACCCAACGAGTCCGGAGGAGAAGTAGTAAAGAGGGTCGATATCAGATAATATTCATCTTGCTTATTGTTAACAACGTTAGATTCATACCTAGAGTTTCTTGCCTTCTTGGAGGGTTGACCACTTCCTTGATTTCCGACATTCCTCTTTCCTTTGCCATTGAACCTGCCCTTCCTTTGATTGTTGTTGAAATTGCCTCGGGAGTGATTTTGATCATCGTCATGAGATGTGTCCTTTCTATCAGGGCACTCCCTCACATAGTGGCCAATATTGTTGCAAATGAAACATCTTCCTTTCCTTCCACCTTTCAATCTGGCCTTTCCCTTAGATTTTGACCCGGAATTATTTCTCCTTTTAGCATGGGAGGAGAAAGCAGCAGGATTGCCTCTAAATGCAGGCATTTCCTGCTCTTCCATCCTTGTCTCTTCTTGAATGCATCTCGCCATCAATTCCTCAAATCTTGGAATTACATTATTGTTGAGAAGAGTGGTTCTGAATACATACCATTCGGATGGGAGCCCTCCAAGAGTTGTGATGGTCAGTTCCCTATCAGGAATGACTTCCCCAATCGATAGGAGATCATTCCTTATCTCAGTGATCCTTAAGAAGTAGGCTTGCATATTCTCATCTTTTCCCTTCTTAATTTCCTTCAGCTTATTCTTAAGGAACAAAACTTGATTTGCATTACTAACTTTAAACAGGCTTACCTGTCTATCGTAGATTTCCTTGGAGGTGTTCAACTCGGAAATGTAGGCCACCCGGCACTTGTCGATAGAGTCCCGGATGATCTTCTTTTCTTTGACTTCTCCCTTGGTCCACTTGTTCCTTGCAGCAACTGATGCATTTGATGGAGGCTCAATGATTCTGCCTCTCACATGGTCCAACACTTCCAGTTCTTCCAATGTTAGATCGAGATACATCTTCCATCCGTGACAGTCAGACTTCTCACGGAACTTATCTTCGGCGGGGAAGTGTGATGAGGAACCCATGGAGTCTATAGACTTTTTCCAATAGTCTTCGATGATTGCTCTTGCTCTTGCTTGGGCTTTGTCTTCACCTCACCTCTGATACCATGTTAAATTATGGTATGTTCTATGCTTAGAGCAGTTTACTTCAAATTCTTCTTATTAGCCACTGTTTAGAAATCACATTAACATAAAGTAAAATGTTGATAGAACATTAATAGATCAACAGAAAACAAGCCAAGACAAGAGACCCCAGATGTGGCGGCTAGCCGGGGACAAACCCCAATGTGGGGAAACCTTTTGATCAATTCTTCTATAATCTTCAATAGTTCAGTAGAGAGAGAAATAGTACAAATACATAACTCTGTAATTTTATGACAACAGCAGCAAACCCTAACCAGCAAAGTCAACGCTATTCAAACAAGATAGAATTGACCTCCAATTTGCTTGGTCCATATCCTAGTCAAATCGGCTCCAACAGCAAAAAGAGGCAGCCCAAAAACAGTCCGAAAAACTCAGTCAAATGCACTCAACTGAAGTCAACCTGCTGCCAGCAATAACGGCAGTGAATGCTGGTCAAACCTGGGGTCAAAATGCCTCAATTTGCGTGCCAAAATTTGTGGCCTACCTAGGAGAGACAACCACACCAAAATAGCAGCCCTAGAAAGTCCACGCTGGTCAATGTTGGTCAACGATACCATCTGCAGCTTCTACATCCTCCTTCGTTGTCCTTTTGCATCCTCCTTCCCATGTGTGAGTTGCTCCTCGTGTGTAAACCCAATCAACAAAGGAGAGTGAAGAATGTGAGAGATGAGATGAGTGAATAATGCCTCAACCTATCTTGTATTTATATGAAACGTTGAACATGTGTGCCACATATTTAGCTTGCTGGCCGACCTTGACAATTTGTCAAGTAAATACAAATAAATTCATATCTCCATAAATACTAGTCAGAATCGGATGATCATTAGATCAATCCTACACCTCTCGACGAGAGGAATCCAAGAAAAATATCAGCTGCCATAAATAAGATGACCCACATGGAACATCTACAAGGTTGAAGCATCAAACCAAGAAATCTCAAATACATCAAGGACAAGAAGGTCTACCATCTACTATCCATCAAGGAAGACTACAAAGCAAGAAGAGAAGTCTTTCATATAGAGGCACCTACAAGAAGATCCAATCAAAGAAGGACCTACACCATCTTCAAGGGAAAAAGTACTACAAGTCAAATCCTTCTCTCCAAGCGAATCTCATCATCAAGCAAGTCTATTTGAAGGAAGCAATTTGAAGATAATTTTAATATTCCTAAGTAGGAATATAAGTGATATTCTAAACAAAGAAATAGTGCAGCAACATAAAATTAAAAACATGCATTATATAACCATAAAACACTGTAAATTTAGAAGTGGTGAGCCATATATTATAAAATTTGAGAGCATAGGTACAATATAAATGAGATGGTGCACCTGGGCTTGTCTCAGGGACAAGCTGGACCAAACCCAAGTGATGTTTAGTTGAACATTGTCCAGTTGTTGCACCACTCTGCAGTACGTTGTCCTAGTAAATTGTTGTCCTACTGAACTTCAACCTACTTGAATGTGCCCAAAAACCACCCAGAAAATTATATCCTTTCAGACTTCGACTCCTTGGACAAAACCCAAAATAACCCAGAAGGGAATTTCTCTGGTTCTAAATTTAGATTTTCACCCTCCTTGGAGCCTCTCCCCAGCTGTTGCTGCCAAATTCGAGTTGCAGGAAATAGCCGGCAAATCCCTTTGAAAACACCCCAAGAATGATGGTTTCACCTATGATGGCTGTCTCCTTGCTCCCTGGATGATCCTTGGCCCGAATGACTACTCTCCTAAGCACCACAAGTTTGCTACCAGAGGCCTCTGTGCAATCCCTCTACCCAGAAATTCGTACTATTGTAACCCCTGACTGGCTGGCTATAAAACTCACTAAAATTGTCCTCAACCAACAGTCTTTCCAGCTCCCGAAACTCCCAGCGGGCTATGGTCCTCCCAGCTGGCTCAATCCTCTTCTAAAAGTTTTCTGGTTGTGCAGAAAATACGCAGTCTCCTCCTCTGCGTGGCTGGATGAAGTGAATGTTAATGTTGGAACCCTTGAAATCTCTGTGGAACAGCCTCCCTAGGCCAGGCATGGATAGTCCCCTAAAGTAGAGGTTGAATCTCCCCTGCAGAAGATCTGTGGTTAAACAGCCAGTAGACTCACTAAGCAACAGAGTGTACAAAGATAAGTTTGTTTGTAAAATGATCAAGATGAAAACAAAATGAGAGTTGAGCTCTCTTTATAACTCCTTGGGCCCCCTTAGCCCCATGTGGGCCCCTCCATCCACCCATTCAATTTTCCCTCCAAGCATATCAAATGGCTAATTCGAACTCCTATGTGGGTGGCCCCCACATTCCACTAGCAGCTAAATAAAGTCGATTTGACCCCTAAGTCCCTAAGTTGAAAGTGAGGGGCCCTCTTCATTAGTCAAAAATGTGCAAAATTGTGTAGCAGCACCCTATTACTAATGTGTTTGAGAAGGGAGATGATAGTCCTCCCCTCCCAAATGTTACTTGCCCTCAAGCAACCTCAAAGTTGGGTACTCCAAAATATGCTCACCCTCCCAGGTGGAATCCTCATCTGGCAATTTCTTCCAATGCACCAAACATCACTTGTCCTCAAGCAATGCCTAAACAAAAACCCTCTCTTACTGTGGACCCCCACTATCACTGCAAACTTCACTAGGGTCCCAAATGTGCCATTGGATCGTCCCTGATCGTTGTACAATCCTATAGTGAAGGAGTACCTCGATACGAGGATCCCAAGCCAACCTGCTTAACGTGAAGCCCCCCTTGCTCCACTCACTATCCTGCCAGATATGGGCATTAGAACCCTTGTGTCTATCACCAACAAGTAGAGCATCCTGACGATGTAAAACTCTGCCCAAATCCTCATGAAGCTACTCTACTGAATAGTCCACCCCATGCACTCTGATTGTGGGCCCTTGAAGATATAACTCAATCCCTATGCGAATGAAGCCTCTCCTGCATGAGCTCCTCCTGAAATCCTCTTGTTGGCCATCTTGCCATGTTGATGAAGTCTCCCACGCCCTTAGCAAATCACTGAAACCCGATGGAGAATCTGGATGACCCTCCCCTATAGAAACCAACTCACCCCTATGGGTATCTGAACTGCTAAGTATTATGCGCTAGGGTCCCATGCCCAACGCAACAAGAAATTGTCCTACTAACCTCGCGACACTCTGATCATAACTAACTGTCTAACATGATTGTACCAGAGCCTCCTCTCACATAGGTCTCAGCCACAATCTATGCGATGATCAAGGTTAGGCCCAACTTGCCAAAGCGATCAAATAGTGTCAGCGCCTATCCCTCCATGCCTGGCCCCAATCTTGAGAAACAATCTACCTCGCCCTATGGTGAGGGTTTCGGTGATTCCCCATGTGTCTACTTGTGAAGGGATCAATTCGCATGTTATCCTGCCCATGCTCTCTGAGTGGAGTATCCCACCAATCCACTGGATCCCTGGATCCCATAACCATACTAGAGGTCCACAACCCCCAATCCTCTCTGCCTGTCGTTGTGATATGTTGCTAGTTGTTGGGACTCCTCTGTGCCCCGTCTTTGACTCTTGTAGGTATCCAATAGGTAGGCACCGAGCATCAAGAACCCGTGTTGCGAATAACCAACTGCTCCACGCCTGACAAATCACACAACAAGATCTACTATCCCAACTCCTGATGATGTGCCCTGGTCTTGCTGGAAGCCTAGGCATCATCCTGCCAACAAGGGCTACCATCCCTCGCACCTCATGCTCACCTAATGTCTCAAGTTGTCGAGCTGGAAAAGCACCATACAACTCCCTCTCGGTCACCTCCCCAAGTGTGAGCCTAGGGGTGGAACATATGCTACCTCGACAATCAACCATGTTATCCCTAAGCCTGTATTTGTCAACTCGTGCACCTACCAAGTGTCTCAACTGGAGAGTCTCCTCCTAGCCCATGACATGCAGTGTCTCATCCAACTGCCTAGGGTGAGCCTCCCATGCCCTGCTGCCTAAATGGAGAGTGTCAAGGGGCAACAACCAAACACTATGTGACTGTAAGCAACACTGGAGGAGGATGGGTGGGTATGTCCCGAAGGGTATGATCAAGAGTCTGCCAAAATGCTCAAGAGTAATCCTACAGATGTCCCTGTCTCTGCCTTGGATCTGCTGACAACCCCCTTGAGGCCCTATCTCCACTAAACATGGTGTCACCAGATGCTTAACCATGTCCTCATCGATCCTAGGTGAGATGCATCCAATGGTACACCTACTGCCCCTATCCATAAGTCTCCTTGGAGGTAATGCTCCAAGCGCACACTGCACTGCATCATCCACCATTGCATATCACCCAATATCACCGCACTCATCGACATGCCATTGTATACCGCAACCTGTCTTTGTACACCATGGAATACTCCCAGCTACAGCCACACCATCCTGTATCGTCCTATGTCCTACCTGTGTCACTGCACCTGTCACTCCCCACACGTCCTCAATGTGATGTGAGTCACTCCTCCTACCCCACAGTGCCAACCGACATACTGTGGTATACCACCATGTATCTCCATGCTCCTCTGCAGGCCACAGCTCCTCGTTGCATAGCCCTGCACACCATTGGGTGATATGGCCTAGAATTGGGTATGTATGCATCAGGCCACATCCCTCTATATAAAACTAGACGCTACGACCTAACTCTGTGCAGTCTTGTGTACCACTACCCACTATCATACCACCCTGTAACATATGGTATCTCGCATGTGCCAAAGTGTTCGCCACTCTGATAGTGACCCCGCCATGACACGCATCATGCCCCCTCGTCCATCCCGGTAAACCTGAGCACCCTAACTCCACTCCTGCTAAGGGGGGATATCTTTGTTGTGTCGATCCTCTATGACCCCTGAGTCTAAAACCTCAATGGGAGAACATCATCTCCGTACAATATCCGGTCTGGTGGCATACCCATGTCGCCTCCTCCAACCAGCTCTTGCCAGAGAATGTTAATCATCCTATGCCCCCTTGCGCAACCAACATGCCAAAACAACCAATGGAGTCTGCTCACAAACCACCTGGCCACTAGCATCAACTGGAACTCCCCTATGGAATGCATGCACTCAAGCACAGGGTTGACTACCTCATCAATGCCATAGCCATCCCGCATGTTTGATATCGGATAGGAAACCCCACCTCAATCCTAATGCCAACCTGAGCCTCCAGCACCCTCAATGTCTGAGAGCTCCCACTGAGCTTTACTCCAAACTACGACCATCTCCATGAGTCTAGCCCACTCCACTGGGTACCAACTCAGAATCCCTCGCCATCCAACCCCAAGAGAGGGATCAAATGCACAAACTCTAGCACATAGAACAAGCCCTCCATCCTGCAAGTGTTGCACCCTGCGCAACTCATGCCGCCTAAACTCACCATCCTGGTCAACACATAAAAATTTGTCGGGGAGTCTTTGCATCTCTCTCTCCGCGGTACAAAGGTAGTCTAGCAATGTTGCAAGCCCCATCTATATAAACCCAGAGAGAGCTATTATCTAGAAGTACTACAACTCTGTTGACGGTTTGTGCATCTAACAACTCTAAGTCAGTGGTGGGCCCCAAAGAAGACTGCTCGTCCTCCTCCACCATGGTCTCAACATGAGTCACAAATTGCCCCTCCATGACTAGCTCATGCCCCTCTATGTGCTCTCTATGTTGTTGTAGGTGGTTGTCATCCCGCAACTCTATTGTAGATCTGGGTACCTCTATACCTATTGGTGCCTCATAAAGGGTGGTGATGTCTCTCGGCACCTCATCATCTTGTCGTGCGCTGCTATCACCTGAAAACTCAGTCACAACCCCAAATATCTCAAAAACGGATGTGGCCTTCTCAACGGTGGACATGTGTGTGTCTCCTAGCACCTCAGCAATGGATGGTCCTATGGGTTTATGCTCTACTTTCTCCCCCAAGGTGTCAACTGGTGCTAGCAAAGAGGCCTCTAACAATGGTGACTCTTGTGCCACACAGGGTATACCAATGTGACCCTCACACTCTCGCGTGTCCTCTGCCTCATGTTCAATCTCGTCCTCAGGCCCATGATGTCTAAATGTCTAAGACCAAGTCTCCACCAGCAAAATCATCTCCTTGACTCATCATCTAACTCTCTCTGGCCTTCTTGCTCCTTTTTAGGAGATATGGTGCCCTCACATAGTGTAGATGGTTGTACTCCCACAGCTTGTGCACCTCTAGTGTCTATGTTGCAAGGACAAGGATGGATCTAGTCTGACACCTTCCTCAACTGAGCCAACCTCTCATCACTCTAGCAGATTCCACCCTAGAATTCTTGCATAGTGAATCTCGCTTGAGCCATGGGTAGTGTACGGTGTAACTCGTCATTGTGCATACATGCCCAAATCTCCCATGACCTTACTAGTTACCCACAACTGGGCGAAGATCATGCTCTGTTACCACGGTAATGTTCCTAAGTAGGAATATAAGTGATATTCTAAACAAAAAATAGTGCAGCAACATAAAATTAAAAACATGCATTATACACCCATAAAACACTATAAAACTGGAACTACTGAGCCATATATTATAAAATGTGAGAGCATAGGTACAATATAAATGAGATGGTGCACTTGGGCTTGTCTCAAGGACAAGTTGGACCAAACCCAAGTGATGGAATAGATGAGTTGAAGGCTTCCCAGTTGTTGCACCACTCTGCACTGCGCTGTCCTAGTAAAACTATTGTCCTTCTGACTTTGACCTGCTCAAATGTGCCCAAAAACCGCCCAAAAAATTATATCCTTTTAGCTTTAGACTCCTTGGATAAAACCCAGAAAAACCCAAAAGGGAATTTCTCTGGTTTTGACTTTGGATTTTCAGCCTCCTTGGAGCCTCTCTCCAGCTGCTGCTGCCAAATTCGACTTGTAGGAAACAGCCTGCAAATCCCTCTAAAAACACCCCAAGAATGTTGGGTTCACCTGTGATGACTGTCTCCTTGCTCCCCGGATGATCCTTGGCCCAGATGACTGCTCTCCTAAGCACCACGAGTTTGCTGCCAAAGGCCTCTGCGCAATCCCTCTGCCCAGAAATTCGTACTGTTGTAACCCCTGACTGGCTAGCTGTAAAAATCACTGAAATTGTCCTCAACCAACAGCCTTTCCAGCTCCCGGAACTCCCAGCAACCTATGGTCCTCCCGGCTGGCTCAATCCTTTTCTAAAAGTTTTCTAGTTGCCCAGAAAATATGCAGTCTCCTTCTCTGCGTGGCTGGGTGAGGTGAACGTTAATGTTGGAACCCCTGAAATCTCTGTGGAACAGCCTCCCTAGGGCGGGCACGGATAGTCCCCCGAAGTAGAGGTTGAATCTCCCCTGCAGAAGATCCATGGCTAAACACAGTCGATAGACTCGCTAAGCAGCAAAGCGTACAAAGATAAGTTTGTTTGTAAAATGATCAAGATGAAAACAAAATGAGAGATGATCTCTCTTTATAACTCCTTGGGCCCCCTTAGCCTCATATAGGCCCCTCCATCCACCCATTTGATTTTCCCTCCAAGCATATCGAATGGCTAATTCGAACTCCTATGTGAGTGGCCCCCACATTCCACTCGCAGCTAAATAAAGTCGATTTGGCCCCTAAGTCCCTAAGTCGAAAGTGTGGAGCCCTCTTCCTGAGTCAAAAATGTGCAAAATTGTGTAGCAGCACCCTGTTACTAATGTGTTTGAGAAGGGATGTGACAATCATCAAGATCCAAGAAGGCAGGCAATCTAGTCTTCAAGAAGAAAGCAAGACTACTACATCACAAACTCTATCAAGTATATATATGTCCCCTCCTGAACATACCTCAATGTCTTTTTGCAAGGAAAGCAACAAATTGGTTGGACTCACTAACTTCCATGCATGGAAGAAGAGCATTGATTTTAAATCATTTTAAAGTATTTTAAATCATTTTAAAGTATTTTAAAGCATTTTAAATTGTTTTTAAAGCCTTTTAAGATGTTTTTAAAGCATTTTAAAAACATTTTAAAGCATTTTAAAGTATTTTAAATTGTTTTTAAAACATTTTGAAAACATTTTAAACTGTTTTTAAAGCATTTCAAGTTGTTTTTAAAGCATTTTAAATTGTTTTTTTAAGTATTTTAAATTGTTCTTGAAGCATTTTAAAGTGTTTTAAATTGTTTTTAAAGCATTTTAAATTGTTTTAAAGTCATTTTAAGATGTTTTAAAAGCATTTTGCAAACAAAACAAAAACACCAAAGATGAAGAAAGAGATCAAAGATGTAAGAACACCATGGTCACAAAGAATCATTATCTGACAAGATCCATCAAAGACATCTCCCGAAAGAAGGCATGACAACTCTGATAAAGAAAAAGATCAAAGGACCCTTGACACCCATGAAGACCTTGGAGATATTAAAATACAGATAATGGATTCAAGTCTACAAAGATGTCATGATGGAAGGCCATCTAGCAAAGCACTATTGACGAAGTAATATCAAGATGAAGTCAAGAAGGGCTACTAAATCGAAGTATTGGAAAAGACAGGCATAACTAAGCATCCATATGATACACATTCTGAAATATAGTCAAATGACAAAGGAGTAGCCAGATGACGAAAGATCCTGACATATATCAAGAAGGCCACTTTCCACAAAGGAAGAAATGACATAACAAACTAGGAAGGAAAGTGATCGATGGTCGATGCCCTACAAAGAAGAAGCTCAACAAAACTTCATGACATCAAAGGAAGAAGGAGATCCAGCAGCTAAAGGACCCATGGAGAAGAAGTTGTTGATGAATGGACAAGTCCCTAGCTAAGAGGGAGTTCCAACAAGTTCCTAATTACAAAGGAGCTTGAGCAAGTTCCTTGTCAGAGGAAACTTGGGCATACCTTCCCCAATTAAGAGGAAGAGATAGACACAACATTCTTGTCTTCACTTTGGAAGAAAGAATGGAGGATTGGGTAATCATCTGGCATCCGATGCTCTTTGAGGATGTGTAGGGCATCCAAGATAAGAGTAGGCAAGAGGACCAATATTCTTAGAGGGTTAGGAACCCAAGACAAGAATAATCCTAGAAGGTCATACTCAATGAACACCCGGGTGGGTATGTACCTTGAGAGACAATGATGAAGGTATCTACAATCATTGGTCTCGCCAACATTGTGCTCTAATCTAATGAGAGATAGAGTTGTTAGTCAAGGCCTTGCTATGGAAACAATGATGGTTACTATGATGCTATAACAGATGGATTGCCAATCCGGTTTCTCTTTTGTGAATTCTTCAAGATTGAAAGTGGCCAAACACCTTGTAATGATTTATGAATACCTCCCTAGTTAAGTGGGAGTGTTGAAGAAAGTGTAACTAGGTTCGCTCTTCATAAGTGTAATTTTGATCTTTGTATTTATAATAGAAAAGAGATATTATTTTTGTTATTTATATCAATGAGTTTCTTGCTCATTGGATAGGTCTAGCACATGTCAAAGTGCTATAGGAAAGTCACAGAGTCAAAAGAAATTTTGAAGACCCTTAAGGGCCTGTTACACCAAGTATATACTTGTATTAGAGTCAAAAGAATACCTCCAAGCAAAGTCAGAAGTCTCCTCCATGCAACGACATCACCAAAGAAGCAAATCCAAAGTATAAAAGTCAAGTAGGCCTAAAGTATTCTAGTCGGCCTCAAGTCGGCCTAAAGAAGGGACAGACCTCTATATATAGAGGCTGTCCACTCCTCCAACGACAAGCATCAAGCATCTCTGAAATCAGTGAGAAAGGAAGTCGAGAAAAGGGTGAAGAAAGACAAGGAAAGGGAGCCTCTAGAGCAGTGAAGGAGGAGGAAAAAAAACAGAGCCTTGGAAGTCTGTTCTAAGGTAAAATTACAGTCACACGTGCGAGAAAGAGAGGGTCTATCTGCTGTCATAGCAGCCCTCTACCACAGTCACATATCTCTCATTGTTTGGGCTGGAAACATAGGGCTATAAGGCCTCCTACTCAAGTGAAGAAGAAGGTCACTCAAGCAAAGAAGGAAGAAGTCACTTCATAAGGTATCCCCTCACACATGCGAAGAAATAAGGCTGCACTGCTGTCACAACAAGTCTGCAACCATACCTTCAGAAGGTGCTCGGTTGGAAAGAAAATAAGGTACCCTTCATATGTGAAGGAGCCTAGTAAGAATCAAAGAAGAATATCTCTTCTGGAGCAAGAGTAACAAAGACTACTATCAGCTGCCAGAAGAAAAACGAAGTGCCGGAAAAAGAAGAAGGAAGTGCCAGAAGGAGGACGAAGTGCCAGAAGGAGGACAAAGACTTGACCTGTGCTTGGAGGATATTCTTCTCAAGGGTCTAGGGTTTGGCATTGATCAATAGAAGTTTCAGTAAGAGAAATTTACGAAAGGATTTTCCTCTCTAAGAGAGAGACGTTTTGCCCTAGGAAAGAGCCAATATCTTGTGTTCTTGTTTCTTGTGTTTTGGTAGGAGTTTGATGAAGTAAACACACATACACTAGTAATAAGAAGAAGATCAAGCTAACAAGAAAAATTTAAAATGTGCTTCACAAATTGTTATCAAGTCTAGAAGAATCCTATTATCACTAACTGCCCTAGATTCTTCAACACCCCCATCCCCCCTAAATTTCCCTTAAATTTGAAGGTATTCAAACACGTCCCCCCTGTGTGTCTCTCTCCACCTGCATTCCCCCATCCCGGAGTCTTGGTGGAACATAGGCATATTGGACCAGATTTATTTAGTCCAATAATTAACGATATGTAAAAATAAATTGGCCAAGTCAGATGCCTATATGATGCACCATGGTAAGTACTACGGTGACCAGATGAAAAAAACACAAACAGTTGGAAAATTGAAACTAAATTCCCTGTCATTACACAAATGATAAGCTGTAGAAATAAGAATACATTCTAATGCTGGAAGACTCATACATGGAATGCTTTGAGATCATGCTATCCCAGATTGAGAGTTGTTGTATCTATGTCTCAATCAATGATTCAATATAGAACTATATCCTGTGTTTGCATACATACTACATATAACCTACAAGATAAAGCCACAAATGACACTATCAAAAACAGTTTTATCCTGATGCCTACATGGCATTCTCTATGCATTCCCAGGCCAAATAGATGATGCCAAGTAATGGGCATGGATGCACCAATACATGATACAGAGTTGCACAGCCAAGTTTGTCTTTGATAAGAAAGAGAGCCCATGTACTACACACCTTTACATCTGGAGGAGAGCCGATTTCTAAAGATGCCTGAGGATAGTACTTGTTATAACGTGGAATTAATAATGCCTTCGGTAATGCATATAAACAGTCCATTTCTACTTGGTCTTCCCTTGTTTTGCTGCCTTCACTATTCATTGTTGAGTAGTTCACGTTGTAGGAATCTCTACCTCCTCCTGCTGGATAATGTACACAAGAATATGGAAATTTGCAGTCAAAGCCAAGCTGCATAAATGGTAACATTCATCAGGACTAAGAATATGCAGAGGCATGACTTTAATGACTCTA
This sequence comes from Pinus tabuliformis, assembly GCA_031772625.1. Classification (NCBI taxonomy): domain Eukaryota; kingdom Viridiplantae; phylum Streptophyta; class Pinopsida; order Pinales; family Pinaceae; genus Pinus; species Pinus tabuliformis. The sequence continues at coordinate 1,103,447,146 of CM062816.1, read as the reverse complement.
GAACAAAAAGCTAGATCTAAAATCAGACATATGTTAAAGACTGTTAAATACAAAAGCATGGGCTCACTTAACATTGCCTGTAAAAATTTTAGAATCATGTTTAACAAATAGAATACCAATCTCAGCAACCATGAAGGAAGTTTCCGTTTAACTAAATAGACATTTTTAGACTCAGAACATACCTTAAGATAGAACAAATCCTATATGCTTGAATCCAAAAGAACTATCAAGTTAGAACCCATAAACACAGGAAAGCAACAAATATTCGAATATAGAAAATAGCTGTTATAGGCCTAAACCTCAAGGAAAAAAATTTAAAATGTCTTTCAAAATAGAACAGGCCTACTTAAGCTTGTAATGCAAGCCAATTTGCAACCTGACTAGGAATAGAAGGAACAAGAGGGGCAGGTTTCTCAAAACATTTCATTTATACAAATACCCCCAACAAGGGAGAATTTCCACAAACTTCTAATATGTCTCTCTTGAAAAGTGAGCCACCTTCCTCTAAACCTTCCACAACTTCAAATTTCACTCCAAATTTCTCTGTTTTCATATATAATTGATGCTTAAAAGCTATAGTGAAGCTGTCCTATGAAGTTATTGTTGCTGAAATCTGTTGAGAATTCAATAGGGCAGTGAATATGTTAATTCTCTTTAACTTGATAACTGTTTGTGTTACCTTTTCCTTATTAGCTTTGTTCCTTATTATTATAATGTGAGATACATCAAACAACTACCAAAACAATAAGAACAGTGACACAGTATATAAGTTGCAAGCCAGGGCCAAAACCCCTCCTCTTGAGGGGAAAACCCTTAAATCTCTTCTCTTCTTATAGATCCTTCAATTGACGAATACCAAGACCTTGTGACTCAGACAAATACCCTCCAAGATCAAGATCAACTCGGCCTCCTGCTGCAAGAACTTCAACCTCCTACTGCAGATCCGAAATTTTGTCTGCCCGGCAACTGCTGCTGCCCCTCTTGAAGACTTCAATCTTCTTCGTAGAGCATCTTCTCCCCTCGCCTTCCTTTCCTTGAGACTTAGGGCTAGAGAGACACCCTAAGTGACCTTCAATTGACTTCTTTCCTCTCTTCCTTCCAAGATCGAACCAAAGATAACCCTTGCATAGAAACCCTAGCTTCGACTTGCACGTGGGAGAGAGAACTAGCCCAAGGACTTTGACTTCCTTTGGCCTTTTCTTTGTCCTTCTTCTTCGACCTCTTCTTCTCCTCTTCTTCACATAGAATGAGAGATGAGTAAGTGATCCTTTGGAGGACAAGTTCCTCTCTATATATAGGCCTCTTCAAGGGGTAGACGTACCTCTTCACTCAGACCGACTTGATCTTGGAGGGCATTTCGTCACTTTAAAGACAAAAATTATTTTTCTTTACAAGATACAATGTGCCCATTGGTGTCTTCATTATATGACAATGACTCTTAGACCTAGGACAAACCCTAGAAGCACTCAATGTGTGCTTGACCTATAAAATAAAAGAACTTGAGCATGAAACCCATGCTCCAATAATAATAATTTCTTTTTCATTTTATAATTTACAATAATACATTTCATACTTATGAAGATTGAACCTAGTTACACATTTTTCAACAAAATCAAGCTCATCATCACTGAAGATCATTTTTAAAAAGGTAATATTGTACTTTTTTAGTTAGGTTCTTCAATGTTGTGGACCAAATCACCAAAAATGCATAAGAAATATCAAATCCCACTAGTGTAATTGGACTTCAAGGATTTCATACTGTAAAGCAGCCTGTTAACCACTGTAGTGCCACCTGATGATTATATGAAGACTCCATGCCCAAGGATGATCCAGAGGACACTTGTACCATCAGATATCATCAGTCAACAAAGTTTTTTAACTCTACTTCTATCTTCTCATCATCTTTCTTGCACCCAGGTTCCACACCCTGCGGGTAATTGTAATAAGTGATACTAGTAATGATGAGTTTTTGAGTCTGTAACAGGCCTAGGATGTTGGGGCTCGATCAGCAAACGAGTACACCTTGGAGTGTTTTTTTTATCTGGTTAATTATCCCTTCTCTTTCAAAGACGGATAATTTTCTGGGTTTTTTCACTCACGTTTTACCCCAAAGCCGGGGTGACGGTTTGAAGGTTGAGCCCTTGACACATCTTAATGTCTAGAATTGATGTATATTACCATACTAGATTACACAAAAAAAAATCGTGGAATTTGGTTATGTCTAGGTAATCATCTTTTAATTTTTTAGATTTTCCGCACTACAGAAATTGCTAATAAAATTGTATTTGTAATGTAATAAGTGATGTCTAGAAAAGTTGTATAGGGTATGAGTAATGAAATTTGCACCTCACCCTCAACTTTCTACTATGACACACTTTGATGGGTTAAAAATGTGTTTTGAACCCTCAAAACCCATTTTTCCTAGGTTTTGTGGGAAATCTAGCAATTAATTAAGCCAGAAATTAAATAAATGGAGAAAATTAAATATCCACACATGCTAAATGTTCTGAAAATGAGGTGGAAAATTATGGGGGAGTTAAAGTGAAGTCCCAAGATGATGTGGAATTCTAAAATCAAGGAAAGGACATGTGCTCAAATAAAATTGAATTTTTGGCATTAAAGGAGAAGGTTGCTTGCTTGGAAATTCAAGTTTGTGAAGTTAATGCACATTTGGGAGGGGATTTGGGAGAATATTTGGTGGATATTTTTGTGGCAAATTGTCCCCACATAGGTTACCACCCATATACACTTGTCATTCTATCAAAATTGGAATTTGGCACATAAGAGAAGAAAAAAATGATGTCCACTTGCCAGAATTCAATTTTTACACTTGGCATTGGAGCTCCATTCAACAAATTCGAATTTCTCTTTGGAATTGCCACCTCATACCACTTGTTTAAACACTTTCTACAATGGGAATGGCTCCAATTCCATTTGTCATTGTCATTCTTCATTAGAATTTGCTCCCAACCCTATATATAATAGAGCCATGGGCTCTCATATTGTATCATATAATAAGCTATTGGGCTTGAAGAAACTCTTGTCATTTTGTATTTGCATACTTTCTTAATATAATCAAGACTTTGGGGCTATCTAGCTAGTGTTCTCTTGGCATTATGAGGTGATGTCCTTTCATACAACTGCTATTGTGTTTAATTTCTTTCGCATGTTGAATTAATATTAATTTACGCTTGCCATCTTGCTTGGATTGATATGTGCAAGCTATCTTGCACATATCATTGATTTAGAGTAGTATTCTAGGGATAAGCTTGCCAGTTCATTTGAGGAAGAATGTTTGGTTTATTTTATTCACTATACTGCTTTAATCTTGTGCAAACTAATACTTGTTCAAGTGTGTGGGAAAGATCTTTTGTATCGTGTGCTGGAATCCATCTGGAAGTGGGGGAAATCTCAATTAGATCAACTCACTCATAGAATCACAGCGATCCAAGACTCATCCATTTTTTCGCTTCAAGTTTTCAATCCAACAAATAGCAAAAGAGAGTTTTCTTAATCTATAGTTACTTGATCATCCATTTAAAATTAAAAATACTTTTTTGATTCTATTTCTTTCAAAGTTATATCTCCTATTCAAAAGTCATTTCTAAAGCTAGGCAAGTATGGGGGTTCACTCCCATTACTTGAACTAGTACTTTGTAAATTAAATTCCAAGTTTAGTTTTGGTTTCTTTTTCTTAATTTTACACTGACAATTGGTATTTTTTTTGTGTTTTGCAACCCATAGGCTTGAGCATTGGGCAACAACGAGCTTAAGGAGAAGCTTTGGAAAACTATTCACTTGTGTGTATGCAGGACCCCCTCACACTATCCAAAGACTGATTTCTAGGGAGACCATAAGCACTTCGAAGAGAGTTGCAAACTCATCGAGGTCGTGGGCCTTTTGAGCCTTGTGAATCTCTTTTGGAGAGTTTTTTCCATCAAGTTTGTTGTTGTTATATTTTTTGGGGGAAGAGTCTAGCTTTGTTAGAGTCTCATCTTTGTAAAGATCCCTCTCGTATTGTGGGTGCCCTCTTAGAGTCATTTTTACCCGGTTTAAGCGCTAATAAAAGATCAAAAAAATTGTTGGAGGGAGCTTGGGATTTTTCCAATGGCATCCCCCTTCCTCGTTTAGAGGAGAGATTCTTGTGGGTGGCCTAATCTTGCTTTTAGTTTTTCTTTAGCTTTCTAGCGTTTAAATTTCATATTGTGCATACTTAATTTCAATACATTTCACTCCACGTGCAAATTTTTACTAATCTTGTATTTAAATTCCCACATGCATACGCTCTCAAGTTTTGCAAACTATTTCTCTTTGAAGCATTAGTTTAATTTGGGGAATTAACACAATGTGCGCTTCATCTAGGCATTTTAGGATAGGACGGCCCCAAGCCTCATTAAAAATTACCTCCAACTTAATGGTTGAATAGACTTTTAGGGACCCTCTACCTCTATTGGCTCCCCATTTTAAGATCCAAACATTTGGGCGAGGATGAAGTCTAAGGACTAGAGTTCAATTGTAACGTTTCCTTAGCACTAATTAATAAAATAAACCAAGAACTCATTCCATCATATTTGCTTTGTTTGCAAAGTTCTTAAATTTCTTGCTATCTTGATGGTTTAAAGTCTCACATGCAAATCTTATTTCAAGAGGCACTTTAGATGCATGCATTGTAATTCCTTTTAATTTTACAAGTTTAATTTTTCTTGTACATGGAAATTGACTCATCTTGTGGTTTAATTATTGTCATAAATGGTTGATTTCACTTTCAAGTACTATTATTTTGGGTTGCAAACTTAATTGCATGTTCTCATCTTGGTCTAACATTTGAGTTACTTTTTGTATCCTTTCGAGAAATATAGTTCCCATTGCTTTGATTTGTAGACTTATTCATCTTGAAAGCATTTATAATATCTTGTGCTAACAATTTATTGTTTCACTTTTCAGGATTATTTTGGCTTTCCATTTGAAAGCATTTCACTTCATTCTAAGCAAATACAATTTCATTTCTTAAAGAGAAATACTTTGAAGGCACTGGTTGTTTATGTATTTCATGCTTATCTTATGTATTTATGGTTATTGCTCATATCAGCTTTGCTAATAAATCTTAAAGAAATAATCTATTTAACACTAACAATTCTCCTAGAAACTCACATCTTTTTTAACCTAAATTTTCATTAGGGACCACCCCCCTTAGCTAACCTAGGAGATAGCTCAAACAGAGAGAGTCGGGATTAGTGTGATAGCCCCTTCTCTGAGTTACCTGCCACCAACCACACCTTGGGGGGTTGAAGGCTTTTCTCACTGACTTGTAGGTAGGTGTAGGAAGCAAGGTCAACACAGCCAAGATTTGAAACTTGCAGTATTTGAAAGGAGACACCAAAACAATCCAGCTATGTTAAGGGTTGGTGTGGCCCAAGTCGGGCGCAATCCCTAGGAGATTTTGACAAATTAGATGCCCCTAGGTCATAATTTCTTAGATCACAGGCTAGTACCGCAACTCATGCACACATTGGCAAACAAAAAAAATTGCATAGAAAAGACACAATTCAATATTTCCATGCTTAAATCAAATGAAAGAGTAAATGAATAGGAGCTTGTTTAAATGGGGCAACCTTCCATTACAAGCTATCAATTGTAGAAAATATGATGATTCTTCAAATGAGTCTCCTTGATGTATATAGGAGATAGAAGACCAGAAAGAAATAATAAGTTGACATAACTATAATTAATGTAATGATAATGAATGAGGGTTATGGTTAGGGGATTAACATGTCCCTCCCCTTCAAACAAGCATTTACCTCAATGGTAATCAACTATGGATGATTCTATAAGGAGAACACATCTTCCCCAGTCACATCTGCTATTCATAGGTTCTTCCACTTGATGAGATACTCAATAATTGCTCAACTCCTTGGTTGCTTGATCTATGTTTCAACTTTCAACAACTATTTCAAGTTCTAATATTATTTTTCTCTCTTCTTCAAGCTCTAGATAAATACTGTAAATTGACATTTTGTCACTAATTACCTTCTTTAATAAAGAAACATGGAAGTACATATGAAGTAGGAGGAAGCTCCAATTTGTAAACCATATTGCCAATCCTCAAGGACCATAACACTTGACTGATAATTTATTGTCCTTCATTGTTGCTTGAGGAACACCTATTTACGTGGTTGCAACCTCAAAAATAGTCAATCCAGCACTTCAAGTGGCTTCGATTGCAATGTTGATCTACTTGTTATTTCATCCCATCATGTATTGTAGACAAGTAGCCCTTCAATACTTGGAGAACCTCTTGCTGGTGTTGAATGTGATCCTCCACTACTTTAACCTTTGATTTCCTTCTCAAGGCTGATAAACTACCACATATGGGAACATTTTGGATGAATTATGTAAAAAATTGTTCTACCACAATTCATGCCAAAGGTAATTGCTACCCCTCATTTTTCCTGATGCTTCACTTGTGATTTTGATCTCAAACATACTTGTGATTTTGATCTCAGACATACTTATGATTTTCATCACTAAGCAAGTTTGTAGGATGATAAAGCTTTGGATGGCCTAGGATCATAGGCATTTTTGGTTGGAGAGGTGTGCTTTTCATGTTAATGTGGGTGGATAGTTGATGAGATGAGCTTTGATGCTATGGCATATTACTAATTGTATCACTGTTCCTAGTCATCATGGTGTTTACATTGATCACTTGACATGGTTTGTCCTACACCTTTGAGCTTGTTTGGATATGTGTTGAAATTTTCATTCGTTTAACATTGTTCAAGCTTTGGTGTGAGAAAACCCTTGCTTATATGGAGACATTTGGCATTTAAATAGCATTGCAACATCATGGACTATCACTATGGATATAGAACCACATGTGCCACTTGGAGGTTTCACATTTGCCATTTTTGAAGTTTGACTTGGTTCAAACCCTCATTATGGAGGATGTACACCTTATTGGAGCCGTATCACGCACATATTCATGTTGTTTTTGAGGATATCCCGCTTGAGAGATGCCACACATGTTACTTGAGGAGGTTCTTCACGATTTCATCCACTACTTGGAGGAGAGATCCAACCTTAGAGGACTTGTTGCACACATTTTTATCATTTGAGGACAACATCTCACCTTGGAGGAAATCTACGAGATTTCAAACCCTAGATTTATGGATGCATTTCCTATTTTGAGGAGTTCCTACATATTTTGAGGATCTAATTAGTGAAGCAACTTCTTATAGAGGATTTTATAGTGGTTGTTCGAGCTATTGCATGGTCTTATTCCCCCTTGATGGAGACACCCTACTTTATGGAGCACTTTCATTTATTATTAGAGACTTGTATATGTGCCATGACCACGTGCTAATCATGTTTGTTGGTTTATTAGTCGGAAGATATTGTTTCTTTACTCCTCCCTAGGATAGATCTAGTGTTTTGACAATGGATATTACTATTTTATTGTATATAGAAATGGTGCTCAAACCTATATAAGGGTTTGCTCTCTTCATTATTTTTCATAGTTAGATAGATTTTTGGAGTTTTCTCTACTTGAAGCTTAATGGATATATCTTTCATGGAGCATATGTGATGTGTAATGGGTTTCTTTCTTATCAATGTGAGGATTATGTTTCCATTTCTAAATGTTCTTAGTAACTTGTAGAATTTCTAGACCTTACTTTTTCCATTTTTAATATTGTTAGTAACTTGTAGAATTGCTATACCTTTCTTTTCAAGACCACTTGTGAAGGATAATATTTACAATGCTAATAGGGCGTTATGTGAGGAGTTTCTCCCTCTTTTTACCTTTGATGTCTCATGCATGAATGTATTATATTGCTTCTAGCATATTCTAGAGTTGTTGCTTGTAATACTTCATTTTGTCAGCCACACCCCTTTAGCAATGTTTTGATGTGGCACCTCTATGGCCCTCCTAGTATATTCTCCACTTTCATTTTCAGCATGTTAAGGCTTTCTGTGGCATACTTTGGTGGCTCTTCTTGTCCTAACCATTCATAAACTTTCCCTCTTGGTTTGGCTTCTTAACTCCATTTTCTCTTGTTGGTATAGGCGCAACTCTCTTGGTCTTTACATCAAACCATTACTTTCTTTTTTTCTTTTGACTAGTGGAATCTACAACCAGGGCTGTCTCGTACTCACATGACACGAAGTCGATTCTATTCTCTATCAACATAACCACTAGCTGCACCACACATGCTCCTAATGTGGACATAGGTTAATATGGGGATCAAACCAAGGACCTCATAATATTTTACTTAACACGTTTATATGCTTTTCCAAGTGGTCTACCCCTGAGGGCCCATCACATCATTATTTTCACTATACCACAAAAAACACAATGTTTTGCTAAGCTATCTCTTCACAACAGCTTGAGCCCCTGTGTCATAGTCATGGCAATCCTACTTAAGGATACCCCCATTGTGTTGGAAAAGAGCTAACCTAAAGTGAGAGAGCGAGCTACTAAGGTGACCATGGGTAACCTCTCTAAGTTGCCCTTGAGATTTCACTCTATGCTTAGAGTTTTACACAAAAGTGAGAGTTCATGAGGTAAGATTAACCACTTGACACATGGTGATTGGTTATTAAATAGAAACCAATGAAGATAACCTTTTGTTGAGGCCTCGAAAATCGCTGCCACAACAAAGGGGAAACCACCCGGTCCGGACCTTAGTACAGCTCCTTTTCTGTTTGGAATAGTGGCTCCGACTGGGGATAATGGGACCAGTTTCCCAAGAATTATAAGTGAAAGGGATGGATGAGTGATTTATGATATATGATGGTGATAAGCAAACATCTAAAACTATCGGCGGAATAAACTAACTATAATCTAATCCCGGGACTTATCGATTTTTGGAGCGTAGCGTTTGATGATCTGTGCTTAAAGGCAGGCATATAGATGACTCTAACCCTCAGGCATAGATGTTTAAACCATTTAAGATTGCTCTGCATAATTAGTTATGCAGAGCGATAATAGCAATTTACTACACTTTGTCATTCATATCATTGGTACATGTATGATTAAAAGAGAGGGCATATCACAAAACATCCAATAGTGGAACGAAATGAAGATTTGTTGTTATATCACATACATGTATTCAACAATAGCAAAAATAATAACACAGCAATTCATATAATAATAAAGAGCACAGATGCAGATAAAAGTACCATGTAAGCCGCTTAACAATCCATTATATAAATTGCTATGTCGCAGTCCTTCCTTCAAACCAGAAAGCATTCCAAACAAGAGACAATAGTGCGCAATTGTATAAAACAGCCTTCTCGTCAAATTAAGGACTATCGGTCGAGTTTCACAAAAGAATATAGGCTGAAGCACAGTAGTGCAAACTTCAGCCTTTAAGTCTATTACAAAATTTTACGACCCTTTCCAAAACAATGAAAGGGTCTATAAATAATAAGCTAATCTAAATATCTAAGAAACTGAAAAGCTATTAAATTGGCATCAATAAATATTTTTCCATCTTTCTTGGCGATCTGGCAGTCGGCAGCAATGCTTCATTCGGTGGGCTCTTTGCCTTTAAACCTCAGCTGACATATCGCCAGCATTGGCTCTACTTCTGGTGGAGTGTTGAGACGTGAAGTGAGCTGGGCATCATATGTGGCATCCTGAATGTCGGTGATCAGGCATCCGAGAGCATCTGTTAAACATTTGAGGGCCGACCTTTGAGTGTGTGGCTTGATTAGAAAGAGCCAATATGCCTCGGAGGTTAAAGTGTTGACTCCAGCGATTAACCTTCCCCTTTCCTCCAAGTCATGATAACTTGTTTGTTCAATCATGTTTGCTGTTGTTATGCTTCTAGGTGTGCACTGGGAAATCATGTTTGCCAAATAGAGTGTGTTGTTGACTAAATCAATCATATTGCTGGCAATCATTTTACACCTTGAAGCTGCCCTTTCCACTTTCATCATCTGAGTGTTCCATTCCGTGAAGAGTATGTCCTTGAATGGCTCATAGATCCTAGGCAAGTTCGCTGCCTTCCCCACATCAGTATCTTGCCAATCAAGATATGAGGCTATGGTTTCTTCGGCCTGATCTAGCTCATTTCTGGCTTTCTCTATCTGCTGACATACTGCTGTAGATACTTCACATAATGGCTCAGCCTCAGTTAGTTGTCGGCACAGGAGTCTAATCTGAGAGATTAATGCACTATTTATTTGAGCTGCCTCTGCTCTGAAATCTTCGACTTTCTGGGTGCCTTTGATGCCTTCAAGCTGCGCTAATAGTTGAGCTATTTGCTCATCTTTTGATTTCATCATCAGCTCATTCGCCGCCCTCAACTGTGCCAATGCCTCCGACAATTCTTTCTGCTTCTGGATTGCGCTCTGGTCGATTCTCTGTTTTTCAGTCTGCAGTTGCTGGGTTAATACATTGTTTGCTTGCTGTTGTGCCAGCAACTGCTCTTCTACCTGTGCTGCCTTATTTTGCGCCTCGGCTACTTCTGCTTGTAATGCACAAATCTCCTGGTCCTTAGTCTTTAACAGAAGACTTACCTCCGATGCTTTATCTATAGTTGCTGCAGAATAAGCTCCGGCATACTGCGATAGCTTGGTTAGATCATCGGAGGGGTCCAATTCCTCCTTCCAGACTACATTGCCCATGACTGTTTGCTCAGGAAAGATAGAAGGTTGATCAAGCCTTCGTCTCTTCCTTGAGCGCTTAACAACGGCTTTATGCCTTGAACTGTAGAAAACATCCAGGGGAGGAATATCTTCCACCAGGAGGACAATTTGATCGGAAGGATCTATAGTAATTACCTCAACATCCTTTGAAATGGGTGGGCCGCTGGTTCCACTTAGAACCTGAGAAGAAGTGGTATCTGGTGCATCGCTTGTCTTAGAGGTGCCTGTGTCTTTGGAGCCCTCCTTTCCACTGATAATGGAATCGAATTGGTTCCATTGTTTAAGCAATTCGGGATCAATGGAGGTCTGTTTATGTTGCTCTGTCTGGGATTTGCTCCGCTCTTTTTCTTGTTCTAACCTCTGCTGCTCCTCTGACTCTTTTCTTTGTCTCTCTTCTTGCTCTTTTCTTTGTCTCTCTTCTTGCTCCTTTTTCTGCCTATCTGCCAATTCCTTTTTCTGCCTATCTGCCAGTTCTTTCTTTTGTTTCTCCTCTTCTTCCTTCTTCCTCTGTTCCTCTATCTCCTTCTGTTTTCTCTGTTCTTGATCCTTCTGCGCCTTTTGCTGTTTTTCTAACTGTTCCTTCTTCTGCCTCTCAGCTTGCTCTTTTCTTTGCTTTTCTGCCTGCAGCTTCTTTTGCCTTTCCTCCTGTTGTTTCTTTTGTTCGTTAGTTGTAACAGGAGGTTGGTTTGTCTGTTGCCGACCAGGCTCGCTTGAGGAAGACGCTGGGGTTATTGTCAATAGATCTAGAGGCAGAGTTTGCAACCTCTGCTCTCTAAGTTTATTGAACTCAGTTAATGTCTCATCATTGTATTTCATTCTAGCAAGCTCTTTGGCACCCCACAATGTTTCGGCGCCGATGAACAGGTCATCAAACATATCCTCTTGATGGTCGACTTTTGTTAATTTGGCCTGTTCTAGGGCAGTGTAGGCAGTTTTATGTGGATCATAGAGTCTGCTTGGGAGAGTGGCTAGGGATAAAGCTTGCATCTTTGTTGCCTCTTTTTCTGCATGCTTGAAATCATGCAGAGTAAAAACACCAATTCTTAAGGGAAAAGAGGGCCAGCCCCTCTTTTTCTCTTTCTTGAGAGTTTGTGTAACACTCTCGGCCATAATCTGGTAAGAGATTTCTCGGGCTAACAATTTGTCTGGAACATATAAAGGGAGAACATGTGGCTTGGCTTGGCTCCCATAAACTCTAATATAGGTGAAACGCTCTTCTCCGAACCAACTTGCTACAGCTGGTAAGTCGAAGGAAGCCAGATAGGAGATTTTGGGGATAGGTCGATCAAAAATGGAATAATGAATGGGAACCATAAAACCATTGCAAATTTGATACAAATGGTCCTTGTAAGAGGACTTCCACAATTTCTGATGGTACAAATGAATGGGTGAAGGGTCTTGGACAATCCACCTCCAACCGAGGATAGGAAACTCCGAATTAAAACACAAGGTATCCATAATGTAAGCACTATAATAAAATGGCGGTATTTTCCTCTCGGTAACTCTGGATTTGGCTCTAAAGTCACGGACAGCTACGGCCAACTTATCAGAAAGAATGGTGGCCCAATCCATGATAAAACTATTAACAGCTGCTTCCATTAGGGGAACCATTTCTATGTCGAAATTAGCAGAGTCATGCAACCCCCATAGTCTACACATCATAATCCCCGCATAGCAATAGGGAGAAGCCAAGGAATCGACGGAGTACTTACCCGAGCTTTCGTGCTTGTGTTTGGCCAGGTTCTGCCTCCAATCCCGGATGGGTTCAAATTGTACTTCATTTTCGGCTGCGAATTTCTCGACGAAGGCTTTGTTATAGATTCTCTCCGGCTCGGGCAAATGATACATTTGCCTTAGGTGCTCTGGCTTGAACGACCCGAAAATCCTTCCATCTCTTGTGTGAAACGTTCTGTCTATGATTGGGATTTCCTCGATTGCCCATCGCACTACATCAGTGTAGGGAAGGACTTGCTCCCTGGCTGCTATCCTGTGGAGGAAGGAATCAGCCAAATCCTTAAGAGTAGCATCGGATTTCTTTAGCACATCCACACCAGCCTCTGTCACTATCGCTTTCGGTTGTTCAGCCTCTAATAGATTATATGTGCCCTGCCATGAAGTCCTATTGAGACCAGTGCACGTAGTGTCTGAAATTAGGCCTTTCTTGCTATCTGCGGCAGTCTGTCCTGCAACAGATGTAGCAGCGGAGCCTGCGGTCCTCTTGGATTTCTTCCCCATCATGCTCAGGCTTCTCTCAACAGATGAATTCTACACAAGTGCAAGAGAAATCGTAACAAGGAGATAACGATGACAATCCATAACGGGAAAGATATATCATTTGAAGCGTGATGAGATTAATTCCCAAAAGTGGCTGCGAATCCAATCACTGGGCAGATATTGCAGATGCATTAATGGTGATTTAAGGGCTGCTACTCATTAAATGAATATCACACCATTATCCGGCTGAATGACCCCCTTAAGCGTGCAACAGATATTTTGGCGGTTAGACGCAAGTGTTCGTTAATCGAAGGGGCAAAGTTTTTTAAATACACATGCATTACCTTATCCCTGCATTAACGGCATTTTGAAATTTGCGCTTTATCAATCAGATATCATTATAACTTTAAAGTTTCAAGTGATGATTTTTGAGAATGCCGACTGCCGATGAGCGATACCGTATCGCATCGGGGAAAAGATGCTACACAATCTTTAGAAAAGATCCTGCAGAGTGTCGATTGCGACATCACATCGGACTAGCGCGTGGAATCATTTGAAAGTGTATATAAAGTGGTTTGCCGATTTCCGATTGCGATATCGCATCGCATCGGGGGTAAGACCCGAGCGCCTTATCGAAGTACATGGGATTCTGCCGACGGCCGATAGCGATATCGCATCGGGTCGGGGTTATAACTTAAAGCGTTTTTTCTTTACACATGAGGCAGCGCTGATAGCCGATCGCCGATATCGCGTCGCGTCAGGGGGAGAGTTATGTGCGCTTATTAGGTGTGCATGGAATATCGCCGATCGCCGATTGCGATATCGCATCGGCGGAAATCAAAATACCATTTTAATGTGTTTCTTATGCCATTGCGATATGTGATCTTGCGATCGCTTTATCGCAATAACAAAAGAATGTTTCATTATTGGAACACTTTTATTCAAAAAGGGTTAAATACATAGACTAATTTGATTATCATACCTTTTTGAACACAAAAGCGTTGCTGCCAATTAAATTTTAAAAGGGACCCATTCCATACGTTAATTTGTTGGTTGAATGAAAATGTTATGAAATGGGGGGTTGTTGTAGAGCACAACACCTTCCACAAATTTATTCGCAATCTTAGTTTGCCCATCAAATTAGGGATTGTAATAGGAATTGAGATCCAATTGAGTACCCAACCAAGAAAAAAAATCATTGCAAATTACGATTGTAAATTGGATCTCTATCATTTACAATAATCTCGTGGGGTTTCCATGTAGCCTTCGAACTATTTCTAGGGACAATTCAGTTACTATACTTCCTCTAAAAGGATGAGAAAGTGCACAATAATGGGCATATTTTGCAACTCAATTCACTGCCACCATGATTCTTCCCTTCAAACTTCGTTACACTTGCCAAGAATGGAGGTACATAAAAACATCGGCAACATTATATTACCACCATTGTAAGCCCAAGGTCACGGGTCAAAGTGTTGTAACAACCATGTGAGGTTTTGTATTAGGTGTCCCATGCGTGTATCTTATTTTTGAGTTTGTATGTTGTTGTCTTGGTTAGACCATAGTTAGTCCCTTCTAGTTCACTTCAGGTACATCTCGTCCTATATAGGATTGGAAAGCCTTAGGTGATCTTACATGAGGACTCATGGTTTTATAGGAGCCTACCTTTGTAACGGTGATCACTAGTGTATGGGCCAGTCTGTCTCTCATCAAGGTGCACGTATGTCTTTACCACATGGTTATGGTCAATAGAGTCTATTGAGTCCATGAGCATCTTTGTAGAAGGAGCAATTAGTTACCTGAGTTACCTTCCCTCACCTTTGTTTTTAAAAGCCCCCATAATTGCCTTTTACTTTCTTGCTTTGATATAGCTTCTTTAGAAATCTATTGATTTATTAAGTAATAATGATCATAGAAATCCCCTTTAATGATGGCAAATTTATTGTTTTATCAAGGTCAAGATGTTTACTAAAAGTTCCTTTTACTTTGATATGCATGATATGTATGGATACTCTCGAGGAGGAGCTAGAGCTCAAGTTGAAATTGACTTTTATTTGCTTCAAAACCCTTGCCATTCTTTTTCATTTTCACATTTAGCTCATGCTTTTTCTTTTTTACAGTTGCATCAACCTCAGATATATTCGACCCTTTCTTCTCATAGGACAAGGCCAACAGAAAACCAATCCAAGCAACTAACAACAAACAACCAAAAGATGGGACAACGGACATCAAGGAATGATGACAAATATTATATATGAATAACATGGAGCAATACGATCACCAAAGCCTCCTACGTGTGCCCCTCATAGACAGTGAAAGAAAAGAAGCCCACAGTGCTTTGAATAGATGAAGATTGAATGTACTATTATCGCACTCCTTGATGTTAAGGTCACCAGTTCAAAACTGGTTAGTCCTGTTACACCCCATCAGTGGGTGACACCATAGGATATTTTTTCTCCTAGACTTGTCTTCAGCCGACAACTAGCAGATCCTAACAGCGACCAGTGTAGTTGTTTTTGTGTCAGTTGATCTCTGCTCCTTGAGTCAGTCATATGTCCCCTCACCCATCTGTCGAAAGCATATGTTTGTGTAATGTTCCTAAGTAGGAATAAAAGTGATATTAAGCATACAATCTGTTCAGCAAATATAAAAACAAAATATATAATAAGCACCCATGGAAATGCAGGAAATAATGAACTATCGAGCCATTTTATTACTTCCTTGAGGGCAAAATACAATAGATAATAGAGTGGTGCACCTGGGCTTCTCTCAATGGACAAGCATGACCAAACCCAAGTGAGAAATGGTTGAATCAATGGCTGCCTCAACTGTTGCACCAATATGCATTGCGCTGCCCAGAAAACTACCCTTTCTGCTGACTTCGAATGGCTGGAGACACCACTTCCCATGCTCGGAAAATTAACACCAACCTCTCCACCAAATACCTAGAATAACCCACAAACGAATTGGCCAAATGTTGACCTCGAAATTTTGGCCCAAATTCCCCTTAGCTCCTCTAGCTGCTGACCGAGTTGGGACCCTTGTTTGACCCCTTAGATCTACCCACAAAGTTCTATAAATTTAGGAGTGTGATCCTTGCCCAAAACCGAGAAAAACCTAGAAAGGGTTTCCCATGGTTACAACCTTCAAAAATTGACCCTCCAATTTCGAATTTTGTTGTTGTCACTGATCCTGTCAATCTCTTCTCTCCCAGCTCCAGTAATCCTCCTCCGCTGGCCCTCCAAGTGATCTCCTACTTCCCCCGGCCATCTCCAGCTCTACAATTCCTTCCTCTGACTCCCACGTGAGCCAAGTGATGGCTCTCTACGCAAGCCCAGGTGACTGTAAATCGAATTGCTCCAATGCATCAACCTCTTTCTCCAAAACTCTCCCAGAAGGTTGATCCTCCACTGTAGCTTCCATGCCAAAACTCCCCCGACAATTGTTGCCCAGATGAACCCACAAGCAACACCTGCGTGTTCCCCTTTCGCGCCCTCCAGAAACATGCATTAGCTGAGACAAATGTTGAATGATATGACTGTGAAACTCCACCAGCTCTCCTCCAAGGTAGTACGAATTGCCTTCCTACGGTGACACTCGAAGTCCACCAAAGCAAAGGTTGAGATCTCCGCTCGGAGACAATCGTGTGCTAAATAGCACAGTAACCCGACTAAGCAGCTCGAGCAACTAAGGTTGAGTTCAATATGTCAAAAGATAAGATGCTGAAATGAGGAGAGTTGCCTTCCTTGTATAGATTTCGTGGAGCACTTTTCACTCCATTTTCCCTCCATCATGGGTCCCTCACTTAACCATCAATTTCCCCTCCATGCAAATCGAACTAGGGAATGCGTATTCTCTTAGTGTGGTTGGCCCCCGCGTACAAATTAACCACATCAAAATAACTTATATTAAGTCTAGCCTCCTAATAAACTCGAATGGGCCCCATCACCTCCAAAATCGGCCCCAAAATGTAGAAATTAATCCTGTTCCAAAATAATTTAGGAAGGGACATTACAGTCCTCCCCTCCCAAATGTTGCTTGTCCCCAAGCAACTTCAATGTTGGATGCTCAAGTATGCGCTCGCCCTCCCAAGTAGCATCCTCATCCGGCAAGCTCCTCCAATGCACCAAAAATCGCTTGTCCTCAAGTAATGCCTGAGCAAGCATCCTCTCTAACTGTTGCTCCCCACTGTCACTGCAAAATGTGCCAGGGTCCCAGATGTGCCACTGGATCGTGCCTGACCTCTGCATTGTCCTGATATGAAAGAATCCTTCAATACCAGGATCCCAGGCAATCATGTCCAACATGAAGCTCCCCTCACTCCACTCACTATCCTACCCGATGAAAGTACCAAAAGTCCCCTGCTCCATAGTGACTCACTAAAGCCCAATGGAAGATCAATATGATCTCCCCCTGCAGTAGTCGGCGCATCCCTAAAGGTTATTGAGTTGTGAAGAGTTGTGATGCCCCAATTCTCTGCTAGTCCTAGAGTGGTGCCACCATGTTGACACTGCGCTACTCTGACTATGTCAAACTCCCCATCGTGCACAGTCAGTATCCTTCTCTCATGGAACTCGATGGTGGAATACTGAAAGAGGCGAGACACATCATGCCTGGACATCTCTATGGCACCAAGGCCTACACATCCAAATCTAACTCTGAACCCATGTAGTAACAGAGAATGTCTGCCTCCCCATGTGATGAAACCCTCTTTGAACCCACATGTATCATCCCTAGAGCAAACTATATCACTCTCTGCCATGAATTTGCTCATCACGTGTGATCTATCGATCAACTGAATCCCTGCATCCCATAGCCAGACCTGTTGCGGCATAGCCCTGTCAACCAATGGAATCCCTCTAGCCGTCATCTCTAGTCCCTGCATGTGATCACTATATAGGCTCCATATATCGTGGGCTAATCTGATGCATGCTAATATGCCCTGTGCCTACCACTGTGTAGTACCAATGATCGCTAAAAGCCACGTGTGCCAAAGAACTACCCCCTGAATGCAACCAAAAGATGGGTATCTGATACTCGTAATCGACTCAGGGTATGTGGATACCCCCTGTCCTTGCCAACCATCTCCCATGGGTCTGTCATCCGCCCTCTTGATAATGTGCCAATATAAGGTCTGGAGCCCGAACAAATACTGGGAAACTACCTCAATCGTACCCGCTATCCTCTGCTCATGCTTGGCCCCGACATGCCCTGAGAAAAGAGTGACACATGTCTCCCTCGGGACTAGCTCCCTAGACATAGGCTCAGTGATGAATGATATGCCACCCCTGCAGATGATCACCTCATTCCCCAACCTGTGGCTGTCAACTAACGCACCAATCCAATGCCACTGCTGAAAAGTCTCCCCCCTAGTGCACTGAGTGTCACCCAAATATCTCGGGTGAGCTCTTCGTCCCCCATTTCTCATGCCCAAAGTGCAGAAAGTCGACAGCGAAATCGACTGCGCCCAGGAGGGATGTAGAAGAGGGTCAAGCGTGTGAGTCCCTGCAGATACCATCAAGTATCGCTCATCTGTGTCCCTGTCGATCCTAGGTGAACTACCCCCAAAGGTATGCCCAGTGTTTCCGTCTAAGGGTCTCCCTAGAGGCAACACTCCAAGACCTCGTTGTGTAGTACTCTACACCCCTGCATACCACCGATCATCCTAGTACTCTTGGACATGCCACTATACACCACGGCCTACCCCTTTACACCCCTAGATGCCCTCGGCTATGGTTATGCCATCCTATACCGTCATGTATCTTGCCTGTGTCATTGTACCTGTCACTCCCCGCATGTACTCAATTCAATGTGAGGCACTCCCATTCCACATCGCAGTCCAACATACTACGGCACACCCCCATGCATCTCCATGCCCATCTGCAGACCATTGCTCCACGCTAGATGCTCCTACCCATACCTGAATGAGATGGCCTAAAGTTGTGTCCATATGCATCGGCTCGCATCCAACCTGAATCATCACCTCCACTGTCGCATTGCCATGCTCTCCAATGAGGGGACCTCCCCTCCAAGTCCTCCCTAAGGGATCCAAGAAGTGAACCTCCCCAGGTGTCAACAGCGATGCCACCACTGCTTTGCTCCTCTGTGTCTCACACAAAAGCGAAGAATCCTCAGCTCCATACAAGGCATTGTCTGGTGGCTTGGCCACCTCCTCCAACAAACTCCTGCCAGAGTATGTTGATCATCCTGAGACCCCATGTACAATTGTCATACCCAGAACCCAAGGAGTCTACCCAAAAACTGATTGGCTACTGCTGCTGACCGAAACTCTCCTAGCAGAGGTGCACGTTCGACTGCTAGGTCAACTATACCCTCTAGGTCGTAGTCAACCGCTATACCTGGGAATTGATAGGTGGTCCCTCCCAGATCTTAATGCCAATAGGGGCTTCTAGCACCCCCAGTGCCTGGAAACCCCTGCTGAACTCCAACTGGGTCCACTACCATCTCCATAGTCCACTCCACTAAGTACCAACTCAGAATCTCTTGCCACCCAACCCTAAGAGAGGGATCGAATGCACGAACTCCCGCACATAGAACAACCACAACATGCGGGGGGTGCACCCTGTGCAACTCAAGTCATCTCATCTCACTATCCTGGTCAATACATACAATCTGACTAGGTAGCTTTGTCTCCCTCTGCCCAATGGGCCAAGGTAACCTAACAGTGCTGCCAGCCCCGTCTATGTATCCTCGAAGAGGGCTGCTCTCACACTCCAACGTGAACTCTAGCTGCACCAGTAGGGAATCCAATTGCTCCCTAATGTGAGTCAATTTAGTCGTGGACTCAGCACAAACCGCTCCATGCCCTCCAGCGCCTCGTTTTGCTGCATAATCACCTCTCACACTAACACGGCCTTCCTTTTTAATGCTAGAAGGTCGGCCTGAAACTAATGGAACTGTCGTGGACATCTATCACCTGTAAACTTGGTCACGGCTCCAGATACCTCAACAACTGTTGGCATCTCATCTGAGGGTGGCACCCCCTCAACAAATGGCTCTATGCGAGTAGGCTCTATCCTCTCCACCAAGGTGTCAACCGAGGCTATCGAATAGGTCTCTAATAAAGGTGACTCATGCGCCACAACGAGTATATTGATGTGCTCCTCACCATCCTGTGGGCTCTTAGCATCATGCTCAACCTCCTCCTCAAGCTCCTGATATCTAGAGCCAGATCTCCACTAGCAAAAGCGCCCCCTAGTCTCACCCTCTAACCATCTTTGTCCTGTTTGCTCCTTTTCAGGAGATCTGGTGCCCTGATCTGGTCGAGTTTCCCCACAGGATGTAGATGGCTACACCCCCACGACCTACTCACCTCTAACGTCTCTGTTGTAAGGGTGACGATGGGTTTGTTCTGTCACCCTCCTCAACTGGGTCAACTTCTCATTGTCCCAATGAATTCTACCCCAGAATTTATGCATACTATATTTCCCTTGAGCCATGGGTTTGTCTACAATTTCACCCGTCACTATGCACTCATACCCAAAGCTTCAATGATCTTCTAGCTAATTTCCCACAGCTAGCCAAGATCATGCTTGATACCACTGTAATGTTCCTAAGTAGGAATACAAGTGATATTAAGCATACAATTTGTTCAGCAAAAATAAAAACGAAATATATATTAAGCACCCATGGAAATGTTGGAAATAATGAATTGTTGAGCCATTTTATTACTTCTTTGAGGGCAAAATGCAATAGATAATAGAATGGTGCACCTAGCCTTGTCTCAATGGACAAGCATGACCAAACCCAGGTGAGAAATGGCTAAATAGATCGTTGCCTCAACTGCTGCACCAATCTGCACTGTGTTGCCCAGAAAACTACCCATTCTACTGACTTCAAATGGCTGGAAATACCACTTCCCGTGCTTAGAAAATTATGGAAAATTAACCCCGACCTCTCCACCAAATACCCAAAATAACCCACAAAGGAATTGGCCAAATGTTGAACTTGAAATTTTGGCCCAAATTCCCCTTAGATCCTCTAGTTGCTGGCCGAGTTGGGACCCCCGTTTTACCCCTTAGATCTGTCCAGAAAATTTTATAAAATTAGGAGTGTGATCCTTGCCCAAAACCCAGAAAAACCCAGAAAGGGTTTCCCTTGGTTCCAACCTTCAAAAATTGACCCTTCATAGCTTGGCCCTCCTCCAATTTCGAATTTTATCGCTGTGATTGATCCTGTCAATCTCTTCTCTCCCAACTCCAGCAATCCTCCTCCAATGGCCCTCCAAGTGATCTCCTACTTCTTCCGGCCAACTCCAGCTCTACAATTCCTTCCTCTCACTCCCACGTGAGCCCAATGATGGCTCTCTGCGCAAGCCCAAGTGACTGTAAATCGAACTGCTCCAATGCAGCAACCTACTGCTCCAAAATTCTCCCGAAAGGTTGATCCTCCACTGTAGCTTCAATGCCCAAACTCCCCCGGCAGATGTTGCCCAGATGAACCCACAAGCAACACCTATGTGTTCCACTTCTGCGTTCTCAAGAAACAGCCACTGGCTAAGACAAATGTTGAATGATATGACGGTGAAACTCCACCAGCTCTCCTCTAAGGTAGTACAAATTGCCTTCCTAGGGTGGCACTCGAATTCCACCGGAGCAAAGGTTGAGATCTCCACTTGAAGAAACTCGTGTGCTAAACAGCACAGTAACCCAGCTAAGCGGCTCAAGCAACTAAGGTTGAGTTCAATATGTCAAAAGATAAGATGTTGGAATGAGGAGAGTTGCCTTCCTTGTATTGATTTCATGGAGCACTTTTCCCTCCACCGTGGATCCCTCACTTAACCATCGATTCCCCTCCATCCAAATCGAACTAGGGAATGTGTATTCTCCTAGTGTGGGTTCCCCCCATGTAAAAATTAACCACATCGAAATAACTTCTACTAAGTCTAGCCTCCTAATAAAATTGAATGGGCCCCATCACCTCCAAAATCGGCGCCAAAATGTAGAAATTAACCCTGTTCCAAAATAATTTAGGAAGGGGCATTACAGTTTGAAGGTGGGCCATCAAATCCTAAAGGTATGTCTTTCATTTTGCAATCGAATGCTTGTGCTTGTTTTCCCTTGGGTACACTTGGGTATGGATTATTGGGTGACTTGAAAGAAGGGTGGGTTTCGACCATAGTCTTGTTCCCTCACCTTAAATGGGGGTTAATCCTCATCCCTAGTCTCGTGGGATCTCCGCTACCGGCTTACAACTTTAGGATGGCCATTACTTGGGAAACCCCAATTTTCGTAGCGCGGTCTTGTTTTCTTGTTCCATATTTTTCACTCCCCTCCACGCATTACATGCCCTATTTCATCACCTTTCCTCTCTGCATCCACATGACCACTGGGTCCACAAGGCTCTATTATCACCCCTCCCTTCTCCACATGTCTAGGTCAGACCTGGAATAATGCGTTGGATGTTGATGCAACTAAAAAAAAAAGATAAAAGCATATCATGGCCACATACAAAAGGAAATAATACCACAAAATGCAAAAGATGCTCAAGACAATAAAATTTAGCACGTGGGCAAAAGCTAAACATGTGCTCTACCCCTTATCATTATGGCCATCACCCTGGTTCCCAGTGCCCCTATGAGTGCCCCCTGCATCATTAAGGGGCCCATGCATGTGCCAACCTCTGGTAGGCAATGACCCGCCCCAACTTAAGGGGGTATTCATTACTATATCATACACAACATGCTCTCATCCCCTAGAACCCCGAGCAGTAGAATAAAAGAAAAATCAATAAAAAGCAAAAGGAAAATGCAGAAGGGAGAAAAACAAAGGTTGGGGTAACTCATGGACATGATTGCTCCCTCCTACATTCATACACCCAAATATGTGCACATCCCTCGTCATTACCACCCTTGAGCCCATGGCGTTTGGCTTTGAGGCCCATGTGTCTCAATCCACCTCATCATTATCCACATGAAAACTACCACTTGAATGATGTACTTTCAACATGTCCTTCCCTTTAGGGGTTGGGAACACCTAAAACGGTTGTAATTTAACCACTGCTACCTAGGAAGTTAACACCATTACATGCTCAAAGCCCCAAATTTGGAAGGGAAACCCACTATGAAGTCTCATTTGTGCCCTTGACTAACAAGCTTGATTCACTTAAATGCACTAATGAATTATTGTACCAGAAGGTGAGGAGATGCATTGGATCTTATACAGGATTGGCCGGTGGTTTCATCATGGGTTGGGCAACTTATGGGACCCATGCCCACCAGAGGATCATATTGACACTTGTAGGGGATGCGTTGAGAGGCATGGGACTCTGTCACGTGATATAGCAATCTCTCATCTTATGGGCACCTTCAACAACTTGTTCATTGCCCCACATTATATGCGAGATGATGCACTTGGACCAACAGTGCCCCCCAGCCGATTTAGCAGTATCTACAAGGTTCGGCAAGTGATCTGAGGCCCAAAGGAGGTTTGTCTCATCCTAATTGTTTATCTATGGTTGGATATATCTCTTGTCATCTTGTAAGTAAAATTTTGTTGAAGATTTTCTTTGGAATAATATCTAATGTGTGGAATTATTGCAATTAAATAGATCTTGTGTGCCCTAATTTATTGAATTACCATTGAGATGGATTGTTTGATCGCAAATTGCACATGTTAATCATTGCATGACATTAGATGAATGTTCCTAGTGGATGGGATTTGGTTTTTGTTCCATGAAAAGCCATAGATATTGAGTAGGTAATTGTTGAAAAGTGATTGTTAGGGCATCACCTCTTGGCCTCCTTGAAGACGATTTTGGCGAATCTTTAATCATCATAGACTCCATAGCCCAAGGATTAGGCGTTGATCCAAGTAAAATTGATGATCACCCTATTCTTCCCTTTCTTTTTCTCTCTCAAAAAAATTTTGGCCCCTTCCTAGACAACCAACTAGGGCTCCCTACGAATTTCTTTAGAGGAGTTTTGCAAAATTAATTGGATAGAAGCCTGCGTTGGTGTCTCCTCTAGGGTTTCACAAAGTTTGGTGGAATCCTCACGGTTAGTTTATAGGAAAACTAATGCCCTAGTTGCATCTTTGGAAGCCCATCTTGAACGTCTTGTACTCGTGGCCTTACTAAGGGTCATTTGCACATAAAATTCAAAGAAATTGATCATTCTTGACCCTTTCCCTATCCTATCTTAACCTAGTGAGCACAATGGAGGAACTCCTCCCGCAGTTACTCATAAACCCTAGGTCTCGCATAGGCTCTTTTCTAGGTCTCTCTAGTGAAGCGAAAATCCTCTTTCATGTGGAAAATTATCTCGTAACGCCTCTAGAAAGGTCCTATATCACATTTGGAATCTTGATTTTAGGCATACTTAACTCCATTGCTACTTCTCAAACCCTAGATCTTGACTTCCACCTTAGGTCTTTCTTGCAAGGCCCTTACTTCATCAAGCCATAGTTGAGTCTCTCCTTGAATGGGCCTTGGGAATCACTTAATATCATGTCACTGATCCCATCATTACAAGTGATTTTCCCTCATACTAGGACTCCTCCCATCGGTGAAAGTGTGTAAAGAGCAGGGGGCACTCACTGAGGTGACAGTGGGTCTTTGTCCCATTGTTGTCATTTGGTCTAGTAGTTGTCCCATAAGTTCCCCTTCTAAGACCCCTGCTAGAAATAATCAAATATTCACCTTTATGAAATATTCACCTTCTTCCTTAACAACAATATAGATCCTTATTTGGCGACTCCATTGGAAGAATGAAGCCTTAGTTCTTCATTGAACTTCAAACTTGTAGGTTGAAGCAAGCATCTCTCAAGGCATTTTGTTAGGGTCCAACCCTAACAACTTTATTTATGTAATAGGGTCGAGTCATAGTTATATTTAGTTAAAGAGTCTGTTAGCGCTTGAAATTTCACCTCAGGGTGAGAAAGGTAAACCTCAAGGCAACATCAAACCATTTAGCCTCGTAGCTAGCCCTACGGGGCATGAGAAGGCTCTCTCCGGTCAATCTCGGTAAAATCTTCAATAGATGAGATGACCAATAAGGTAACATTGATATTAGGCTAGTAAACTGATCAAAGAGTTTGATTTGGGTTTTTTGGGTTTTTTTGGTGGCAAATTGAGGGGATGGCAATTTTGGGTGCGGGGATTGGACACAATTTCTACAGGGGGTTCTTTGGGGCGAGGTAGGAGACAGTTGATGCTTTTGATTGAGGTGGATGGTCAGGAATGAAAGGTGAGGAGCTAAAGAGAGCAAACAATCACTTTGAATTCTCTTTAGACAGTGGAAAACATTGAAATTAAACAAACTTAAAAGCAGAGCATGGCAAGCATGAATTCTTACTTTAACACTTCATTTGTTTAATGTGCAGAAGTAAAAAAAAGGAAATGAATCACATAACAAGCTTACAAGTACATTGAGAAACACACCATCAACACATGAGTCCACAAGAATCCCAAAGAGGACTGCAAAACCCTGGTCTTCCTTAGCCAAAAATTGCAGAGATACAGTGAATAATACAATGATAGCTTATCCCTCAAGAGTCCAACCATGAAAATGAGCAAGAAAGTACATAATATAGATGATCTAACCTCTTTCCCTGCCTCCATGGGTCGAGCTCACTATCCTAGGAATTGTTTCAACCCACTTCTAAACTAAACACTACAAACTAGGCAGTCAAAACAACTTGCCTCTATAAGCTAGGAAACCAATTCATTCATTTAATATTTACCCTTTTCATGAATGAATCTTCTAGAAATGTTACATAAGAGTA
This sequence comes from Pinus tabuliformis, assembly GCA_031772625.1. Taxonomy (NCBI): domain Eukaryota; kingdom Viridiplantae; phylum Streptophyta; class Pinopsida; order Pinales; family Pinaceae; genus Pinus; species Pinus tabuliformis. Next base: position 1,103,421,539 of record CM062816.1, on the reverse strand, counting down.
AAAGTGTCTTAAAAGTACAATAATTACATCAAAGAACATAATAATTCACCCCAAAAAGTCAAACTGAGTCAAACTACGTTTTTCTGAGCTGTACAGTGCATTTTGGAAAAATCCGCCTGACGGGTGGCGCGCCCCTGCCTGACGGGTCGCGCGCCTTTGGAGCCACTTTTGGGGCACTTGCAGGTGGCCAAATTGAGCAAGAGTAGGCTTGTTGGAAAGGTCTGTGAGTCTACTTTCCAACCCAACTGGAATTTCTGAATTTGGAGTTCATTTGCCCAGTCAAAAATCAAATCTCCCAAGACTGCTTTCTGCAATTCAAAAAAGTGGCAGAAAGTCATTTTTTACTAGTTTTTTGACTTTCTGGAGACCCAAAACTTCACCAAATCTCAAGTCCATCCATGAGCATGTGTAACTTTGCATGACAAATCTGGAAATGCTGAGTTTTTGTCAAATGGAGTTGCCATGATGAAGGGTCGCGCGGGGGGTGAGACCCGTTAATGGGAAAAACCTGCAAATTGCCTGAAAATGCCAAAATTCTCAAAATTTCTTGGGATTTGTGCTGTGGCTAGGCTATTTAGTGCCTTGATCCTTGAGTGAAGCCTCAGGCAAGATACGGAGGGGATTGGGCCTCTTTCTCCGTTTTAGTGCCTCGGTCAACCGCCTTTGAAACATCTTCATCTTTGCCTTGCACACATGCAATCTTGCCCAGTAATGGTTCTTCATGTTCCTCAGCAATTTCTTCTCTTGGTTGGCCTTAGCCAACAGCCTCTCCAAGTGTGCATTTACCCGGATGAGCATGGACTCTCGGTCAGCGGGCAATGGATCACCGGGTCTTCTCCGGTTCAAAATGCGGTCACTACGAATCCTCCACAGCTCATCAAGTGCTTGCTCATCTTCCAACTGTTTGTTGCGCTGCTCCAGGTATGTGATGGTCCATTGTGCCCCTTCTAATCTCCTCTGCAAGGCATCATTTTCAGCTCTGAGATGCTGAATGATCTCCTTTGCCTCTCGGCTCGGAGAACTGGCCTCAAGATCAACAAGCTCAATATTTGGAACTCCTGATGGCCCCTCATCAATCATGGGCTGCTTGCCCCTCCCTGGTACCTGTGCTGGTGAAGAAAGCGAGGCCCCTTCCACCTGATGTGGAGATAACACTCGCTGAGCTGATGATGAAGGCGAGACCCCTTCCACCTGCTGTGGAGATAGTACTCGCCGAGCTGCTGCAAATAAGGCCCTCGGGCCTTTCTGATAGGTAACCAAAGGTGAGGAGCTGACATGTCTAGTGACAGGGATGTCATGCTGCTGTGATGGTCCTCCCTCCTCGTGAACAACCTCAGGATGTGGCGAGGGTGGTGCTGTGAAAAACTCACGAGAGATGAACTCCTCCCATGAGATGCCTTGCTGAGCCAACTGATACAATACTACAAGCTGAATCAAACCATAATGGTACAGGCTCCTATACTGCTGTGCCAGGCTCTTCCTCTGCAACATGGGCACCATCCTCTGAATGTTCTGATAGAAGAAAACAGGGATGTTCATCATCCTCACTCGGGTGAAGTGCATCAAGAGGCGAATATGATATGAATATACCTGTGAAAATCTACCCTCACAGGTAAAATAGTGCATGATGAGCCTCATCATGGGAGCATACTCACTCCTGAGAAACCTGAATGGAAACACACCTGCCAAATGTCTCATGAATGGTGGCCGGACAAAAGGCTCAAAGTGAACATTATCCAACACCTTGCGCTTATTCCACACCTCCCCAACATTAGGTATCCCTGTGGCATGTGAGATCACCTCGGGTGTCAATGTAAAGTTCACCCCTGCAAGGTTGACATGTCCATCATGCAAGTGTAAAACAAATAGACGAGCCAACTATCTGTGGTGCTGAATCCGAGAGATCCTCTCACAAAACTCATAGCAAGACATATACTGGAAACATGTCACTGCCATAGGACAAGCCTGTAACTCTGCTAAAGAGGTGGGCTCCTCTCGCTTATGATGTCCACCCTTACCACCCTTATGAGGCCTCCTCTGTACCTCGATCTCTGAAGCTGATGATTGGTCATCACTTTGCTCATAGGTTTCGGTTTCTGACATTGTTTAAAGAGCAAAGTGGACAAACTGTGCTGCTGTTTCTGCTTGTAAAAAGCTGATTTATATGCTATTTCAAGGGGACAAGGAACATGAGGGAAATGTTAGGGGAGGGACATTTTTACAAGGAAAATGGGAATACATGTATACAACAGGGAATTTAGGGAAAAAACACTGCAAACATCACTGCATATGCATCATTAAATACATGTGTTTACATGGGCATATGGAGAAGTAGGGTTTGGGCTTGACTTTTATTTTATTTTTTTAGGGAAAAGGGGTAGGGTTTATTTTCTTTACAAATTTAAAAGGGAAATTTATATGGACATACAAGGAAAATGAAATGGGAATGAGGAAAAATGATTACAAGGGAAAAAACCATTGAAACAGCAACAAACCCTAGCAAATTTTTACAAATTTAATATACAGCCATATGGAGCGTTCTCTCTTGCACAATTTGATCATTAAAAACACAATCATGATGTCCTTCAAACATAACCAGCAATCATTTCCAAGTTTGGAGAACCTACCTCAAGCAATTTGATGATTTGGAGGGTGCTTGAACGAATTTGGAAAGAGTTTGGAAGGGAGGTCGCTGACGGGTCGCGCGCCTCACCCAACGGGTCGCGCGCGCCTGACGGGTCGCGCCCGTTATGAAAATACACTGCGGGAACCCCTCTGATGGGTCGCGCTCCTCTGACGGGTCGCGCGCCTGTCAAACGCCCAAATTCGCTCAACTTTCACTCCTTTCACTCAATCACTCGCCCAAACTCTCTTGCAAGTGTCTTGGATGCACAATGAGAGTAAAAGGAGGGAGATTGGGTCTTTATAGGTTTCATTTGAATAAATTTCATGCTCAAACCCACTTTCTAATGTTTCTCTTTGACACTTTATAAAACTGACTTTTTGGTTTCCTTTGTCCTGAAATTGACTCATTTAGTGCTTTGGCTTGATTCTTTTTGCAGGGAGATCATCTGAGGGATCTTGGCAAGGGGACCAGGGTTACATGCTGTCCGCTGAAGTCTTTTGAAATTTCATCACTTTTTACAAAAATTTGAAAAATGACCTTGGCTTTAAAAACAGAGTTTTTAAATCCAAGGTGAAAATTAACTGTACAAGATAAAAAAATTCGAAGAAACATCTTTACAATCATCCCTCTGGCTTGCTGAGCACTTATTGACCTTCAGAGACATGACCTTGTAAACATGCTTGACCATAACCCTAGACCTAGGAATTTGACCTCAAGACAAGACAAGATAAGCTTGAAAGAGCTTAATGACTGAAATGACCTGATCCAGCAATGCCAAGAGGGGTATAAACACACCAGCTCCTCCATCAGGGTTATCGCATGCCTAATGGGATGCAAAAATTGACACTGATGAGACACCTACTTATACTAATGCAAAGAGTTTTGATCGCTGATGGAGGGCTCAAGACCGACCCTAACAGAGTCAATAAAGCCCATATTAATAATTGTAAGTAGTTGACCCGCATTTAAGAAAGGGACCACAGTTAGTTGCAAACGGGCTATGGTATTAGATAGATGGTATTAAGAGAACCATGGTACTAACCCATGGTATTGTATGTATGAATCCTATATAAAGGATAGATACTCCCCATTGAGGAGCGTCGTGTCTTATTTTGTAATCGAACTCTACTCTGCTGGAGGTTGCCCCCTCGAAGAGGCAAGTAGACATTGCTTTCATCTCTGAATAATAAAATACTTGTTTTTCTCATTTTGTTCTCTATTTTGGGTTGTATTTCTACGCATATTTGGTATTCTGGAATCTTCTCGCAGGTCAAGAGCATAATAGGTGGTATCAGAGCGCTTTCCAGGGCCAGTGGTATCTCCATTTTTGGCAGAAAGTTTTTTAGGCTAGAGATGTGTTTTGTCGTCTTTAAACCACGGGATTTGTCGTTGAGCGCATAAACCTGTGGATTTGGGGAGGCATGCACGCACGAAATACAAGAAGTGGTCACGCTTGTTGGACTCCCTTGTAAGCCCTATGGGTACCCCTTCGAGTAGTAGCGCATTAGAACGAAAGCCCCCTAAGCTCACCTAAAACCTCACCTTAGATAAACCGTCGGTCATCTTGCTGCTACAGTACATCAAGAACAGCACTTAGGGAGATTATTCGTGCGTACGATAGGGTAGTCGGGTAGTACAGCTAAAGGTATGAATGATCCTCTTTAGTTAGTGCCCTGAAAAATTGAGCCAACTACTATTGTTGGACCCTTATGTATATTGCGATCTGTAGCACCTGACACTCCTTAAGACCATAGTTCCCTTGACTCTCTGAAGATCGCCCATTATCTTATTTGCCAGATCAAATCTAGCAATTGGGGTTTTGTTGCCACCGCAACAATCAGATCCACCAGTTGAGGTTCTACCGCCACAGTACCATTCAGATCTAGCAGTTGGGGTTCTGTCGCCGCCGCAGTCCAACTCACATTCAGCAGTTGGGGGTTTCGCAGGCAGATCTAACCATTTGTGCAGTGAGGCTTGTGGCTCCTATACCCTGGGGCGATTCTCGCAAGACATTGGGCAGGATTAAGTTTTCTGGAAATTGGCCACTGCAGTATTGATAAGCGGGGAGTAAAACTCCATTCGGAGTAACAAAAAAAAAGGGTCTGGGGCCTTCCCGGGCCGCTTATAAGAGACTTAGCCCATAAGATTCAGGACGAAGAGTTAATCGCAGTAGTACCATCGACTTGTCAGCTTCAATTTTCAAGCGGTCCCAAGATCTTTGTATGGTATAAACCAGAGCTCAAGTCATGGCCAACGAGAAGATCAAGCACCTTGAAAAACAGTTGGATTCTTTCCAGGAAATAGCAGACGAGATGAAGCGATTCATGGCACAATCCAAAAGGAACACGTCGGGGTTGCATTCAGAGGCACATGGTATTAATGAAGACCTTGAAGGAGAATCTAGCCATCATATTCACTTCCATGGAAATCACCAACATTCCCACCCTCGACCACCCAAGCTGGACATGTATAAATTTGATGGCTCTAATCCGGCAGTATGGGTAGCACAAATGGAACAATACTTCATTCTGAATGATATCCTAGATGATGAAACTAAACTACATGTGGGAGCCCTTTACTTGGACCAAGAGAGATGGCAATGGTGGCAGTGGCATCGGAAATGCTATCCCGAGAAAATTACTTGGTCAGTGTTCTCAAAATCCATTTGTGACCGCTTTGACCGCGAATCTAATTTTTTGGGTCGTCTTACTAAGCTCCGACAGACAAGCACAGTAAAAGACTACATTGCAACCTTTGAGACATTGGCCATCTGCATAGAAGGTCTGGGAGATGAATTCTACTTGGAATGTTTTATAAGTGGTCTCAAAGAAGCCATCCAAGCCCATGTCCAGATGCACCACCCACCTACATGGATGGACGCTTGCATAATGGCTATCGAAATGGAACGTGCTTTAGCTTCCCAGACACCTCATCCAAATTTCATAGCCAAGGGATGCCCCACCCAAGCTCAGGGCCCTACACAAACACTTAAGGTTCAAAAGGTGTCTCCAGCAGAAATGCCTGAAAGAAGAAAACAAGGATTGTGCTACTATTGCGATGACAAATACTCCCCCGGGCATAAATGCAAGGAACCCAAATTTTTTCAAATTGATGTTACTAATTACAGCTCATCTGAGGAAGCCCCACCCCTTGAGGGACCGAAGGATGAAGTTGGGGAAACCTAGCAGGGCAATGAACTCCCAGCGATGCCAGAGGAACCATTTATCTCGCTACATGCTTTGGCGGGCATTTCTGCGCCCCAAACTCTCAAAATCAGAGGCTTTATTAAACATCGCCCTGTAGTAGTATTGATTGATAGTGGCAGCACTCATAACTTTATCCATCAGCGAGTCGCCAAAGTTGTTCATTGTTTTGTCAGGGCAGTCTCTAATTTCCAGGTCCAGATTGTTGATGGGGGGACAATGAAATGTGAAGGCCGTTGTGAAAATATCAAACTTCAGATGGGAGACTACCACCTCAAGACCCACATGTTTGCAATTAACATGGGTGGTTATGACATTGTCTTGGGGCGAAATGGCTTCGCACACTAGACCCACTCACGATTTCCAGGAGTTATATATGAGCTTTAAGTAGAATGACCACATGCATACCCTCCGTGGACTCCAGGCAGGTGCTCCTTCTATCATCAGCTCGCATCGCATGGAAAAGTTGTTGAAAAAGGGCCATCATGGAGTTATCGCCCAGTTTAATGCCATCCAGGCCATTGAGCCCACTACTCTTCATATTCATCCTGACATGCAACAGATCTTGAAGCGACACCAGCGGGTATTTGACAAACTTAAAGGGCTTCCACCCTCTAGAGGGGAACATGATCATAGCATCACTTTGGTCCCAGGGGCACAACCGCCGAATGTGTGGCCATATCAATATCCTTTCACCCAAAAGAATGAAACTGAAAAAATAATCAAGGAACTCCTAGAAGTCGGTGTCATTCGTCCTAGCATCGGTCCTTATTCATCACCAATGGTCATGGTACTCAAGAAAGATGGAGAATGGCACATGTGTCCCGACTTCAGGGCCCTCAACAAGCTCACGGTCAAAGACAAATTCCCTATCCTGGTTGTTGATGATTTGCTGGATGAACTACATGGTGCTCAATTCTTTACTAAGCCAGATCTTCGCTCGGGCTATCACCAAATACGCATGAAAGAAGTCGACATTCCCAAGACTGCTTTCTGAACTCATGAAGGCCATTATGAATTCTTGGTCATGCCATTTGGTCTCTATAATGCCCCATCCACTTTTCAAAGCCTCATGAATCACCTACTCAAACCATATCTTAGAAAATTTGTCCACATTTTCTTTGATAACATTCTCATCTACAGCCTCACTTGGGAAAACCATCTTCAGCATGTAGACCTGCTCTTGCAACTGCTCCAAAAGCATAAATCATTTGTCAAATTGTCCAAGTGCTCTTTTGGCATGGAAGAAGTCGAGTATTTGGGCCACATTGTGGGTCGTGAAGGTGTCCGGGTGGATCCCAAAAAGATCCAGGCAATGCAGGATTGGCCACAACCAAAAACCTTGAAGAGTTTGAGGGGATTCTTGGGTCTCACAGGCTACTATTGCAAATTTGTCCGCAATTATGGTCGCATTGCTAGACCCCTCACTAACCTTCTCAAGAAAAAATCATTCCTCTGGACTGATGCAGCACAACAAGGATTTATGGCTCTCAAACAAGCCATGTGTTCCACACCCGTATTGGCACTACCCTACTTCACCAAATCTTTTTTTATTGAATGTGATGCTTCAGGTACGAGTATTGGTGTTGTCTTAATGCAGGAAGGTCGACCTTTGGCCTTCACCAGCCAACAACTAAGCAGGAAACATATGGGACAATCTACCTATGAGAAGGAGATAATGGCCATCTTACATGCAGTAGATACCTGACGACCATACTTATTGGGGCGGCGTTTCCAAATCCGCACAGACCATCAAAGCCTCAAATATTTTTTGCAGCAATGACTATCCTCAGCCCAACAAAATAAATGATTGGCCAAAATGCTGGGATATGATTATGAGATAATTTACAAGAAAGGGCGCGACAATGTAGTAGCAGATGCTTTATCACGCAAATTTGAGGATGAAAGCACCCTACTATCAATCTCTCTTCCCATACTAGATTGGATTGAAGAAGCCCACAAGGAATGGTTTTCACATCCCTCTCTCTCCCAACTCATTAATAACTTGAGATCAGATCCTAATTCCTCAGTGGGCTAGTCTTGGAAGGATGAGATTCTTCGCTACAAGGATAGAATAGTGATAACGCCAACCTCCACCCTCAAAATGTGCATTTTGGCAGAGTTGCACTCATCTCCCACTGCAGGCCATGCAGGCTTTCAGAAGACTTATGCTTGCACTCATCGTTCTTTCTTTTGGACAGGGATGAAAAATTACATTCTTTCTTTTGTAGCTGAATGTGATGTGTGTCAATGCCACAAAGGAGAAACAGTCAAGTCACCAGGCACCTTACAACCATTGCCCATCCCTGCCTCCATCTGGACGGATGTTTCTATGGATTTCGTTACTGGTCTCCCGAAGTCAGGCAACAAGTCAGTCATCATGGTGGTTGTGGACAGAGTTTCTAAATATGCTCATTTATGAGCTCTACTCCACCCATTTACCCCCACTTTGGTGGCTCAAGCTTTCATGGACCAGATCTTCAAACTGCATGGCATGCCCACTTCCATTGTGTCTGATTGTGACCCGACCTTCACCAGTAACTTTTGGCAAGAACTTTTCAAGCTACAAGGCACCAAACTCCGACTAAGTACTTCCTATCATCCCTAAACTAATGGTCAAACTGAAGCAGTCAACAAATATTTGGAGACATACCTAAGGTGCTTCACTTCAGAAAAGCAACATCAATGGGTACAGTGGTTACCTTTAGCTGAATGGTGGTATAATACTAACTATCATGCAGCCAACAAGATGACTCCATATGAAGTAGTGTATGGTCAACTCCCACCTTCACCTACTTCTTATATCCCTGGATGCTCTAAGGTGCAAGCAGTGGATCAACTCCTACAAAACCGTGCAACCATGCTAGCCCGTCTCAAAGATAATCTCCATCAAGCACAAAATCGCATGAAGCAACAGGCAAACCAACATCATTCAGAGCGCACATTTCAAGAAGGGGATCAGGTATTCCTGAGGCTGCAACCATACAAGCAAACATCACTCAAAGACAAGGGTTGTCAGAAATTAGCTCCAAAATTCCATGGACCTTATCAAATACCTCAGCGCATTGGAGCAGTGACCTACAAGCTAGCCTTGCCACCAACTTCAAAAATCCATCCAGTCTTCCATGTGTCATGCCTCAAGAAAGTGGTGGGCAACAATTGTCGAATTCAAGCCAGTCTACCTGAATTGGATGAAGAAGGTTCACTCTGGCTCCAACCTGAACAAGTCCTCGACACGCGAGAATGACATCTGCGCGGCCGCACGATCAAGGAAGTCCTCATCAAGTGGAAAGACACCTCTCCAGAAGATACGACATGGGAACCAGCCACTACTCTTCAGCAGTTTCCGCAGCGTCAGCCTTGAGGACAAGGCAACTTTTTATGGGGGGAGGGCATGTTAGGGTCCAACCCTAACCCCTTTATTTATGTAATAGGGTCGAGTCATAGTTATAGTTAGTTAAAGTGTCAATAAAGCCCGTATTAATAATTGTAAGTGGTTGACCGACATTTAAGAAAGGGACCACAATTAGTTGCAAATGGGCCATGGTATTAGATAGATGGTATTAAGAGAACCATGGTACTAACCCATGGTATTGTATGTATGAATCCTATATAAAGGATAGAGACTCCCCATTGAGGAGTGTCATGTCTTATTTTGTAATCGAGCTCTGCTCTGCTGGAGGTTGCCCCCTCGAAGAGGCAAGTGAACATTGCTTTCATCTCTGAATAATAAAATACTTGTTGTTTTTCTCATTTTGTTCTGTGTTATGGGTTGTATTTCTGCACATATTTTGTATTCTGGAATCTTCTCGCAGGTCAAGAGCATAACACATTTCAAGTTCACCCTAGCGACTCCATATATGAAATCTTTTGTAAATTTGCATGGCAATAAATGGCTCATTGGAACAAGTTGGTTTATATGTTTCAAGATGATGATCCTCGATCCAATGATTATGATGTCATTAATAACCAAGAGGAATTTGATGTTCCTTTTACTGAATCTCTTGGGAGCCATGAAATTGAGGAGCCTTCCTAATGCCCTGAAAAGGGGTTGTGGTTCTTCCCAAGATATGGTGATTGTAGTCCTCCTTGTTCCATTCTCGATAATTAGGATGATGTGATTGTGGATGTGTATCAGTTATCTATCTCTTCGTGCCATAAGGAGGATGCGCCCGAGCTTGCTCTTTATCAAAAATTTATGAGCTTGGTTGTTGAGTTCTCCATTCTCTCATTGCAAGAAAGGTTGCATAAGTTGGATTACTCTTTTCCCTCCTCAATCATCCTTATTACATGTTCATCATATGTTCTTGCCTCCCACCCTTACCATTCATCAAGCAAATCTTGCAATGGAAGATGTAACATTTGGGTGCCTTGCCTCATGAGGGTTCATAAGGGAAAGAGTTTTTACATTGATCTAATCATATGTTGGTTACAATGGTTGTGCGACTACACTTAGCACTTGCATATGGATTGCATTGTAGTGTGGGATGCATTGCATATCATTTTTGCATAACTATGGTCAGCTTCTCATGTTCTCATGCTAGGATAGATGCATTTAGATTAGATTTGCATTCTAGAAAAGATTATACTATATGTATCGTTTTATTATTTGATGAAAACATGGGTGATCAAAGTACGCCCAGGACAGATGCTTCCAACAATTATTTGTGATGTGCAAGATAACAAGTATGCGGTCCCAGAGGATTGTTGTTATTCTCTTCACCTCCTCATTTGAATACATGGTTCGTGCAATCTACAGAGAGCTCAGGTCCCAGTTGGAGCCAGATGTTACCCACCATCAGTGGGTGACCCAATATGAGAATTTTTCTCCTAGACTTGTCTTCAACCAACAACCCCTGATAGCCACTAGTGTAGTCGATATTGTTCCAGTTGCTCTCCACTCCCTATGCCAGTCATATGTCCCCTCGCCCATCTGTCAAAAGCGTATGTTTGAAGGTGGGCTATCCAATCCTAAAGGTATGGCTTTCATTGTGCAACCGGGTGCTTATGCTTGTTTCTCCTTGGGCACACTTGGGTATGGATTATTGGGAGACTTGGAAGGAAGAGTTTCGACTGCAGTCTTGTTCCCTCACCTTAAATGGGGGTTAATCTTCAACCCTAGTCCCCTATGGGATCCCCCCTATTGGCTTATAGCTTTAGGATGGGCAATACTTGGGAAACCCCAATTTTGGTAGCATGGTCCCGTTTTCCCATTCCACATTTTTCACTCCCCTCTTCACATTACATGCCCTATTTCATCACCTTCCCCCTCTAGGTCCACATGACCAGTAGGTACACAGGGCTCTAATACCCCGCCCCCTCCCCTTGTCCACATTTCTAGGTCGAGCTTGGAACAATGCCCCGGAGGTTGATGTAGCTTAAAAAAAAAGATTAAAGCATATCATGGCCGCATGCAAAAGGAAATAATACCACAAAATGCAAAGGATAGCCGAGACAATAAAATTTAACACATGGGAAAAAGCCAAACATGAGCTCTACCCCTTATCATTATGGCCATCACCCTGGTTCCTAGGACCCTTATGAATGCCCCCTACATCATTAAGGAACATATGCATGTCCCAACCCCTAGTGTGCAATTGGAGCAGAAAAAATCAACATTAGACAGAAAATTTATATATTTTATTAATAACTTGAATGATGATTACACTGCGGGAAGCCCTGGCTTAAATAAAGCCTGGGTGCCTCTTGGTGAATGGGCATGATCTAATTACTTACTAACTACAAATTATTTAATTTTATATAACATTGCCTTCCCCTTGAAAAGATGCTTTGTCCTCAAAGCATACGTTATGACGGGTGTTGTTGACGAAATGCTTCCGTCTCCCAAGAATCTTCTTCTTCTGGTAAGTCCCTCCACTTGATCGACTATTCTTTGATTACTCGTGATCGCAGCTTCTTTCCCCTAATGGAGATGATATCTTTTGGCTCTAAAATAACCCTTCCTTCTTCATCTAAGGTCGGAAGTTTCGAACTGCTAATGAATGGCGTGGATGGGTGATTAGCAATGCGATGGTCATGGATGCAGGGACAGTCAAAACAACAAAATGGTTGGGCAGATGAGCGATGCGGTCGTCGTGGATGCAGGGACAGTCAGAACAGCGGGACAGTTGGGCAGATGTAGGTGTTGAGGACAGCCGCTAGCTTGGGAAGCGACGGCGGAAATGCAGGAATGCAGACAAATGAGGGCTCGACAACACAAGGAAAAAAAACGGCGGACAGAATTGGTTAACATTGACGGACAATAGTCGAGGGGCACCAGAACAGATTACAAGTTGACGGCAGCAAAACAGCGAGGGTTTGCAAGTTGAGGGTCGGAGGCTATGGTACCAAATGAAGCGAAAAAACTCGGCATTAGACAGAAAATTCATATATTTTATTAATAACTTGAATGATGATTACACTGTAGGAGGCCCTGGCTTAAATATAGCCTGGGTGCCTCTTGGTGAATGAGCGTGATCTTTGATCATGCCCTTTAATTACTTACTAACTACAAATTATTTAATTTTATATAACAGCAATGAACCGCCCCACCTTCAGGGAGTATTCACTGCAATATTGATCCAAAAATGGATCTTGGATAAACCTCTAAGTCTAAAAGACTTCATGCAAGAGGTAAAAGGTGCCAAATGGCACAAATCCTTTGTAAATCAGAGGAAAATGAAAGTCACAGGCTGCTCTCAGAAATAGTCTCATTGCAGAGATCCCTCCATTCTGAATCCAACGCAACTTAAATGGGTGAAAATGGACTTTAGATGGGAAAGCTATCATAAAATGAGGCAGCCCTTTTTCAAAGGAAAAAGAGGCAAAAATCCTGTGAATAATGGATCTAAAAACCCTCTCAGTCTTCCAAATCTCCCAAAAGGGAAAAGCAAGCGCAAAAGGAGGACCTTTAGAAATATCGGATTACACTATCGGACCTTGAAAACCTGAGAAAACAGCGAAAAATGAACCTATCGGAGGTCGAAGGAATAGTGAACAGGGGCCGTCAGATCTGGCCGATCAACGGTCCAGATCCAATCGACATATCGCATCGGCGGTGACAAGCGGATCAGCAATAGCAATCGGCGAAGGCAGTGGGGGGACAGTCCAGGGGAACAAGCCGATGCGATATCGCGATTGCCGATCTCGGCGGATCGCAGTCGGCGCTGGCATAGACCCTATTATATGAAGAGGCCTCAGACTTGTGCGATCTGCGATTGCAACTTGTTGCATCACAGTATCGCGTCGGCACAACACATTGGAGCCGGACCCAACAGGGCTCTAGGCAGTAATCGATATATTTTGGAGTCCGTCCAAAGGCATTTTTACATGCATTTTCATCGTTTCAATGTATTTTAAAATACAAAGGGAAAACCATGGAGCAGGCCAATTGCGATATGCGATAGCGATCCCCAGGTGGACTCAATGGCGCTATAAAGCGGGGTTATGAGAATTTCAAGTCCGGATGAACAATGTTTTGCAGATTTTTCCATGTATTGCAGCGTTCTCTGTGTAAACACAGAGCAACCGTTTTTTAAGGATTCAAAGCGCTGATAGACCCCTTTCGTTACCAAATAGGTGGCATTCATCCCTGAGGGCATTTAGAAATTATTGCTAATGCCCAGAAACGGGATTTGAACGGAATGTGAGAGGAAGGCAAAACGACCAGTTTCCCGTGCGCAGGTCCATTTCCATTAGAAAACCGCCATCACACCTGTGCGTTATGAAGCTCAGAGAGCCATAGAGGCAAAAGGGAATGATTCCTCATGATGGCACAGAGAGGAACGGGCAGGAAGCTGCAGAGTCGGAGGATGCCTCAAAGACCAGAGAGCCAAGCGAAAAAAAGCCAGTTTTCCTTTAGGGAGCTCACAGCAAAGCAAAGAGCCACAGAGCCGAGAGCTCACGCTATAAATCCCACAGCCACAGAGATGATAGAAGGCATGGAGCCAGTAGAGGTTGGGGCGATTGCAGAGGATGTTTCCTCGAGATGAGGAAGAGACAGAGAGCCTGAATGATCGAGTTGCACAGAGCCACGAGAGCGTGGAAGGCTGAACAGCAAGCGAAGGGACAAGAGCCCGAGAGCTTGAAGGTCGGAGAGCCAGAGAGTGATAACTGCAGAGAGCTCAATCGAGAGCAAGCTGAAGCTAGAAGCGGGATGCTGAAAGCAGTTGCAGAGCCGAAGAGCTACTGCACAGAGCAGCTGAGGGAGCCTTTGGGGTCACTTGAAGTTCAAGTGAAAAGCTAGGGAGCTGAAGGTTGCAGGGGGCCAAGAAGTCAGAGCTGAAGAGCCAAGAGCCAAGAGCCAGAACCAGAGCCAAAGAGCCAGAGTCAGAGCCAAGAGCCAGAACCAAGAGCCAGAGCTTCAAGAGCCGGGGGATTAAATGGTGTCTGAACCCATTGTTTTTGTGTAGAACAGCAGGAGTTGGGCCAAGGGCTTGTAAAAAAGACTAATACCATAATCCTAGAGAGCCTAGTTGAATTAACTAGAGCTCACAGAGACGTAGCCCAAGAGTTGTGGATGAACTCCTAATTAATTTGTTGTCTTATGTGTTCATTTTTACTGCTGCATTATTCACTGTTATATGCATTTATATATCAGTTTAAGCACATTCACATATTAGCACAAACAGCAGATTTTAAGGCAAATAATCAGTTGAAAACAAATACAAACATACACCCATATTTTCAAGCATTTCTTAATTCTGCATTGGTTAATCAAATAGACTTGGGAAAATTCAAGCTTTGGAAGTGGGAGAGGTTCTTGTAAGCTAGACAAGAAGCCTAAGAGCTCCATTTTCAGATCAAATATCCTACATAGTATGCTCTCATCCCTTGGAGCCCTAAGGAGTAAAATAAAATAAAAATAAATAAAAGGAAAAAGGCAAATGAAGAAGGGTAGAAAAACAAAGGATGGGGTAACTCACGTACCACGATTGCTCCCTCCTACATTCATACACCCAAATACATGGACATCCCTCAACATTACCACCCATAAGCCCATGGCATTTGGCTTTGAGACCCTTGCATCTCCATCCACCTCATCATTATCCACGTGACACCTACCGCTTGAAGGATGTACCTTGGACATGTCCTTCCCCTTAGGGTTGGGAATACCTAATAGGGTTGTTTATTAACCACTCTTACCTAGGGATTTAACACCATTAAGGTACATGGACATTCTCATATTGAAGAATTCTCATAAGAAGAGTTGGATTGGTAACCCATCTCATAAGCTATGTTTTTAACTTATATCAGTGCATCTCATCATATCAACCAACATTGTCATACGGCAACGCTTTGACTAACAGTTGTATCTCTCCACTAGATTAGAGCACAACGATGGGGAGACAAATGATTTATAGAAACCTTCATCGTTGTCTCTCATGGCACATACCCCATTCGGATGTTCACAAAGTATGTCCTTTTAGGACCATTCCCATCTTGGATTTACACATCCTCATGGAATCTCCTCTTCGACTACTCTTGCCTATTGGATGCCCTACCACATCCTTAAAGAGTATCGGTTCTCAGATGCTTACCCAATCCTCCATTCTTTCTTCATAATGTGAAGACAAGAATGATGTGTCTATCTCTCCCTCTTAACTAGGGAGGATCTACTCATTCCTATAAAAGGAATATACCCAAGCTCCCTCTTAACTAGGGACTTGTTTCCAACAACAGTCATCTCTTCTTTGTTGGAGATCATGGTACTATCAGCTGCTTTTAAGGCTCCTTCTTTCTGCATCATCATGTCATGGATGAACTTCAACTTCTTCATCATGAAGCCCTCATCTTCCATAACTTCTTCGTAGGGCTTCAGCGATCTTCTATATCACTTTCCCTTTTTTCTTTTCAACGAAACATAGTGTTGAACCAATTAATGCGTCATCTTCTATATCACTTTCCCTTTTTTCTTTTCAACGAAACATAGTGTTGAACCAATTAATGCTAGTCATGTCATCTTCTTTTCATTGGAAAGTGACCTAGTTCGTCATTATCTGAAGCCCTCTTCTGGTAACCCTGTTCCAACCCAACCAGATGCTTGCTTTCAAAATCAAAAGTGAATTATTGAACCAAAATTACCTCTTAATGATGGCCCTTTATCATAATATCAGCTTCTGCAACATCAACATCCTACATATTTTACGTATCCATTTCTAATATATTACTAAGGTTCTCCTTCTTCATCATACTTATCAGGGTCTTCATAACTTCTTCATGGATATGCCATAGCTAATCCTTATTGTTATCAAATGTTGATTACTCATCTTATCTAAGTGGCTATAAGTACATCTTTACGAACTCTTCTTCTAGCTTCTTCATATATTGCTTCCTCAAGATCTCAATACATAGTTCCTTTAGCATAGGAACAATGGTTGCCAACTACCTCATATTCTTAATGAGGTCATGTAATGTTGATTCTATCTTGTCATCATGTAGAAGAGTTCAAGGCATATTTATTTATGCCTTCATGTCTTATTCAGAAGGAAGAGTTTCCTTCTTCTTCAATCATACTTATGAGATATAGCCTTCTAACCATTATATCTGCAAATTAAGTGATGACATGACTTCAACTATCCATCAAAACATATGCATACCTCTTCCTTCATGTGATCATCTAGACTCCCTTAGCAACTTCCTTTCCCTTCCTTGAAGATTCAACATGCTGCATTTCTTTGTCAACATACCTTCATCCTTCTAAACTATGGATCCCACACTAGGTGGAATGTAGTCTTTCACTTGCTTCTTCCAAGTAGAGGTGAACCTTTTTCAACAAAGAATCTAATGAAGGATCTTGATGATCCTCATTCTGCAAATGCTTCTTTCTAATGATGATGAGGTGTGACCAACTCTTATCTTCCTATTCTTGCTAGATGATTTTCTTCAACCATACAAACTACTATATTGGTTATTCTTTCATGCTTCGAGTACGATGTCGATTCAACATTGCTATAATGCATCTTATCACCATTATAATGCATCCTACCATGACTTGCTTTCATCTATATACTGAAAATGAACTAAATGTATGTGAGACCTTCAATAGTAGAGGTCTTTCACTTCTTCCTTCTTTGACTTCTTCTCTTCTGGTTCTTCTACTTCTTCGATCACATGGGCTTCACTTCTTTCCTTTCTTTTCTTGTTGCCCTTCTTGAGTTTAGGACAATTCCTCTTGAAGTGCCCATATTCATTACATTCATAGTATTGAATTTCAGACATATCAATTTTCTTTTCAAATTTCTTTCAAGGCTCAAATTTTCCAAACTTCCCTTTCCTCCATGTCAAAGCTACATATGCTTGTGTTTGTTCATTTGATTCAACATCATTCTTTTCCTTTAATCTAGTTTCTTCAATCATACATAATGACCATAGATCATTGAATGGAATAGTTTCCTTCTTTCCATAGATATTTGATACAAAGTTGCCCCATTCATCTGGTAATGCATTGAGTACAAGAGTGGTCATTTTTGGATCTGACATTGTTTCTCCTAGCTCTTGTAGTTGATCTCTTATTTGAGATACCTTCATGAGATATGAGGCTACCCCTTCTTCCTTTGATACTTTCATCTTGTATAGTTCGGTTCTTGACAGTATTATTTCTCTTGCAATACTTATAGAGAACAACTCCACCAACTTGTCATAGATTTCTTTTGATGTCTTCAATTTTGCTACATAGGGAATGAGAGAATCCTTGATCGACTCAATGAGGATTCTTTGAGCCCTTACTTCTCCTTTCATATATTTTGATAGTGCTTGAGATTGTTCTTGTGGAGGTTTTGTGATTGAGCCCTTGATATATTCAATAACTTCATTTTCTATGAGGATCAAATCTATTCTCTTCTTCCATGCAAGGTAGTTCAATGTCCCAACAAGTTTATTGTTCTCCTTGCAGAAAGTATTCATTTGGTTTGTAGATTGAGACCTGAAATATAAAGTACTTACTTGACAAACAAGGATGCTTCTTTGATTATGATGTCTTCAACTAGATGCCTTTCTCGATGATGATCTTCCTTCTTCAAGAATGGCAATGCTTCTTCTTCAATATAAGAAGAGATGTTCTTCTTCCTTCAAAGATGTTTGAGATAAGCTCTTTCCTTCAATATGAGGGAGATTACTTAGATTTCTTTGATGATGTTGAAGTGCTCATCTTGCTTCCTTTTGGATGATGATGTAGAATGTGGAGACTTCCCAAAATACTTCAAATGTGTAGAGTCCTCTTTCTTTGAATGGAGGTAGCATCCTTGAGGTCTTCTTCTTCTTCCAACAGTTCTTCCTTCAAAGATGATAGAGTCATTGTGATGTGTTGACTAATCCTCCTTAATACTCTTCTTCTTATATTTGGCCTTTATGCATCCTTCTTCAATTGAGTGATCTTCAAGTTCCCTCTTCTTGTCACCTTAGCTCTGGTAACATGTTGAGAAATCTATGGCAACTAGATTAGGGTGATTTCTCTTTATTTTGATAATTGTTTGTGATGTTCTTTACTTCAACTTGTAGTATTTATAATTAGCTTCTTCTTCTCTTGATTATTATAGTGTTCTAATCATCAAACAACTACCAAACTCGCACTCCTTTCTAGCCCTTCTTCTAGTCCTTTCTCAACTTCGCACTTTTCCAGCTTCCAGCTTCAGAAATCGAACAATGTGAGAGAGAAAGAGATACTCCAAATGAATTCAAACTGCCTTGTATTTATAGCCTTCCAAGGAGATCGAATTACTTGTCTTGAGGCCGACTTGGTCTGGAGGAGACTAAATTCATTTTTGACTCAAAAATAATTATTTTTACATGATTCGAGAGCCCAAGAAGAGTCTCTTTTAATGTATAATGACTCTAATGACTCAGAATAAATCCTAGAACTCTTCAATGGGGACTTTGATGTCATGTCTCTTCACAAACACCTTTGTAACAGGGTGTTCTTACACCATTTTGCACATTTTTGGCTAAGGAAGAGGACCCACCAATTTTGACTTAGGGACTTAGGAGGAAATTCGACTTAATCTAGTTGCTAGTGGAATGTAGGGGCCACCCACATGGGAATTCGAATTGGCCCATTCGAATAGCTTGGAGGGAAAGTCGAATAGGTGGATGCAGGGGCCCACATGAGGCAAGGGAGGCCCAATGAGTTATAATAAGGGAGCAGCTCTCATTTTGGATTCATTTATACATCATGCAAACAAAATCACTTGACTATTCACTCTACTATTTAGCTGATTGAACCAGTTGTTTAGCCATGAATCTCTCAAGCGGGAGATTCAACCTCTACTTCGGGGACCATCTGTGCCTACCCTAAAGAGGCAGTTCCACAAGGATTTCAGGAATTTTGGCGCAGTGACATAACACCACCAACCAGCACAGAACAAGGAGTGCATATTCCTGGGCAACTAGAGAATATGCAAAGGGAGATAGAGGCCAGCAGAGATCAGATTGTTTGTCGGAGAGTTAGAGAGATGAGGTAGCAGCAATAGACCAACATTCTTGCTGAGTTTTACAGCCAGCAGAGCCAACATTCCAGCGGTTTGAATTGCTGGGCTAGGGGAGAGCGTAGAGGCCACTCAGCAGTTTTTCGTGTAGCTTAGGGGTCTTAGGCCAAGAGCTCATCCGGGAGGTTAGGGATTAGATAGCAAGGGTCATCCCAGCACTTTCAGGACATTTCCGAGACGATTTACAAGCAGAGTTTTGCAGTTGCAGCTAAAGTTGGGTTCCAAGGGAGTTGAATTTCAAAAGTCTAAATCAGCCAAAATCCTTCGTGGGTTTTCTAGGTTTAGGCCAAGGAATCTAGGGTTAAAAGCACATAATTTTCTGGGCAGTAAAGGTGCACCTTCCATCCATTTGAACTTCAGCAGAAAGGTAGTTTTCTAAGCAATGCAGTGCAGATTGGTGCAGCAGCTGAACAACCTTCAGTTCAGCGATTTTCTCACCTGGGTTTGGTCATGCTTTTCCATTGAGACAAGCCCAGTTGCACTATCTTGTCATCTATTGTATTTGGCCTTCAGAAAATTAATAAAATGGCTCAACATTTCCATATTTGCAGCTTTTCTGCGAATGTTTAATGGGTATTTCGTTTTTTATAAATTGTTGCATGGATTTTTGCTTCATATCACTTGTATTCCTATTTAGGATCATTACAGTGGTATCAGAGCCTAGTTCGTGTCTCAACTGTGGGGGTTGTCTCCTATGAGAAAAGGGGACCAGCAGAACATCACCTACCGAAGGCAAAGGTACCGGAGCAAAGAAAGAGAGTTGGAGATTACCCCAGACATGGAGGACAGAGGGAAATCAGTGGTAGAGGAGGACATGGTGGAACCCAAAAGCAGGGAAGAGAATGCTTTCGATAGCCTCCTGAGGGCCCTGAATGACTTAGCCAAGTCCGGAAAGACATGCTACAAGAGATCAAATCACAAAACAAAGAGAGAAGCACTCCTAGAGGGTTTCTATTTGGGGAAACTTCTGGGGCCTCTCAGCCATTCGATCATCGTTCACTAGCAGTGCAGCACCCATCAGCCAGTGTGCCAACTCATGCTACATTGCCTTCTTTTGTGCCAGTGGCACAAATCGAACCTGCAAGAGGGGAAGATCCCCCTCAGAAGGAAGGCTATTTCAGAGAGTGGCAGTCTATGGATGAAGACTTTAAGGAAGCCCCTTCCTTTAGTGATTACTGCAAAAAGAACAAGGGTCATGGGCGACAGGGAACCCAGAACTACGAGCTGCAGAGAACCATAGGGAGGATGTATTTCCCTACTTTCGATGGCACGGCTAAGTGCACAGCCAGGGCTTGGGTTGAGAAGATGGACACCTACTTCCAACTCAACCAGATGATAGAGCAGGAAGGCATCAAGATGGCCACGCTGCACATGATAGGCGGATGCCCATGATCGGTGGTTTCATGGCTTGACCACCCAATGGCATGCCCACATGGTTTCTTATGAGGACTTCACCAGGAGGATGGTGGAGCGTTATGACTAGAGAGATCCAAAGGCCCATTTCAGAGAGTTGACCCAACTGCGCCAAAAAGGCAACCCGGAACAATACATCTCTGAGTTTCTGCGAGTATCAGTGATGGTCCCGGATCTGTCAGAGGCTAGGAGGGTGTACACCTTCATTGAGGGCTTGCTTGAGCCCCTACATGGACTAGTGAAGTCACACAAACCCTCCACACTGCAAGAAGCAGCCTTGTGCACCAAAGATCTACAGGGGGCCATCCCCAAGACTAGAGCACCTTTTCCCGCATGGACCCCCTTTCCAAAAAATAGGCAAGAGACTAGACCTCCACCTCAGAGGACCACACAGGGGAGAGGGCATTTAGATGAG
This sequence comes from Pinus tabuliformis, assembly GCA_031772625.1. Classification (NCBI taxonomy): domain Eukaryota; kingdom Viridiplantae; phylum Streptophyta; class Pinopsida; order Pinales; family Pinaceae; genus Pinus; species Pinus tabuliformis. The sequence continues at coordinate 1,103,400,401 of CM062816.1, read as the reverse complement.
ACACAAAAGGACCTCAGGAGGAGGAGGATGCGCTTCACATGCAGGGAGCCCTGGGCACCCGGCCATCGGTGCACTGCCAAGAGAGGACGCTATATTGAGGTTTTTTTCTGACAGTAACTAGGAGGACGAGGAGGAGCAAGATTGTGGTGTGGCAAAGGGAGAGAGTCTGGTTGATAGAGGCCCACCAGCACCACCTCCACAGGGAGGGGCATCCCTTGCCCCAGCCGAAGGAGTCCTTGCTTCTTTAGGGATTCCCAAATTTTTGACACTGAGGATCAGAGGCATTGTACAGGGGCAGAGGGTGTCGGTTCTAGTTGACAGTGGGGCTATCCACAATTTCATAGATGCCTAGTTGGTTCAGAGGAGGGGCCTCACCACAGCTGAGTTCGAGGGCTTTTCAGTCCTAGTACCAGGTGACTGTACCATACAGTGCACTAGATATGTGCCTTCCTTGACAGTAGTTATGGGGAATTACTCGATGACAGACCATTTCTTTGTGGTCGATGTGCCAGACACTAACATGGTGATGGGTGTCCAGTGGTTGTATTCCTTTGGGCGAGTCACCACTGATTGGAGGAAACCAGAGATGGAGTTCATTGGGCCGGATGGAAAACTGGTAGTTTTGAGAGGCATGTAGTCTTATCCACCTCAAACAATTTCGGCCCACAGGATGGAGGCAGACCTGCGACATGGGGACATTGCATGGGCAGTTGAGTTGAGGATCTCAGAGGCTAGGCGACAGGCTCATCCACCACCAGCAAACATACAAGCTTTGTTGGATAGATACGCACTGGTGTTTGGGGACATTTCACCAGGGCAGCCACTAGACAAGGGATTTGAGCACACTATCGAGTTGGAGTCGGGTGTGCAGGCAGTGATCACTACCCCTTATAGGCATCCCAAGGCCTATAAGGACGAGATAGAGAAGGCCATCCAAGCGCTGCTAGCATTGGGCCACATCAGGCCAAGTTCCAGTCCTTTTGCTTCTTCAGTGGTGCTAGTGAAGAAGAAGGATGGAACCCTTCGGATGTGCATTGACTACCGAGCCCTCAACCGGAAGACATTGAAGAACCGGTACCCCATTCCCCGCATATATGAGTTTTTGGATGAGCATAGAGGAGCCAAGTACTTCTCTGAGATCGATCTGCATTCAGGGTACCACCAGATCAGGGTGAGGGATCATGATATCCCTCAAAAGAATTATACTACCAGCAACACGATGAAGAAGACAGTAATGTCGGCCTCAAAGCATATATATATGACAAGTCGGCTCAAAGATAGAGACACATTGGTTCACCCTAACATGTTGGCCTATTATGGAGACGTGAAAACTATATAAACCCAGCTAAGGTCACCACTGAAGCTCAGTGTCTCGAACATCCTGAAACTGCAGATAAGGAGCAAAGATATCTCTGCATACATCTCTGAAGTTTCGGTCAAGCACAGTGGTATAGGATATCGAATGAGGTGCAGGAGAGTGAACATAAACCTCTGCAACTTCAGGTGAGGACAGAGCCTTGGCATACTTCTGAAACCTTGGTCACAATTGTAGTGATATCTTCGGTGTTGATTTGCTGTAGCATCGGATGTGCTCTAGTGACGAAAATTGGTGGAGAGGCTAAAGCACATGAGATCTCCAATACCTAGAAATGGTTGGGGCAGATTCTAAATAGTTTGAGAGATATTAAAATAATTAATATTTTTAATGGATTCCCTAAGTCTAAACTTAGGGTGTTAAATTTGGACAACTAGGTCCAAACTCCATGTTCTGATGCTCAGATTAAGAGGCTAATATTTTTGTTGGATTCCTCTTTCTGAGAGGTGTAAAATCCATATAAAAATAGTCTTAATCCGATGAGCAGAACTTATATTTTGAATTTACTATTCTTAATAAATTATATGTGCAAAGGTCAGCCAGTTTTGTAATGTAGGCTCACATGCCCAACAGATGTGTCACACACCCTCATTGATGGATATATATATACAGGCAAAGTTGGAGAGAATTTGATCACAACACAACTCACATCTTCCTCTCTCATCCTAAAAAGTACGAGCTACCTGGAGGACGAATTTCAGCCACACGTGGGAAGGACGAAGAGGATTTTTCTGCTGCTAGGGTTTCTGCTGCTAGGGTTTCGCAGAAGTTTGACCAGCGTTGACTTTGGTCAACGCTTGGTCCAAACAAGCTGAAAACTTGTGGGAGGTTCGATTTTTGAAGGCCATACTACCTGGCACAAAAATCGAGGTCAAAGGGTTGACCGTTTTGCTGCTGCGTTGACTTTTAGCTTGCTGCCCCTGCGTTGACTTTTCAGGACAGCGTTGACTTTTGTAGAACTGACTTGGGTTGACTCATCTACTGGTTGGAGGGTTGTTGTGACACATGCTGGGCTGGCTGACCAAAGGAGACTTTGCTGGTTGAAGCATCCTGTTGACCGTCGAAACAAACACATACATTTTTCTTGTTTCTGATTTGTCTTCTGTAAGATCTGCTTATATGTTCTATCTGCATTTTGCTTATCTACTTGTATGATTGCTGTGAGAAAAGTGAAATTGCTCTTAGCATAGAACATCTACAAAACTTTACATGGTATCAGAGCTGAGGTGAAGACAAACTCTATCTATAGCAATCATCATCGAAGGAAATGGATTCCTCTAAGCTTGAATTCAGGGAGAATGACAAGCTGACTGGAAGTGATGACTTCCATGCCTGGAAGATGTTATTAGATCTCAAATTAGAAGATCATGATCTCCTAGATCATGTGACAGGGAAGATTCAAGAACCTCCATCAAATGCCTCTGCTGCTGTTAAACACAAGTATAAGAAGGGAGAAATCAGAGCAAAACTGCTGATCAGGGAATCCATAAATAAGAGTCTGGTTGCCTACATATCTGAACTAGGCACATCCAAGGAGATGTATGACAAACTGATACTTATGTTCCGAGTAAACAATGTGAACCAAGTGCTATTCCTCAAGAACAAGTTGAAGAATATGAAGAAGGGTCGAGTCGAGTCTATTCAAACTTTCTTTATGAAGTTGACCGAAACCAGGAACAATCTGCTAGCTATTGGGGAGACAATAGCTGATCGTGAGATGGTTCTCACCGCACTTGGAGGACTTCCATATGAATGGCAAGTATTCACAACTACCATTCTCAACAATAATACCATCCCTAACTTTGATGAGCTTCTGTCTAGATGTATGCAAGAAGAAACAAGGATGAAGGAATTTGATAATGAAAGAAATGCTGCCTATGTTGCTCATTCCCGAAAGAAGAACTCTGGTGGTTCCAAGGACAAAGGAAGGACTAAGACTCAAAAGAAGAAGGGTAAATGTTTCACCTGCCATAGGACTGGACACTATGCTAGAGAATGCCCCTTCCAGAAGAATTCTCCCGATAGTGACGACAACAACAACAACCGAAGGAATGGGAATCAAAGAAATGACAAATCCAAAGGAAAGAGGAAGGCTCACTTTGAAGGAAACCATCCACCTTCTAAAAGGACCAGAAATACCAGGTATGAGGAGTCTAATGTTGTTGATAAAAGAAATGAGTATATTCTAATATCTGCTCTCTCAGCTGCATCTCCGCCCGACACTATGGATGTCTGGCTAATCGATAGTGGTGCCTCAAGACACATCACCGGATTCAAGGAAGCACTTTCTGACATGGTTGAAAGGGAAACTAATCTAGAAATTATCCTTGGGGATAATGCCACTTATCCTGTGAAAGGGACCGGGACTGTGACCCTCCACTTGTCTCAAGGACAAGTCCTCCATCTACAAAATGTACTCTATGTACCCAAATTGAAGAAGAACCTTGTGTCTGTATCTGCCATGGAAGACAAAGGATTCAATGTAACTTTCTCTGATGGAAAGGTACTCATGTGGAAGAAGAGCTTCAAGGAAGCTATCTCAATTGGTTTTAGAGTTGGTACACTCTACCAGGTTGGAGGGAGTCCGTTGGGAGCTATGACTTGTGATACTATCCGTCAAACCGAACTATGGCACCGAAGATTTGGACACCTTCATTACAAGGCTCTTCCCGAAGCAAGGAAGGTGGTGACAGGGATGCCTGATTTTGGAAATAATCATAAAGGTGTATGTAAGGGCTGTGCTGAAGGAAAACATAAAAGGGGACCTTTCCCCTCAAGTGTCACAAAGACATCTGAGATATTGCAACTGGTCCATTCTGGTCTTTCTGGTATGTTGCCTGTAACATCCCTGGGGGGATGTTCTTACTATATGACATTTACTGATGGCTTCTCTCGCAAAACCTGGATATACTTCTTGAAGAAGAAGGATGAGGCTTTCATGTGGTTCCGTACCTTCAAAGCCTTGGTGGAAAATATGACCGGAAAGAAGATCAAGATTTTGAGGACTGACAATGGCACTGAATATGAGTCAAATGAGTTCAAAGACTTTTGCAGAGAAGCTGGCATTAAGAGGGAGACTACCACTGCATATACTCCTGAGCAGAATGGTGTTGCTGAACGCAAGAATAGGACTATTGTGGAAGCTGCCCGTGCCATGCTATGTGACCAGGGTCTTCCAAAGTTTCTGTGGGGAGAAGCTGCAAATACTGCTGTGTACATTCAAAACCGATGCCCTCATTCCGCTTTGGACTCCAAAACTCCCGAAGAGGTTTTCTCTGGTAAGAAACCTGATGTCTCACATTTTAGAATTTTGGATGTCCTGTCTATTTTCATGTGCCGAAAGAAAAGAGAAGTAAGCTGGATGCTACTGGGAAGAAAGGAATGTTTGTGGGCTACAGTGAGACTTCTAAGGCATATAGAGTCTATGTACCTGGTCAAAGGGAAGTAGAGATAAGCCATGATGTCACTTTTGACGAAGATGCTTCCCTGAAGAAAGTAGTAGATCTTCCTAGATCTGAAGAAAACCATGAAGAAAGACCTGGAAATCTGGAAGAACCCCAGGATGAGACTATGCCTGATGTTGAAGGGCCAATGGACCCTATTGATCCTTCCCCTTCTCTAGGAAAGAGGCCATCATGGCTCAGGGACACCCTCGAAGATGCTGAGGGTCATGCTGCCCCAAGGGGAACATTCCGAGAAAGCAAGAAGCCGTGTAGATACCAAGGGTATCTAGCTGCCATGAGTACTATTATACAATCTGAACCTGGATCTTTTGAAGAAGCCATCAAGCATCAAGTCTGAAAGGATGCTATGCATGAAGAATATGAGGCTATTATGAAGAATGATGTCTGGGATGTGGTCCCGAGACCGAAGGACAAATCTGTTGTCACCGCTAAATGGCTCTACAAGATTAAACATGGATCTGATGGGAGTGCTGAAAAGTTTAAGGCAAGATTTGTTGCCCGTGGCTTCTCTCAAAAGGAAGGAATTGACTATGACGATATATTTGCACCTGTGGCTCGATATACCACCATCCGATCCATCATAGCCCTTGCTGCTACGCAAGGATGGAGTCTTCATCAGATGGATGTCAAGACCGCTTTTCTGCATGGTGCAATAAAGGAAGAGGTGTATGTAGAACAACCTCTGGGATTTGAAGTTCAAGATCGAGACACTTATGTCTGCAGGTTGAAGAAAGCCCTCTATGGGTTAAAGCAAGCACCCAGAGCTTGGTATGAGAGGATGGATAGTTACTTGATGAAGCTGGGCTTCACTCGAAGCAATGCTGATCCAAACCTTTACTTTAAGGTTGAAGAAGGAAAGCCTCTCATTCTAGTGCTGTATGTGGACGACCTCTTCCTGACAGGTGATGACCCTCTCATTCATCAATGTAAGAGGGAGCTTGCTGCTGAGTTCGAGATGAAAGACCTAGGACTGATGCACTATTTCCTAGGCCTGGAGGTCTGGCAGAGACCTGGAGAGATTTTCCTTTCTCAAGGAAAGTATATTGTGAAGCTTCTGGAAAGATTTGGGATGGTGACTGTAAGTCCGTGTCGACACCAATGGAACTCAACTTTAAGAAGTTGAGTGGCAGCGCTGCAGGGCCTATCTTGGCCAATCCTACTGAGTATCGTCAACTCATAGGAGCTTTGATGTTCTTAGTGAACACCCGTCCGGACATATGTTTTGCAGTGAATACTTTGAGTCAACAGATGGTTGAGCCTCTTCATTTTCACTGGGTTGGTGCCAAGAATCTTTTGAGATATCTTCGGGGCACGATAAACCATGGGCTGAGATACACTGCCGGGAGTGTGATACTCCGGGGATATACTGATGCCGATTGGGCTGGCAGTGTGGTGGATCGTAAGAGCACATCTGGATGCTGTTTCAATCTTGGTTCTGCTTCGATCTCATGGATGAGCAGGAAGCAGAAGTCGGTGGCTTTGAGCACCGCGGAGGCCGAATACATTGCTGATAGTATGGCCTGTTGTGAAGCAGTTTGGTTGAGGAAGCTCTTTAGTGAGCTGTTCCAACATGTGCTAGATACCACTGTAATACTCTGTGATAATCAGAGTGGGATTCGTATGACTGAGAATCCTGTGTTCCACGACCGATCCAAGCATATTGATATCAGGTACCACTTTATCCGGGATATGGTACAGCGAGGCACCGTAAGGCTCGATCATATAGGAACTGATGAGCAGGTCGCGGATATTCTCACTAAGCCCCTGGGGAAGGTCAAGTTCCTAACCTTCCGTGAGAGTCTTGGTGTCGTGGAAAGACCCTATGATGTGGGTCCTGTTGGACGATGAGCTCTGGGAGCTCTGGGGGGCTTTGGGGATAGCTTCTCGGAGCTATAAGCACTCATAATGCTTCTGCCCCACCCTTGTGATTATTGAGCTGGTTCGCCACTCATTTAATCTGAGCCCCGTATGCATCCTACCCATTGAGTTCAGGGCTCATGGGAAGTACCTCTCATTTGGCCAATGAGGTGTGGAAAAGCTAGAGACTATTAGCAAAGACTGATGGACGCATCAGAGATTGTCGTACTCTCTATCTAGGATGGCATGGTCCAACCACTTGATCTGGGATCAAGATTTGTGAGGTCTGGGACCTTTGGACTGATTATGTCAGTCGGGGAATGATGTCTTTGTGACTGACCCACTTCTGTTCTGAAATAAAGAAGCCAGCAAAGCAAGTTTCGGCGGGATGACTCACAATGTTAATTGCACTAATAGATGGAGTTCTCCCTAGTTGAGAGGGAGTGTTAAATTTGGACAACTAGGTCCAAACTCCATGTTCTGATGCTCAGATTAAGAGGCTAATATTTTTGTTGGATTCCTCTTTCTGAGAGGTGTAAAATCCATATAAAAATAGTCTTAATCCGATGAGCAGAACTTATATTTTGAATTTATTATTCTTAATAAATTATATGTGCAAAGGTCAGCCAGTTTTGTAATGTAGGCTCACATGCCCAACAGATGTGTCACACACCCTCATTGATGGATATATATATACAGGAAAAGTTGGAGAGAATTTGATCACAACACAACTCACATCTTCCTCTCTCATCCTAAAAAGTACGAGCTACCTGGAGGACGAATTTCAGCCACACGTGGGAAGGACGAAGAGGATTTTTCTGCTGCTAGGGTTTCTGCTGCTAGGGTTTCGCAGAAGTTTGACCAGCGTTGACTTTGGTCAACGCTTGGTCCAAACAAGCTGAAAACTTGTGGGAGGTTCGATTTTTGAAGGCCATACTACCTGGCACAAAAATCGAGGTCAAAGGGTTGACCGTTTTGCTGCTGCGTTGACTTTTAGCTTGCTGCCCCTGCGTTGACTTTTAGGACAGCGTTGACTTTTGTAGAACTAACTTGGGTTGACTCATCTACTGGTTGGAGGGTTGTTGTGACACATGCTGGGCTGGCTGACCAAAGGAGACTTTGCTGGTTGAAGCATCCTGTTGACCGCCGAAACAAACACATACATTTTTCTTGTCTCTGATTTGTCTTCTGTAAGATCTGCTTATATGTTCTATCTGCATTTTGCTTATCTACTTGTATGATTGCTGTGAGAAAAGTGAAATTGCTCTTAGCATAGAACATCTACAAAACTTTACATAGGGAAAATAAAATATTAATGTGAATTAATATAAAATTGTTTTAGAAGGGTCCAAACATCATGGATCAAGCCAGAGTTAATCTTAGTTGTTGATTAGGGACTTAATCTCGGCCATTGAATTGTCAACGAGAAAAGTATAAGAGGAGGCTTGAGGGTCACTTGGAGAACACACCGAGTTGATCAAGAATTCGATTTTCTGGGGCAGGGCTTGTTGAGGAAATCGAAGGAGTGATCAGAGTTGCAGCTGAGGGGTAGTGAATACAAAAGCAGAGAGGCAGAGAGGGTACCGGGAGCATCAGAGCAAAATCCAGGAGAGAGGGACGCAGAGCCAGTCAGGCCCATGTAGAGGCAGCTAGGAGCTGCGCAATGCCTGAGAGAGCCAGCGTGGGTGATGCAAAGGCTCTAGAGGCTAACGCAGTACCTCCAGAGGCTGACGCAGGGTGAGTTGGGATGACGCTGGGGTGACACTGGGCCAGAGAGGCTGACACAGTCCCTAGAGGCAGACGCTGGAGATTTCGTGGGGCAGATTGGAGCTGAGAGCTGTGGGATTGTTCATCCGGGGTTTTAGCCGGAATATCTGTCTCCGACTGAGAGGTACTACTGTTGAGATCATTCTCTGTTGGGTGAGATAGTTTGGCACCGAGATTGTATTCTGAAACTGCTTAATAATAAAACCCTCAGATAGTTGCACTGGTTTTCCCGCATTGGGTTTTTCCGGAGACATTAGTCCAAAAATAACGGTGTCACTTGTGTTCTTGTTTTTCCTTCAGTTGATGCTCTGTAAGGTGTTGAGCATGTACTTGTATTTATTTTCAGTATTTACATGGTAAATAACTTGTTAATTAAATAGAACAAGTAGGCAGAAATAAATCAGAAAGTACATGAAGGATTTCTAACAATTAGACTTAGAAATTCCAACATGGTATCAAAGCGTGGTTGCAGATCACAGGAGAACTAAAAGCATCAGCCGAGCAGCAGCAGCAGCAGCAGAAACATCTATCCCGAGTGACAGAAGTTGTTCCTAGCAGAGAAGCAGCAAAGAAGGGGTGACGCAGTGCCTGCGTCATCAAGTTTGAGCCGGGAGGAGGATCAGCGCAATGGCAAAAGGGAGCAGACCTGACCTACGCAGTGCCTAGTCATCTTTCTCAGTCAAGAAGGATTGACGCCCGTGGCCAGGAGGTGTGGATTTTGTTGGTGTCGGGATTGTGCAGAGCCTAGAAGCTCTAACCTTCAGTTTGCTAAGGCATAGGAGGTTGTGGGTAAGTTGCAGAGTGAAGGTGGTGGGGTATTGTAGTCAGAACAGTACCTAACAGGGCAAGACCAAGGAGGAGGGAGTTGCTACAGAGGATTTCTAGCCAAGAAATCCGGATCAGTGGTGCAATTGTACTAACGATCGGAGTGGGGCCATCTTGACATTGGCAGAGGGGTTTCCAAGAGGGAAATCGAGGCTCAGAGGGAGTCACGCCGAGAACTTCCAGAAGGGAAGTAGAGGAGCAGTGAAATGCTAGTGAACAGGGTAAGAGACCATGACAGACTGGACGGAGCCTCAAACTTCGTAGTCTGGAAGGCCAGAATCTTGTCCGTTCTAGACAAGAATCGTACTTCGCCTTGAAAACGATAGCGATCCCAATTGACCTGATTGAGAATGATAAGTATGAGGAAGCAATGGTGAGGGCCAAGAGCATCATCCTTGACGAGGTCAAGGACCATGTCGTACCACATATTGCCGAAAAGGAAACGGCAAATGCGATGTGGGAGGCCCTAACGAAATTGTATCAGCATACTTCTGTGCAAAGGAAGATGCTACTAGAAAATCAATTGCGGTCATACCAGATGCAAAAGGGAGAACAGATCGACACCTTCCTCGGTCGATTGAAGGAGATCTGGGATCAGCTGAGATCCATAGGGGCCACACCGATCAAGAATTGATAGTGAGGATAGCCCTGAACGCAGTCTCAGAAGGCTAGGAGGTGTTTGTCCAGAGCATACTGGGCAGGTAGACCTTTCCAGATTGGGAGGAACTGTGGGCGGCTCTTCGCCAAGAAGAGATCAGAATGCTGACCAAGGCAGGAAGCAACGGCAAGGGGGTCAGAATCAAGGAGGAAAAGGAGGATGTTGTCCTAGCATTTGAGGGAAAGCAGGATAAACAGAAGAAGAAGGACCTCTTCAAGGTCAAATGCCTCCACTGTGGGGAACTGGGTCACTATGCGAGCCAGTGTTCGAGGAAGAAGAGCAAGGGAGAGGCTACCGAGACCAAGGCCACGCCAGCAAAGGTGGAGAAGGAAGTGGAGACAGATGATGACTGTGCCATGAGTGCTCACACGCCACTTGAGAGGAAGTGGGGAGACATCGAGTTGTAGTCAGATGGACTACAGGCGATGAGGGGAAGGATCCTCGAGGTACCCAGCCTCTTGGATTATACCTTGCTACGAGAGCCTCGAAGAGGAGTAGCAGTACTGGCGGATGTCAGTAGAGACGGATGCGGATGGAGCGACAGAGGGAGCTACAGTGCAGGATTCCCAAGACAGTGTGAGGTAGCAGTGCGAGATGCATGGAGTTGTTGCAGCAGCATAGAGGTCAGAGAAGGGGCACTTGTCAGTGACAGAGGGAGTTTCAACATCAAGGGTGTCTCTAGCCTAACAGACATGTCAAAGTTGGGAGATCAGTTACTTACTTCTCAGTAACTGAGTTGCAGTGCAGCAGTTCGCAGTGGCAGTGCTATGGGCAGCATGATGCAACATGATAAGAGGGGTTGTCGTATGGATGTAGTAGTGGCAATGGCAGGGCCATGGGTAGCAGTACATGACGCAACAATACAGAGAATGTTGGGTAGCAGGGCTAGCATCAGCACCAAGACCGATGCCGGACGATCAAGGTGATGCTCAGTGAAGAGTATTACTAGAGCACAGTCCTCGCTAAGAGGGAGTGTTGATTTGGGGTAGCATCGGATGTGCTCTAGCCATGAAAATTGGTGGAGAGGCTAAAGCACATGAGATCTCCAATAACCAGAAATGGTTTGGGCAGATTCTAAACAATTTGGGAGATATTAAAATAATTAATATTTTTAATGGAGTCCCTAAGTCTAAACTTAGGGAAAATAAAATATTAATGTGAACTAATATAAAACTGTGATAGAAGAGTCCAAAAGTCATGGATCAAGCCAGAGTTAATGTTAGCCGTTGATTAGGGACTTAATCTCGGCTGTTGAATTGTCAACGAGAAAAGTATAAGAGGAGGTTTGAGGGTCACTTGGAGAACACACCGAGTTGATCAAGAATTCAATTTTTTAGGGCAAGATTTGCCGAGGAAATCGAAGGAGTGATCAGATTTGCAGCTGAGGGGCAGTGAATACAAAAGCAGAGAGGCAGAGAGGGTATCGGGAGCATCAGCGCAGAAGTCAAGGGAGAGGGACGCAGAGCCAGTCAGGGCCCACGTAGAGGCAGCCAGGAGCTATGCAGTGCCAGAGAGAGCCAGCTTGGGTGACGCGGAGGCTCTAGAGGCTGACGCAATGCCTCCAGAGGCTGACGCAGGGTGAGTTGGGGTGACATTGGGTTGATGCTGGGCCAGAGAGGCTAACGCAGTCCCTAGAGGCAGACGCTGGAGATTTCGTGGGGCAAATTGGAGCAAAGAAGTGTGGAATTGTTCATCCGGGGTTTTAGCCAGAATATCTGTCTCCCACTGAGAGGTACTACTGCTGAGATCATTCTCTATTGGGTGAGCCAGTTTGGCACCCAGATTGTATTCTGAAACTGCTTAATAATAAAACCCTTAGATAGTTGCATCGGTTTTCCTGCATTGGGTTTTTCCGGGGACATTAGTCCAAAAATAACAGTGTCACTTGTGTTCTTGTTTTTCCTTCAGTTGATGATCTATAAGGTGTTGAGCATGTACTTATATTTATTTTCAGTATTTACATGGTAAATAACTTGTTAATTAAACAGAACAAGTAGGCAGAAATAAATCAGAAAGTACATGAAGGATTTATAATAGTTAGAAATTCCAACATTCGGACTCCTCTCTGAGATTGTGGACAAAGGAACAGTGGTACAGGAAGCTTGAATGAACGCAGCAGACCAGCACTTCGGATGGATCACTGTGATCTTAGACAAGCATTACAGTGACACAACTTCTCGGCACAACTATGATCTCAGTGCAAGGAGGATGTTGTCATAAGTCTCAATACAACAGTGTTGCAACAACAGTAATCTCAGTGATTACCTTTATAGTGCAACAGGAACAAGACCTAGTTGACATGGTGAATAAAGCAAGATGCAACTATAAGGATCTTTGTGATATTATGATCATGATCTTGGTGAAGCAGTAACAATGATGATAATGATCTCAATATCAAGAAGAGGATTGGTGTCTTGGTCTTGGAGTGGCCTAGTCGGTCAAGGGTCATGGTCTTGGTATTCGTCAATTGAAATCTCTATAAGAAGAATTATGTGTGGGTTTTCCTCTCCAAGAGGGAGAGGTTTTGGCCCTGGCAGAATGCCAACATCTTGTGTTCTTGTCTCTTTGTTTTGGGTAGCTATTTGATGAAATAATGAAGACACACTCTAATAATATCAAAGAGAAGATTGTGCTAACAAGAATAAGTTGAAACACCTCACAAATAGTTATCATGCTAAGAAGAATCTCATTAATTCAATCTGCCCTAGATTCTTCAAAATGTGCTACCAGTTTGAGGCCATTTCCAGCACTTGGGTCATCATACTTTCACCTAGGTTTTTATAGCTTGTTGAAGCAAGCCTAGGTTCTTTTGTTCTCACTTATATGTACTCTTTCCTTCAGATTTAATAAAATGGCTTAGCACCTTTGCCTCATTTCTTTGGTATATTGATTTATGCATGTGTGGTTAAATTCTAATCATTGTAGCTTAGTTCATGTTTTTTATATTCACTGTTATTTTCCTAGTTAGAATATTACAAATAAAACACCTTCATCTAATAAGGTTGGATCAATGAGTAAACTGACCAGAAAATGGATGAGAGGCATATGAGGTTGGCTATCTGTGGATCATGGTAGGGCTTCTAACTGGTAAGCTGCAATATAGGAGAAAACATTTCTCTTAGGGTTACCCATGTGTCATGTCCCTTCTCAAACACATTAGCAATAGGGTGCTACTATACAATGTTGTACATTTTTTACTAAGGAAGAGGACCCCACACTTTCGACTTAGGGAGTTAGGGGCCAAATCGACTTTATTTAGCTGCTAGTGGAATGTGGGGGCCACCCACATGTGAGTTTGAATTAGCCATTCGATATGCTTGGAGGGAACATCGAATGGGTGTATGGAGGGGCCCACATGAGGCTAAGGAGGCCCAAGGAGTTATAAGGAGAGATCAGCGCTCATTTTGTTTTCATCTTTGACATTTGCAAACAACTACTCAACTATTCACTCTGTTGTTTAGCTGAGTCAACCGATTATTTAGCCACGAGTCTCTCAAGCGGGAGATTCAACCTCTACTTCGGGGGACCATCTATGCCCGCCCTAGGGAGGTTGTTCCACAAGAGTTTTCAGGAGTTCCGGGGCAATAACATACACCAGCAGCTAGTGCAGAGCAAGGAGTGCGTATTTCGGGGCAGCAAGGAAACAAGCAGAGGGAGGTTGAGGCAAGCAAAGATCTGGTTGCTTGTCCAGGACTAAGGGAGTTGAGGTAACAGCACTAGACCAACGTTCTTGTTCGGTTTTATAGCCAGCATTCCAGCAATTCGAACTATTGGGCTGAGGGATAGCAAAAGCCACTTAGCAAATTTCCGTGGAGCCTAGGAGCAGGTGATTTTGGCCAAGAGCTCATCCAGGAAGTCAGGGTTTTGATAGCAAGGGTGAACTCAACACTTTGGAGGAGTTTTCAGGTGGATTTACAGGCAGTTTCCAACAAGCCGAGTTTTGCAGCTACATCTGAGGTGAGGCTCCAAGGGGGTCAAAAATCAGAAGTCCAAAGCAACTAAAATCCCTTCTGGGTTTTTCTGGGTTTAGGCTAAGGAGTCTGAAGTTAAAAGCATACAATTTATGGGCAGTATTAGTGCATTTCCATCCATTCGAACTTCAACAGAAAGTCAATTTCTGGGCAGCGCAGTGCAAATTGGTGCAGCAGTTGGGCAGCCTTCAGCTTAGCGATTTTCCCACTTGGTTTTGGTCATGCTTGTCCATTGAGACAAGCCCAGGTGCACCATCTTGTTATCTATTGTATTATGCTTTCAAAAATTAAATAAAATGGCTAAAAAGTTCTCCATTTGCAGTTTTTCTATGGGTCCTTGATGAATATTTCGTTTTTGTAATTTGCTACATAGAATATTTGTTGCTATCACTTGTATTCCTATTGAGGATCATTACAGTGGTATCGGAGCCTAGTTCTTGGCTCATCTGTGGGGATTGTCTCCTATGAAAGAAGGGTACCAACAGAACATCACCTACCGAAGACAAAGGTACAGGAGTAGTGAAAGGGAGTTAGAGATTACTCCAAATACGGAGGACAAGGGGAAAGTAGTAGAAGAAGAGGAGGAAATGGTAAAACCCAAGAGCAGGGAAGAGATGGCTTTCGACAGCCTTCTGAGGGCTGGGTGACTTGGCCAAGGAATAGAAAGACATGTTGGAAGAGATCAAGTCGCAGAACAGAGAGAAGACCACGCCTAGAGGGTTTTTGTTTGGGGAAACTTCTGGGGCTTCTCAACCATTCGATCATCCCTCACCAGCAGCACAGCACCCTTCAGCCAGTGTGCCAACTCGTGCTACACTACCGTCCTTCGTGCTAGTGGCACAAATCAAGCCTACAAGGGAGGAAGACCCCGCTCAGATGGGAGATTCCTTTAGAGAGTGGCAGTCTATGGATGAAGACTTTAAAGAAGCCCTCTCCTTCAAAGATTATTGCAAGCTCAAGCAAAGTGAGAGAACAAGGGGTATGGACCCAGAACTACGAGTTGCAGAGGACCATAAGGAGGATGTATTTCCCTACTTTCGATGGCATTGCCAAGTGCACGGCTAGGGCTTGGGTTGAGAAGATGGACACCTACTTCCAACTCAACCGAATGACAGAGCAGGAAGCCATTAAGATGGCTACGCTACACATGGAGGGGGAAAACCCATGATTGGTGGTTTCATGGCTTGACCACCCTAGGGCATGCCCATGTAGTTTCTTATGAGGACTTCACCAGGACAGTGGGGGAGCGATTTGATTAGAGGGATCCAGAGGCTCATTTCAGAGAGCTGATCCAACTGCACCAAACAGGCAAACCGGAGCATACTTCTCATATTTTTTGCGGGTGTCAGTGATGGTCCCGGATCTATCCAAGGCAACTAGGGTGTATACCTTCATTGAGGGCTTGCTTGAGCCCCTGCATGGATTGGTGAAGTCACGCAGACCCTCCACGCTGCAGAAAGTAGTCTTGTGTGCCAGAGATCTACAGGGGGCCATCCCCAAGACTAGAGCACCATTTCCTGCACCGACCCCTTTCCCACAAAAGGGGCATGAGACTAGACCTCCACCTCAAAGGACCACACAAGGGAGGGGGCAATTAGATGAGAAGACATCGAAGGACCTCAGGAGGAGGAAGTTGTGCTTCACATGCAGACAGCCCTGGGCACCAGGCCATCGGTGCACTGCTGGGAGAGCACACTACATTGAGGTTCTTTTTTACAATGACTAGGAAGACAAGGTGGAGCAGGATTGCAGTGGGGCAGATGGCGAGAGTCCGACAGACAGAGCGCCACCACCACCAACTCCACAGGGTCCGGCATCCCTTGCCCCAGCAGGGGGAGTTCTCGCTTCCTTATGTGAGATTCCCAAATTTTTGACACTGAGGATCAGAGGCACCGTACAAGGACAGAGGGTGTCAGTGCTAGTTGATAGTGGGGCTACCCACAATTTCATAGATGCCCAGTTGGTCCAGAGGAAGGGCCTCACCGAATGTTTTAAAACTCCAACTCGGCTGAGGTCAACTCTAACTCGGTATCGACTCAGTCGGCTCGATTTCAATGGCTCGGTCATTGTAAAAATACATTAAATATTTATTTTTTTATAATAAAACATAATTTTAAAGATTTTCATTCATGTTTCCAAACACACGGCATTAGAATATAGATAGAAGACAACATATGATCAAAGTAGGCTCATGAATATATCCATTATATCAAAATGGCACCCAATGCACTGTCCAATACATACATGATGATGATATAGAGATCAAAACAAAAACACATAACCAAGGAGGCTAGAAATGGAGTTATCCTCCAAAATAGATTGTAAGTCATCAAGGAACTAATACAAGGGTCCAAGAGTGTTCCTCACTCCAAGAAAGTCCCAAAGTGCATCTGTACATCTTCAAAAGGTGCATCCTCCACCATGATGTCATCTAGGAGAGACCCTATGTCACCCTTTTCAAGCATGTGAGTGACATGGCATCCCTAAGGGTAAGCATTGGCATCAAAGAGGGATGTGCTAGCCCTCCTAAGTCAATTTCTTTAATAATAAAATTCCTTTTTCTTTCTTTTGACAAATACATTACGTCATGACTCAAATACAATTATGATGACCGACACTAATTACATTCTTCAACAGCTACAATCAAAGCATAGGGCCACTAACTCGACACATTTGTCATAAAATTATCTTTATTTAATACAAAATCAACTCATAAGACAAATTTTACCATGTTATATAGCCAATTAATATTTTTCAATGGGTCATTGCTTGATGAGAAAGGTACAAAATCCACTCAAAGTGAGAATATTAGATTACTTACAGCAACAGCTCTCCAGTCTTTATATTCCCATCTATCAATCTGCCCAAGAACATTCATCTCCATTGAGACAGGTAACCACTGACATGCATCTATCGTTATACGAGCCACGACCTGCTTTCAGAAATAAAAAGATTTGATTATAATTGTGCTCCATCTATGGTGTCATGAACTACCAATCATTTGAATGTGATGACAAAAATAAATAAAAAATACAAAAAGCAAAGAGTTAGTCCAAAAGGAATAAAAGGATGACCACACAGAGAGTTTATCAGGAAAATGATGCTAGGTAGAACTTCAAAATCACTCCATAGAACATTTAAAAGCATTGCACATGTAGCCATGATATGAAGTCCAAAAGGAATAAAAGGATGACCACACAGAGTTATCAGGAAAATGATGCTGGGTAGAACTTCAAAATCCCTTATTAGAACATTTAAAAGCATTGCACATGTAGCCATGATATTATACCAACTCTTACATCAAGAACTTATTTATGCCTACAGAACCTTCTTTTCCTCTAGTCAAATCATGTGAGAGTAGGACAAGTTAGCTATTTTCTTAGACTGGACATGGCTTATTCTACCTTCAATATTACTTTGTAAAATCTTAGGTTATCCTCCTCATGTTGCAATACAAGTTTTGACCATAATGTATAATTTTATTTTAATATAACAGCTAGAAAAAATTTGTATCAAAATTTCAAAAGAAGAAAATGTAGGCTTTTACCCATATGACATTACAGAAAGGACCAGGACAGTGCTGTTGAAGATTCTAAAAATTCATAAATTGGCCAAAGACCAAGTATTTTATAAGGTTTGCTGAAAGTCTAGATTCTGAAACAATATGGGAAGACAAGAACAAAATGTCCCCCAATATTACACAAAATGGATACATTTAAATAAAAACAGGAATTCATGATTCATCACCCACATTGAGAAAACATGCTGTCCATCTTCACTGACATTGCTGGAGAGATTTCCTTCTATGAAGCCTACTTTGTTGGTGCTTGTTACCTCTTATACTAGCAGGGGTACATATATACAATGTCACATGGTTTGGGTTCAAGTTCAAGTTCAACAATGATTAAGTTCGATTGGAATTCGAATTTTCTGATAAGGTTCGCTTGAGGTTTGTGATTAAATTCAAATTCAAATTATTAAAAATATTTATAATTATACTATATAAAAAAAAATATATATATATATATAACTTTTATTAATTTATTATATGCATTATACATGAATCGTTTTAATAATAGTAATAATACTATATATTATTACTTTTTAATAGATATTTTTATTAATTTATAATGTGCATTATAATATATATTATTATTTTTTAATAAATATTATTATTTATTTATAATATGCATTAGACGTGAATAATGATATTAATAAATTGATCCCCCAGATCTGGGTGTCACCAGCAGGCCAGCCACTTGCTCATGGCATGCATGACTCGGTCTCCACTTGGTGCTCCTCTCTCCAGTGCATTTCTCCATGCCAACCCTCCTTAATTACCAGCTCCTCGCAGCGACCTCACACGGCTGAAACTAACACTCACCTCTAGTCCCAAAAAGTAATGCATCATACCAAGATCAGTTTGAATTCGGATGCTAGTTCCCTCTTACATTCGATCATCAGGGGCTCACTACCTGTCAAGAATAGATCGCCAACCTATAAAACCAAAATCAAAGGCATACCTTGGAACACTTTGAAGTAGAGGTTCAGATCGGCACTGCTTCTTGTAAATCCAAGCTTCACTAGGTAATTGTCAATACAGGCATACCAGGCTTGGGGATGTTGAAGAATCTAGGGCAAGTAGGATTAATGTGATTCTTCTTGACTTGATAAGTATTTGTGAGGCATTTTTCATTTTCTTATTAGCACAATTTTCTCTTTGATATTATTAGAGTGTGTGTTACTTATTTCATCAAATAGCCACCAAAACAAAGAAACGAGAACACAAGAAGTTGGCATCCTGCCAGGGCCAAAACCTCTCCCTCTTGGAGAGGAAAACCCGCACATAATTCTTCTTATAGAGATTCCAATTGATGAACATGACCATGACCCTAGACCTAGATGAGCCTCTCCAAGACCAAGACATCAATCCTCTTGATGGCCACTGCTGAGATCTTCATTTTCACTGCATCATTGAGATCTTTGTTTCTGCTGCAACACCATTACTACACCTTTACCAAGATATTCATGACGAGATCATTACTGTTGTTCTATTGTTCATACTTTCACTGAGATCTTTTACAGTTCTGAAATCATTATTAATACTGTGAGATCCTGCTATTGAGATGTATATAAATATATCTATGACAACTACATTGAGATCCTTTCGTGATCAATACTTGCACCGAGATCATGACTTCGTTTAATTCATGTTGAGACAAAGTATGCTTGAACTGAGATCATAACCACATTTAGTTGATGTCGAGACAAAGTATGGTTGCTTCAAGTTCATGACTTCGTTTATCTTTCGAGACACAATATGCTTGCACCAAGAGCATGTTTAGTTCATCTTGCACCGAGATTTAAGCTGAGACTGTTGTTATGTTGAGAGTGTGTCCACAAGCATGCCGAGACAGAGGAGTTGCTTCACTGAAGAGTGTCGAGATCGTGAGGAGACCAAAACTGTAGGAAGGCCGAAACTCTGATCACCGTAGTTGAGTTCTCTTCATTGCATCGAGATCATAATTGCGTCCTCCTGTCATCATAGATATGTTGCGTCTAAGTGTGCTCAATGTCTGCTATGAAATCCTTATTATATAACCCATCCAAAGAACTGAGATTGCAAGGTCCTTTTGTTTTCTCACTATGATTTTCTTGAGAACTTCAGAGACACCCGAGATTTGTAGCTTGTACCCACAAAAATCACAGAGGAAATCAATGTCTTCTTATCTCACTTTTGCGCAGACCCTAAAGGGTATATATGTTGAAGGAAGTATAACTAGGTTCGGTCTTCATAAATGTACTTTTGAAATTTGTACTTATTCAATAAAAGAAATATTATTTTTATAATATATGTGAATGAATTTCTTGTTCATTGAAGTAGGTCTAGCACATGTCAAAGTTCTATAGGTGAGTCAAATAGTCAAGAGAAAATATTGAAGGCCTTAAGGGCAGGTTACACCATGTATAAATATGTATTAAAGTCAAAGGGAAAACTTCCAAGCAAAGTCAAGTCTACTCCTATGCAATGGCACCTTCAAGAAGCTCCTTCAAGCATGCTACACCACCATGGAATATATCCATAGTCTGCTCAACAAATCAGCGTCCAATCTACCCTCCAAGTCAGCCAAAAAACAGTCAATCAAGTCGGCCTAAATGGAGGGAGAGTCCCCTATTTATAGAGGTTGTCCACTCCAAATACAACGCACTACTCAAGCTCTGAAATCCACAAAGGAAAGAAGACAAGAAGGAACGAAGGAAGCTGAGGTAAAGGGTCTACAAGTTGCAGCGAACAAAGAAGAAGGGACAGCGAAGGTAAAGCACTGTTTCTAGGGCTAAAAACAGTCACATGTGCAAGGAAGAGGAGGAGAAATCTGCAGGTACAACAGTAGGGACAAACAGTCCATAGTTTTTTGTTTTTTGGGTTTGACACTAGACTCACAAGATCTCTCAAGACAAGCGAAGGAGCCCCTCTCTCTATCGAAGGAAGAAAGACCCTAATACACTAAGGGTACTCTCCACACGCGCGAGAAACTAGGGCAGCAGAATAGCAAAAAAATCATACACTCAAGAAGGATCTCGGTTGGTCAAAGATATACTTGAGCAAGGGATAGAAGAGTAACACTTCATCTAGAAGACTCATTCAAGGAACGTCTAACTCTAGACAAGAATCATAGCAAGAAGAATAAGTGTCGAAAGAAGGAGGACGAAGTGCCAAAGAACAAAGTGCCAGAAGAAGTACCAGGGAATAAGGTGCAAGAAGAAGGAAGGACTTGACTTGTGCTTGGAGGATACTCTTGTCAGGGGTCTAGGGTTTGGCATTGATCAATAGAAGCTTCAATAAGAGAAATTCACTAAAGGGTTTTCCTCTCAAGAGAAGAGAGGTTTTGGCCTTGGCAGAGAGCCAACATCTTGTGTTCTTGTTCTTATGTTTTGGTAGCAGTTTGATGAAGTACACACACATGCATTAATAAGAAGAAGAAGAAGATTAAGCTAACTAGAAAAAGTAAAAAGACTCCACAAATTGTTATCAAGTAACGAAAAATCACACTACACTACTTTGCCCTAGATTCTTCAACAATATATAGTAGTTTCGTTCTCCATAATAGGCCAACTTGAACCATTGAAAAGGTGTGTAATTTATGCAAGCCGACATGACTAATCTTGCTTAATTTTGCTGGCCAACTACATCAAGAGGATTATGCTTTCTTTGGAGGGCTAATTGACATAGTGTAGACTTGTATACATTAGACATGAGCTCAAGAAGAGCATGACATTAACTTTGACGCTTTGACTGTTCTAGACTCATGAATGAGCAAGAAACTCATTCAAATAATTTACAAAAATAATGTTTCTTTTTCTTAACAAGTACACAGATCAAAATTACAATTACAAATACCAAACCTAGTTACACTTTTCTTTAACGGGGGAGCTTTCTTCAAATCATACAATGAATTCTTCAACCTACAAACATGAGTCTTCCTGTGCTTCACTTCAAATCCTTGAGGCTACTCAACATATACTTCTTCCTATAGGATGTCGTGAAGAAATGTTTCCTTTACATCCATCTGGTGAAGTGTCCATACTTGGCTAGCAGCAAGGGCAACAATTGATCTAATAGTAGTGTACCGGGCAATGGAGGAAAATATATCATCATAGTCTTCTCCCTCTTTCTAGGACAAACCTAGGGCCACAAACCTTGCTTTGTACTTCTCAATGCTTCCATCGACTCCATGTTTGATCTTATATAGCCATTTTGAAGTTACAACAGACTTTCCCTTAGGTCTCAGCACAACACCCCATACATCATTCTTCATAATCGATTCATACTCTTCAACCATGGCATCCATCCAAACTTGTTCTTTCACATATTCTTCAAAGGTAGAAAGCTCAACCTGAATTGTAGTGCTCATAGCTGCAGTGTATCTTTGATATCAACATGGCTTCTTACTCTCTCTATAGGTCCTTTTGGCAGGGGCGTATCTCTCAGCATCTTGTAAAGTATCCTGAAGCCATAGTGGTCTCTTCTTGGCAAGGGGATCACTTGGAGGAGAATTGTTAAAATTGGCAACTAGGGCCAAACTCCACGTGGGTCTTATTATTCATGGCAGCTGATATTTTTCTTGGATTCCTCTAATTAAGAGGTGTAGGATTGATCTAAAGATCGTCTGATTCTAACATGTATTCATGGAGATATGAATTTATTTGTGTTATGTGACAATTCACCAAGGTCGGCCAGCAACCAAATTGCCCCACCTGTCCCCAACGTTTTACTATAAATTGAGGTGGCCTTCAAGTCATTTTCACACACACTCTTGTGATCTCTCTTCATTTCTGTTTTGGGTTTTGATGAAGGAGATATCTAGAGGGAGTGCTCTTGGCTTTACGCTGCCCTAATGAAGAAGCCCTAACGTTGCCCTAGCATTCATGAAAGAAAGATCTCAACACAATCATGGAGGATGAAAGAGAGACACCTATGCTATTCTAAAGGAGGCTCCTACGCAGTCCTAGGAGAGGCTTTATCGTAGGTAAGGAGATGCCCTAGATATTATCAAACGAGAAGGCCTTTCGCAGCCCTAAGAAGAGACGCCTCTACACAGTCAAGGAGGATTTATCTATGCAAGGAGAGGTCTTCTATCCATAATCTTTAAAGAGACTAGGCCGCAGTTTAAGGAGGGCTTTTATGTGCCCTAACCACAGTTAGTACAAGCCCTAGCCGCAGTCATAGAGTTGGCTCTCTAACGCTATCTAATGCAACTTGTACACAGTCCTTGAGGGTCCTTAATACGTTGTTCAAAGGAAGCCTTGATACGTTGTTAAGAGAAGCTCCAATACGTTGTTAAGTGCAGCACATATCCGCACAAGATCCAGGTCACCTAGCTGCTGTCAAGTAAGCTTAAACGTTGTCAAAAAGTGACCTCTCCACAGCTAGTAAGGTTTTGTCTCATAGCTAGAAGAAGGCCCTACCATTACAGTCATCAGGGAGAGGCATCAAGACGTTGTTATGGAGCCCTAAATGCAGCCAGAATCGTTGTAGGTGACACTGTAGTATCAAGGTCATGAATAGGCATGAATTCATGATTTCACTAGGCCTGTTGGAAGATTCTATAAGCTACAGCTAGCTTCTTTGCTAGGTTGCAAGCCATAACAAGCAGCTAAGGTTGTTCCATGGGAGTATTGCAGTATGCATTGAGTGTAGGTGGAAGCGTGGATTAGGAGGGAAGGTGGCCTGCAGCCCTTGAAGGGATTAGTTATCTAACAGTTATGCAGCATGATGGATGCAACATGATGAGATGCAGCATGGTGATGGATGTAGCATGATGAGATGCAGCATGGTGATGGATGCAACAAGATGAGATGGAGCATGATGGATGCAGCATGGTGATGGAATCACCTTAGAAGAGTGTTTGCCTTCACCTGAGTTCAGAACTACAATCCATGTCCTCAGATCTGCAACCTCATTACGTCATCTTCATGGTGAAGATCTCTGCTCTTATTTTGACAAGTCAAAGTGTTGACTTCTGATGTATATGTACTATCTCTCTCTGCTAAACTATTGAAAAATATAAGAAGAATTGATCAAGGGTTTCCCCACATTGGGGTTTGTCCCTCGCTAGCCCCACATCTTGTGTCCTCTTGTCTTGGCTTGTTTTTTGCAATTTATGTTTATGTTCTATCTGCACTTTACTATCACGCTGATGTGATTGCTAATCTAAATATTGTCATTGGGATAATATGAAAAATTGAAGTAAATTGCGCTAAGCATAGAACATACCAAAAATTAACATGGTATCAGAGCTGAGGTGAAGACAATGCCCAAGCAAGAGTGAATGAGCAATCACCGAAGTCAATCAAAAAGGACAAAAAGCTCAAGGAGTTCCTCATCCCACTTCAAATTCACCAAGGGTGAAGTCGAAGCAAAGAAGATTATCAAAGTGGCGCAGCGGAAGCATCTAGTTGCCTACCTACAGGTCACTTCAATGGGAAGTCCGGATCTAAGAATGGAAGGAAAGGCAGATGCCTCGCTTGCAATAAGTTTGGCCATTATGCAAGGAAGTGTCCAAATAGAAGGGGCACATCACTTGATGATGATAACAATCATTCCAAGGGCATCTTCAATGATCAAAGGAATGACAGGTACAATGGCAAAGGAATAAAATGAATGCAGGTCATCAAGGAAATGGCTGACTCTTCAAGGAAAGCAAGGAACTCCAAGTATGAAGAATCAAATGTTGTTTCTGAGTATTATCTTATGTCAGACCTCTCCACCAAACTCGTTGGGAAAATTGATAGTGGCGCCTCAAGGCACTTCACTGGATTCAAGGAAGCTCTCTCTAATTTGATAGAGAAGGAAACAATCGTGGAGATTATTCTTGGAGAGGATGCCACCTATCCCGAAAACGGTGTAGGGAATGCCACCCTTCAATTGAATGAGGGTAGAATGATTCATTTACAAGAAGTTCTTTATGTACCTGATCTCAAGAAGAACCTGGTGTCCATTTCGGCAATGGAAGATAAAGGTTTCAAGGTGGCATTCATCGATGGAAAGGTATGTGTTTTCTTAAAGATGCTTTTACTTTTGGGTTCAAGATTGGCAATTTGCATCAAGTTGCAAGAAGTCCATTGGGGACCATGTCGTGTGACTCATCTCTTCTATGGCACCGGAGGTCTATGTGAGACAGATGGTGATAGGGATGCCTAAATTCAAAGAAAAGCATGAAGGTACATGTTCGAGATGTACCAAAGGAAAGCTTACAAGGGGACCATTCCCCTCATGTAATAGCAAGACCACAGATGTGGAACAATCCAAGGGGTTTTGAGATTCATGATCGGGAATCTCGTGAATGCAGGTTGAAGAAAGCTCTCTAAGGCTTGAAGCAAGCACCCCGGGCTTGGTATGAGAGGATTGATGGCTATCTGATGAAGCTGAGATTCACTAGGAGTGAAGTCGATCCAAACCTTTGATTGAAGGTTGTGGATGATAGACCTCTCATACTGGTACCTTATGAGGACGACCTCTTTCTTAAAAGTGCAAACCCTCTCATTTGCAGAAGTAAGAGGGAGTTGGATTCCAGATTTGGAATGGTGAACTGCAAAACCGTGACTACCTCGATGGAGCTTAACTTTAAGACGATATGCATTAGTGTTGCCGGACCTGATTTGGGAAATGCTCTGAGTTTCATCAACTAGCATTGATGTTCTTGGTGAACTCCCGTCCGGATATATGTTTTGCAGTTAGCATGTTGAGCTCATATATGGTTGAGCCTCATTGGATTGGTGCCAAGAATCATTTGATAAATCTTTAGGGCACAATCTCTCATGGATTGAGATACACTGCCGAAAATGTAATGCTGCATGATTATTTTGATGATGATTAGGCAGCAGTGTGGAGGATCGCAAGAGCACTTATGGGTGTCGATTCCGCTTTGATATCCTGGATGAGTAGGACACAGAAGTAGATTGTTTTGAGCACCAATGAGGCCATATACATAGCTGTGAGTATGGCCTCCTATGAATTTGTCTGGTTGTGGAAGCTCTTCAGTGAGTTGTTTAGACACATGCTGGATAACACTGTGATCTTCTGTGACAACCAGAGGGGGATTCGATTGTTGAGGAATCCCGTGTTCTATGATCGCTCCAAGCATATAGACATCAAGTACCACTTTATCTGGGATATGGTACAACGAGGATCAGGAGAGCTCCATCACTCTGGGACTAATGTGCAATTTGCCGATATTTAGATTAAGCCCCTGGGAAAGGTCAAAACTCTTGACTTTCCGAGAACGACTAGGAGTCATGGAGAGACCCTCTCCTAAGAGTCCTGTATGATATGGACATTGAGCTCTGGGAGCTCCGGGGGGCTTGGGGGTACTTCTTGGAGCGATGAGAAACTATAGGGTGAGTAGTTCAATGTTCCCCTAGTGCTCTGCTATGTAGGCAGGAAGAGTGGTTCATCCTTCTCCTGCCGAGATACAATCATAGGGTGAGTGGTTCAACCTTCCCCTAGTGATTTGTTGTGTACAAGGTGAGTGGTTCAGTCTTCCCCTGGGATACCCCATGGCGGCATGTAGGCAGGATGAGTGGTTCATCATTTTCCTGCTAAGACATCCTACCCACGCAGTCTGGGACTCATAGGAAGTACCTCTCATCTAGCCAATGAATAGGGAAACGAGGATAGGGACCATAGTAGTACCGATGGACGCACTGTGTTACTACCGTACTTCCTATGATAGGATGATATTGATCTAGGATCAATTGGAACTAACTTCGGGTCAGTAAGAGTGGTATGACACACTCTCTCTATTTGGAACTGATTTCGGATCAGTAAGAGTGGTATGACACACTCTATTTATTGGAACTAACTTCGGGTCAGTAAGAGTGGTATGAGACACTCTTTTAGATGGGACTGACTTCGGGTCAGTAGAGGATGGTATGATACATTCTTGATCACTTCTTCTTCTTCATAGTTCAACAGATCATAGCAAAGTCGACCAGTGCAAGGCACTGATGGCAGAGAGTACGAACTGGCAGATGGATTAGCAAATGGAGTTCTCCCTAGTGGAGAGGGAGTGTTAAAATTGGCAACTAGGGCCAAACTCCATGTGGGTCTTCTTATTCATGGCAGCTGATATTTTTCTTGGATTCCTCTCGTCGAGAGGTGTAGGATTGATCTAAAGATCATCCAATTCTGACATGTATTCATGGAGATATGAATTTATTTGTGTTATGTGACAATTCGTCAAGGTTGGCCAGCAACCAAATTGCCCCCACCTATCCTTAACGTTTTACTATAAATAGAAGTGGCCTTCAAGTCATTTTCACACACACTCTTGTGATCTCTCTTCATTTCTGTTTTGGGTTTTGATGAAGGAGATATCTAGAGGGAGTGCTCTTGGCTTTACGCTGCCCTAATGAAGAAGCCCTAACGTTGCCCTAGCCTTCATGAAAGAAAGATCTCAACACAATCATGGAGGATGAAAGAGAGACACCTATGCTATTCTAAAGGAGGCTCCTACGCAGTCCTAGGAGAGGCTTTATCGTAGGTAAGGAGATGCCCTAGATATTATCAAACGAGAAGGCCTTTCGCAGCCCTAAGAAGAGACGCCTCTACACAGTCAAGGAGGATTTATCTATGCAAGGAGAGGTCTTCTATCCATAATCTTTAAAGAGACTAGGCCGCAGTTTAAGGAGGGCTTTTATGTGCCCTAACCACAGTTAGTACAAGCCCTAGCCGCAGTCATAGAGTTGGCTCTCTAACGTTGTCTAATGCAACTTGTACACAGTCCTTGAGGGTCCTTAATACGTTGTTCAAAGGAAGCCTTGATACGTTGTTAAGAGAAGCTCCAATACGTTGTTAAGTGCACACTCATCTGCAAAAGAGCCAAGTCACCTAACCGCTGTCAAGTAAGCTTAAATTCTGTCCAAAAGTGACCTCTCCACAGCTAGTAAGGCTTTGTCTCATAGCTAGAAGAAGGCCCCATCATTGCAGTCATCATGGAGAGGCATCAAGACGTTGTTAAGGAGCCCTAAATGCACCCAGAATCGTTGTAGGTGATAGTGTAGTATCAAGGTCATGAATAGGCATGAATTGATGATTTCACTAGGCCTGTTGGAAGATTCTATAAACTACGGCTAGCTGCTTTGCTAGGTTGCAAGCCATAGTGTTAATATATGGTATGTTCTATGCTTAGTGCAGTTTACTTCGATTTCTTCTTATTAGCCACTGTTTAGCAATCACATAAACATAAAGTAAAATGTTGATAGAACATTAATAGATCGACAGAAAACAATCCAAGACAAGAGACACAAGATGTGGTGGCTAGCCAGGGACAAACCCCAATGCGGGGAAACCCTTTGATCAATTCTTCTTTAATCTTCAATAGTTCAGCAGAGAGAAATAGTACAAATTCAGAAATCTATAATTTTATGCCAGCAGCAGCAAACCCTAAATCAGCAAAGTCAAATTTAGTCAAACAGCCCCGGATTGACCTCTAGTCAGGCTTGAAGAACTCGGTCTTCAACAGCAAACTTCGGCAGCCCAAAACAACCCTTTGTCAACCAGTGAAAACAGCACTCTGTGGTCAGCCCTAACCAATCAACACTGGTCAACACTTTAGTCAATGCTGCCCCAAACAGCATGCGCAAGTCAACCCTTGGTCAACGCTTGGTCAAGGCTTCATTTAGCAGCCCAACACTTGGTCAACGCAGCCCTAGAAAAGTCAACGCTGCCCTAAACAGAAAATGTGTCCTTCTTGCACGTGTGAGAGAAGCTGCTCCTTCGTTGGCCCAATGATATAAGGAGAGAGAAGATGAGATGAGTGAATAATGACTCAACCTCACTTATACTTATATGATGTGCTGAGCATGTGTGCCACACATTTAGCTGTTGCCCGACCTTGACAAATTGTCAAGTAAATACAAATAAATTCATATCTCCATAAATACTTGTCAGAATCGGATGATCGTTAGATCAATCCTACACCTCTCGACGAGAGGAATCAAGGCAAAATATCAGCTGCCATAAATAAGATGGCCCACATGGAGTTTGGCCCTAGTTTCCAATTTTAACACTCCCTCTCAACTAGGGAGAACTCCATCTGCTACTCTGTCTAACCATTGGTACTATCTCTGCCATCAAATGCACTGCCCTGCACTACTCGGCTCTGCTCTGCTCTGCTGAACTATGAAGAAGAAGAAATGATCGAGGATGTATCATACGATCTTCCACTGACCTGAAGTCAATCCCAGAGAGTGTGTCATACCACTCTCACTGATCCCAAATCAATGGAGGTCATCCTAGCATACGGAGTACGGTAGATACAACAATGCATCCATCGATAGTACTACTATGGTCCCTAGCCCCATTTCCCTACTCATTGATCAGATGAGAGGTACTTCCCATGAGTCCCAGACTGCATGGATAGGATGCCTCAACAGGAGAACTAATCATCCTATCCCTAAGTCGCCATGGGGTATCACAGGGGAAGGTTGAACCTTTGACCCTGTACATAGCGCACCACTAGGGGAGGGTGAGTCGCCCTTTGATCGCATGTCCCTCCAAGAAGTACCCCAAGCCCCCCAGAGCTCCTAGAGCTCAATGTATGCATCATACATGACCCTCATAAGAGGGTCTCTCAACGACACCAAGTCGTTCTCGGAAAGTCAAGAATTTGACCTTTCCCAAGGGCTTCGTCAAAATGTCGGCGACCTACTCATCTGTACCGATATGTTGGAGCCTTATTGCTCCCCTCTAAACCATATCCCGGATATAGTGGTACCTGATATTGATATGCTTGAAGCGATCATGAAGTACGGGATTCTCTGATAAACGAATCCCACTCTCGTTGTCACATAGGATCACAGTAGTATCCAATGTAAATCTAAACAGCGCACTGAAGAGCTTCCACAACCAGACCGCCTCACAAGAGGCCATACTCGCAGCAATGTACTCTGCCTCAGCGGTGCTCAAAGCCACCGACTTTTGCTTCCTACTCATCCAAGATATCAAGGCAGATCCCAAAAAGAAACAACACCCCGAAGTGCTCTTTCGGTCCACCACAATGCCTGCCCAATCAGCATTGGTATATCCATGTAGTCTCACATCTCCAGCAATGTATCTCAACCCATGAGTGATTGTGCCATGAAGGTATCTCAACAGATTCTTGGCACCAATCCAATGTGTGTGGTGAGGCTCAACCATATGTTGACTCAACGTGTTGACTGCAAAACATATATCCGGATGGGAGTTCACCAAGAACATCAATGCTCTGATGAGTTGACAATACTCGGTAGCATTTTGTAAAATAGGTCCGGCAGCACTACCACTTAACTTCTTGAAGTCAAGCTCCATCGGGGTAGTCACAGGCTTGCAGTCCACCATATCGAATCCCTCCAATATCTTCACCACATATTTTCCTTGAGAAAGGAAAATCTCCCCTGGCTTCTACCAGACTTCTAGTCCCAGGAAATAGTGCATCAATCCCAGGTCCTTCATCTCAAACTCAGAAGCCAACTCCTTACATTTGTGAATGAGAGGGTCTGCCCCTATCAGAAAGAGGTCGTCAACATACAGTACTAGTATGAGAGGTTTGTCATCTTCAACCTTAAAGTAAACGTTAGGGTCGGCTTCACTCATAGTGAATCCTAGCTTCATCAAGTAGCTATCGATCCTCTCATACCACGCTCGGGGTGCTTGCTTCATCCCATAGAAGGATTTCTTCAACCTGAACACGTGAGATTCCCGATCATGAATCTCAAATCCTTCGGGTTGTTCCACATAGACTTCCTCTTTGATCGAACCATGCAAGAACACGGTCTTGACATCGAGCAGTAAGGGCTATGATCGTGCAGATGGTGGTATATCGAGCAATAGGTGCAAATATCTCGTCGTAGTCTATAACTTCCTTCTGAGAGAAGCCACGAGCAACAAAATGTGCCTTATACTTTTCAGCACTTCCATCAGCTCTATGCTTTATCTTGTAAAGCCATTTCGAAGTGACAACTGCTTTGTCCTGGGGTCTAGGGACCACATCCCAGACATCGTTCTTCATGATGCACTCATATTCCTCAGTCATAGCATCCTTCCATACTTGATGCTTGACAACTTCTGCAAATAATGAAGGCTCATTTTGAATGATCATGCTCATGATGGTCAAGTATCCCTGATACTTGGCCGGCTTCTTACTTTCACGGAAAGTCCCTCTAGGTGCAATGTGTCCTTTGGCATCATCAAGTGTCCCCCTGAACCATGAAGGCCTCTTCCTAGAGGAGGAAGGTTCTTGCAGAGGGGGATCAATAGGATCCATAGGTTCTTCTACATCGGGCATCGTCTCATCTTCCTTTTCCTCTGGTTCCCTGGTGACAGCTTCTCCAGATTTCCTCAATATAGGAAGATTGTCAACTTTGCTAAGAGCCATATCTTCGTCAAATGTGACATCATGGCTAATCT
Organism: Pinus tabuliformis; assembly: GCA_031772625.1. Classification (NCBI taxonomy): domain Eukaryota; kingdom Viridiplantae; phylum Streptophyta; class Pinopsida; order Pinales; family Pinaceae; genus Pinus; species Pinus tabuliformis. Next base: position 1,103,369,536 of record CM062816.1, on the reverse strand, counting down.
CGACATCCCTTTGACCATCCACATAGATTCTATAGCCCTTAGTATTTTCACTATAGCCCACGAAGATTCCTTTCTTTCCAGATGCACCTAGTTTATTCCTTTTCTCTTTCGGCACATGAAAATATACAGGACTTCCAAAAATTCTAAAATGAGATACGTCAGGTTTCTTACCAGTGAACATTTCTTCGGGAGGCTTGGAACCCAATGCTTGAAGAGGGCATCAGTTTTGCACATATACGGTGATATTCACAGCTTCGGCCCATAGAAACTTCGGAAGCCTTTGATCATGTAGCATAGCACGGAGAGCTTCCACAATCATACGATTCTTCCTTTCCACCACACCATTCTGCTCAGGAGTATATGGTGTTGTAGTCTCCCTCTTAATGTCAGCCTCTTTGCAAAAGTCATGGAACTCATTGGATTCATACTCAGTCCCATTATCAATCCTTAAGATCTTGATCTTCTTTTCAGTTTGATTCTCTATCAAGGCTTTGAAGTGACGAAACCAAGAGAACACTTCATCCTTCTTTTTCAAGAAGTATATCCAAGTCTTGCGAGAATAATCATCAGTAAAAGTGAGGTAATATAAATATCCTCCCAAGGAATTCACAGGTATCATACCAGATATGTCGAAGTGAACCAACTGCGATATATCGGAGGTCTTGCTATGGCCTGAGGGGAATGGTCCCCTTTTGAGCTTTCCTTCGGCACATCCAGGACATACATCTTCTTGCTCTAGTTTGAACTTGGGCATCCTAGTCACCATTTGTCTCACATCTGGTAGAGCTTTATAATGAAGGTGGGCAAATCTCCGCTGCCATAGTTCGGACTGAAGAGATGTGTCACAAGACATAATGCCCAACGGACTTCCTCCGACATGATATAAAGAGTCAACCCTAAACCCAAGAGTGAAAGCATCTTTGAAATTCTTTTTCCATAGACGTACCTTGCCATCGATGAAGGCCACCTTGTAGCCTTTGTCTTCCATTGCCGAAAGGGACACCAGGTTCTTTTTGAGATCAAGTACGTATAGGACTTCTTGCAAGTGAATTGCATTACCCTGATCCAATTGTAGAGAGACACTCCCTACACCTTTTACGGGATATTTAGAGTTTGTCCCCATGAACAATTTCCAGGTTGGTCTCCTTCTCTATCAGAGTAGAGAGAGCTTCTTTGTAACCAGTGAAGTGCCTTGAGGCACCACTATCAACAAGCCAATTTCCCAACGAGTCTGGGGGAGAAGTAGTAGAGAGGGCCGCTGGTAAATAATATTCATCTTGCTTATTGTTAACAACGTTAGATTCATACCTAGAGTTTCTTGCCTTCTTGGAGGGTCGACCATTTCCCTGATTTTCGTCATTCCTTTTTCCTTTGCCATTGGACCTGCCCTTCCTTTGATTGTTGTTGGAATTGCCTCGAGAGTGATTTTGATCATCGTCATGAGATGTGTCCTTTCTATCAAGGCACTCCCTCACATAGTGGCCAATTTTCTTGCAAATGTAATATCTACCTTTCCTTCCACCGTTAGGTCTAGCCTTTCCCTTAGATCTAGCCCCGGAATTATTTCTCCTTTTAGCATGAGAGGAAAATGCAACAGGATTGCTTCTAAGTGTAGGCATTTCCTGCTCTTCCATCCTAGTTTCTTCTTGAATGCATCTCACCATCAGTTCTTCAAATTCTACGATTACAATATTGTTGAGAAGAGTGGTTTGAATATATACCATTTAGATGGGAGCCCTCCGAGAGTTGTGATGCTCAGTTCCCTGTCAGGAACGACTTCCCCAATTGATAGGAGATCATTCTTGATCTCAGTGATCCTTAAGAAGTATTCTTGCATACTCTCATCTTTGCCCTTCTTAATTTCCTTCAGCTTATTTCTAAGGAACAAAACTTGATTTTCATCATTAACTTTAAATAAGCTTACCAGTCTATCATAGATTTCCTTGGAGGTGGTCAACTCGGAAACATAGGCCACCAGGCATTTATCGATAGAGTCCAGGATGATCTTCTTTGCTTTGACTTCTCCCCTGGTCCACTTGTTCCTAGCAGCAGCAGATGCATTTGAAGGAGGCTCAATGATTCTGCCTCTCACATGGTCCAACACTTCTTGCTCTTCTAGTGTCAAATCAAGAGACATCTTCCATCCATGATAGTCAGACTTCCCACGGAGCTTGTCTTTAGTGGGGAAGTATGATGAGGACCCCATGAAGTCTTTGAGATTGCTTCAACAACCTTCAGTGATTGTGATTGCTCTTGCTCTTGCTTGGGCTTTGTCTTCACCTCAGCTCTAATACCATGTTAATATATGGTATGTTCTATGCTTAGTGCAGTTTACTTCGATTACTTCTTATTAGCCACTGTTTAGCAATCACATAAACATAAAGTAAAACGTTGATAGAACATTAATAGATCGACAGAAAACAAGCCAAGACAAGAGACACAAGATGTGGCGGCTAGCCAAGGACAAACCCCAATGCAGGAAAACCCTTTGATCAATTATTCTTTAATCTTCATTAGTTCAACAGAGAGAATAGTACAAATTCAGAAATCTATAATTTTATGACAACAGTATCAAACCCTAAATCTGCAAAGTCAAATTTAGTCAAACAACCTCGGATTCACCTCTAGTCAACCTTGAAGAACTCAGTGTTCAACAGCCAACTTCGGCAGCCCAAAACGGCCCTTGGTCAACGGTCAAAACAGCAGTCAATGATCAGCAGTTTGTGGTCAACCCTAACCAGTCAACGCTAGTCAACACTTTGGTCAACACTAGTTAACACAACCCCCAAATAGCATGCACAGGTCAGCCCTTGGTCAATGCTTCATTTAGCAGCCCAGCGCTTGGTCAATGCAGCCCTAGAAAATTCAACGTTGCCCAGAAAGTCAACGCTGCCCTAAACAAAAATGTGTCCTTCTTGCACATGTGAGAGAACTTGCTCCTTCACTAACCCAATGAGATGAGGAGAGAGAAGAAGAGTTGAGATGAGATGAGTGAATAATGACTCAACCTCACTTGTACTTATATGATATGTTGAGCATGTGTGCCACACATTTAGTTGTTGGCCGACCTTGACAATTTGTCAAGTAAATACAAAAAAAATCATATCTCCATAAATACTTGTCAGAATCGGATGACCGTTAGATCAATCCTACACCTCTTGACGAAAGGAATCAAGGAAAAATATCAGCGGCCATAAATAAGATGACCCACATGGAGTTTGGCCCTACTTGCCAATTTTAACACATAGCAAGCAGCGAAGGTTGTTCCATGGGAGTATTGCAGTATGCATTGAGTGTAGGCAGCAACATGGATTAGGAGGGACTCTCCTAGATGGTCTGCAGCCCTTGAAGGGCTTAGTTATCTAACAGCTATGCAACATGATGGATGCGACATGATGAGATGCAGCGTGGTGCTAGATGTAGCATGATGGATGCAACATGATGAGATGCAACATGGTGATGGATGCAACATGATGGATGCAGCAAGATGAGATGTAGCATGATGGATGCAACATGGTGATGGATGCAGCATGGTGATGGAATCACCTTGGAAGAATGTTTGCCTTCACCCGAGTTCAAAACTGCAATCCATGTCCTCAGATCTGCAACCTCATTATGGTCGCCACTATGTTAGCGCTTGAGATTTCACCCTAGGCTGAGGAAGGTAAACCTTCAAGGCAACATCAAACCATTTCACCTCGTAGCTAGCCCTACGGGGTATGAGAAGGCTGTCTCCGGTCAATCTCAGTAAAATATTCAATGGACAGAGATGACCAATACAGTGACACTGATATTAGGCTAGTAAACTGATTAAAAGGTTGATTTGGGGGTTTTTGGGGTTTTTTTGGTGGCAAATTGAGGATCTGCAATTTTAGGGTGCGGGGATTTGACACAGTTTCTACAGGTGGGTCTTTGGGGCAAGGTAGGAGTTTGTGCTGATGCCTTTAGCTGAGATGGATGATCAAGGAAGAATGATAAGAAGGCTAAAGAGGGCAAACAATGACTTTGAATCCTCTCTAGACAGTGGAAAACATAAACATTAAACAAATTTGAAAGCTGAGCATGACATGCATGAATTCAAACTTTATCACTTCATTTGTTTAATAAGCTGCAGTAAAGAAAGAGATGGAACACATAAACACACTTACAATTACAATAAGAGAACACACCATCAACACAAGAGTCCACAAGAATCGCAATGATGTCTGCAAAACCCTGGTCTTCCTTTTCCTCAAATTGCAGAGATACAAGTAAAATATACAATAGGAACTTCTCCCTCAAAAGTCCAACCTTCCAACCCCTGAAAATGATTGAGAAAATACATAATATAGGCAATCCAACCTCTTCCCTTGCCTCTAGGGGTCGAACTCATCCTTCTAGGAGCTGTTTCAACCAATTCTAAACTGAGCACTAAAATCTAGGCAGTCAAAACAACTTGCCTCTATAAGCTAGGAAACCAATCCATTCATTAAATATTTACCCTTTACATGAATGAATCTTCTAGAAGTGTTAAACAAGAGTAAAAGTGTCTTAGAGTTACAATAATTACATCAAAGATAATCATCTTCCACCCCAAAAAGTCAAACTGAGTCAAATCTGCGTTTTCTGGGCTGTACAGTGCAATCTGGCAAAAACTGCCTGACTGGTCGCGCCCCCCTGCCTCACTGGTCGCGCACATTCACAGCTCTGTTTGAGGGCCTTCCCGGTGTCCAAAAGATAGCTCGTTGGAAAGGTCTGCGAGTCTACTTTCCAACCCCACCGGAATTTTTGAATTTGGAGTTGATTTGACCCCTCAAAAGTCATTTCTCCCAAGACAGCTTTCTGCAACTCAAAATAGGGGCAGAAAGTCAAAAATTGCATGTATTTTGAGCTTTTGGAAGCCCAAATCTCCATAAAATCTGAAACCCATCCATAGGCAAGTGTATTTTTGCATGACAATTCCAAAAATGCAAAGTTTTCCCCGTTCTGAGTTGCCCCCATGTATGGTCGCGCGCGGGGTGAGACCAGTCAAATGGCCAAAACCTGTAAAATTCCCAAAAATGCCAAAAATGCTTCAAAACTCTCAAAATTTCTTGAGTTTGCTGCTAGGAGGATGCTAATGAGTATCATAGTGAGTGAGAGAAGCCTCAGCCAAGATACGGAGTGGATTGGTCTTCTTTTTCCGTTTTTGTGCCTTGGCCAACCGCCTTGGATCTGGCGATTGTACTTTTGGCATTTCTCTAAAACCATGACACCTGTGCAAAAAGTGAAGGAGGTTTTTCTTCTTTGGCATGTTATGGACAAAAACCTCTCTCAGATTTCCAAAATTCATCTTTTATTGCTCTGAAACATCATTTGAGTGCAACTTGTCCCGATGTGTGAAACAAGGGATTTTGTCGAAATGAAGCGAAATGAAGGGGATAGGGGGCTTCTAAATTCTTGGGGAAATTTTGGGGAGTAGGGAGGGATGTTAGGAAGCAAGGGAAAGTGGAATCTCAGAGATTGAGTGAGGGGAAGGGGTCGAAAAGGGCAAAACACAGGCCAAACCTAGAAAATTGCCAGGTTGTAGCTAGAAACTAGGGTTTGTGCAAAAATGAGGAATTTGGCGGATCTAAGGGATGGGAAGTGTTTGATAAGGTACTTTAAGGATAGGGGAAGGTGTATGAACATCAGGAAACAAGTTTTGCCGGTGATTTGACCATCCAAGAGAAATTGCCTTCAAAACCCTAGGAGAGGGAAATGACCTTGCCTAGGCACAACTGAAGCATGAACAAGGTATAAAATGACTCATTCGACACTGACATGATAATGACAACCCTCTAAATGATGATCGGCTCAGCTGAATGATGACATGGACTGACATTTGGGAAAACCCTAGACCTAATGCCTAGTGACCAAATTTTGGCTTGAAGACTCACTGAAATGACAAAATTTGACCTTGACACTCTGAGACCACTTTGTAAGAGCATATTTGATCACTGTAGGAAGGCTGGGAAGACTGACACTAACATTGGCTCCAATGGGGATGGTAGCTCCTTGGAGGTGCCAAGAACCTTAGACCTCTAGGAGAGCAGACCAGTGCCTTACAATCATTGGGCAATGGAGTCATTATTTCGGCAAACGACACAAGACTTTGACTCATTTATTGAATGAAAACTTGACTGAAACTTGACTCAAACCGACTTCGATGGCAAACTGAAATAACTTGAAAAAGCTCACTCAACAGACCAAACACAAATGACTCATGACTGACTTAACTAAAACAAGAGAAGGGCAGCAGTCCATCAAGATGTGAAATCATGATGACAACCACCGGTGTTTCTTACAAGACTATATACATCAAACTATATCAAAATGCCAATGCAACCAATCAAGCAGATGCCTTCTTGATTGATTCTCCTGATTAGATCTTCTGGTCAACAATACAAACCTATCACTGAGCATCCAAAAACATAGCTGACCATGATCTCCTTCATCACTGAACACAACAATAATCACTTTCACTGCTGACTGCAACAAACTTGCTAGAGGATCGTGAAAAACATGAAGATTTGCCACTGCCACCTCCTGCTGAAAGAACAAGGTTTCCTTTGCTTCAAATTCTGATCTACCTTCATCATGTGTTTCAGTAAAAGTATGCTCATGGGCTTCAAAAATCTCTGAACAAATGGATGAGCAGATCTCTTCTTGGAAAAACATTTCAGCACATGAAACATATGAAGAATCTGAAAGGTAATCCTGTATGCTATGATCTTCAGTAGTCAGACAATATGGTGGGTGATCTTCATATGATATGACAGCCGGATTATCATTATCTGTTCGCTGATCTACAAGACAATCATCTTCTTCAACAGAGGAAGAAGTTTCACCAACACTTTCATGACCATGTGCACACTGCCGATTTGCTTTAGCTTGGGTTGTAGCATGACCTTTCAAAAGCTGATCTATCTCCTCTTCAGACAAAGGAGATAAGAATTTCTGTTTCCCTTTGCTCAAACAAGTCTTGTCTTCTTGAAATAACATTTCAAAACATGAGAAGTCTGAATGACAGTCCTGATCTTCTGAAACTTGGAAACATTGTTGATCATCTTCATATGACATGGCAATCAAACTATCCAAATTATGATTGAAAGAAGAGTTTTCACTTACTTGAACAAAGATCTCATCTTGTTGTTCATGAGCTGGCTGAATTACCTCCTCATGCAGGCTCTGTTCTGATAGCATAAGGACATTTGGATCAAGAACTTTGTCCATGATCTCAACAACAAAACTCTCCTTTTCAAGATTCGGCACAAGGTATTCTTGGTCACCATGATCTGAATTTTGATCTGAAATAGCTGAGTTGACTGCATTACATTCTAAACTTGAATCTTGGTTATCTTGCACGCTGTCTTCTTCTGTAGGCAGATCTGAAACAAGCTCTTCTCTTTCATCAATTACAGCCATATGGCCATCTTCAACCTGCTGATCTTGACAAGTATCCTCTAAGATTTCTATGTGCTGCTGAAACGGCTTTTCATACAGGGCTTCCATGATCTCTTCATCCATGAAATTATCATCTTCATAAAACTTCTCAAGGCTTTCAATAAAACTATAGGCATGCTTGCAACAGTCTTGAACTAGATGTAATGATGGATAAGAGTCCATATATCTTTCAATGAACATAGCATGAAAATCCTTTAAACAGTAAATACAAGCAGGCGGCAAGCCTTCATACCATGATTGGGCTTTACCTTCCAAAGTGGCCAAGAATATCTTCATCAAGCAATCTTCAGGAAAACCGACCTTGAATTTGCGAATATGCATATGAAATCTAACTAGATGAAGAGCAGCATCCTTCTTACCATCATCATTAAATGTAGGCAAATTCCTTGACCAATCTACCTTCGGAATTTTATTCGAAAAACCAGGGATGTGATCTCGGCTCAAGGGAGCATATCTTCTTGCAATCCGATCCATCTTGAAAATCTCAAAGCTACTGATCTCTCTGCATTGAAGTCACCTTGAAGCATTGATCTCTGGATTTTTCAGTGAAGGAGTCGCCAGTGAATGATTTCAGCCTTGTCAATGTCTGATCGTTGTCCACTATCAACAATCAAATCTGAACTTGATACATGTACTGGGGTAAAATGCAAATGAAGTGCTACGTTCACAAGCTCACGGAGATTGACTGAAGCAGCGTTTATCTACTTACGCTGATGTAAAACAAGAGCGTTTCGAAGGCTACCTGGCATAACTTCAGGCTCCGTCTAAGACTTATGAAACAAACACATCAATCCACAAACAAGTTTGTTCTCCCCAGTATGGTCGCCACTATGTTAGCGCTTGAGATTTCACCCTAGGCTGAGGAAGGTAAACCTTCAAGGCAACATCAAACCATTTCACCTCGTAGCTAGCCCTACGGGGTATGAGAAGGCTCTCTCCGGTCAATCTCAGTAAAATATTCAATGGACAGAGATGACCAATACAGTGACACTGATATTAGGCTAGTAAACTGATTAAAAGGTTGATTTGGGGGTTTTTGGGGTTTTTTTGGTGGCAAATTGAGGATCTGCAATTTTAGGGTGCGGGGATTTGACACAGTTTCTGCAGGTGGGTCTTTGGGGCAAGGTAGGAGTTTGTGTTGATGCCTTTAGCTGAGATGGATGATCAAGGAAGAATGATAAGAAGGCTAAAGAGGGCAAACAATGACTTTGAATCCTCTCTAGACAGTGGAAAACATAAACATTAAACAAATTTGAAAGCTGAGCATGACATGCATGAATTCAAACTTTATCACTTCATTTGTTTAATAAGCTGCAGTAAAGAAAGAGATGGAACACATAAACACACTTACAATTACAATAAGAGAACACACCATCAACACAAGAGTCCACAAGAATCGCAATGATGTCTGCAAAACCCTGGTCTTCATTTTCCTCAAATTGCAGAGATACAAGTAAAATATACAATAGGAGCTTCTCCCTCAAAAGTCCAACCTTCCAACCCCTGAAAATGATTGAGAAAATACATAATATAGGCAATCCAACCTCTTCCCTTGCCTCTAGGGGTCGAACTCATCCTTCTAGGAGCTGTTTCAACCAATTCTAAACTGAGCACTAAAATCTAGGCAGTCAAAACAACTTGCCTCTATAAGCTAGGAAACCAATCCATTCATTAAATATTTACCCTTTACATGAATGAATCTTCTAGAAGTGTTAAACAAGAGTAAAAGTGTCTTAGAGTTACAATAATTACATCAAAGATAATCATCTTCCACCCCAAAAAGTCAAACTGAGTCAAATCTGCGTTTTCTGGGCTGTACAGTGCAATCTGGCAAAAACTGCCTGACTGGTCGCGCCCCCCTGCCTCACTGGTCGCGCACATTCACAGCTCTATTTGAGGGCCTTCCCGGTGTCCAAAAGATAGCTCGTTGGAAAGGTCTGCGAGTCTACTTTCCAACCCCACCGGAATTTTTGAATTTGGAGTTGATTTGACCCCTCAAAAGTCATTTCTCCCAAGACAGCTTTCTGCAACTCAAAATAGGGGCAGAAAGTCAAAAATTGCATGTATTTTGAGCTTTTGGAAGCCCAAATCTCCATAAAATCTGAAACCCATCCATAGGCAAGTGTATTTTTGCATGACAATTCCAAAAATGCAAAGTTTTCCCCGTTCTGAGTTGCCCCCATGTATGGTCGCGCGCGGGGTGAGACCAGTGAAATGGCCAAAACCTGTAAAATTCCCAAAAATGCCAAAAATGCTTCAAAACTCTCAAAATTTCTTGAGTTTGCTGCTAGGAGGATGCTAATGAGTATCATGGTGAGTGAGAGAAGCCTCGGCCAAGATACTGAGTGGATTGGTCTTCTTTTTCCGTTTTTGTGCCTTGGCCAACCGCCTTGGATCTGGCGATTGTACTTTTGGCATTTCTCTAAAACCATGACACTTGTGCAAAAAGTGAAGGAGGTTTTTCTTCTTTGGCATGTTATGGACAAAAACCTCTCTCAGATTTCCAAAATTCATCTTTTATTGCTCTGAAACATCATTTGAGTGCAACTTGTCCCGATGTGTGAAACAAGGGATTTTGTCGAAATGAAGCGAAATGAAGGGGATAGGAGGCTTTTAAATTCTTGGGGAAATTTTGGGGAATAGGGAGAGATGTTAGGAAGCAAGGGAAAGTGGAATCTCAGAGATTGAGTGAGGCGAAGGGGTCGAAAAGGGCAAAACACAGGCCAAACCTAGAAAATTGTCAGGTTGTAGCTAGAAACTAGGGTTTGTGCAAAAATGAGGAATTTGGCGGATCTAAGGGATGGGAAGTGTTTGATAAGGTACTTTAAGGATAGGGGAAGGTGTATGAACATCAGGAAACAAGTTTTGCCGGTGATTTGACCATCCAAGAGAAATTGCCTTCAAAACCCTAGGAGAGGGAAATGACCTTGCCGAGGCACAACTGAAGCATGAACAAGGTATAAAATGACTCATTCGACACTGACATGATAATGACAACCCTCTAAATGATGATAGGCTCAGCTGAATGATGACATGGACTGACATTTGGGAAAACCCTAGACCTAATGCCTAGTGACCAAATTTTGGCTTGAAGACTCACTGAAATGACAAAATTTGACCTTGACACTCTGAGACCACTTTGTAAGAGCATATTTGATCACTGTAGGAAGGCTGGGAAGACTGACACTAACACATTCCTTTATTTTTTAACAAAGATCTAGATGGGCTTATGCAGGACTGTCCAAGGCAAATCTATGGATATCTTCCACCATCGATGCCCATGTAATAGGATGAAAGATCCTTAAGGAAACATGGCATGAAGGAAGGCTAGACATGAACTAATGGATCACTTTTCGATGGTGACATGACTGACTCATTGATAAAAGTGATGGATGGTTTGTGCCCTATGAAGAAGTCCCAACTCCCGTGTCGCCTTTAATTGGCCGCTATGCAACTCCTTTTGCCACGCGCCTTTAACCAACTGCTATGCCACTCCTTTTGCCACACGCCTTTAACCGATCATTATCCGAACGCCTTTAACCGATAGTCATCCGCACGCCGGTGTGACTGACTCGGGAGCGTGCAGATGGTATCAAAGCCAGTACAATGGAATATAGTGAATACCAGAAATGTATGCGAGCTAGGGTTCTTAAGGAAAAGAAGTGTTAGCTACATAGTTTGGGGTTTCTTGACATGAAGATTCGTGGGAGAATCGTCCAAGCTTTGGTGGACATAGGTGCCACACATAATTTTATGACGACAAGATTAGCAAAGGAAGTTTAGCTATAGCTTACACCCAAGGAAGTGGAGGTCCAAGCAGTGAACTCAAGGGCTAAAGTGTCAGAATTGGCAAGTGACGTGTCGGTTCGAATTGTAGATTGGCAAGGTTGTTTGAACTTCACAGTGATGGAGATGAACAACTTTGACACATGATATTGGGGCAGGACTTTCTAAACGGCAACAAGGCAATTGTTATGCCATTTTGCGATGATATTATGTTGATTGGGGACACACAGACATGGACTTTGCCTACTCACCAGCAAAGGAGGGAAGTGAAGGTGTAGCATGTTTTTGCGCTAAATATGAGTAAGGTGATGCGGAGGTCAGATGTGGAGACATATGCAACCATCATTCGAGATTGAGGATGATGATGGAGTGAGGACGCCTATTCCAGTCGAGATTCCCGATGTGTTGGCCAAAATATGCAGATTTGATGCCCGATGAGTCGTCGAAAGTACTACCACCGAGACGTGCAATGGACCATCACATTGAGCTATAGTCAGGGAAGCAACCACCAACAAAAGCTCCTTATTGATTATCAGGGTCGGAGTTGGAGGAATTGAAACAACAGTTGAGGGAATTGGCTGATACAGGCTTCATTCGACCTCCAAGGTCCCCATATGCTGCTCCAGTATTGTTCTAGAGGAAGAACGACACGAGTTGTGGATGTGTTGTGATTATCGTGCATTGAATAACCAAATGATAAAGAACGGGTATCCACTACCACTCGCTGCAGATTGCTTCAATAAGCTTGCGAAAGCCGAAGTGTTTTCAAAGCTTGATTTGAGGCATGGATATTATCAGGTGCAGATTGCAGAGGGCGATGAGAAGAAAATCGCGATAGTGACGAGGTATGGGAGTTTTGAGTTCCTTGTCATGCCGTTTGGATTGTGAAACGCTCCTGTCATGTTTTGCACTTTGATAAATGATGTCTTGCGTCCATACTTGGATTTGTTCGTAGTAGTATTAAGTCACAACATGAAGGATCACAAGAAGCACTTGGCTTTGGTATTTGAGGCGCTGAGGCAGGATCAGTTGTTCTTGAAGAAGTCAAAGTGTATGTTCACTCAAACCGAGATTTCGTTCCTTGGACACATAGTGGGTCAAGGTCACATATAGATGGAGCTAAGCAGGGTGCAGGCGATAAAGGATTTGGCCGAACCAAGGAATGTCCATGAGATGAGTGTCTTCTTGGGGATGATGAACTACCAATGGAAGCTTGTAGAGGGTTATTCAAAAGTGACTGTGCCACTGACAAACCTATTGAAGAAGGACAAGTTGTTAGGTCCCTATAATACTAGTGTATTCCCCCATTATTATTGTCATTGTAGCCCTTATTCTTATTGTTGTGCCCATGTTGTTCCCATATTGTTATTATTGTGCCCCATAGAAACCCACTATTGTTATTGTTGTGCCCTTACATTATTATTGTTATGTTGGCTCCGATTTTATTGTGACCCTTTAGACTCCTATATACGGAAAGGAGGTTTTGTCATTTGAATCATTCAAGAATTGTTCATTGTGTTAGGTCCCTATAATATTAGTGATTCCCCCGTTACTATTATCATTGTAGCTCTTATTGTCATTGTTGTGCCCCTCTTGTCCCCATATTGTTATTATTGTGCCCCATAGAAGCCCACTATTGTTATTGTTGTGCCCTTATAATATTATTGTTATGTTGGCTATGATTATATTGTGACCCCTTAGACTTCTATATATATAAAGGAGGTTTTGTCATTTGTATCATCCAAGAATTGTTCATTTGTGTTATGTAAAGGAGGTTGCCCCCTCGAAGAGGCTAATTCTGAAGTCGTTGATCTATCTTTTCTATCTTTTTGTGAGCCAGTTTCTTAACATTTGGTTTCAGAGCTTTAGATTCTAGGGTTTCGCTGCTCCAAACAGAACATCGTGGCATTTTCGCTATAACGTTTTCTCTACGAAGTTTCTGAAGCTAAAAAACAAAACCATTTGGGCTGAAATTGTTCTGAACCTCGGGTGCGAATTTCAAATCTTGTCTCGCTATATTTTCGGAGATATGATCTAAGGAAGTTAGGGTTTTTGCAAACTCGCGAATTATATTCCAAACAAGTGACCTTGGGAAAATCATCATAACTTTCTCTCTAAGCATCAGATTGAAATTGCGTAAGAAGTTACAGAAAGAGGACGGACTGTAGTTTTCTGTGTATCTTTTTCAGATCCAATGGTCAAAACAATGACACGTGGCACGTCGTACAAGTTTTCTCTACTGAAAAATTATATAATCAAGTCACCTTGGGAGATTGGGCATAACTCTTTCTTGGAAAATCCAATTTTGATCAGACTAGTGGCATTGGAAAGAGGACTCAGAGGGCTACCGCAGGAAACAATTTCACACCTTGGAGATCCGCAATTACAAAGATACAATAGATTCAATATCGAGCTTCTACAAAGCAAAAAAATGTGTGTAGTCTTTTTAAAATTTTGCGTAAGTTTGGTTTGAAAAATTAGTTTGAAGTTCAAAGGGCATAGGGAAGCATAGTTATCATTAATTGATGCCCCGAAGAAAGAAAATGGAAACACCTAGTAAGCAACCTAAAAGCTCTAGCATGACGCATGAAGAAGAGGAAGAAATACAACATGACATATCAAAATTACGAGACCAAGTGCAACAAATTTCACTCTCACAAAATGTAACAGAAGCTAAGATTGATGGTTTAAAGAAAGGCGTGGAAGCTAAGATGAATGGCGTGGAAGTTAATATGAATGATGTGGAAGCTAAATGGATGGCATGAAAGCTAAGATGAATGGCATGGACGCTAAGATGGATGGTATAGAAGAAAAATTGAAAGGCGACATGGAAGATTTGAAGATAGATTTGACTAAGTTGCTATAAGAAATGCTTACTAATGGTGAAAGGGTAGTAAAGGAAACTGATAATGAGAACAAATGAAATGTTAATCATGATTTCATAGACTCTAACGTTGGATTGAAGACCCACCATGTTCCGAAGATTGATATGAGGAAGTTTGATGGCAAGGATCCCGTAACATAGATACTACAGATGGAGCAATATTTTGATCTCCATAATGTGCAAAACACACAAAAGGTACGCTTTGCAACTTTATATTTGGAACCAAATCAGTTTGTACAGTATCAATGGCTTTTCTCTCGTAAACAAATTGTCAATTGGGCAATTTTTACGAAAGAAATGATAATACATTATGAGGATACAAAAAGAAACAATTTTTTTAGCCAACCGATAAACCTCAAACAAAAGGGTTCAATGATGGAGCACATTGAGGACTTCCAAAAATTGAATATAAGGGTAAAAGATATTCCAGAGGAGCATAGGATTGATGTGTTCATAAGGACTTTAAAAGATAACATCCAACATGAGGTTCACCTTTGGGAACCTGACTCATTGGAGAAGGCATTCAGGTTGGCAAGAAAAATGGAAAGCAAAATTATGGCAACAAGGAAGCCTACCACTCACAACTATAAGGATGGAAGTGTTGTTTCCCCTAGCCTTCCACAACCTACAAGGTTGACACCACAACAATTGGAAGAAAAAGAGCAAAAGGGCTTTGTTACAATTGTGATAGAAAATACACTAAAGGTTATAAGTGTGCTGAGAAAAAATTATTTTACATAGATTGTGAAAATGAGGAAAAAAAGAACAAGAAACGTCAAAAAAAGGGAATATACACCAGGAACAAACCCTAAAGAAAGAAGAAATGAATCCAACCATATCTTGTAATGCATTGGCCGGAATTACCATTCCTCAAACTATCAAGATAGAAGAACATATCAAGAAGAAAAAGGTAATAGTGTTGATTGATTTGGGCAGTACCCATAATTTAATTCATTGTAAGATAGCTAAGGAATTGAATTGTTTCCTATATCTAGCACCAGAGTGTCAAGTGATGGTTGCAAGTGGAGGAACCATAAATTGCTCTGGAAAGTGCCATAATATCAAGCTATCCATGGGAGAATATGTATTGAATAGCCCAATGCTTTCCATTCCAATGGGTGGTGCTGATGTTGTACTAGGAGTCCAATGGCTACAATCCTTGGGTACAATCGCTTTTAATTTTCAAGAACTTTTCATTAAATTTTCTTTAGAAGGAAAGGACGCTGAATTAAGAGGTGTCGCAGGGAAACCAGGAAAAATAATCAGCTCTAATGGAATGACAAAGCTTCTAAAAAAAGAACAACGAGGCGTAATTGCACAATTATGTTCGCTAGAGGTTCTCACATCGAAATCATCTATTTCTCCAGATCTCTAGAAAGTCTTGGACAATCATTCCAAGGTATTTGAGACTCCCAAAGGTCTCCCACCTATTCGTGATCATGATCATGCTATTCATTTGATTCCAGGAAGTGTTCCTCCAAACATTAGGCCTTATAGATATCCCTATGCCCGAAAGAGTGAAATTGAACGTATGGTTGCAGAAATGCTAGAGGCTGGTTTAATTCAACCTAGTCAAAGTTCTTTCTCTGCTCCAGTAGTATTGGTGCACAAGAATGACGGATCATGGCGCATGTGTCCCGATTTTAGGGAGCTCAACAAGCTCACTATTAAAGATAAATTTCCCATTCCTGTCATTAATGAACTATTGGATGAATTGCATGGCTCAATTTACTTCACCAAGTTGGATCTTCGTTCAATATATCATCAAATCAGAATGAAGACTGAAGACATTCCGAAAATAGCATTTAGAACTCATGAGGGTCATCATGAATTTGGTCCTGCCTTTTGGCCTTACCAATGCACCTTCTACATTTCAAGGTTTGATGAATTCCATTTTCAAACCCTTAGAAATTTTGTGTTAGTATTTTTTGATGATATACTAATCTATAGCAAGTCTTGGAAGGATCATGTTCAACATGTTGACAGGGTGCTCAAACTATTGGAGGAGAAACAATTATATGAAAAAAGCTCCAAATGTTTCTTTGGAGTACAAGAGGTGGAATATCTAGGTCATATTGTATCTCATGAAGGTGTTAAGGTAGACCCTAGCAAAATTAAAGCCATTAAGGAACGGAAAATCCCCACATTCATAAAGTATCTGCAAGGATTTCTCATGTTGACAGGGTATTATCGCAAGTTTGTTAAGAATTATGGGAGAATAGCAGCACCTCTAACAACATTATTGAAGAAAGATGCATTTTTATGGACTCCAGAAGCAACGAAGGCCTTTAAACGTCTTAAAGAGGCAATGTGCCAAGCACCGGTCTTAGCTACGTCGAACTTCACAAAAACCTTTATTGTGGAATGTGATGCCTCAGGAAATGGACTTGGTGTTGTTTTAATGCAAGAAGAAAGACCCATTGCTTTCGAAAGTCGTCCAATCAAAGGAAAGAATTTACACAAAGTTATTTATGAAAAGGAAATGTTGGCAATACTACATGCATTTAAGAAATGGCGACCCTACCTAATGGGAAGACACTTCAAGGTACAAAACGGATCATGATAGTCTTAAATACTTTTTAGAATAAAGATTATCTTCAAAAGAGTAGCAAAAATGGGTCACAAAGATGTTGGGTTATGACTTTGAAATCATCTACGAAAAAGGGAAACAAAATGTTGTGGCACATGCACTCTCAAGAAAAGATGAGGATGTGGAAGCATTGCTTTGTGCCATTTCTATTATCCAACCAGATTGGATAAACGAAGCAAGGGATGAATGGAAGAATGACGTAGAAGTGTGGGCACTCATTCAAAAGTTACAACAAGATCCCAGTACATCTGATACATTTCGCTAGAAAAATGATTTGTTATGGTACAAAAATCGCTTATACCTATGTCAGAGTTCCCAACTCAAACAAAAGATTCTTATGGAATTGCACGCCTCTCCCTTAGGAGGGCACTCGGGATTTTTAAAAACTTACCACATGGTTAAAAACGAATTTTTTTGGGATGGCCTTAAATCTGATATTCAAAAGTTTGTGGCGGAATGTTTGGTTTGCCAACAAAATAAAGTTGAAACAATTAAGACCCCGAGTCTATTACAACCATTATCCATTCCAAGTCAATGTTGGGAGGAGGTTTCAATGGATTTTATCACAGGTTTACCCAAGTCCGAAGGAAAGAGTGTCATCATGGTGGTAGTTGACAGACTTACCAAGTATGCACACTTTTGTGCATTATCTCATCCATTTAAAGCCAATACAGTTTCTACTGCATTTATGGAAACAATTCAAAATCTACATGGAAACCCAAAGTTTATTGTAAGCGACAAAGATCCCATTTTCACTGGAAATTTTTGGACAGAATTATTTTCCTGTTTGGGTACTCAGTTAGCTCATAGATCATCTTATCATCTAATAGGCAAACTAAGATAGTGAACAAATGTTTGGAAGGCTATCTTCATTGCTTTGTAACTGATAAACAGACACAATGGGTCAAGTGGTTGCCTCTTGCTGAATGGTGGTATAACACTTCCTTCCATACTGCAGCGAAAATGACCCCATTTATGGCATTTTATGGATATCATCCACCGTCCATCACATCATATTTAAGAGAAAATTCTAAGCTTCAAGCAGTGGAAGATCACATCGAGCATCAACAACAAGTTCTTCAACTCTTAAAAGATAACCTCACTTTGGCACAAAATAGAATGAAACAATAGGCAAATCAACATCGTAGCGAAAGAAATTTTGATGTAGGTGACTAGGTATTTCTATGACTACAACCATACAAACGAATGTCCCTCAAGCAAGCTAAGAAGGATAATAAATTATCACCAAAGTATTATGGTCCGTACAAGGTGTTGCAAAAGATTGGTACCATGGCATACAAATTGGAGCTTCCTGCATCTTCTCGAGTTCACCCAGTTTTCCATGTTTCATGCTTAAAGAAGGTTATAAGTGACAAGCTCCCAATTCAAACAATATTTCCAAAACTTGACGAGAAAGGAAAAATCATATTGGAACCTGAAGCAGTCACAAAAACAAGAACTCGACAGCTACGAAATCGACCAATTTCAGATTATCTCATCAAGTGGAAGAACTTACCCACTGAAGATTCCACATGGGAGGATGAAAATTTTATACAAAAGCATCCAGAACTACTCAAGCGTTGAGGACAACACTTTTTTTAAGGAGAGGAACATGTTAGGTCCCTACAATCCTAGTGTATTCCCTCATTAGTATTGTCATTGTAGCCCTTATTGTTATTGTTGTGCCCATGTTGTCCCCATATTGTTATTATTGTGCCCCACAGAAACCCACTATTGTTATTGTTGTGCCCTTATATTATTATTGTTATGTCGTCTCTGATTATATTGTGACCCCTTAGACTCCTATATGTAGAAAGGAGGTTTTGTCATTTGAATCATCCAAGAATTGTTCATTTTTGTAATGTAAAGGAGGTTGCCCCCTTGAAGAGGCTGATTTTGAAGTCGTTGATCTATCTTTTTTATCTTTTTGTGAGCTGGTTGCATAACACAAGTGAAGGAGTTGGACCGAGAGATGTCGTGATGCATTTGAGGATTTGAAAAACAGGATGGTTACAACACCGATACTGAGGCTACCTGACTTCGAGAGATTGTTTGAGGTACACACAAATGCTTCTGATTTTGAGATTGGGGGAGTACTCTTGCAGGATGGGCATCCGATGGCATATGACAGTCGGAAATTGTAGGATAGAAAGCGAGGATATCTGATCCATGAGAAGGAGATGACTTCTATCATTCATTGTTTACAGGTATGGTGACACTGTTTGATTGGGAAGCCATTCGTTGTCAAAATTGATAATGTTGCAGCAAGTTAGTTTGCATCCCAACCTAAGTTGTCAAAAAAGCAGGCTCGTTGGCAAGACTTCTTGGCAGAGTTTGACATGACCATTGAGTATAAACCCGGTAGACTCAATGCAGTTGCATATGCCCTCAATAGGAAGGCACAGTTGGCCACATTGGAGGAGGAGGGACAGTCCCTTGCCGAGAGGAGTAGAAGTCGAGGACATATGACCGATGAGATACAGAATAAACTACGGGCGAGTGTGGAGGCCAATACTAAAGCAAAGAGTGTTCTGAAGCAGTTGAAGGAAGGGAAGACGAGGAAGTTCTTTCTACGAGATGGACTCTTGTTTTATGGTGACCATCTTTACATTCCGAAGTCATTTGGACTTAGGAGGCACCTCTTGAAGGAGTGCCATGATTCTACTTGGGCTGGCCACTAAGGGCAACGTCGCACTTTGGCATTATTAGAGAGAGGGTACTTTTGGGAGAAGATGAGGCAAAATGCATAGGAGTATGTGCATACGTGCATCATTTTTCAGCAGGATAAATCGGATAACTAGAGACAGGGAGGATTGTTGCAGCATTTGTCGATTCCGAGGAGACCTTGGATGAGTGTTTCGATGGACTTCATCACTCAGTTACCGCAAGTACAGTGGTATAATGGGATCATGGTCATTGTTGATCATTTTTCCAAGTATGTCGTCTTCGTTCCAATGAAGATACCATGTGGAGCTGGGAAGACAACGGAGTTATTCTTCAAGTATGTTGTGAAGTATTAGGGAGTACCTTTGAGTATTGTGTCGGACCGAGATTCACGTTTCACAGACAAATTTCAGACCACGTTGTTCAAGCTAGTCGATATAGAGTTGTTGCAGAGTTCGAGTTACCATCTACAGACCGATGGACAAACTTAACACATCAATGCATTGTTGGAGGACTACTTGAGGCATTATGTGAGGGTTGATCAGAAGAATTGACCCGAGTTATTGGATGTGGCTCAGTTTAAATACAACATGCAGAAGAGTTCAGCGACAAGGTACAATCCATTTGACTTGGTTAGCACGAGTACACTTGACAGATACAACAGACAGAATGAAGAAATGGACAGACAAGGATACGAGGGATGCACACTTCGATGTTGGGGACATGGTTCTTTTGAGGATCACTAGAGATCAGTTTCAGCCACCCAAGGGGACTGCACGATCTTTAACGAGGAAGTATGAAGGGCCATTCCGGGTGAAGAAGCGGGTTGGTGAAGTAGCTTATGAGTTGGAGCTGACAAATCACATGCGATTCAAACACCCTATGTTCCATATTAGTCAACTCAAGAGATGTCGACTTGATGCAGATCATCCTGAAAGAGTAACACCATTGAGAGGATCAGCCATGATTGTGGACCAATCGAACTTAGTTTTGGATAAGATCTTGGATCTTCGAACTACAAGTATCGGAAGTGCCATGAGGAGGGAGTTCTTCGTTCAGTGGAAGGATGCATTGGAGGAGAGTGGTTGGGAGACGGAGGATTTGTTGTGGAGATGGCAGAAGGAGATTGCACGGTTTGACGATGAGTTGGCACGATCGATAGGATTGTCGAGGATAGCAGTGACTCTTGGTGGGGGAGGATGTTAAGACCCCGAGTCGACATCACCGCCCTTGGGAAAGTCGAGCGCCCAACCGGGCGCACATGACACTTAGGCGAGTCATCGGCCCATATCTATCCAATGTTCATCATCCCATATCCAGATCCGTGAAGAAGCCTCCATCTCATTTGCGATATGTTTCCCATCAATGTTATCTTCCATGTGCCACCCATGGTTATAGACCAACAACCACATCCATCCAAGCATGATCTCTATCTGTGAGGCCCTTCCCCAAAGACCCCATTTCCATGGTGGTGCAGCACCTCCTCATCATCAAGGCACTGCACACACCCATCTCCAAAGGTCTAGTGCATGAGGAAGTTGCCTCCCTAGCTCTCATCCACCCATGTGTTTGATTGATGTTGTGTCCTCAAGTAGTCGTGCACAGTGACAACCTCTTCTTTCGTACACATCGTATCTTCTCAAGTTTTCCTTTCGTCAATTGAAAGACATAGATCCCCATAGCATATCTGCAATAGTCCACAATACCAACTGGATCTCTACCTACATATTCCTCTCCATCTTTTGCCTTAGAAGAAGTACTCAAACCTCTCCTCTAACTAGAAATCTCACAGTGAACCCTCATGGTAGAAATCTCAACTGCCTACTTCTTTGTGATGGGTGGAACCATCCTTCCACCTCCATCCTTCTTTTCTTTCGTGGCTCGTGCAAAAATTTGAGCATCCTCTTCCCCTTTGTTGCGTAAGTCAAACATCCAAGTCCATGTTGTTCCACATGTTCATGTTTCACATTCGAGCCCTTCTCATACAAAGTCATAGAAGCAATCTTTGGACGATACCCCAAGTGACTCTTCCTTGTCAACGGCACGATCATAGTTTTCCCATCAGCTGAAATCAAGAGTATATCACTGTCCAACATTGGTATGGTTTGTGCAGCTACTAAGAAGTCTTGCCCCAAGACCATAGCATGATCATCCATCTCAATCACCCTCAAATCCAACTTTCCAAACCATGAACCCACCTTCACTTGTGTGTCCCTTAAAACACTTGTCACAACCTTCATGCTTGAGTTAATAGCTTTGAAATCACTCAAATCCCTTTCCATTCCAGCCTTCAACTTCAAAGATGTTGTTGCCTTCTTACTAAGGAAACTATGTGTAGCTCCCGTATCAACCAATGCAACAAACTTCTTTCCACATACAGTAACCTACACAAAACTTAACCTTAAGGCATCTCCATCCTCCATAGGCTTTGTCTTGCGTCTTACCTCTGCAAACTTCTTCAATATTTCCACCTCAGAACTGTCTTTCGCCTTATGCTTCGACCTGACCATCCTCTTAAGGTGTGCAACTTCCCCATTATGCACATTTGAGCAATTCGAACCTGGTTTAGCTTGAGTTCCATCAAGCTTCTCCTCCTTTGTATGTTGCCCAATCACACCTACTCGACATACATCATCTTCAACTCGAAGTGCTCCCATCGTTCGCAAATGATCCTTCATTACCCGATAGTAAGCCCTAAGTTTGTCAATGTACTTGATCTCATCTTTCTCTCTGACAATACGAGGTTTGTGTTGAGTAAGGGCCTCGACTTGGCGAGCGCCCAAGTTGACAACCCACATGGGCGAGAGAGTCAAAAAACTGAGATCGCGGGAACGGGGCAGCCTATGAGAGTATTCATGCGATCGAAAGGGCAAAGGCAGCGTGCGATGGCACTTGAGACTGAGGCAAGTCTGCTTCCCGAAGTGTTGGATGGAGATGGTCCATGGGAGCTAATGATGACTTGAGAGAGTTGCAACCGATGAAGACTTCATACTATGGTGGTCTTAGAGTATCTGATTCATTAAGAAGCTAAGGTGAGTTTTGTACTTGACTTTGATGCGGTATGGGATGCATACCTTGGACATCGTATGGGATATGTTCGTGAGGAGTGACTTGATGGAATTGGATATAATGGGAGGAGACACCTTGGAGTTGGATGGAGTTGCAGCGATGGTGCCTTGGTGGGAGCACTTAGGCATGGGTTGATTTGATGAGACTTAGCCATTTTTTATGGACATGGAGGTTGTTGGTATATGACCATGGGTAGCACATGGACGAGATGATGAGGCAAGTGTAAACTTGCCACTTTGACAACATTGATGAGCAGCATATCGCAGATGAGATGGAGTTTCTTCATGGCCCTGGGTATAGCACATTGAGCATTGGATTGGTGGGAAGAGTTCTTGATCGAGTTGAAGATGTGACAGGATGCTAGAAAACTACTGACAAAGGCATGAAGAGGTGCATTCTCATGGATCTGGATGATGGTTGGACTGGCCATCCAACTAGTTTTAGTCATGGAGGTCGATAATGTACTAAGATGTGTTTAAGTTGGGTTGAAATATCATAGCAGCAGTTCACATGATGACGATACACGGTGGATTGGCACAATATGAGTTGCAGCCGTTGCATGCATTTGAGTTGCAGGGAGCATCCTTCCACGAGATGAGGCAGTATGGAGGATTGCAACGAGTTGTGATTGATCATCGTGTATTAAGGAGTCTTTTCCAAATAGAGTCATGAGCCTTGGTGGAGGTTCTGTGATGAACGCAAGGAGTTAGGCAACATGGACATTTGATGTTGGAGTTGATGACACTTTGCAACATTCGGCCTTGGTGATGGAGTTTGCTAAGGTGGTGTTGTTGAGGGCGACAACCTTTTTAAAGTGGGGGAGGATGTCAGGGCTTCGAGTTGGACGAGCGCCCATGACGACCCACCAACTCGAGGTGTCATGTCCCTTCCTAAATTAAATTGGAACAAGACTAATTATTGCATTTTGGGGCCAATTTTGGAGATAGCGAGGCCCATTTGATTTTTATTAGGAGATTAGACTTAGGAGAAGTTCTTTTGTTGTGGTTAAATTACACACAGGGGTCACCCACACTAGGGAAATACGCACTCCCTAGTTCGGTTTGCATGGAGATGGTTAAGTGAGGGCCCACGATGGAGGTAAAATTGGAGGGAAAAGTGCTCCACGAAATCTATATAAGGAAGGCAGCTCTCCTCATTTCAATTTCTCTTTGGTTGCTCGAGCTGCTTAGCCGAGTCACTTGTTGTTTAGCAAGAGTTCTTCAAGCGGAGAGCTCAACCCTTTCTTCAGGGGACTTCGAGTGTCGCCCTAGAGAGGTTCACCTTCATTCTTTCAGAGGAGGTTTTCATTATGATTTCCAGTAGTCGTATTCCAATGTCTCCAGGTGGTGCGTATTCCTAGAGGATGCAATCAGGAGAGGTCGAGTTGTAATTTTGGTATCTTTCAGGGGGCTTTCGCCGAGAGAAATTCCGAAAAGTAGGCTTGGGTGTTAGTTTACATTTGGGTGGGTTTTTGGAGCTGAGAGAGAGGGCTTCTATTCAGTGGGGTTTTCGCACTTCCTAGGCAACACAGAGGAAGAATATTGTGCACACATGGGAGGTGGAAGCTCAACTATTGAGGCTGATCCTTGTCAGGAGAGGCAAGGGAAACACTAGTGGAGGTGATTGCTACTTTTCCAGAGTATTGGAGGAGGATTTTGTTGGCATACTTGCAGGTCGTGTGCTTCAGCAGTCTTGGAGGGTGTAGGGCCTCTTGGGGATCGATTTTGGAAGGTCAAAACCAAGCCAAACCATTTCTAGATTTTTATGGGTTTTCGACAAGGATCTCAGATATAAAATTTCAACATTTTCGTTGCACAGGAGGTGGGGTTTTTAGTCATATCTTTGCAATGGACAGTGCATAATTGTTGGGGATTGCACAGTGCCTTTGGGGGTCAATTTTGGGAGGTCAAAATTAGGCCAAACCATTTCTAGGCTTTTGTCAAGGAGCTTGGGGCTGAATTTGTAGCATTTCTGAGCAGCCGAAGTGGAGTTTCTTGTAGTTCTTTTCCAGCCAGCAGTGCAGTGCTCTTGGCACCGGAGAGCATTAGAGGAGCAGACATTTTCTAGTACTTGATATCATTGTCTCATCACCTGGATTCTGTCACGCTTGCCATTGAGGCTAGCCTAGGTGCATTCATCCATACTATTTTACTTGATCCATTGATTAATAAAATGGCTCAGCTGGTTCTACTTCTGGGGTTTTTATGAGCATGTACTCTCTGTAAAAAAAATATATGTTGAGAATCGTTTTTGCTTTATATATCACTGTTTGTTTAAGTTAGGAACATTACACGGGGAGAGTCGAAAAACCGAAGTCGGAGGTACGGGCGCACCCATGATGTGCAACGGGCATGCAGACGTAGTGGAGGACGCGTTTGGTTAATGGGGACTCGGTTAAAAGCGCGTGCAGACAAGTTCGGTTAAAGGTGTGCAAACGAGTTTGGTTAGAGGCGTGCGAACAAGTTCGGTTAAAGGCACATGCAAACGAGTTCGTTTAAAGGCATCAGATGAGTTCAGTTAAAGGCATGCGGACGAGTTCGTTTAAAGGCATCAAATGAGTTCAGTTAAAGGCATGCGGACGAGTTCGGTTAAAGGCGTGTGGATGAGTCGGTTAAATGTGACGAGCGGATGCGTGCATCGGGCAAGAGCGCCCACCCAACCAATTGAAGGTCGGCCCATGACTTAACGAAATTATGAAGGGGCGCGTACTGAACAATGGACAGGTCGGTTGGGTAGCTTATGGGCAAGCCAACCCATGGGCAACTAAAGAGACATGGCCCCTCGGCAAAAATGGAACGAGTGGCAATCGTATATATTGAAGAGTGTTAAATTTAGGTATGTTCTATGCTTAGAGCAATTTATTTCAATTTTCACAATCAGCTCAATATCTTTTCTAGATTAGCAATCACATCAGCATTAAAGTAAACTGCAGATAGAACATAAACATAAATCGCAGAAGACAAGCCAAGACAAGAGGACACAAGATGTGGCGTTAGCCAGGGACAAACCCCAATGTGGGGAAACCCTTGATCAATACTTCTTATATGTTCTTCAATAGTTTAGCAGAGAGAGAGAGAGATAGTACATTTACAACAAAAGTCAACACTTTGACTTATCTAGATAAGAGCATAGATCATCTCTAAGAAGATGATACATGAGATCAGTTGAAGACAAACTACTTCAACTGATTCTCCAAGGTGACTCCTTCACCTATCATCGTGCTACATCTTGTCATCATGCTGCACCTCACTGTGTTGCACCCATCATCACAGTGTTGGACCTAATGACCATGTTGTACACTTCATACTGTTGCACTTGTCATTGTGCTGCTCCCAATCACTGAGCTACTCTCATCACTGATCTACACCCAATGCTGCATCCATCACTGCATCCAATATGCTACAATCATTTACACTCACCAGTCTTAGTTGCTGCTATGGCTTACAGCCTAGCAGAGCAGCTAGACTCCTTCAACAAACCCAAAGTGCAGTCAACTAACAGCCACAATGTCTGCGTAGATTTGTCTGCAATTGTCCTCCAAGGGAAGGTTGTCTCTGCCTTCCACAAGATTGTCCTCCATTTACTACAACATGTATATATATCTGACATGCCATACATCAGACTGAAGATGTCACTGTCATGTGTTCACTAGATAACATACAACACAGTCATACTGAAGATAGTTGCCCACATAAACTATCCATCCAGAACTCAGATTAAGGTTTTGATCTTGCACTCCTAGACTAGGCCTACTGCCCAGCAAACTCAGCCTAGAGAGCAGACTTCTACAATGCAATGCTTCTTCTTTATGACAACGAATTCCCAGTCCTTAACTCATGCCTTGTAACCATTTTATTTAAAATGTTGTCACTGATAGCACACATAGGCCTTGTGTTGTTGATTAGGGCTGCATATTGTAGATAAAGCAGCGGCTAGGCATCCTTGATTGCACTGCGGATTAGGGCCTTCACTTGTTGCTCATTAGGCCTCCTTAGACTGCGGCTAGGGCACCTTTAAGACTGTGGATATATCTCCTCCTTAACGCTGCTAGAGCTCTCCTTTAACTGCGGCCAAATCTCTCCCTTGCCTGTGGCTAAGACTCTTCCTTACTGCGGCTAAGGTAAGGCAAGATCTACCTCCCATTAGGACTGTGTATAGGGTAGCATTAGCCCTTCCTTGACAGCTGATTAGGGCACACTTGAACAACAACTTGAGCTCCTAGATTGGACTGCGGCTAGGGCATCTTATCTCCATTAAGACAGCGTATAGAACCCTTCTTGACTGCATAGAGGTGTCTCCTCCTAGGACTGTGTAGAGCCTTCTTTGATTAACTGCGTTAGGGCTTCTTCATTAGGGCAGCGTAGAGCCTTTCTCCATTAGAGCAGTGTTATACCTTAGGATCTCTCCTCCTACCAAAACCCAAAGGCAAGTAGAGGAAGAGATCCCAAAGTGTGTGTGTCCAAATGACTTTCAAGGCACCTCTATTTATACTAAAACGTTAAGCACATGTGGGGTTTATTTGGTTGTTGGCCGACCTTGACGAATTGTCCCATAACACAAATAAATTCATATCTCCATGAATACTTATCGGAATTGGATGATCTTTAGATCAATCCTGCACCTCTTGATGAGAGGGATCCAAGAAAAATATCAGTTGCCATTAATAAGATGACCCACATGGAGTTTAGCCCTAGTTTCCAATTTTAACAAAGAGCATTGGCATTCATTGAGGGATCAATCCAACAGAGATCAGAAGGCAAACGAGTCTGAGGCATTCGGGTGGTTCGGATGAACTGCAAGGCATATGAGGGCGCGGCAGGGCATGTGCCCACATGGATGGGCGGAACAAAATCCTGAATGACTTTTCTGAACGAGTTTGCGCTGAATGGATTTTCTGAACAAAAACACTGAATGGGTTTTTGAAACGACATTCTAAACGAGTTTTTGAAACAACTTTCTGAACGGGTTTTTGAGACAAGTTGTTGAACGACCCACCACACGGGTAGATTGCACGACCCAGCACATGGGTAGGCTGCACGACCCGGCACACGGGTAGGTTGCACGAACCGGCAAATGGGTAGGATGCACGACCCAACACTCCGGTAGGGGCTATATGACAGGTTTAGGATTCGGGTGAATAGTGTGGAGGGTTGCACGGCACTGGTAGACATTCGAGCAAGCCTACACAGCGCGCTGCACGAACTAGTGCACCAGAGCAGATTGTCATACAGTTGTATTGTAAACTTTTAAAATAGCTTTGCAGAAGACTTTATAAGTGATTGGACAGACTTGATTGGGAGTTGCCCCTCTTCATGAATGTGTGTACATTGTTGTTTATTGTTGTTTTGATGATATCGCACGTTTCATGAAGTAGATGTTAAAAGAGGATAAGTGAACTTAATGAATATAATTCCGCTGCATTATTGAAGTGAGAGAACACTTGAACGAAAAATTGACTAAGTGTTGAAATTTCTATATACCATAAAGAGAAATGTAGAGAAAAGAAAGCAAACCACTCAAGTATGGAAGAGGAAGAAAAGGAGTATCTTGTGACTTCAATGATAAAGTGAAGTCAGCCTGGTCTCAGGGGGAGCTGCTCATGAAAGAAATGAAGAATATTGTTTATAACAATGTTAAAGAAGCAATATCTTAGGGGGAGAGCAACCCCTATAATGTCTTGAAAGAATTGCTTAAAGAAATCCAGAATCAAAGAACAATGAGCACCTCTATCTGCACAATATATTCAACAACAACAAAAAAGAAAAGAGGTTGTTTATTGTTGTTTTGATGATATCACACGTTTTATGAAGTAAAAGTTAAAAGAGGATAAGTGAACTTAATGAATATAATTCCGCTGCATTATTGAAGTGAGAGAACACTTGAATAAAAAATTGACTAAGTGTTGAAGTTTCTATATACCATAAAGAGAAATGTAGAGAAAAGAAGGCAAACCAGTCAAATATGGAAGAGGAAGAAAAGGAGTATCTTGTGACTTCAATGATAAAGAGAAGTCAGCCTGTTCTCAGGGGAAGCTGCTCATGAAAGAAATGAAGAATATTGTTTATAACAATGTTAAAGAAGCAATATCTCAGGGGGAGAGCAACCCCTATAATGTCTTGAAAGAATTGCTTAAAGAAATCCAGAATCAAAGAACAATGAGCACCTCTATCTGCACAATATATTCAACAACAACAAAAAAGAAAAGAGGTTATAATGGCACTGAAGAAGAAGAGGACATAAATCTTCATTTATCAATCTTCAACACACAAAAAAAAGAACAAAGATTAGGCGACGAGATTTGGAGAGATTAGTTGAACACATTTTATTTGCAGCACTACAGCCTCTTACGGGGTTCATTCAAGTGAAATAATGAGCACATACTTGAATGGCTCTTTATTGCATTTTTCCTGAAGAGTTAAGGAACATGTGATAAATCCTAAATTCTCAAAACATCATTACAAAAAAACAAAAGAGAAAGAAAAGGGATTCACTATCACTGACTACCTACATTTTTACCCTTGACTTTGGCCTCTCTATAGTTTGTCTTTTTAGTTCATCCTTTTGAAACATCACAGGTTTCAAACGACGATTATCAGAAAGAGTCATGGTGGAGCTAAAGCTATTGGATATCAGGGATTTAACACACATAGAGTGAATAGGCACCCACTCACACATCAAAAGCTTAGAATTGGGTGATGCATTAAAAGCCCGAAAGATTTCATAGGGTATGGTAGGACAGACATCTGCTAGAAAAGTCGCAGGGGTTATTCTAGAAATGATTAAGGAAGGAAAAATAGTAGGCCGCGCAGTTGTGTTGATCGGGCAGCCAAGAACAGGTAAAACCGCCATAGCCATTGGTATGGCTAAATCCCTAGGCGAAGAAAGCCCCTTTGCAATAATGGCAGGCAGTAAAATTTCTTCATTAGACATGAGCAAGACAGAGGCTTTGACACGGTCATTCAGGAAGGCAATAGGGGTTAGAATTAAGCGAGACTGAAATTTTCAAAGGCAATGTTGTTGAGATACAAATAGATCGGCCCACCACGTTGGGCGTTGCGGCAAAGACTGAGAAATTGACATTGAAGACGACAGAGATGGAGACTATGTTTGATTTAGGGAGCAAAATGATAGAGGGTTTTAGCAGAGAGAAGGTCCAGAGTGGTGATGTGATTGTGATAGATAAAGTTTCTAGCAAGATTACAAAGTTGGGGCAGTCTTTTGCAAGGTCCAGGGATTGTGATGCAATGGGGCCGTAGACCAAGTTTGTGTAGTGACCAGATGGGGAGCTACAGTAATGCAAAGAGGTGGTGCATTGTGTTACACTGCATGAGATCGATGCTATCAATAGCAGATGACAGAGAGACAGGACATAACAGAGGCAGAACAATTCACTAGTAGACCAGAGATGACAGGAATGCAGAGGACATTAGGTAGACTGCCAAAATGGATAGATGGTCAGATAAGCGTTACACATTATTATATTAGCAGCGCGAATCTATGGTGTGAACATACTGGCAGTGAATATTTTGGGAGCATTATTACATTGGCTGAGATAATGCATTGGCGGCAGCGTTATTACAATGGCATTGTTAACATTACAGTGTAGCATTCTTTTTGCATATGACAGCATTTTATACATTACATTGCAGCATTCCTTGTTATATTGGCAGCGTTCATCATATAGGCACTGGCTTGTTGAATGGTGTGGCCGCTAAATTAATGATCATTATGTGCATTATAAGGTGGAAGTGTTAACATATTGAAGTGCAGATTAATGGCAGCATTAACAAATTGCTTACGTTGGCAACATTAATGTGTCTAATGTTACCTTATGCCACTGAAGATGCATATATTTCAGTAATAATACATTGGTGATACACATTGGTATTAATACAGAGATCAGTGTCTTGGTATATTATCACATATTGGATGGTGCATATATTTGATGACTGGTATACTTGTTGCTTGATATATATTCAGTGGTTAGCAACTTCTTCCTAAATACATTGCACTGGCTAATAAAGACACGGTGGCAGTGATTGATACATTACAACATACAGAGGTATCCCTGCATGTATGCTCTAAAAGCAGACTTGGCTTTCATTTTATCGCAGCATGAAATGGAATTATAATGTATCACAGCATTACATATTCAAATACATTAATTATTATATGTAATGTGTGTTATATATAAACTATATGTAACATGACCTAAACCTCTTAATTACATTGCATTACCCAATACCACACGGTACTATCTACTAGTGAGACATCACCCGGAGAAGAGTATTCGAACAAGTTAGTTTTTGTTCTGTGACAAAGTTCCCCATTCATTTTAACTGTCTTCATTCATTGAAGATAACTGAGATTTTGAAGTGTTTCTACATAGATGGTTGAAAGCTATACAGAACAACACCCATACGCATGAGAGACAAGTGTCAAGCCCAAGCAGATATTAGAAGTTAGATTCATGGTCGACTAAGCTAAGAAGTCGACTGGAATATTTATAGAAATGTGTCAACTA
Source organism: Pinus tabuliformis (assembly GCA_031772625.1). Classification (NCBI taxonomy): domain Eukaryota; kingdom Viridiplantae; phylum Streptophyta; class Pinopsida; order Pinales; family Pinaceae; genus Pinus; species Pinus tabuliformis. The sequence goes on along the minus strand of CM062816.1, from coordinate 1,103,338,555 downwards.
GGAGCTCAAAGTATAGTAGATTAATGGTAGAACACAGTGCATATATCATTGTCTTTCCACTCAATCTTGAAGTCATTTTTTTTGGAGAAATGCAAATCAAGGGAAAGGTGCACCACCACCACCACTCATTCTATGGACGGGTCGGTCAGGCACAGATAGCGAAAGGGAGCCTAACTCACCAAATTAGTAAGTTAAAAGGCTGAGGTAAGCCTCACTTTTCAACCATTTTATTTAAAAATTCTAAGAGATAATTTTCTTTTTTATTTTTAAACTAGCTTGTTATAAAATTTTCTATCATTCATAGCTGGTAAGTCATTGGAGAAAGAGTAATAATTTTCATATCAAAACCAAGGAAATAATACATCTGTTTCTTGAACATGATTTCCATACATTTTCATGGATGTCTTAAGTATTTTTGCAGATCTACAACAAGGCATAGCTGTAGCAAATAATTTTCTGAATTTTTTTCATTTTATAGGGTGCAATTTCTTTAAGTATCTTGATTCCACCTTGTTTTAGCTCAGATTTCATTTGTAAGTTTATATCTTTAATCTATAGCTTAAAAGCAATCATTTCATCCCTTAGAACGTTTTTCTTGGCTGAAAAAAAAAAAAATTTGAGTCGTGCACCCAAGGGATTTTAATTTCGAGACCTCAACAAGTGAATTTTTAGCTTGCTGGAAATTCAATTTTGTCGCAGGTCCAAGGCTTAGAAATGGTCTAAATTGATCCATCTTCTACCTTCTAGCTTCCCCACCCTTAAATCTTGGATCTAGAAGTGTTTAGGCACTTTTGGGTGACCTGTTAAGGGGATTATCTTACTGTTTTCTGCAACTTTATGTAGAATTTGTAAACTTGTTATAACAGGACAACAATTTTATTTACACAGTAACCCCTCTAACCAAGGATCTGACGATAGAAATATTTATATGTTTAGTTAGTATATTTTATGTACACTCAATGCAACTAATCACATGCTATATATTGTTAGATTGGAGTGTCTTTACTTGCTAGTTTTGTATATTTTCTGCAAATTTACACAAAAGGCCAGCAAGGAAGTAATATAAACTCCTCCACTTTAGTCATTGGACTGCATTACAAGGCATTTGTTTTGTATTGGTTGGTTTGATTCATCCAAGGGAAACCTTGCATAACCATTTTGGGAGGAGTTGAGCTTAAAGAGTGGGGGCTTGAACTGTGGCGATAGTGGGCCCTCGTCCTCTGTGTGCCAGCCTAGCAAGTTGCAAGGATCTTCGACAACACTACTAAAAGGAGTAGTAACAAGATTGAAGCGATGACTTTGAAGCGATCATCCAGTGGGAAATTGTCGAGAAGTTGACCACTTGACTCATACGTTGTCTAAGTTGAGGAGGCCATCCTAAGCACCTTGGTTGACAGATGACACAAAGAGGCAACACAGAGTTGACATCCACAAACAGTGTAGTCTAGCCAACCTGAAGACTTGGTTAACTGACAGGCATAACAGTCCTGGTTCTTCACCATCTTGAGCACAGTGCCCTGACAAAATTAGATAGAATAATGAAGGTTGTCACAACAATCTTGTAAAGATGCCAGTAATGTATCTAGATTCTATACAATGAGATGCATTCATGTTGTCAACCTAGAACTATCCTTTGAGCAATTGCAGTAACATAGAATAAGGGAGGATAGGTTTTCGCCTTGACCATAACTTGTGTGTACTTTGGAAGTGATACTTTATATGTCTGCATTATTGGTGGGCCCCAGTATTGCAACAATACTGCTGCAACTCCTGGAACTCCCTTCTTTAATTTTATCAACCCGGTAGTTTGTAACAAACTACGAAGCGACGGTGCTGTATGCACAAGTACTAGCTCTTGCCACAGATGTCACTTGGTCCGCTGGCACAAGTTCGCTAGGGCCTCAAGCCAACTTCTATGAGCTCTGAGAAGAAGATTTTTAACTGATGGATGGAAGCTAACTCGAAGGAAGCTACTCTATTTGTAGAAAGAAACTGAAAAGCTGAAAGCAAACGCAAACCCTAGCAAACCCTAATTTTACCAGCTAGCTCTACTGATGCAAGAAAGAGGATGCAAGCTACTGAAAGCGATGCCATTGACTTCTAGGAAGGTAAAATGCATGTGCCTAAGCTACTTCGACAGTAACATCTGAAAAAAAAAAACATCTTTTTGTATTTTTGAATAAGTTGTCAAAATTATCATGCATGCGATTTAACTGTTTTTTACTGTGCAGAGGTGGATTGGCGAAAGGAAATGTTTGGAGAAGGTCGAGAAGGTTCAGAGAGGGCATAAGGGGTCCCTAACACCCTTCCAGAGAGTTTCACAGAGTTTGGCTATCAAGAAACCTCATTCGTGAGCTTCTACAGGAAGTCTGCAGGGGTTCTACAGGATGTCTGTGATTTTCTACAAGATGTCTGTAATTTTTCTACAGGATGTTCAGAAATGGGATTTTGGAGGATGGATGGAGGAAGAAAGATGAAGGAGTGGGTATGGAGGTAGGATAAGGGTTGGAGGTGGTCCAGGACTTGGTGAATGAGGCTGAAGAGTGGCTAAGGTGATTGGGTTGGTTCAAAGATAAGAGAAGCAATGTTGTGTGAGAGTATAAGAACTAGGGCCAAGTGTGAAAACGTACCAAATGAGAGGCAAGAATCTAAATTAAGGGATGGAGCAGATGGGATTGATGGAGTACAGGTGGATGGAGAGGTATTACAGGTGCTCTGCACGTTATCTTTCGAATTAGACAAATGAAGACTTCGAAAATCAAGAAGCTAATTACTTTGACGTAATCTGACCTAGATAACAGCAAAGAAATGGAACAGAATTTTATTTGCACTGAAACCATTGTTGGCATTATGAGACAAGTGTTGTCCTTGATGGCAAACCACACTGATGAGAAATCATAGTGCAGAAGGACAACAACAAGGAATTGATGATCAGACTATAAGAAGAAGAGAAAGTTCATACACGCAGGTTCATTAAGCCCAAGTCGCGTGTACACGCAGGTTGGCTTCAGCAAAAGTGCGTGTATGTGGAAAAGTACCTTTGGTCCATGGCGGTTATTCCTTGGAAGTTGTGCCTATGGTTTTGGACCTTGGCGTCTCGGCGGACGTGTTGATCCCTAGTTTTGAAGTTGATGGTATTGGATTTCTATGGTTTTGGCTCTTGGTATTGAACAAGGCCTAAGGCTATATAAAGGGAAGGAAATCATTAGGCAAGTGTATCTGAAAAGTCTTGAATATTTGAAGAAGCATAAGATCCAGTATGCAGGTTATGGGTTGATGAGGCATTGCTTGATCTGAGCTAAGGAGGGATCTCACCGGCTGATGGAGAACAAGATCTAAGGAGAGATCGGGAGCAAATGGTTTGAAATGAACTATCTTTATGATGCTTATTCTAGATCTACATACTGACGCATGTATTGTTCTATGAATATTATGAGTATGACTGATGTCTGGTACAGCTGCAAGTTATGAGAAATTATTTTTAGATCTGTACGCGGGTTGTCTTTGGCAAAAGAGCGTATACACGCGGGTTTGATTCATCGAAGTAGCGTATACATTGTAAAGCTTGATATTTGAAGTTGCAGATGGGTCTGATGGTTATTACAGAGTTCTGTGTCTGCTCTGTGTTCTGGTGACAGTGTTGTTAACAGGGTTTCAGTGATTCAGAGTTTGATGATTGTTTTGAGCTTCAATGATAGTTATGGATCCAGTCTGAAAATTGATGAAACGTGGTACCTGGAGGAGAGAAGATTGTAGGCAAGCACCTACGTACTAGTATCTAAGCTAGTACAAAAGCTAAGGGAGATCTTTGGAGCATTGTAGCAGGTAGCAGCCTGTGTACTAGTAAATGGATCGGCTAGTACAAAAGCAAAGGGGGTTGTAGCTCCCGTACTGGTATAAGACTGCACCAGTACAAATATTGTAAAAGTATTTTCTTATTAAGAAGAAGATTGAGATGACTTGCAGCAGGTGGTTTTCACCCACATTGGGTTTCCACCTTATATCTTTGTGTTCATGTGTGTGGCTTTTGTGTGATGATCTGTTCTGTTATACTGCCCCTGTTTACTGTTAATATGGTTAATAATGTTCTGATGCATTTACTGAAGATAAGCTAACTGAATCATAAGATTTCTGGATATACGCTCATTGCTTTAGACACAGCAGCGTGTACACGCGAGTTCACTTAACTGAAGTAGCGTATATGTTTTTGAGCATTGAAAAAGTTTTTATTGATCTGATAATACTGATTCACCCCCCCTCTCAGTATTATTTCCAACAATTGGTATCAGAGCAGGTCCTTTGGTAGAAGCTTGATCGCTTGAAGGAGATCCGTGGAACAATGGGAAAGAAGCTTAAGAAGAAAGCTCATAGGAAGAAGAAGACATCTCAGAAGATCTATGACAGTGGGAGAGTCGATTGGGGATTAGGTATAAGAAGTTCTTCAGATTCAGAATCAGATTCAGAATTAGATTCAGAATCATTATCAGGTATGAATGTGTTATCCTCTGATGTTCCTGCTATATTTCCTTGTGAAAGTGATGGAAGTGATAGTGAAACTACTGAACATGCTTTTATGGGTGAGCAAGAAAAGTATCAAATAGAGGCAGTATTTAGAAGGCTTACAGACAAAGTTAAAGATCAACAAGATCTATTGAACAAAAGGGAATGTGCTTTCAAAGAAGAAGTTACCAAACTAAAGGCCCAACTAGAAGAAGGAAACAAGGTAAGAAAGCTACTCAAGGACAAGGAAGACCAATGTCAAAAATTGCAGCATGAAGTGACATCATTAAGAAAAGAAGTCAACGAAAGAAGCACAACCATCAAGAAACTCAAAGATAGATCCAGCTACTATGAAAATCTTGAAGCTACGATCCTCTCACTAAAGGAAGATCTTGAAGAATCCAAGAAGCAGAATGAAGATCTACACCAAGCAATTGAAAAACAAGACAACGAAGTCATCAGCTTAAAATCACAGTTGGAATGTGCCTTCAGAGTTCGTCAAATTCAGCAGGATCTGTATGAAAAGCAAGAAAAGGAGATACTCAATCTAAGGCAACAAATGGAAGAAGGAAGAAAAGATGGAGAAGACATGAAGAAGCAATGTCTAGAAAAGGAGGAACAACTTCAAGTTGAGGTAAATATCTTGAAAGCTAAATTAGAAGAAAAGGATAAACTTTTGAGATTTCAAGATAGTACTAAAGCCTTGGATGATATTCTTAGTAGTCAAAGGTCTCCTGCAATCAAGACTGGTCTTGGTTTTCATGAATCTGTTAAAGGTGAATCTAGCTCACAAGGTGAGGCAAGGAACTCTAAAGAGAAAACTAAAATTATCAAAAGGGAGATGAAAGGTCAACCCCATCAACAATCAAGGAAAGAGACTCCTCAAAGAAAATCGTTTACTCCTCCTATGAATAATGTTGAATGTTATGTATGTCATAATCTTGGACATGTTGCAGCTAGATGTGGAAGAAGAAGGGTTCAAGACCATCATGTAGAAAGATCATCACATTCAAGGTACTTTAATGGATATTGCTTTGCTTGCAATATGTTTGGTCACAAAGCTGCTGATTGCTACAGGAGGAATATGAAATATGTAAGATGTTATGCATGTAACACGCTTGGACATATAGCAAAGGAATGCAGGAACAAAGGATGGACATCACACCAAAAGGAGAAAACCTCATCACACTTGAAGATATGGAGGAAGAAGGAAGTACAGTCAGCACAATGTACTGAGACACAGCACAGCACAGACATATCAGACTCAAGGGGAGCTGAAAGTGTAAACCTTCAGTGTCCTGAATCTCATACGCAAGTTCCTTAAAGGGAAGTCGCGTATATACGCGAGTTAGACACTGAAAAGTCGCGTATATGTCAGTCTAAGGAAAAGCAGTGGGAACAGGCTCAGAAAAGGGATCTGATATGATTCAGTCCATTATTTGCTCTATTGGTTAATAGTTACAGTCGGCTGAGGATGTGTGAAAAATGTTTTGATACTTGTAAGATGTCTAGAAGTGTTTTGATCCTAACTTGATGATGATGATGATGTCTTGATGCTTGCTGCTGATATATGCATAATCAGATCTAACAGATGGCACAGGTTGAGGGGGAGCATATGCCTTTAATAATTCATTGTTGGCATTATGGTTAATAGTCCTTGGTGATGATTCTTATATGGCTAAATGATATATCTTGCTATGATGTGGTTGTGAGTTGTCTATGATAAAATCACATATGATTCTTGGGGTTACATAGTTGATGATCAGATCAGATTTATGGTTGATTCCTTGATGATGCATATATGGTGCTTACATGGTGATCTTCATAAGGACAAGGAGAAGTACAAAGCTTGAATACACATCTTCCTCACTTGATATCATATGCATAAAGATCATACAGTTATGATGCAGGCACTCATGTGGATAAAGATTGTTGCTGATATCAAGAAGCTTTGTCAAAAGAGTTTGAGCTCAAGATACATAGTGTTGATTCATGGATGACTCCTCAAAGTCACTTTGTTGGAGACATGATGATGAGTTCGTATCTATCTGATGATAGGTTTATACTTACATATGTTAATTGATGCAGATGTTCCCAAATAATGATACTTGGATCATGTAGAGCTTGATGAAATGGCTATGGTGGTTTCACACATGATACAATGATATCCGCGTGCATACGCCGTTTTACAAGGGGATAGTCGCGTATATGGTGTACGCGTGTTGCGTAAGGGATATCTGCGTATATACGCCTGTTTATGTGTATACAGACGCGTATATGGAGATTTGAAGAAAATCAGCAGGGACAGATGTTGGTTGCAGAAAGTCTGATATAGGTCTGACAGAGATCATCTGGCACAGGTTCAGGGGGAGCAGATAATCTTCCAATGATGCATTGTTGGCATTATCTTAAAGCTTTTGGTTCTAGTTCACATTTGGTGTTGATTTCAGGAGGAACAAAGGCGAAAGGAGAACAGAAGGATCTCTTGGTTGCTGATCTGAATGGTGATTATCAGATGCTGCTGGTGACTTTCATAAGTCTTGGTCTAGTTATTTCGTCTCTATGTCATATATCTCTTTTGTGGTATCTCTTTCATGGTGTCAAGGTCATGTAACGGCCTATTTTGGTTTCCCCACTATGCCTGGGATGATTGATGCAATGTGATTGGTTGTCATATGTAAAATTTTGATGTATTCCCACTTGGTTGGGTGGATGAGTCAATTTTTGTATATCCTCACTTAGTTGAGAGATGGATGTATGTATGAGTCCTAAGTGATAGGAAGGTCCTTTATGATGTATAGAGTCATGTTCTTCTTGAAGAACATCTTTTGTAGACCTTGCTTACAGTCAGGGAGAGCATGATCAGCACACTTCAGCAAGAACAGAGATTCAGCATGTACTCAGAGGGAGCATGGACAGATTGGTACACCTTGGCATATACAAAGGGGGAGATTATTCAGAGATTTCAGCAGGTACTCAGGGGGAGTATGGACAGTGGAATGATTCAGCAAAGGAAGAGAATATCTTGGTCCACCCTTTGCCCTTGATGTCAAAGGGGGAGAGTGATTTGGTGTTGTTGCCATCAAGTCCAAAGGGGGAGATTGTTGGCATTATGATGCATGTGTTGTACTTGATGGCAACCCTCTCATAGAAGAATATCTCACTTATGTATAACTGGATGAATCTTCAGAAGAGATATCAGATGTGACTGATGGAGGACGGCTCAAAGGAATCAGATGATAGTTCTAAGTGTGACAAGTTAGCTTTGCCATCAAGTCCAAAGGGGGAGATTGTTGGCATTATGAGACAAGTGTTGTCCTTGATGGCAAACCACACTGATGAGAAATCATAGTGCAGAAGGACAACAACAAGGAATTGATGATCAGACTATAAGAAGAAGAGAAAGTTCATACACGCAGGTTCATTAAGCCCAAGTCGCGTGTACACGCAGGTTGGCTTCAGCAAAAGTGCGTGTATGTGGAAAAGTACCTTTGGTCCATGGCGGTTATTCCTTGGAAGTTGTGCCTATGGTTTTGGACCTTGGCGTCTCGGCGGACGTGTTGATCCCTAGTTTTGAAGTTGATGGTATTGGATTTCTATGGTTTTGGCTCTTGGTATTGAACAAGGCCTAAGGCTATATAAAGGGAAGGAAATCATTAGGCAAGTGTATCTGAAAAGTCTTGAATATTTGAAGAAGCATAAGATCCAGTATGCAGGTTATGGGTTGATGAGGCATTGCTTGATCTGAGCTAAGGAGGGATCTCACCGGCTGATGGAGAACAAGATCTAAGGAGAGATCGGGAGCAAATGGTTTGAAATGAACTATCTTTATGATGCTTATTCTAGATCTACATACTGACGCATGTATTGTTCTATGAATATTATGAGTATGACTGATGTCTGGTACAGCTGCAAGTTATGAGAAATTATTTTTAGATCTGTACGCGGGTTGTCTTTGGCAAAAGAGCGTATACACGCGGGTTTGATTCATCGAAGTAGCGTATACATTGTAAAGCTTGATATTTGAAGTTGCAGATGGGTCTGATGGTTATTACAGAGTTCTGTGTCTGCTCTGTGTTCTGGTGACAGTGTTGTTAACAGGGTTTCAGTGATTCAGAGTTTGATGATTGTTTTGAGCTTCAATGATAGTTATGGATCCAGTCTGAAAATTGATGAAACGTGGTACCTGGAGAAGAGAAGATTGTAGGCAAGCACCTACGTACTAGTATCTAAGCTAGTACAAAAGCTAAGGGAGATCTTTGGAGCATTGTAGCAGGTAGCAGCCTGTGTACTAGTAAATGGATCGGCTAGTACAAAAGCAAAGGGGGTTGTAGCTCCCGTACTGGTATAAGACTGCACCAGTACAAATATTGTAAAAGTATTTTCTTATTAAGAAGAAGATTGAGATGACTTGCAGCAGGTGGTTTTCACCCACATTGGGTTTCCACCTTATATCTTTGTGTTCATGTGTGTGGCTTTTGTGTGATGATCTGTTCTGTTATACTGCACCTGTTTACTGTTAATATGGTTAATAATGTTCTGATGCATTTACTGAAGATAAGCTAACTGAATCATAAGATTTCTGGATATACGCTCATTGCTTTAGACACAGCAGCGTGTACACGCGAGTTCACTTAACTGAAGTAGCGTATATGTTTTTGAGCATTGAAAAAGTTTTTATTGATCTGATAATACTGATTCACCCCCCCTCTCAGTATTATTTCCAACAACCATGTATACTAACTATGCAACGAAGCAATCAAGAATCTGAACATGTAACCAACTTCTGCAAATAAAAATCGAACACTAATGGTTGCATGGCGAAGCAAAGATAGTGTTTTTGTGGGCAGCAAGGTCACCTTGATCCCAGCTCCTTATCCCACTGAGGAAGAGGTGAAATCAGAGGTGTTTGATGGCCCTTTTTTGAAGCTTTTCCCTGTTAACAGCCTATCGACTCAATCTGAACATCAAAATCCTTTTTAATCATCAAAAGTAACCTAAACAACAAAACAAGATTTAAATCTAAATAGCAGATTTTATTTTGAGAATGCAGCAAAAAAACACATAAAGGTAAACAAAGGAGGCACTGGACACTTGAGATGGGCCCAACCCCAAGAGCTACACTCCTAAGAAAGATTTAGAGCTGGTGCAAAGCTAGATTCATCTTTATTGATCAAAAGAATAGTTACATTCCAAAAACTGTCCACAAGGAAAACTTGAAAATGTGCTGAAATGCAGAGCTAACCTACTGCCTAAAAAATGACTAAAAGAATGACTAAAATCGAACTACAAACTAGCTAACTTCTGCCTACAAAGTGACTAACTGAAATGAGGCCCTAAGCCTTCTTATTTATACAAATTGAGGACCCCAACAGCCCTCCTAAACGTTAGGAACTCCATTGCCAAAACTTGTAGTTAACAGCCACTTTACTAGCCCTTGCTCGGCTGCCCTTGTGATAATCGATTTGGTGGCCCTTGAATTCCGAGCTGATGGTGGAGAATTCGAGGTAAGGGCCCATAAATGAAGGGGACACCTTCCTACAAATCCTCTCCCTTGTTCTCCCACGAATTTGGCTGCCAAGTGCTCATTAAAACCTTTGATTTTGTCTCAAAATTGACCAAAAAAACTGTACAAAGCACCCATTAGACTTGTTGGCATAATGACTAACCCAATTCACTCTATTAGCATAAATATAATCAAAAACATGCAATAAACTAATGATAATGGTGGATTAAGTCGAATTAGGAGGATGAATGAGCCCATATAATTATCCATTTTTGGGGTTCATCAATTATTATATTTCTTTTCATGTAGTACTGCTTATCTTTAAATACTTCAGCATCAGTTCCGTCTGTCGATCCACGCATATATAAACTGATCTGTCTAACTATATTTATAACAGTAGTATCACAACAAGTTGCCAATTCTGGTGATACCTGAAACTTGTTTAACATTAACAAATATTTCATCGGTGTGGCTTCATTATAATTGTTTAGCTCGGAAGGAATAGATTTTAGCAGTGCACAATTGGAAGGCCTACTCTCATCTTCAGGCAGCCTTCTTTCCAAATCTCATGTTTTAGAAACTTTAGCCTATAGATTTATTTTCTCAAAGGTAATATTCCTCCAGCTATGCAGCAATTATTCCAACTGTACTGCATCGTAGCTGATTTATAATTTATAACAAACTGCATCATAGCTGATTTATATCCTTTGATACATCGATTTTAGACTTAGGACAAACATTTATGTTAGGCTTCATTATAATTGTTTAGCTCGGAGGAATGGATTTTAGCAGTGCACAATTGGAAGGCCTACTCTCATCTTCAGGCAGCCTGCTTGCCAAATCCCATGCTTTCGAAACTTTAGCCTATAGATTTATTCTCTCAAAAGTAATATTCCTCCACTATGCAGCAATTATTCCAACTATACTGCATCATAGCTGATTTATAATTTATAACAAACTGCATCATAGCTGACTTATATCGTTTGATACATTGATTTTAGACTTAGGACAAACATTTATGTTAGTGATGCGCATGTAAATTCTAGCAGTGTTGATTGGGTTTGATCACCTGTGAACAATAATATAACTTCTCTCTCCTCACTCTCTATACAATCATTTCAAGAAGATTTTGCATCCTTCAGAAAATGCCAAATGATAAAATGGTCTTTGACAATCAGCTATCCAAAGATTGCAACAGTACAATATTTTGTCATACCTTCTTGTCTTTGAAGTGGATAGCCAAAACCAACTCTCCAATCTGTTGTTTTAAAGCTTCAAAAGAATTCTCTCCTTCAATTTGAATATCAAACTGATCCTGTCCCTTAGCTGTAAGCCAAAATCCTGTGCGAACAAATACAGCCAATTGACAGATCTGCAGTATAGGCAAAGAAAGTAAGACAATTAGAAAATGAAATGCCATTCATAATATTTAATAGTGAATGGCTAGTTATTGTGGCTAAAACAAAATGGAATAATTTTAATTTCAACTAAAGCCTTGCAATATTGTATTTAGAGGTGAACAGCTCACATGCAGGTAGAAAGTTTGTTGAGCATCTCTTATTCATATGTTCATTTCCCAAATTTCCCACAATTCCTCTAGTACTGAATCCCAAGAGTATCAATTCTTTTGACATCTAAACCAACACTGAGATTTAACAGAATTAAGACTTCTTGATTCATCACCATTTTTTCCCAATGTCAAGGTTCCTAGTACGCTGACATAGTCAAAAATGGATTATCAGGTCAGCCAAAGTAGAGTGTTGTTATTGTGGCCACTAGGGTTTAATTACCTTGCGTTACATGTTTTCCACTCATGGACTAGTGTGCACCTGCAAGGAGAGTTGTTGTTCAAGCAGAAGCCGCCATGGCTGTTAAGTCGGGCCTGGAGGTCACAGACCATAAAATGTTGAATTTGTGATAGCATCGGATGTGCTCTAACCATGAAAACTGGTGGAGAGGCTAAGGCACATAAGATCTCCAAGACCCAAAAATGGTTTGGGGAAATTCCACCCAGTTGGAGAGATATTAAAATAATTAATATTTTTAATGGGTTTTTAAGTCTAAACTTAGGAAAATTAAAATATTAATGGGTATTAATATAAAATGGGGTGAAAATGTTCTAAATGACATGGATCAAGCCAAATCTAATCTTAGCCGTTGATTAGGGACTTAATCTCAGTCGTTGAAGATTCAACAGGAAAAGTATAAGAGGAGGCTTGAGGGTCAGTTGGAGATACACCAAATTGATCAGTCAGTTCGATTTTCTAGAGCGGGGTTTGCTAAGAGAATCGAACCAGTGATCTGTTGCAGCGAGGAGCAGTTCGGCAGAAGGCAGAGATAGTGCCAGAGAGACAGCGCAAAGCCTGGGAAGGTTGACGCAAAGGCCACTGGGACTGATGCAGTGGCTGAGGAGGCCAGCGTGGGTGACACAGAGGGCCATAGGGCTAACGCAGAGAGCCAAGTGGCTGACACAGAGGCTAGCAGCGCTGAAGCAGGGCCAAGAGGCAGCACTGGAGAATTTCGTGGGGCAGACTGGAGCTGAGAGGGTGACGCAGTCCCTAGAGAGTGACACAGAGCAGTGGAGATGCTTGGAACAGCTTTTGTTGTCCAGCTAAGGAGCTGTCGTGGTTGCTGTGGGATCGATCATCTGGTGGCTAATCAATTAGAATATTTGTCTCCGAGGAGAGGCACTTCTGCCAAGGAAATTCTATGAAGGGTGAGCCATTTTTGGCACCCTAGTTGTATTCAGAAACTGCATAATAATAAAACCCTCATAGCTGCTGCACCGGTTTTCCCACATTGGGTTTTTCTGGGGATGATTGTCCAAAAATAACGTTGTCCCTTGTGTGATTGTCTCAGTTATTTCAATTCTTGATATGTATATGCGTTGAGGCTGCATTTGTGTTTATTTTGGTATTTATAAATAGGATATAATAAATAAGATAATGCAATAGGAATTTCTGACGTGTCAGACTTAGAAAATTCAACATAAAATGCAACACAACATCCCACCCCTTGATAGCTGGTGGATAATTGGAAGTGAAAAGTATTAAAAAGCATTTTCCCATACATACCAGTAGGCTAACTTAATATTTGGGACTATATGTACAAAAGGAATAGTAGAAATGAGGACTCAAGAGAAACCGATTAAGAAAAATTTCTATCTTTTAACTTATCTTAGATATTTCCAAAAGCACTTATATATCTTAAGAATTGTAGGTGTCTGAATGTCATTAGAAAGTATTCTGCTAGCCACATTTAATGGAGAATTACTAAAGAATCAAGATATTGACAATTGCCCATAATTCAAAGTTCTTTCTAATATGTTACTTCATAGACCTACACTTGAAGATATTCAAGTACCTGAATGAAGTGCAACACTAGAGGCACTTAGAAAGGTTATCCATTGTCACCACAACAACTCTTCCTCTCACTTTAGGCTGGCACTCCTCCCACACAAGGGGAGAAACACTATAAAAGAATATTTAAGATGTTATTTAGAATAAAAGGGATGGTGAATTGCCAAAACCAATGCCTAGCCAACGAGTGATGGAGTTGAGATTCTTACCCACCAAAATGCAAATAACCCCATAGGAGAAAAAAAATCTCCTTCTTTGGATAGCTAACCAGCAAGCAGCCCTAAATTGCTCAGTACATGACTTTGTGCCAAGAACCTCTACCATTTGCACTAGTCAAACACCTCTCACCCATTCAACATTCCTCTTGAAGGAAGGTGGGTCATCCTTTAGCAGGCACTTTAACCATCTTGGAATCATGTGTTTTTACTTAATGTTTTGGGCATTCTAACATGGATTAATGGGTAATCTGGATGATTGACCAATCTTAACTGTAAACCTGTTCTCTCACTTCACCAGGTAAATTAGCTTTTGACCGTAGTCTAGTAGGACCTCCTCTGAATCCTTAGGGTTATAGGAGGGGCACTACTTGGGAGACTTGGATTGAAGTAGCGTGTCCTTGATATTCCATACTTACCACTTTCCGTCATTCCCCATATTTCATCTCCATTCGTTGGGTTTGTGGACATTGGTTCACTGTGATTAGCACCCTCTTATCCTCATCCTTGAGTCTAGACCGAAAAATTTTCCCTCGAGGTTGATGTAGCTAAAAGAACGTCAAAAGCATAAAATGGCCACAATAAAAGAAAAAAACGTTAAAATACAAAAATTGGTTGGGAGATTAATTAGCACGTGGGCAAAAGCCTAACATGAGCTTTACCCCACTCATTAGCCATCACCCAGTTCCTTGAGCACTTGATGCTCAATCACATAATAAAATAACCCTTGCATGCCCGAATCCTGATGAGCAAGAAACTGACTCATCATTAAGGGGTAAATAAATGTTAAATCATTAAAAGCAAGCTTCGGCTCCTAAGTTATGCTCCCATTCAAAGCATTATCAAAAAAGAAGTAAAAGGGGCACCAGAGGGGTGGAAAAAGTAGGTTGTGTTGAAGTTTCTAAATTTACTTAGTTTAGAAACCCTTCATGCACTTTTTCTGATTTATTCCTACCTACTTGTTATTTTTCTTTAACAAGTTATTTACAAAGTAAATACTGCAAATAAACACCAGTGCATTCTCAACATATCGCAAATCAGCAACTAAAAGAAACAAGAACAAACACACCACATGATACCATTATTTTTGGACCAATGTCCCCGAAAAAACCCAATGCGAGAAAACCGGTGCAGCTATTTGAGGGTTTTCTTATTAAGCAATATCAGAGTACAATCTGGGTGTCATAACTGGCCTACCCAAAAGAGAATTTCCTTAGCAGCTATACCTCACAGTTTGAGAGAAATCTCCTGGCTGAAACCCCGGAAAACCCTTCCGGCAGCTCCTCAGCACAAAACTGCTCCTGCAACCCTAGCATCTGCCCAATCTGGACTACGTCAGCCCCTCTCTGTCTCACGTTGGCCCTGCGTCAGCCTTTCTTGGCCTGCATCAGCCCCAGGAGGCCCTGCGTCAGCTCTGGGAGCCTCTGCATCATCTACGCTAGCCCCTCTAGTGCTCTGCGCAACATTTGGTTGCCTTTGCGTGAGCCCTTGCTGACTCTGCATCACCCTCCTTGGCTGTTGCACTGCTCTCCTGGCACAATCTCTGCCTTCTCTGTTCCTCTGTACTCAATGCCCCTCAGTTGCTCTCCCAATCATTGATTCTATCTCTCTTAGCAAACCCCACTCTAGAGAATAGAATGACTGATCATCTGGTGCGTTCTCCAAATGACCCTCAAGCCTCCTCTTATCCTTTTTTTGTTGACATCTAAACGACCGAGATTAAGTCCCTAATCAACGACTAAGATTAGATCTGGCTTGATCCATGTCTTTTGGACCATTCTAACACATACTCATATTAATACACATTAATATTTTATTTTCCCTAAGTTTAGACTTAGGGACTCCATTAAAAATATTAATTATTTTAATATCTCCTAATCTATTTAGAATCTGCCCAAACCCTTTCTGAGTATTGGAGATCTCATGTGCCCCAACCTCCCCACCAAATTTCGTGGCTAGAGCACATCCGATGCTACCCCAAATCAACACTCCCTCTTAGCGAGGACTGTGCTCTAGCAATACTCCTCACTGAGTATTACTTTGATCATCCGGCATCGATACCTGTGCTGATGCTAGGCCTTCCTGCCCGACATCCTCTACACTGCTGCCCCCTGTACTGCTACCCATGGTTTCGCCACTGCCACTGTTGCATCTGTATGACACCTCCCTATGCATCCGTATTGTTGTTGGTCCTTTCTCCTAGCACTGCATCTGCACTGCACCTCCTCTCATCATGTTGCATCGTGCTGCCCATTGCTGTTCTGCAACTCAGTTACTGAGAAGTAAGTAACTGATCTCCCAACTGACCTCCCTGTTGGGCTAGAAACACCCACTAATGCTGAAGCTCCCTCTGTTGCTGAGAAGTGCTCCCTCTCTCTGACCTCTGCGCCGCTGCAACAACTCCCTGCATCTCGCACCGTTGCACACCTCGTTGTGCCTTCCTGCACTAGTGCAACACTCCTGTGCCTCTCGCACTGCTGCAGCCTGCTAACTCTGCGCTGTCTCGAGACTCCTGCACTGTAGCTCTCTTTGCCGCTCCATCCGCATCCGTCTCTACCCACTCAGCCTGTCCTGCTACTCCTCATCGAGGCTCCCGTAGCAAGGTCTAATCCAAGAGGTTGAGTACCTCAAGGATCCTTCCCCTCATCGCTTGTAATCCACCTGACTACAGCTCGATGTCTCCCCACTTCCGCTCAAGTGGTGCATGTGCACTCATGGCACAATCATCGTCTGTCAAAACTTCCTTCTTTGCCTGTGCTGGTGTTGCCTTAGACTCAGAAGAATTTCCCTTATTCTTCTTCCTTAGGCACTGGGTCGCATAATGATCCATCTCCCCACAATGGAAACACTTGATCTTGGAGAGATCTTTCTTCTTCCACTTCTCTTGCTTTCCCTCAGATGCTAGAGCCACATCCTCCTCCTCCTGCTTGACCTTGATCCCTTTGTTGCTGCTACCTGTATTCGACTGCCATCTGATCTCTTCTTGGCGAAGAGCTGCCCACATCTCGTCCCAAGGTAGGAGAGTCCCTCTGCCCAAGATGCTTTGGACAGATACTTCCCACTCTTCTGAGACAGCATTCAAGGTTGTCCTCACCATAAGCTCCTGATCCGGTGTCGCTCCTATAGCAGTCAACTGATCTCGGATCTCATTCAGTCCTCCGAGAAAGGAGTCAATCGTTTGGCCCTTCTTCATCTGATACGACCTCATCTGGTTCTCGAGCAACATTCTTCTCTGCACAGAAGTATGCTGGTACAGGTTCTTGAGAGCCTCCCACATGTCAACTATCGTTTCCTTCTCTGCTATATGTGGTATCACTTGATCCTTAACCCCGTCAAGGATAACGCACTTGGCCCTCGCCATCACCTCTTCCTACTTGTCATTATCATTTGGGTCGACTGGGATAGTTATTGTCTTCAAGGCGAAGTTCTTGACACGATTCCTGTCAAGCCCTGGTAAGATTTTGGCCTCCCAGACAGTGAAGTTTGATGCTCCGTCCAGTCTATCCTGGTCTCTTACCCCGTGTAGTGCCATGATGCTCCTCTACTTCCCTCCTGGAAGTTCTCTGTTTGACTCCTCTGAGTCTCTACTTCCCGTCTGGAAGTCCTCTTCTAGACTCCCTCTGAGTCCTGATTTCCCTCCTGGAAATCCTCCTGCCGCTTGTCGAGATGCCCCCTACTCTGATCGTCTTATGCAACTGCACTGCTGATCTAGGTTCCTTAGCTAGAAACCCTCGGTAACAGCTCCTCTGGCCCTGCTCTGTCAGGTACTGTTCTGACTACAGTACTTCACCAGCTCCACTCTGCAATATTTCTACAGCCTTCTAGACTCTAGCAACTGTCTCTCTGTGAGCTGTGTCAGCGTCTCTCTGCCCCACGCTGGCTCTATGTCACCCCAGATGGGTCTGCATCAACCCTCTAGCCCTCTGCGTCAGCAACGCTGGCCTCTCTAAGGCTCTGCGCAATTTTCGGCTCCTTCTGCGTGGCTCTGGCTGGCTCTGCGCAATTCTCGACTTCTTCTGCGTGGCTCTAATTGGCTCTGCGTCACACTTCCTTAGCTTCTGCGCAACTAGAAACAGCTTCTATCACCTCAGGACAGCTGTTTTCTGCTGCTATTGCTCCGCTCAGCTGATGTCTTTTAGTCCTCCTGTGATCTGCAATCACGCTCTGATACCATGTTGAAGTTTCTAAATTTACTTAGTTTAGAAACCCTTCATGCACTTTTCTGATTTATTCCTACCTACTTGTTATTTTTCTTTAACAAGTTATTTACAAAGTAAATATTGAAAATAAACACCAGTGCATTCTCAACATATTACAGATTAGCAATTAAAAGAAACAAGAACAAACACACCACATGACACCATTAATTTTGGACCAATGTCCCCGGAAAAACCCAATGCGGGAAAACTAGTGCAACTATCTGAGGGTTTTCTTATTAAGCAATATCAGAATACAATCTGGGTGTCGTAACTGGCCTACCCAACAGAGAATTTCCTTAGCAGCGATACCTCACAGTTTGAGAGAAATCTCTGGCTGAAACCTCGGAAAACCCTTCTGGCAGCTCCTCGACACAAAACTGCTCCTGCAACCCCAGCATCTACCCAATCTGGACTGCGTCAGCGCCTCTCTGTCTCACGTTGGCCCCTCTGGTGGTCTGCGCAGCACTTGGCTACCTCTGCATGGCCCTGCGTAAGCCCTCGCTGGCTCTGCGTCACCCTCCTTGGCTGCCTCTGTGTGGCCCTGCGTAAGCCCTTGCTGGCTCTACGTCACCCTCTTTCGCTGTTGCGCTGCTCTCCCGGCACAACCTCTGCCTTCTCCGTTCCTCTGTACTCAATGCCCCTCAGCTGCTCTCCCGATCACTGATTCTATCTCTCTTAGCAAACCCCGCTCTAGAGAATAGAATGACTGATCATCTGGTGTGTTCTCCAAGTGACCCTCAAGCCTTCTCTTATACTTTTCCTGTTGACATCACAACGACCGAAATTAAGTCCCTAATCAACGGCTAAAATTAGGTCTGGCTTGATCCATGTCTTTTGGACCATTCTAACACAGATTCATATTAATACACATTAATATTTTATTTTCCCTAAGTTTAGCCTTAGGGACTCCATTAAAAATATTAATTATTTTAATATCCACTGATCTGTTTAGAATCTGCCCAAACCCGTTCTAGGTATTGGAGATCTCATGTGCCCCAACCTCTCCACCAAATTTCGTGGCTAGAGCACATCCAATGCTACCCCAAATCAACAGGTCGATGAAAGGGGTAACTCATGCCTCCATAATTGCTCCCTCCTTATATCTATACACTCAAAATGATGGACATCGATCAACTGGTTCCATGGCCATGGCACCTTGCCCCGAAGTTCTTCCCCTCCGTTTCCACTATTATCAAAAGCACCTATGGATTGAAAAGTTGACTTAGGACCCATCATCTCCCCTTAGGGGTTGGAAACATCTAATAGGGTTGACCATCTAGCCATCCCTAACACAAGTAGGGAACACATTTACGAAACTTAGTCTAGTTAGATATTTGAAGGTGATCTCAGTTTGAATTGTTAGTATGCCCTTAACAATTAAGTATGGTCCACCATAATGCACCTACGGTTATCGTCCCTAATGATTGGTGGCTTTCACTTGACCTTGACATGGTTTTGCCAAGTGGTTCTAAAAGAAAGAATGGAGGATTGTGTAATCATCTGGCATCTGACACTCTTTGAGGATGTGGTAGGGCATCCAAGACAAGAGTGGGCAAGAGGACCGATATTCTTGAGGGTTGGGAACCCAAGATGAGAATAGTCCTAGTAGGGCATACTCGGAGAACACCCGAGTGGGTATGACCATAAGAGAGACAATGATGATGTGTGTCTATCAGTCATTGGTCTCGCCAACATTGTGTGCTCTGATCTATTTGAGAGATAGAGTTGTTAGTTAAAATGATGCTAGAACAGATGGATAACTAATCCGACTCTTTGCTTATGAGAACTAATGTATTGAGAATGTCCATGTACCATGTATGTATGCATACCTCCCTAGTTAAGAGGGAGTGTTGAAAATAGTGTAACTAGGTTCGGTCTTGATTATGTCAAATTTTGCAACAATGTATTTTTGTATCAAAGATTTTTTTTTTTTTTTGCTCTAATTAAGAGCCCAAGACAAGTCATGTAAAATGAAGACAGTCATGTATTATTGTTCATGTAATGAATCTAAGTCCTTCTAGATCATCAATGAAATACTCCTACGTGTACCCATAGACTTATTGCAAGGAAACCGCTCACAGAAAACTATGGAAAGCCTTCTAGAT
The DNA here is from genome assembly GCA_031772625.1 of Pinus tabuliformis. Classification (NCBI taxonomy): domain Eukaryota; kingdom Viridiplantae; phylum Streptophyta; class Pinopsida; order Pinales; family Pinaceae; genus Pinus; species Pinus tabuliformis. Next base: position 1,103,318,671 of record CM062816.1, on the reverse strand, counting down.
TCACGTCGGCCTAATTAATTAATCAAAGGACATGTCGGCCTAATCTAGGCTCACATCCGCTCAATGGATGAAAGGGCAAGCCTATATATAGGCTACATTTGGCTCCTCCTAAAACGCAATTCATTCACTCTCACTCACGAAGAGGAGCAACAACAATAAGGTCGAAGGAAGGAAGGGTAGCCACAGCAAGTGAGGAGGTCTGTTCCCTCATGCAAAGACATCAACAAGTCTACTCTCCCTCATGGCATTCAGATCTGGATTAGGGTCTTGCATTTCATAATTGTATGGTTGGTTTGAAGGGTTGTTCTAGCTGCAAATACAAGAAGGAGATTGTTGTTGAAAGGTGCGAGGGTATCGTAGGGCTAGGATAGCCCTAACTCTACTCTCATATGTGCATTCGCTGTGAAATCAAAGGCTTTTACCTTCGTTGTTCTGCACAATCAATATTGTTACCTTTCGAAGACCTATAATCAAGCCCCAATCCTCGCTCTAACAAAGTATGAGGGATCTACATGAAATGTGAGGATAGATCGAGGCTAGAAGAGCCTATCCGAATTGGTTGGTGCAGATTGACATGTTCATTCACTGCAAAAACGTACAGCATGATTGGGTACACGTCTAGAGGTATTGTCAGTTGATGTTTAAGGCATTTTTGAGTCAAAGTTTGGGTCATGTAACTTCTCAATAAAGATTCTATAAGAAAGAGTTCAAGGGTTTTTCCTCTCAAGATTTGGAGAGGTTTTTGCCCTGGCATGGTGCCAATATCTTGTGTACTTGTGCATTTTGATCTTCTTGTTTTGATAGCTGGTTGATGATAAAAATACATGTTAATAATATCAATTTAATCTGAAGGAAATAATATCACAAGCAATTATCATAGTAAACAGAAATCAAATATTTATATTGCCCTTTAATTTCTCAACATCTAGTTCGTGATCAGTGCCTTATATGGAGTCAATGGGGTGAAGGTGTTCTAGATTTGCTTGTTGTCTTGCTGATAAAACAATGCATATTTCTAACAACAAGCATATGGATTGAGTTGTATCATCAGGGGCCCACCATCAGAGTGCATGAGATGGACTACTTGGTAGGGCAGCTTCATGAGGATTTGGACAGAGTTTTACATTATCGGGATGCTCTACTTATTGGTGGTAGGCAGAGGGCTTCTAATGCCTATATCTGGCAAGATAGTAAGTGGGACCAAGGGTGCTTCACGTTGATCAGGTTGGCTTGGGATCCTTGTATCGAGGGACTCCTTCACTACAGGATAATGCAGAGATCAAGGATGATCTAGTAGCACATTTGGGACTCTAGTATAGTTTGCAGTGACGAAGGGGATCAACAGTTAGAGAGGGCGCTTGTTCAAGCATTGCTTGAGGACAAGCAATTTTTGGTGGGGAGGACTATAATATCCCCAAATTTGTGAGCACGGGAATTTTGCCCAATTTTGGTAAATATCGATTAGCAGGGGCAACTAGTATTTTAAAGAAAGGTGGCAAGTATTATTTTATTGTAGATTGGAGATAAATTATTATTTTACTAAAATGGTGGAAAAAGTAACTAAGTGGAAAATAGCCCCCACCAATAAAATAATATTAAAAAGAGTCGAGAAGGATGGAGAGAAATTATAAAAGGAGGGACTCATTTTATGGATCATCTTTTGACTATTACACTTAACACTTCATCTTCTCTTGGAGTTGTTTAGCGCAAGGGTAGAGTGTTGTTTAGCACAGGAATTCCAGGCGGGATTCCACCCCATCTTCAGAGGACTTCGAGTGCCTCCCTAGTTGGGAATTCAGAGAGTCCATTGTTGGGCTTTCATAGAGCTTCATTAATAGCAGTGTTCCCAACTCTGCATAGGCAATTCGAGTTATTCATTGTGGTCCAACATACAACGAGTTGGATTTTGGGTTATTTGTAGGAGGATTTTCCTATTTGGAGCCAAGAATTTTGTGGTGATTTTGCAGGGATAGAGAGCAACAAATCTGTGGGACGAAAATCTCTTCATTTGGAAGTGTGTAGGGTTTTTTGGCCTAGCCTACGCAAGTGAAGGAGGGAGAAGAATTGTGGAGAGATAAGGACCGGAGATTAGAGGTGAACCTCAAGGGAGAATTTAGCCAATCATATATTTGGGCATAATCCCGTGATATCAAATTGTGGGGCGTTTTCTGGATAGATTGGGCGATTTGCACTTGTTGGGGGTCACCGGGGGTCAGTGGATTCAGCCCAAACCCTTTCTAGGTTTTTGTGGGTTTGGTGAGAGGAGTCTGGGGTTAATTTTGTAGAATTTTCTGGGCAGTATTTCTGGCTGAAATCATTGTTCTAGTCAACAGCCAACAGCGTAAATAATTGGAGAAGGGTGCAGTTCACTCTAGGACCATTTCCACCACTTGGGTCTATGAGATGTTTTTGGGTTTGAAGAAAGGTGCTAACTAAAATTTCAGAATATTTTGAGCACATCTAAGGCCAGTACATCCATTTGTTTTCAGCAACAACATCCAAATTTTCCAGGACAGCGCAGAGATTTCCTAGGTTGAGTCATTGCAGCTTGTGAGCATCTTACTCCCACCTAGGTTTTTCATTGCTTGCTACAACAAGCTCAGGTGCCATTGTTCCACTCGTTTTGTACCCAATTTCATTTAGATTTAATCAAATGGCTCAGCTTCTAGTTACTTTTCCTGGTGCAGAATTGTAATTTATGAATGTGTGTTAATTTACTTCTTGTTCATAGTGCATGCTTCTGTTTACACTTGTTATTTGCATTTAGGAATATTACATAATTTCCATGATTCCACTAATTCGCATTAATTAGGGCACATAATTTCACCATAAGAAAATGATTCCATGCATTAGACATCTATTAAAACATAAATATAGCATTATATTGCACTTACAAGACAAAGAAGAGTATATCCATCCAAAATCTTGCCAACAAGAAGCTCCAAGAGAGATAGCAAATTTTTTCCACACATCAAAATGCATTTATTCATCTAAATCATTCCAAAATCGCAGGTCTAATTTCTTTAGAGAGAGATATCCCAAATCCAAGTGATGATGAGTTACAAAATGAGGCTCTCTTCAATTTATATGAGCCTCTCACAAGTTCAAATGGTCTAATTAGCCTAATTAAGCCCCTAATTATTATTTTAATGTGCAAATAACAATAACTTTGGTGACAAGCCCACCAAATAGCTCATATGTGTAAAATAAGCCTTCCTAATGAGGCCAAAATGATAAAATAATAGTGCAATGGGTCGTTGGAAAGCCAAAATAAGTCCTCAATGTGCCACGATGAAGAGGAGGGCTCCAAAAATGATAATCAAGGGTGTGGCTCCTTGATTTCCAAGCAAAACATCATGTGGTGCTCCCAAGTGGCTGTGGGGCACAATCAATGGTCTCATGGGTCTCTAACTAGATCAAACATGTCAATGCTCCATCAATAAGGACTAGAATGATAACGCATGCCCTCCCATGTCTTCCTGGACAAGACATATCCTCCTATGGGACCTGGATCATCTGCCAAATGTCTGGGGTAGCATGGTCCAAGTGCATCATCATCTCTGGATAATTGAGGCACGAACAAGCAACTGGTGGTGTTGAAGAAGCTCGTCGTATAGTAATCAATGCTCTTCTTGTGGTGGAGGCCCATAGCTCTCAACGCTCACCCTACAAGCGCCATTATGATCCTTTGAAGGGCTTGGATCCCAAGTCCAAAATGGAGACCCAACTGCAATCCTGTATAAGATCCAATGTGTCTCCTCACCTTCCAAAACAACCAATCACTGCTACAATTGAGTAAATAAGCTTGCTAATCACGGGAAAAAGTGGGTACTTCATAGTGGCATGCCCTTCCAAATGGGCTTCAGAATGTACAGGCATTTCCTTGCTCGACAAGAAAGGTTGCTAAAGGACCCTATTTAGCAGTTTCAACCTCTAAGGGAGTGATAGGTCCATGGTACATCCATCAAATGGCATGTGGCATGTGAAATAATGATGAAACGAAATGGGGCGATAGGGAAGGCTCCAAGCCACATGCCATGGTAACAGGGTAGCTGAATGAGGGAAGCCCACACCTTGGGTATATCAATGTAGGAGGGAGCAATCATGGTACATGAGTTACCTCAGCCTTTGTTTTTACACCCTTCTTCATATGCCTTTGCCTTTTATCGATTTTTCTTTCTTTACTGCTCGAAGCTACAGGGGATGAGAACATGATGGGTATGATGTAGTAGTGATTACCCCCTTAAGGCTGGGTTGTTCATCGCCCACCAAGGGTTGGGACAAATGGGTTCCTTAATGATGCAGGGGACACTCATAGGGGCCCTAGGAACCAAGGTGATGGCCATAGTAATAGGGTTTAGAGTTCATGTTTGGATTTTGCCCATGCGCTAAATTTTTATGTCCCCGCCATCTTTTGTATTTTACGGTACATTTCCTGTTGTAAGTGGCCAAATTATGCTTTTATCTTTCTTTTTAGCTGCATCAACCTCTGGGGCATTGTTTCAAGCCCGACCCAAAGTGTGGACAAGGGAAGCAAGAAGGCTAACACCTTGTGGACCCAATTGACAAATATGGACCCAGATGGGAAAAGTGTGGAAAGAACTCATAATAAGTGGAAAGGAGTGAAAGATATGGTGTCAGGAAGCGGGAGCACACAACCAAAATTAGGGTTTCCTATGTTGTGCCACTCCTAAAGCTAGCAGCCAATACAGGACATCCCACGGGACTAGGATACAAGATTAACCACCAAGTTGGGACAAGGGAACAAGAGTACAATCCAAGCCCATTCTTACCAACGAAGTCCCCCACTAGTCCATGTCCAAATGTGCCCAAAGAAAGCATAAAAACCCAGTTACATAATGAAAAGTCATTACCTTTGAGGTTGGAAGGCCCACCCTCAAACATACGATTATAGCAGATGGGCAAGAGCACACAGTGGCTAGCTCAAGTGGCAAAGAATGGTGGCACATCACGCTATCTGGTGTTTGCAAAGGATTGTTGGCTGCCGGTTGAAGACAAATATAGGTGAAATTTTCTCCTATATGGGTCACCCACTGGTAGTGGGTAACAGTTGCTACATGTACGAGGTTCCTGTTCCAAATTCTCACATCCAAGCCTACCTCTCTCTTACACTCCATCATATACCTATGATTTAGATTCATTTTGCAATGGTATATTAGTTCATGCTTCTCAGATATTTCATTCCCATAGTAGGAGAAGTAAATTCAGTTTTGCTGCAGTAGGGGTTCCTTGGAAGTATAGGAATTTTCACACTTCGTTGTGAATACGTTGAGTCAATTTATGGTCGAGCCTCATCACATACATTGGATTGCTGCCAAGAATCTCTTGAGATATCTTTGGGGCACAATCAATTATGGACTGAGATACAATGTCGAGAATTTGAGGCTGCATGGATATTTAGATGTTGACTGAGCTAGCAATGTGGTGGATCGTAAGAGCACGTCTAGATGTTGCTTCTCATTAGGGTCTGCTTCAATTTCTTGGATGAGCAAGAAGCAGAAATCAGTTGCTCTAAGCACTGCTAAAGCCGAATATATTGCAGCTAGTATGGCCTGTTGTGAAGCTGTTTGGTTGAGGAAGCTCTTCAGTGAGCTATATGAGCACATGTTGGATACCACCGTGATCTTCTGTGACAGAGTGGGATTCGCCTTTCAGAGAATCTTGTGTTTTGCGACCACTCCAAGCACATTGATATCAGGTACCACTTTATCCGAGATATGGTACAGCGGGGAGCAATAAGGCTCCATCACATCAGGACATATGAGCAGGTAGCAGATATCCTCACAAAGCCTTTGGGGAAGGTCAAATTCTTAACCTTCCAAGATAGACTTGGAGTCGTGGAAAGACCCTCCCATGAGGATCCTACTTGAGTTGGGCACTAAGCCCTGGGAGCTCCTGGGGGCTTGGGGTACTTCTTGGAGCTATGAGTGACCATAGGGTGAGTGGTTCACCTTCCCCTTTTGGCGCATTGTGTACAGGGTGAGTGGTTCACCTTCCCCTGTGATACCCCATGGTGACATGTGTCTAGGATGAGTGGTTCACCGTATCCTGCTGATGCCCCAACATAAATCCTACCCATGGAGTCCGGGACTCGTGGGAAGTACCTCTCATCTTGCCAATGAGTTGGGAAACATGGATAGGGACCATAGCACTACCAATGGACACACATTGTGTACTGTCATACTCCCTATGTCTAAGATGCATGGTGTTCAACCACTTGATCTGGGATCATTTGAGGTTCTACCTCTGGACTGACTTTTGTCAATGGAGAGTGGTAAGGTCTTGTGACTCATTCTCGATCAATTCTTCTTCATTATTACAACATAGTTCAGCAAAGCAGAGATGAGATGATAGAGATGATACATGACGACAAGATGGCATGATGATCGATGATGACAGATGGATTGGCAGGTGGAATTCTCTGTAGTTGAGAGGGAGTGTTAAAATTGGCAACTAAGGCCAAATTCCATCTTGGGACAGCGCTTTTGATGAAGATGATGATTGCAATAAATCCCTCTTTTTGAGACGACCAAAATTGATATAAAGATCATCTCATTTGGACAAACAGAAGTATGATTTTGAATCTATGCCCACTCATGTATTATTTGTTCAGGTCGGCCTCATTATCATGTAGGCTCAAAAAACCTAATGAAAGTGTCTCTTCACCCACAACGAATTGTATAAATACAAGTGTCCCTCCTCCTCATTTGGCACATTCATCACTCACTCATTCTCTCTCCTTCTCTCATTGGTTCGAACAGCTATTGGGCAACTTCTCTCTCTCTCACATGTGTGGCAAGAAGGATGAAATTACAAACTAAATTACAGGCTTGAAAATCACAGGAAATTCTACAGTTTGACCAGCGTTGACCAACTTTGACTACGATTTTTGGAGGATCTTTTCTGTCTTTTTAGGCTGCATTAATGGGCACAAAAATCGAGGGAATCTAGGCAGTTGGACCACCATTGACTTCAGGGTTGCCTATAGTTTGACAACAAAAAATTACAGCAATTTTTCTCTCTCCTTTGACTGAGTTGTTTTGGGCTGACTTTAACCTCCTGATCAGGTCGAGTTTGGTTGTGGAAGACCGAGCTACTTTGAGGATGATTTATTGTTGATTTGACCAACGTTGACTTTCCAATTAGGGTTGAAGATTGGTTGCAGTTGACTGCAGAAATTTACAGGGTTGTTTTAACTTTGAATTGGGCAAGTCAATTTGGCTTTTGTGTACTCTCTCTCTGTTGAACTTTTGATATAATAATAAGAAGAATCGATCAAAGGGTTTTCCCCACATTGGGGTTTTTCCCTAGCATCCGCCAAATCTGGTGTCCTCTTGTCTTGGCTTGTCTTCTGCATTTTGTTTCATGTTCTATCTGCTTTTACTATCAATGTGATTATTGTGATTGCTATTGGAAATTGGAAATTGTTATTGGACTGCTAAGGAACATTGAAGTAAATTGTGCTAAGCATAAAACATACCATTGTTAACTAAAATTAACAGATATCCTGTGGCAACACATGGACCTGAGGCTCTATTAGACAAGCAGACAACATCCCTGTGGCAGCATATGGTTTTTTAAGTGGCAACGAGAGTGACTGGTTCAATTTGGACAAAAAATTACCGTCTAAGCAAGCAACCCATCAATAATTTACTTACCTGTGATAGCAGATAGGGTTTGAGGCCTTTGTGATAGCGATTTACTATATGAGGTAATTATGTGGCAAGCCCTAGTTTATGGCAAGAACTATGGCAGTATTGGAGAGCGAAGACTCTGTTGGAGGCAGCAGATCCCCTCTAGGGTCACTTTGTAACAGCGGATGCAGGCTAAAGGGTTCTCAAAGACAGCAGGATCTTTTCAGATGGTCTAAGGAATTTTGTTGAGGTATTTCTAGTGGCAGCGACACCCTATTGAGGAATCAATTGTTGCAACGGATATCTACTAAGGTGGTAGATTCTCTTTTGCAGTCAGGTCTAGGTAGCGCAATCCATTAGGACACCTTGAATAGCAGTAAGGTGCAACTAAGCAATGAATGGTATGACTAAGAGGTTTCCTAAGGTAGCCAGGAATATGATGGTCATGTAAGTTGTTATTGTGTATTAAACAACCCATGAACAGTGTTGTTGATGTCTCATATTACTGGTAAAGGTTGTCATTGTTTATTGGTGAACTGAATTCTATACCATAAGATTGGTCGGTGTAACAAGACTATCATAGATTGATAATCAACTATTGTTTACATTGTTGTGCATTCAGTATCATCCCTATTTAAAATATTGATATGAAAGCTTAGGATACAATTTTGTCATGTGCACTTTCCATTCCTAAGGGAAAAATTTTCGTAAGGGATATTACACCATGAACAATAGAAACACAAGCTATGGTGCTCGTAGGATAAAGAATTAATCACTACAAATGAATATGATGAGATGATATAGATGAGAGCTTGAGTTGTGTATCTATACATAACTCAAGTGAGGTGTCCCTTCAAAAGGGGCTTATGGGCCCACAAAGCAAGGGTGCACACTCCAGGAAGGTGACTAGACCAAACTAGTGAAATATATAAAAAAATATAATGAAGGGGATGCTTAGCTATAAGTGACCACATGTGAAGATTACCATCATTCCAACGTAAGTAAAGAAACGGTACTCTGCATCCATGTGCTATAATGAACTATCAATATTGTTTATGGGAATGTGAAGATATCCAACCCCTAGTTCAAATCTAATTATTGTTTTTTAACTTGTTCAAAAAAAGAAATGGAAAAAAATTGGTGCTTCTCCAAGTTTTCACATAAGAATGCTTGCTGCACTTGAAATGCACTTGGAACATGGCAGAAAATCTTAGAACGACAAAAGGGCACGTGGCCTTCAAGTATTGGGATATGCCACTATCCCAAGATAGCACGTAACATCACATACATAACAAGACAAAGACTGCCCACAAGGCATGACACTGAAGCTGCCAGAAATGTTAGTACCAAGTGAAGGAAGATAATATCACATCAAGCTGTGGACTGAATTGGACACCAAAGCCAATTTCTGGATTGGCAAACCTTTAAGTGCAGGCAATGCCTTAACTATAAGCCATGGGTACAGGAAGCAGGCCTGGTGTATGATAAATCTATGTGGGACTTTTTTCAATATTCCGAAAAAAATCAATGAATTTAATTGGAAGGCCATAGTTAGCAAACCTCCGTATCATCGAGCTCTAGAGCAATTACTCGACCAGCATTATCTGCATACCAAGGATTGTGCTCTCCATCAAAGCCCCATTCATAGGTTACTTCTTGGCCATCGTACTTTTCGTAAAAACGGCCATCCATGCCCCAAGACAGAGTCCATTTCCCTTCCATTCCAAATAGACACTGTGTCCCTGCAAACGATGAAGCTAACAACGGTAAGATAAGCATCGTTGATCATTAATTAAGGCCAGGGTACAGAAAGACCATTTCATTGAGCTGATTTTGAGGCTTCTGTGCTCGTATCTCCTACAATTGGAGAGCCATTAATGAATTTTATCTTCATTCGTAACATATTCGTCTACGTCTACACATTTTTTTTTTGCTTTGGGTAGGGTGGGCGTTTAGATGAATCTCATCTTCATATTCACATTTTCACGGTTATCCCTGAGGATGGACAATGTTTTTTCACCCGAAACGTCCGAACAACAGAAACGTGGACGCAGTCACTTCCCAAAACGGAATAGATAAATTAGTCTATGTCTACTGGCCACTAAACCCTAAACGCTTTAATCTGCAAACATGAACCTAATTGTATGCAAATGACGATATGTCAAACATCTGTGTGAATGAACGATGACATACAAAGACTTGCTATAAAATAAGTAGCCTGTTGTGCACGGTGGCCATGTACCAAAAATATAACCTGTTGTGCACGGTGGCCATGTACCAAAAATAGGTGAAAACAATTAGGAGTCGGATCAGTGAGTGAAACGAACCCGATACAGTAAAATGCTGCTTTATATCGGTACGGTAAAGACCAGTTGCGTAAGATAACTTTTGAAGGCAATCCCGCACTAATATTCCATCTGCTGATATACCTTGCTTGCATCGTGCCCGTAGTTGCAGAGCAATCTTGGAAGGTGTTCTCCACGTTTGCTGAGGCAAGTATAGTCGTTGGTTATTATCCTTGGAATTGAACAAGGGTTGTCCACAGAGACCTCCATGGCTACACGTCGCCATGGGCAGTCCACCAAAGAACCAAACGCGAGAGGAGACCATACGTCTATTCTAGAGTGTATCAACTTCCGCTGCCTCACGAAAGTTTATCCATTTGATTGGATGATGATAAAATAGAAACTGAACTGAAACGTACTGGCGAAAGGAATGGTTAGAAAAGTTGATTACTAAAACAGAAAATGATGTGAAAATTAGTACTTTTACCACCGGCAGGGTTCTTTTTGCAAAGGTTGAATTCTAGGTATCAAATTATGTGTGTTAGAGATCGAATTTTAATTATAAAATTAAAGTTAGATGGCACTTGACTATGTTGTTATTATGGTTACTTGAAAGCAATTATAAAATTAAAGTTACATGTTACTTAAAAGCACATCACTATATTGTTATTAGGGTGAGTTTAATTATAATTACAAGTAATAAACATCAGGGTGAGTTTAATTATAATTATGAGTAATAATTAATTTTATGTATGGGATTAAGTTAGATGTTATTTGAAAGTATATTAATGAATTGTTAGAGTAAGGCACATTGGTTTTTTAACAATACTATATATATGGAAAGTGTTTTTTTGGTCTTGGAGTAGGATTTAAAATTACATTTGATTGCTTAAGAGTTCGTTTTTCTTTAGTGTAAGGAAGAGAAAATAGCCATTTTTGGGTGGAATGGTTTTCCTTGAATAATAGTAATGAGTCACCCCACATTCACATATAGTAGTCGATGATGGTAGCCCAAGTGGTTGAAGCCCTCTGTCCCCCTTGCCAAGTCGTTGGCCCTTTGTCATGAGGCGCAGGTTCGATTCTCCTTGGGTCCATCAAGGTCAGGCTCCATTTGTTGAGTTAGTTGAGCATGTGGTCCTTTCGGGTGGGCCCTCCTAGGGGTCTTTATGCAGAATAAATAAATAAATAGTAGTTGATGGCAGTTGTCTTCACCGTTAGTTGACAATTAAGTTATGATTTCATTTTGTTAAAAACTTTTGGAAGAAAATTTTGAATGAATTTATGCTTGTCTAACGTTGCAGGTGGACACTTTACCCATCATCAAAGACTAGAAAGCTTGGTGATGATGAAACCAATGTTGAGTAGCCTTAAATAGTTAAGGATCCAAAATAATCATTACAAGACAATCAGTAGGTCAATGGTCAAAATTTTATTTTAAAATAAAAGGATCAAAAGTAACCATTACAGAGAAATTGACAAAAGATTATATATATATATGTAAAAAAAAAAATTGAAAATCTCAAAAAATGAATAGAGTTCAATAATTAATATAGGAAAAAGATTAAGACCATTATAATATAAAAATAAATATCTCTAAAAAATATTGTGTACAAACACATACATACACACAACAAACACACAAGGAATTATATAATCTAGGAATGAGGTAAGATTGAAGAATGATTAACTAAAATAAGAATTAAAGGAATAATTGAATAAAAATAAATAAATAGGAGATAAAGAGAATCAAGATAAAGTGGGTGATGATAAAAAAAGAGCAACGAATCAAGGAGATGGGAATGGAGCTAAACTCAATGAGTGAGTTGATGGATGACAAGTTGTCAGGATTAGCTTAGTTTGTAGCCATCTTCTTTGTTGAAGTTGGCAGGTCCTCCTCCTCTTTTATCAAAGATTCATTTGATTTCATTCTTAAAACTAAAAACCTCCACATTGACAACCAAGACATTTTCCATCTTTATGAGAGGAGGGTGGATTGCCTCTCCTCAAGTGTTCTTATTCCCCTCTCCATTTTTTTATCTTGAACAAGTTGATTTGAAACTTTGACATGAAAACAAAGCAGAAGTTTTTGAAAATTGATTAGAAATAAAGGGAGAATTTGCGAAAATGTGTGATATTCACCACATTGGTGGAATTTGTTGTTGTTACCTTGGAGCTTTTGATGGACTTAGAGAATATTCATCTCCACGGAGCTTCTTCTTTCCATAGATTTTGATCATTTGATGGGGACATCTTGGTAGAGGATCTTCTTGTCTTCTTGGTGCATGGTCATACTTGGTGGGCATATCATGGTTTTGGTGATGTTTAGATGTTTGCCTTGATGAGTCACTTTCTTGACACATGAGTGCTTTCTACTACAGATGTTATATTCTTCATGGAGCATCTTATTGACTAGGTGTGTTGATGTTATCATGTTGTTTTGTAACTAGGAGTGGGTGTTCTACATGGTCTTGGTGTTGGATGTGTGATGGGGGTACACATGATGATTAGATGGTGTCAGTACCTTCTATATTCCCTTCTCTTATGTTGTTGATGTGATGGGGTTGATGCATGTTTCCTTGGTGGGAAAATTTAATATTGTAATATTTGTTAGACATCACCCAAGGAGAACCATGTTTGATGATATTAGTAGTTTTGTTTATGTCTTTTTTCATTAAGTTTGAATTAGAAAGGGACTACTACATATATTTTGGTGATTTAGCCTTTTTCTAAGGTTAGATGATGGGTTGTGATCTAATAATCCCTTGGTAGTGCACGTTAGGTTGATCTTCATGTTTTGTTGATATCATGGTGGGGGGATTTCTCGAAGGAGAGCATCTTTTAGTTGCATAGGACAACATTTAAGTAAATTATAATCTTCATTGACACACATGTTCAAGTTAATTTGACCATTCATTGATTATTTGGAGGTGAACCATGGTTATAATAAATCATTGGACCTTGTGCATGCATGTTGAGGGTGATTTAATCATTCTAGTTGGTTATTTCACTTTGTTAGTGAAGCACCCTATTGCATTTGGCATCCTTTCACATTTGAGGGGGATATTTGAAGGTTGTTTTAGGATTCTTGAAGGAGCGCTCCTCTCTTCAAGATAGATTCTAAGGCATTAGTCTATTTTTATTTATTTTGGAGAGCAAGACATACCTCTTCTAGGTGCTCCTTATTCATTTTTGCATGTTCAAAGATGGCAATTTCACCTATACTTGGAAACATTTGACTCTTCTTAGAGAGTTTTCTCACCTTTTTGATATGGTATTGATATGGAGGAGTCTCTTGAAAGGCGTGTTTCTTTTGGAGGGTCACACATGCAGCCTATGTATGCAATTACATGGTCTCAGTTCTATTTTTGGAGCTTCTTCTTGGAGGAAACACATATAGAGACATTTCCTCTTGCTATTTTTAAAGGGTTTATTTTGAAGGAACACACTTTCTATCATTTTGCAAGTGGTTTTGACTAAGAATTTGTCATGTGCAGACTCTTTCCCCCTATCCTCTTAGACTTTCCTAGCTCTCTTACTTCTTGATTGTGGTTTTTACTCTATGTTTTCTAAATCCTTCATTTTCCCCCTCGGTGTTTTTATGCTCCCTTCCTTCGTTAATTCTCCCCCATCGTGCACTTCACTCGATTGTTCACCACATTTAGTCTTCATGCCCCATCAAAGAGCACATTCAAGAAGGAGTGTAGGAGGTTGTGATGGCCTCAACAATGCCTGGTCTTGAGCCTGATCGCATGCATCCACAACTAGGTATTGTACACATACCCTTCTCGGTGTGCAATAGTAAATTGAAGATATAGAGTAGTAAGTGGCTAAGGAAAGAGATTTTTTTTCAGATTATAATGTTATTGTAACCACCCCCTCCCACATTTACCCAGTTTCACTGGCCTGCCAAGGTAAACATGAGACAAAGAGTTACTATGACATGACCTGACCTCCAAGCTTCAGTTATGAAAGTGGGGCTGACATCTGAAAACTCACAGACATTCCTTAAGGCTTACAGGACACACATGGGCAAAAGAACCACTCAAGGTGACCAAACCCTGAGTTGAGACTGTTTTTCTCTAACTTAACAACCCAACCACATGCACAAGCCTACAAGGGTCCCATTATAGGGCTCCAACCACACACATGACATTGCTTCCATGTGGTTACAGCCCAAAATTTCCAGTTTAGAGGGTGCGGTCCTCAGATCTGGGTCACAATTCCATGCTAGCCTCCGGACCACTACCCGGAATTGTCCGAGACTTTCCAGAATCATTATTGACATAACAATAAAGCTAAACATTCAAAATTTGACTTAAACTACCTAGAACATAACAGATATTTCGTCAAACACATGGACAACATAGGTCATGAATGTGTATCTGATCTTAATCGTCTAAGATTCATTTGAGAATCACCAAGAAGGCTCTATGCCCTCTCCAAATAGCTATAAAAACAATTATTATTCCATACATTCATCAATCGATCAATAACTAAACAATTCATGATAAGAGCCATAGATGATACACATCATACAACCAACATATAACCAAAAAATAACCAGCATAGAAACCATGGCAACTCAGCCATAATATCACTAGTATAATAATACAAGTGCTCATAGATCACAATAAGGAAATGCCTCATATTAACATAAGAAGATACCAACCAAGGCAGAGACTTCCACCTACCACTCGACCATAGATTGCGTTGAACCAAATCTCTCTTTCAGTTAATCACCCTCGAGCCATATTCGAAGCATGAATGTGAGATCTTGTGGAATAACCAAATCAAAACCCAACCAGGGCTTCCAGAGGCAAAACCACCTCAACCCTCAACCATTGATTCCACATCACAGTCGAACATCACTAACACCAACTAGATCAGTCTCTACCCAAGTTGTCCAGGGATCCAGGAACTAGTAACTCAACCCATAGCCTTCAAGGGCTCCATAGTGTTTGTCCTAACCTAGGCTATAAGACTAGTTGTTACACGTCATTTTGTCGCATTAGGAAAATGACCATTAGTTTGGATCTTTCACTATCCATCAATGTGTTCCAAAGCATCCCCTTGCAAGGCTAGAATCCAAACTATCCAAAAGAGAATGAAATTCCTGGATCCCAAGGCTCAAAAACCTATTTTTGGCTTCCTGCGCAGTTCCCTAGTCAATTTTCGCACCTACGCAGAAGAGTCCATTACAAACTACGCATAAGTGCGCTCTGTCTTACATGTGGCCTACGCACATGACTTAATGTATGTAAAAATAAAAAAATAAAGTCTAAAAGCTTTGCTAGTCGAATCTTTTCCAACTAACAAGCTTCAAATGGTTACCTATTCAGCCCTGATCCCTCCCATCGTGAAGCTACCTCCCTCTCTTTGTGGAACCCCTATCCCACCATTTGTGGATATCATCCCTTGGGAAATGGATCCCAAACTTCCCCCTCTTGGCCTATAAAGCTAACACGGGCCTAAGGATTGAGGAGAACCTTTGGAAGCAGGCTTATGTCACAATAATAAGGCTAGGAGGTTATTCATTCAGGGAGAGGATTGGAGATTGTGAGAAGAGACTTGTAACATCAAGGCTTTGAGGTTGTAAGTTTGTTCTCCATTTTATTAATATTAAAGCAATTGTTCTTTCCCAATTATGTCTTCTTTGATATCATTTGTGGGATTCCTTGATCACCCACATAGGTTATGATTGCATATTGATCAATTTATGATATATGATTGAGTTAATTAGTTCATTTATCTTTTATGCTATATATTGGATGCTTTGATCTTGTGTGTGTTTCTATCTATGTAGATCTCCTTCAAGACATCATGGAGAAGTTGTGGGAACCGCTAGAACGATCTCTAAAGCATCGAGGAGAAGTGAACAGTCAAAGGCACTAAAAGGGACTTCATCAGGCATTTCGATTAAACGGTAAGTGACCTCTTTCATATTGTTTTTTTTAGTCAATCGTAAGATAGGGAATGGTAGCAGTATTTTTTGTTGTTTGTTACAAGATTTCTCTGAGGTTTAGGGAGATTTTTCTTGTCCGCCTAAAAAATTGGCGACGCGGTATTTTTTGTTGTTTGTTACTAGAATTCTCTGAGGTTTAGGGAGATTTTTCTTGTCCGCCTAACAAATTGGCGACTCCACTGGGGAACATCTCACTGTCCATTATTCTCTTTGTTTGACCTTTTGATCCTTTTGTTCAAGCCCTCTCTGAGTGTTTGGAAATGTTGAAAATCCATATTTTGTGATTTATTTGACTTGCTTTTATTTTTTCTAAAAATTTCCCATTGTGTGCAGTTTAGCTTTAAGCACAGAGCACACTTCTGCACACTTTTCTTTCTACAACAGTTCATATGTGCACTAGTTTGTTCTATGACCTGCACACATACCTGGAATTTTTTAAAATTTCAATTTTATCCTCATCAAGTCTAGAGATTTTGATTTTTTCTCTTTAGTTACACTTGTTTGTACCTGTTGGGCTAATTTATTGACTAAATTAACACAAGTATTTAATTATCAATCGGGTTTGTAAAACTTGGAGGCAAATCCACTGTATATGACATCATATATAATCAAGTTTAGAAGATAAAATTTGAAGATTTAAAGAAATACACATTACAAATATAAACCTATTTTAACAATTTCTAATTCATTTATGTAATATATGAGGGAAGAGGCTCCTAACTTAGGAGAACCAGGTTGTCTTTCCCTACAATACTACTTTCATGAAGATAAATCTAAGAGCACTAATTAACAATGGCTTATGATGCAGAAGATGTAAAAGAAGAGGCTCCTAACTAAGGAGGTCCAAATTTTCCTTCTTCACAATCCTACTATATCACAATCACCGTTGCTTCAAACCAGAAATGCATAAATAACTTCAAATAAGAAAAGGAGAATGAAATTCAGTTTTAGTTCAAGATCAAATAGAAGGGGAATTTAACTTAAATTCCTGTGTGTTCCTTCATATGTAGATTAGAATTAAACCAATATTCATTCAACAATCATCACACATCTAAATACATTTGAAACAAAAACTAGTCTATGAAAACTATGAAAATTGAACCAAGAAGTGTACTTAGCTTGGTGTGGGGGCCCTCCACCCTTGCCTTGCACACTTGAAGAAATCTCAGCTACAGAAACTTCAGTAAATCAACCAAGCATGAACAACAAATTTAAATGAAACAAGTTCTTCAAATTAGCTCCCAACTCCAATTATACAAAAGTTACATACAAATTCCATTACAAAAGCCATCAAAGTCTTGGCTTTAAATAGAGGTTTAATGAAACAAACTAATCTATATTATCTCTAACACTCATATCTACTCATATCCACCTATCTAAGTCGAACTCGTCCAATTCATCCCAAGAAATATGGTCAATCCCATAAAATCTCAAAACTGCCCTATTTCCTAGGGATTTTCTGGTGACTAGTCATGTTTGACCAGCCTTGACCGGGCCTAATAAAGCTTGTTCTGGCTGAACCAACTGGAGTTAGCTTAGTCCTAGTTCCCAAGCTGTCCATCCATGCATCAAACTCGATCCCAAGTGTCCTGCAAACATGTCATCCACATAGCTATTACGGGAATTTCTGATTCAATCCAAAATTGCACTTGAAACTCAATTTTCATAAAAACTTCTAGAAATTGCAAAATTAAAATTAAACGCCTGAATATGCATAAAATACATCAAAATGAGATGGATGTGATAGAAAATGGATGGAAAATATAAGGATTAAGTAGGTTTCCCTAAGCAAAAATAGACCAAAACTGAGGGCCAACATCTCCCCCTTGCTGATCTTCAAGCATGTCCTCATGCTTGTCTTTGTCTCATTGATCTTCTGCCTCTATACACTGACCTCCCCTGCTATTCTACCGATGGCTCTGTCCCTTGAAGATGAAGCTTTCTCTTGAGCTACTTGTAAAAGGATATCCATGCTTTCATGTACTTCTTCTATTTTTTTGTGGATGACTTTCTTTACCAATATATCATTCTGGATGAGCAGCTTCAGACGACAAATAAAACTTGAATTTTGCAATACATTCCGACACAAGATTCATGTCCCTCTCAAATCAACAATTTTACTCAAGTTTCCCTTACATCTCATTAAAAGAAGCAAATTTTTTTTTATGTCTAGGCATTCACTCTCAATTTAGCCACTGATTTACCCATGCAATCTGCAAAATATGGGTTGGAATAACCATAAAAATATCCCAAATAAAAATGAATTTGAGAAAACTGCCCACTTAGAGTCTAATTAGGCTTGTTCTGAAGAAAACCCATGTTTTCGTTTTTCAAATTTCATTTTTTTTGCTTCAAAAAAACAACGAAAAATAATGGCTTCTTAGCAATTTCGAATTTTTTTATAGAAGATATGGTCCCTGATTCCTTATCTGTTACCTCCACTAGCAGTTGACTCGTTTCCTTCTATCTTTGACTGCACATGTGTTTGCTGCTTCTTGAGAAATCAAAATCTTAGAGGAAATTGATTTTTTTCTTTACCAACAATCCACCTCTAGCAATGAAATCAATTTTGCTCTTTGTATACAAAGATCTTAAAAACATTTTGAACATGTTTTCATTACTTCCTGACTCATAATTCATCAAAAATCCCCTCTCTAGTTCGAATTTTTTTCACTGTGCACATAGATGAAACGGATTTTCCCATACAAACCATGGATGAAACACATTTTGCCCACTGTGTGTAAAAAGAAAGAACGAAAAATTCTATTCTCTGTATAAATCTTTCATGCAAACCCAATCTTCAGCACTGTATCTTTAGCCTTTAGATTTCAACATTGTTTCAGTTACATAAACACCATAAAGAAACTCTTCTACTCACTGTTCAATGGTTTGGTCAATGTAAAAGCATGCTCTGTTTTATTTAATCAACATATGACAGTCAATACAGTCAATGTAAATTTGGCTTTGCGCTGGAAAATATAATCCTATAACCCAAACTCTGTTTTTATTGACCAACTCTTTTTTCATGCACTGAAACTTGGTTTTTTATCACACTGCTTGATTAAAAAACACATGTACAAGTGTAGTTTTAAGCTTGGCTAGCTATGCGTTCAAAACTACACTTAAACTTCTTGTTTCATTACTCAACATGCAATCAAACTTCAATAAGACACCCTGTTTATGGAAAATCTGATTTGTGAAGACACCCTGGCCAAGATTTGTTTTGATTTTTCTATCCTACGTTAACAAATCACATGTTAACCTGAAGTTACTTCCTTGTGCATGCAAGCAATCTCACTATGTAATTAATCTATAGCCATCTCATCATGTAGACAATCAACTTCAGTATGCAAACACTATGTTTTAGATGAAAACTTGGCGATTTTATAAAATACTTGACTGTTGTTGAAGAAGTGGCGTGATTCCTCTGTATCTGGCAGTGACTTGAAGATGTTTCTGAGCTCTTAAATTGCGTTCCTCTTCATTCTACGAATTTGCTGGAATTTGTTGGCTTACCGTGTTAAGCAAAACAATTTCAGTTAAAAATCTTCTCTTAGCATTTGAAAATCTACAGGTGGCAGCATGTGGCAGCATATATATCTATGGTGAGAATTTTATTTAAAATCTCTGAAACTATCCCGTAATCCTCTAGCTATTGATGAATTTACGGGATTAACTCTTACAGGTGGCAGAGGATTTTAATGACAACAAATAGCAAACGATTCTGGAACTAATGTCTCATATGACACATTTCAACTAAATCTGAAGTTCGATTTTCAAAATCATTTTAGTTTAATTTATGAGGGACCGATTCTTACCCACTGGGATGTCTCTGCGTGATTCAAGGGATTCTCTGCGTTTTGAACGACTCAGCTTGTTGACTGAAATTTCCCACGAGATTCCGGGCAACCCACTGGCACTATTTACCTACTTATTTCTCCACGGACTCAACATGCTATTTCTACCCTTGACTCCGCTGTCAAAACGTTTTTCTTCTTTCAAAGATGGTGGATCTCTCTCTGTTAAATGCACAGGGTTTTTTCTCTGTTGTCTCAAAACGTTTTTACCATTTTACTTTGGTTGTAGCTGTAGCTCTACGTAATTCTCTACGAGTCACAGCAGCTCTACGTTTTGCTTCAGCTCAGAATAATATTTTTCATGGCCATGAATGTTTTACTACAGCTCCAACGTTGTTCTACAGCTCACGGGGTTTCAGAACTGCTTAATTCTCTGAGCTTCAAATGCATATTTGACTGTTTTGTTATTTGGTTGTTGTCCTTTTGACTGATATGTCGTGTATAGCTTCCATTGGGCTGCTGAATAGAACTGTTTATACCATGTTTTCGCCACCATCTCATATTTGAATTCATCTTTGAAGCCATCCTTCTATATACCAGCTCATTATGTCGTGACTGTTGTAAAAAATAAATCATGGTTTTTTTTTTTTTACTTTCGCCATTACCTACGGCTGTTCACCATTCATTCCTTCTCATATGAACCATGCACTCATAAATTATTTCGATTTAATGGTGCATATCCTTACCCTTTGCCGTATTGCCATCGTGCCCATCGAATTGTATTGCCATAAGGTTTGAGAAAGTTTTGAAAGCCTGTTTGAATCATACCCCTGCCTAACATCATTTACTCTGCCATATCATTATATGACTCATTTGCCATTTTCAGGATGCAAAAAGATTATGTTTTAATACAGCGCATATGTTTAACACATTCCTTTGTTGTATGCAAATGGATCAGCGCGCATATATTTCCTTATGAAATATTGCCTTATATATATTTTTCACATATATTTCCTTTTCTTATTGCCTTTGCGCATGTATTAGAAATGTTTCCCATATTGCTCATAAGCTAAGATTGTGTGCACATGTATTGTCACTATATCGTTTCTCATTTGCTATGATGACTTCACCTTATTGCATCTAAACAAACCTTATGCCATCATCATATTCCATAACTTTACACTATGCATAATAGCATTGCTTATGATAAAGTTAATCATTTCGCTTTGCACTTATTCCATATGTATTGCAATGTATTTCCTTAATTTTAAAATGTCCATTTTTTAGGTCATGTTTAAAATTGTTTCCATAGGACTAATGCTTGCTTTGTTTGTGTAGGTTCAACTTTTTAAATCCTCACTTTGATCCCTTTTGCTTTATGGAAAACTACTTAGGGTTAGGGTTATGAATATGGAATATATGAAGGGAATGTAGAATATAAGGATAATGGCATATTAGGGTTATGGAATGAAAAATATGTACATATGTACATTGGATTAGGTCTAGGGTAAATGTAGAATGTAAATGTAGGATGGACATAGGCTAAAAATGTGATGAATATAAAATATGCATTCAGGTATTAACTCAATTTTAACAAAGTCTAGAAATTTCTACAAAAATGTAAATTTGCAAGAGCAAAATTTTGTACTTACTATTCTTGTACTTCCCTGTAGTATTGGATGAATGATGTTGTTCTTTAACAATATTGGATGAAGTTGTCTTGATCAAATATCATAGATAGATAGAGCTTATTTATGCCTTTTATTCTAGCATCCTTCATTGATTCTGGTCCATTGCTTGTTGATGTAGTTCAGGTCCCTCTGCAATTGATTCATAATAACTCAGGTCCCCTCTGTCATGTACATTTTGATGCAATATATACATGTTTTTGCTAATATTTCAGGTCCCTCTGCAATTGATTTCAAAAATATTTCAGGTCCCAATTGTCAACAATATAAGTTCCGTCGTCAATCAGTTGCACAACTAAGTTTATTTTTGTGAACCTTCCCCCCTTGTTGATGGGAAGACTTGTCCTCAAGTCTTGTTTATTTTGGAGGATGATTCCTGCAAACTCAAACTGAAGAAATGGTAGAACAAAATAGAGAATTCATATTGGCCAAGCTGGTTGGTTTTCCAATATGAATTCGAGTTTGTATTGTGCCACTTTCGTGGATTTTCACAACCAAACTCCTTTATTATTTTTGACCTTTTTCTATTTTTTTTTTTAATGGAGGTGGGGTGTAATGGAGTAGGGAAGTATGAAAGCTGATGAAAATGGGTTATATTGAAGTAATGATGTAGTAGTAAGGCTGGACTTCAACATGCTTGGTCGTGGAGCTTAACATACGGTATGGATGATGAACAATATGGATTCAAATCATGAACAAATGATGATGATCAAATCATGAACAATATGAATTCAATATGAAAGGCTTCTTTGAAGATTGATGTGACTTGACATGGTACTAAACTTGACTGCTTCTTCTAATGATTGTCTTCATGTCCTTTTGCCTTGATCCGATCATGTTGTAGGGTTTGTTGGTGTTGTTGGTCAACATTAAAGAGCAAGCTTCAAGAGTTTGAGTTTCATTGAATGAACTCAACATCAGGGGAATTTTCACTTTGCTTTGACTTGAAAATTTGTATTCATATTCTAGAATATGAATTTGACTTTGAAAATTACTTCATCCATGGACTTCACTCCTTTATTCTTCTTATGACCTGCAAAAACATAACACTTGCCTGCAATACAACATTAGATGATGGAGGAAGAGAGGTGTACAGTCTCTCTTCTTCCAATAAACATGTAAATCATTACAAGCATTGCTTAGAAAACAAGTCCAAATATGATAGACAAACATAATGCATTTATTTACCCCTTTGAGGAATGGTGGCCAGCCTAGACCTCCTAGCAGTATTTTGTTTACAAAATATTCGTTTGATATCCTATTAGGGTGATTCCAAAGCCAAGTTGAAGTGAATTCATATGGCTACCTCCTGTATAAACAAGTTTTCAAAATGATTTAAAATGATATGGTAAAAATTATAAGGAGTGCCATGTTCGATAGAGCTGTTTGTTAATTTTTAACTAGACCAATAGTCACTATTTTAAGCGTAACTTTTTCGATAAAGATCAGATCAATTTATTTCCAGTAGAAACAGGTTTTAAAAATTCTTAGGCTTGATATCACAAAATTGGTGATGAACAGGCCTAGGAGGCAGAGTTTTACTATATTGTTTTGAAGACATGCAGTCACTAAATGTGGCATAACTTTTTCATTTCACCTCCAAATGGGATGATTCAAATTGTGTCTTAAACTAGATTTGAATATATATCTCCTATATAAACAGGTTTTGAAAAGAAGATGGTTAGGTATGTCAGATATGCCAATGAACAGTCAAGACCTAGAATTGTCACCTTGCAGATTTTTTGACAAGCAGTTAGTATTTCAAGAATAACTTTTTCATATGATACCTGATTGAAGTGATTCAAATTGATTTTGAAACTAGATTCCAATGGCTATCTTCCCTATGAATTTCAGATAGAAATGTTTCCATTAGACACTTCAAATATAGGTTGTACTAACTCTGTCCTTAACATGTCACTTGAGACCTAGTTTTGATTTTGATCACATTTTTATTTGTGATATAAATTGAGAACTTCAAAATGGATTCCAAAACTAGATTTCAAGAGATATGTAAAATAAACCATGATTTCAAAATGATCCTATATGACTACCCAAAATAGGCTTTCTCTTACTGCATTTTTCCATGTAGTCCTTTCAAATGAATATTGAACCGTGATTTGAAGAAATTGTTTGAAACAAATTTATTATGGAAGTTTTATTGTGAATTCATTCTACTTGTTTATTTATTCTATTCTATCCTATTCTATTTTAGAAAAATAATTCATTCTCTCAAGTATAAGATAATTTCCAATGCATCCATTTTCGTAACAAGATCATAAGTAAGCTCATATCCAAATTTGAAAAGTATAGTTTAATGAAATTTTGGACATGAAGATTTATTTGATCAAGATTTGATGAGAAAGAATGTTGAATAATGGAGTAGTGTTGTAAGCTAATGACTAGTTGAAACCAAGTTTTAAGATGATCTTTGTCTGCTTGGTTCTCATTAATTGTCATAGCATAAAACTCTTCTTGTGGTACTTGTTCAAAATCTTGTATGCACAAGGGATCGTGTGGTATACTTGCTAGAAATTCTTCAATTTCTGGCTCTAATGTTTGATCTTCATTCCTGTGATCCATGATTCATTCACCTCCTCACAAAGATAGCTAGAAGAAAGTTCTAGGTTCTCTTCCCGTGGATCATCTTCATGGATGTTTTGTTGCTCTTCTATCCTTTGACATAAAGATTCAACCCTAGTGAGCATTCTAAATTGATGACAAGGACTTGAAAATAGTTTTGTGGTAGCATACCCTCCTTCTCTAAATGATTTCTTTAACATCATTCTTTAGATCTTGTCTTGCAAATGGATTTTGTAGTTATTTTTTTTATTTTATGTTTTTGTTGGGGGGTTTGTTTTGGGAAATCTACTTCTAGGATCTCTATTTCTAAGCATAAAGAAACATAACTAAGAGAAATGCATACTAACTAGATTTTTAGTGTTTTTGTGTATCTTCTATTTGACTATGCTGATAATTACCTCCCCGGCAACGGTGCCAAAATGTTGGGCTAATTTATTGACTAAATTAACACAAGTATTTAATTATCAATTCGGGTTTGTAAAACTTGGAGGCAAATCCAATGTATATGGACATCAGATATAATCAAGTTTAGAAGATAAAATTTGAAGATTTAAAGAAGTACATATTACAAATATAAACCTATTTTAACAATTTCTAATTCATTTATGTAATATATGAGGGAAGAGGCTCCTAACTTAGGAGAACCAGGTTGTCTTTTCCTACAATACTACTTTCATGAAGATAAATCTAAGAGCACTAATTAACAATGGCTTATGATGCAGAAGATGTAAAAGAAGAGGCTCCTAACTAAGGAGGTCCAGATTTTCCTTCTTCACAATCCTACTATATCACAATCACCGTTGCTTCAAACCAGAAATGCATAAATAACTTCAAATAAGAAAAGGAGAATGAAATTCAGTTTTAGTTCAAGATCAAATAGAAGGGGAATTTAACTTAAATTCCTGTGTGTTCCTTCATATGTAGATTATAATTAAACCAATATTCATTCAACAATCATCACATCTAAATACATTTGAAACAAAAACTAGTCTATGAAAACTATGAAAATTGAACCAAGAAGTGTACTTAGCTTGGTGTGGGGGCCCTCCACCCTTGCCTTGCACACTTGAAGAAATCTCAGCTACAACAACTTCAGTAAATCAACCAAGCATGAACAACAAATTGAAATGAAACAAGTTCTTCAAATTAGCTTCCAACTCCAATTATACAAAAGTTACATACAAATTCCATTACAAAAGCCATCAAAGTCTTGGCTTTAAATAGAGGTTTAATGAAACAAAATAATCTATATTATCTCTAACACTCATATCCACCTATCTAAGTCAAACTCATCCAATTCATCCCAAGAAATATGGTCAATCCCATAAAATCTCAAAACTGCCCTATTTCCTAGGGATTTTCTGGTGACTAGTCATGTTTGACCAGTCTTGACCGGGCCTAATAAAGCTTGTTCTGGCCGAACCAACTGGAGTTAGCTTAGTTCTAGTTCCCAAGCTGTCCATCCATGCATCAAACTCGAGCCCAAGTGTCCTGCAAACATGTCATCCACATAGCTATTACGGGAATTTCTGATTCAGTCCAAAATTGCACTTGAAACTCAATTTTCACAAAAACTTCTAGAAATTGCAAAATTAAAATTAAACACCTGAATATGCATAAAATACATCAAAATGAGATGGATGTGATAGAAAATGGATGGAAAATATAAGGATTAAGTAGGTTTCCTAAGCAAAAATAGACCAAAACTAAGGACCAACAGTACCTTCTTTGAGTCTCTGCCAATCTGGCTGAGTGTTGTGAAAATATTTGCTTGTAATTTCTTGCTTTCGCAAATTAGGGTAAAGTCTCATCTGTTGAGTGGTCGATCTATCAAAAGAGAGATCAGTTGGTCTTGCTTTGATGTCTCACTATCTTTCTTCTTTTGATTAGATCAGGTCTTGTGTTTATTTTGCTGTTTTGTGAAAGATTGCTTTGTGAGTAAAAAACAATGATTTACGAGAATGAGTATTGTTTATGAAAAGTGCTTTTGATGCTAATTATGAAACGAAAAATCATTTTTCTTCCATTGTTGAAGTGTTTATGAACTATACTCTTGACAACAAGTGAATTCATTATTGGAAATACTGAGAGGGGGGTTAATCAATCTTTCTTAACAATTAACACTTTTTAATATTTTTCATAGCATTAGTTAATCTTCAGTGATTATTATTGTTTTTATTCAGATGATCATAAACAATGATCAACAATAGACAACACCATACAACAATGTAGAAAGATAAAATAGAGAACACAATTTTTTTTAAGTGGAAAACCCCTTGTGGTTCAAAAACCATCGAACGCTTCTTTAGTAATTATCTTCTCCCTGTTAAAGCTACAACTGAAGGATGCGTCAACCCCCTAATGCACAAGCTACAGCCTGTAGGACGCTACTAGACCCTAATATCTTGTTGCAACCATAAGGACTCCTCAACACCCTGTATATCAGGCCACAACTTGATGAGTGCCCCAACACCCTATTTACCAGTTATTATCGGAAAGGATACTTCGTTGCCCTATTAGTTTATCAGCCACAACTAAACGTAGGCCACAACGCCCTTGCCCTAACACCACCCCGCTTCCCTGAAGTGTTCTCAGACCACAACATGAAGGTGACTCCAATCACCTTCCATGCACCACCTAGCCACCCTGAAGAGCCAGAAGACCATGTTTCAAAATTTTCAGACTAAATCCCCTCTACTCTTAAACAATGTAGATTAGTTGTAAGAAATATGTAGAATAAATGTTAGATCTTGGTAGCCACTAATAATTGTCCCCACAAACTGATCACTGCACAAAGCTATACATTAAGTTGTCATTGTTCAATTGCACATCATTGTCACTGCACATCATCGTGGAGACAATGAACAATAATGGTGCAATATACAATATAGCCAATATACATCATCGTGACAATCGAAGGTGCCTCAAGTCATCCCGATGACCTGCAATCAATGCTCTCAAGCTCTATTCTTGAAGAGATACCAACATACGTGTAAACACTGTTGCTCAACTGGTCAAGCCCTGTTATCCATTCTTACATCAATATGTTGTACAACAAGATGATATTGCCCACAAAGACCTGCTACCATGGAAATTCATGTCATTATGATAGTACACCCTCTAGATCATTACTACAAATCCCTAGGTCATCACTAACTCATCTCAGTCACAAGTCTGTGTCAAGTATCACTGCTAGGTCAAGTCAAAAATCAAAGTGTCAGCCCCATATGTTAGGTCTATGTGTTATGTCTATATGTCATATCTAGGTGTCATGATATTTAATCAAATCATGTTCATATGTCAAGTTATTGCCAATCAACTTATGTTATGTCATTGTACAATATGTCAAGTTGTCAAGTCAATAGTAATGTATCACTATCATATAGTGTCACAGTTAAGTAAAGTCAAAGTCAAGATACTCATCATACTATATCAATCAATGTTTCACATCATTATCAAGGTACTTGTCATGTTAAGGTATCAACCAACTAATGTGTCACTTGCTGTCCCAACACATATCTCTAAAACATTAGATATGGACATTGCAACACCTAATAGGCCATCAGGTCAAGATAATATCAATGTAATCATTGTTCAACATCATTATGCAATATGTCAAGTTGTCAAGTATATACACTACTGTCATATGTGCATATTTATACTCAAAACTGCTCATAGTTTCCATGTCAAGTTTAACATATCAAATTGTCTTGTCATGAAGTATCTTATCATGGTCACTATTTCAACTAAGGCATTGAATCAAGGTTCATATCACTTGTTGTTATCTATACTCAAAAAACACATAATGTCATTACTTGAGGTCACAATTTTCTTGTGTCAAGTTCAAGATGTATGTTTCTTACATTACTTTAGGATTTTGTAAAAACCACACCTTTTATAGACATTTCACTAATGAAATCTACTACTTCTATTTCAGTCTATCTTGTACAATATATGGATGAATATTTATTTTGATTTCTTACAGATGTTTTACAAATGCCAATTTAACACATAATTAACCAATGCATCAGTTAATGTGTTTAAACTTCTTGGAATGTGTTGATACTCGATATAATCAAACTCTCTTTCCAAGAGATGAACTCGCAAGCATTGAAACACTTCTAACTGAATAGACACCTTTCAAATGTAATACTATGAGTTGTGAATCTAACCTAACTATCAATCGATGAATGCCAAATGAAATGGTGTTAGATGATATCTCAATCACTGCGCTATACTCTGCCATGTTATTCATTGTTCGACCAAGGCATGTCCCATGAATATAAACTAACTCATTTGTGGGTGAATAAATGACCCAGGCTGCGGAAGATAAATTTCAAGTACTACGACTAGCGCCATCAACAAACCCAAAGTAAGTTTGAGGGAGCGTCGACGTCTGCAAATCAAGTGTAACACAATAAAATATGCTAAAAATTGCCACACATAGTCTCCTATGTTGTTTCATTGACTTTAGAAAATATTTTGATGTAGTACCCAAGTCGAACCTTCCAGAAAAGTTGGAAGAGATCTATAATGATTCCTTTTGATTTAAGAGTTGTTGTAAATAATTTGTATGAAAACTTTATTTCCAAGTTTAAGAACATTGAGGGATGGTTAGAAGAACTTAACTACAATAACGGAGTCAAGCAAGATTGCCCCTTGTCCCCTACCTCTTTTATCATATACATTGACAAGTTAGAGTTTGTTTTACAAGAAACTAAGATTGCTACAAGCTTTCTAATGATTGTTAATATAGAAAAAATGAAAGTAATTATAATTGAATCCAAAAAGATCACTTATGATACTTTTATATATGACAACAATAACATGGAGGAATTTGCTTTATAAAAATATCTTGAAAGAGATATTTGTCACAAACACAACTAGAATTAGAGCATTGATAAAATGATAAGTTGAGGGTGGAAAATGATGCAGGAGCATCACCCTATGTGAATCATTTGTTTTAAGACCCAACAGAGCAATGAAAATTCTAGAAGGATATTTTTTTTATTTTGCCAGAAATTAGAAATTAGTAGGATTTAGTTTAGAGCCAAGTGTCCAAATTTTGGAAGAATGTGGGACTAGCAGTTTGTTAATTAGTTTTATGAGTTGTTATTTGACTCCAATTGGGCCTTTGAATTTGTAAAAAATATTTGATGAGGTGTTAAATAGATTTAGAGTGGAGACAGGTGTCCTATTTTTCCTAAGTTTTGTTGAAATATTTTATTGGATGTATATATTGAAGAGTTCTCGAGAAGTGAAGTAGAATCTCGGGGCATCAAGGCATAGTTCCCTTATAAATACTCCTTTGAATCTTAATAGAATTATTATTATGTCTTGAGTTTTGTCATATTTGTTTTTCTTGTAGCATTGTCCCCTTGTTAAAGATTGTATGATTGAGATAGAAATTAGAGTTAAAAGGAGAGGCCCCAAGAGAAAAAGAGGAGAAGTGAACGAGCAAAGGCCTTGCATTAAAATAATTATAGTGACGAAGATCCATATGGTGTTGCCTATTCCCCTACAGGTCATCGCACAACGATAAGTTTTGGACTTAAAATCCTAAAGATAGTCAAATTAAAGAGTGCGGTGAAGGTGAAGACTCACTCTTTGCAATTTGAGTTCCCCACTGTTGAATAATCAAAGGCAATTATGTATAGTAGGATTCTTCTAGCCATGATAATAATTTGTGAAGCACTTTTACAATTTATCTTTGTTAGCTTGAGCTTCTTCTTATTATTAGTGTGTGTGTTTACTTCATCAAACTACGACCAAAACACAAGAAACAAGAACACAAGATGTTGCTCTCTTCTAGGGAAAAACCTCTCTCTCTTAGAGAGGAAAACCCTTTTGTGAATTTCTCTTATTGAAGCTTCTATTGATTAATGCCAAACCCTAGACCCTTGACAAGAATATCCTCCAAGCATAAGTTAAGTCCTTTCAAGATTACTTCTTCTTGTAACACTTCATCCTTCTCCTTCCAGCACTTTGTCTTTCTTCCTTTGACACTTCTTATGGCAACTATAGAGACCTTATATTTTATACTCTAGAATGATCCTTAACCTTTTATTCCTTCGCTTGAGATGGAGCCTAACTTAATAAGATGACCTTTTTTCCTCCCAACCGAGCCTTCTTCTCTTTCACAAATATTGCAGCCTTAGAGCAACAGTAATTCAGCCCTAGTTCTTCGCACGTGTGAGGAAATACCCTCACAAGAACTATGTTAGACTTCTCCTTATCCCTTTGCTTGTATAGCCTTCTTCCTCGCTTGAGTGAGAGGCCTTATAGGCCTAATTATCTAGCCCAGCCAACGAGATTATATGACTGTGATAGTAGTGTTGTAATGACCACAGGAAGAGGCTCCTTTCTTCGCACATGTGACTGTAACAACCCTTTTACACTTCGGTCTTCTTCCTCCTTTCTTTGCTGCCCTTGGAGACTCTTCTTTCGTCCTTCAATTACCTTTTCTACCCTTTATCTTGTCTTCTACCTTTGCTGATTTCAAAGATGATGAATGCTTGGCGTTGGAGGAGAGGACAACCTCTATATATAGAGGTTTATCCCTCCTTTAGGCTGACTAGAAGACTGCAAGCTAACTTGCTCTATTCATTTCGGATTTCTTATTTTGATGGTGCCATTGCATGGAGGAGACTTGAATTTTCTTAGAGGTATATTCTTTGACTCTAATACATAAGTATACATAGTGTAACATGCCCTTAAGGTCTTCCATAATTTCTTTTGACTCACCTATAGCACTTTAACATGTTCTAGACCTATTTCAATTACCAAGAAACTAATTGACAAATATAATAAAATAATATTTCTTTTCTTGAATACATACAAATATCAAAAGTACATTTATGAAGACCAAACCTAGTTACATTTCCTTCAACACTCCCTCTTAACTAGGGAGGTATTCATACAACATTACCAGGTGTTTGGCTATTTTTCAATCTTGAAGAATTCACATAAAAGAAACCGGATTGGCAACCCATTTGTTATAGCATCATAGTAACCAACATTGTTTCCACAGCAAGGCCTTGACTGTCAACTCTCTCTCTCAACAGATCAGAGCATAATGTTGGCGAGACCAATGACTTATAGACACCTTAGTCACTGTCTCTCAAGGTATATACCCACTCGGTTGTTCACTGAGTATGACCTTCTAGGACTATTCTTATCTTGGGTTCCCAGCCATCAAAGAATATCGGTCGTCTTGCCTACTCTTGTCTTGGATTCCGTACACATCCTCAAAGAGTATCAGATGTCAGATGATTAGCCAATCCTCCCATTCTTTCTTCCCAAGTGAAGACAAGAATGTTGTGTCTATCTCTTCCTCTCAATTAAGGAAGACATGCCAAGTATCCTCTAACAAGGTACTTGTCCAAGTTCCTTATTAATTTGGAACTTGTTATAACTCCCTCTTAGCTAGGGACTTGCCCATTCATCAACAACTTCTCCTTCATGGGTCCTCTAACTGCTTGATCTCGTTCTTTCCTTTGATGTCATGAAGTATTTGTTCAAACTCCTTCTTGGTAGGGCACCATCCATCAATCACTTTCCTTCCTGGTTTGTCATGTCATTGCTTCCTTCGTGGAAAGTGGCCTTCTTGACATATATCAGGTTCTCTTATCATCTAACTACTCCTTGTCTATGCTTTGGACTACTCTTCACATAGATGCTTTGATGTACTTGTTTGTTCCCATGCTTTGATCTAGTAGCCCTTCATGACTCCATCCTGCTATTGCTTCAACATTAAATGGTGCTTTTGTTGGATGGCTTCTTCATCATGACATCTTTGTAGATTAGAATCACCTATTTGCACCTTTCATATCTTCAAGGCCTTCATAGGTGTCAAGGGTCCTTTGATATTTTTCTTCCTTTGTCATAGTTGTCATGTCTTCTTTTTGGAGATGTCTTCAAATTATCTTGTCAGATGGTGATTCTTTGTAACCATGGTGTTCTTCTCATGCTTGATCTCTTTCTTCATTTGTTTCTTCTTGGATAGATTTGTCAACCACCTTCTACTCCTTGTGGGAGCACTTCTTCACTGCTTGCTTCTTGGACTAGTCAACATTTCTTCTTGCTTCTTAGTCAGAAATATTATACTCCTTATGTGAGTATTTCCTTTTGTTGACACTATTGCATAGTAGTACATGCCCTTGAGCATGTCATTGGTGAAATGTATTCTTTCATACTTGATAATGTTGTAGAACTATTCCCATGACTCAATAATATACATGACTTAACTTTGATGCATACATACCTCATCGTGATTATCCTTTGATCATCTTAGCTTCATTTGGTTGTCCTTGGTGTGGCCCTTATTGCTTCATCTTATCTTGCCTGCATATCATCCTTTTCTTGAATCCCATGAATGGGATTCCCAATGAGACATCTACTTTTGATTATGAATCTTCTTTTGGAGATTCCATCAGAGGATCTTGAAGACCCTTACCCTGCAAATGTTTCTTTTTTTTTATGATGGAGGTCTTATAAGATTATTAATCATGATCAATTTTCTTTCATTGTGGATGAGGTCCTATGATGTGGGAGCATCTAACCACCCTTAATCAAAATTCAAATTTTGAGCTATGAAAGAGGAAACGTGGAACATCATAGTAAAACGGGGCAAATTCTATTAAGACAAGGCTAATTTGATGGAAAAGATAAGTCTCTAGAAGACTTATCCTAATGTAATTATCTGCCATGTAAGCGTATAGCGAGGGTTAGGGATTTGGTTGAGCGATTATGGGAGGAAATCGTGGATCTTAGATAATCCACGACTTTTATAATTTCTTATATAAAGAGAGTATGTGTTGTGAGAGAGGAAAGAGATGGGATACAATGTAGTCGAAGGAGAACTTGTGC
Organism: Pinus tabuliformis; assembly: GCA_031772625.1. Lineage (NCBI taxonomy): Eukaryota > Viridiplantae > Streptophyta > Pinopsida > Pinales > Pinaceae > Pinus > Pinus tabuliformis. The sequence goes on along the minus strand of CM062816.1, from coordinate 1,103,285,836 downwards.
CTAAGGCTGAAATGCCTTAGATTGTAATCTAGTTTTGTATATATATAATGGAAATATTGTGTGAATTTCGTGTGTCTATGTTTACAGATATATCCTTTACTGTGAGTTAAATTTCGTGTTACGAGTTTTTTGATCAACCATCGATCACTATAAGGATCGATGGCGATCCAATGTTTATATGGTATCATAGATTGAGTGTTGTATGGAGTATGTGAGTGCTTTAATGAGTATGGCAGAGATAGACTATGTTTTAAAGCGAATTCCATAAATACGCAGAGGATCAACGACGTAGGCAGAAAAGAATGGGAACTATCAGATCATTTAGATTGACGAATATTAATGGAGGAAGAGGAATCCAGAGGAGCCATCGCAGCCGTCTAATGGGCGAAGATCTACGGTCATCGTGTGGCATAGAAACATGGGCGTTAATCAGCAGAAGAGTGGTTTTCGTAGGCAGAAGCGGATTCTCATGCGGCCTCAAAACCGTAAGCGGGATTTGAAAAATGGACCCAATGAAGTTATGAACCATAACTTAATTTAGTTGAAGTCCAGAGGTTTTCGAGCCATCCGTTGAACCTCGGATCAGACAGATATCGCATCAAAACATGCATGAGAGATAATTTAGAAATCAGATGCAATGAGCGTTTATTCAATGGGCTTAAACCCTCGTTGAGATCCGACGATCTGGACCGTTCGTTGCGGGACTAATCGGACGGTAATCGCGCGCGAACATGTGCGGAGGTTAATGGAATTTTCAGACCCGATGGGTTTATCAACATTGGTTAATTTTATTTGAGATCCAGTCTAAAGTGTTCAGAGTGGGACTGGCATTCATTGACGGGTTTTCTTTGTATTTCTGTTGTTTGGTTGTATCCGAGTTTTAGGCAAATTCCACCTATTATAGAGCTTCCGACGTAAACGTGGGCCCATAACCCATAGGTCCACGTACAAATTAAGCAAAGATGCAGCTTTATTGCGTAATTGCAATTTTGTTGGCATCAAAGTGGTATCAGAGCAGGGAAAAGGTTTCCTACAAGATAGAGCAAAAGAAAAAGGAGGTATAGTTATGTGAAGACTGGTGAGTTTGTGGTCTTTCCACTGTCGTACAGATAATGGCGGCAGAAGGTGATAATATTGTAGCAACCTAGAGCATGGAGTGCTCAATTGGTTCCATAGAAGAGAGAACTAGAGAGATGCCAAAAGACTAAGCTCAGAGGAGAAGCTTGGTGAGGTATCGTGTAGCAAAGAAGACTATTACTACAGAGGTTTTGTTGCAGCTCACATAAGAATATCATAAAGACAGTTCCACTGAGGAGGTGGGTAGAATTGCTAAGGGATGAAGGAGAAGCATATGACCAAGAGGTCATAAATTTTGTACCTCGGGAGTTTGATGTAGGAGCATTTGACCACCCTTAATCAAAATTCAATTTTTGAGCTATGAAAGAGGAAACGTGGACCATTATAGTAAAACAGGAGAAATTCTGTTAAGACAAGGGCTAATTTGATGGAATTGATAAGTCTCTAGAAGACTTATCTTAATGTAATTATCTGCCATGTAAGCGTATAGTGAGGGTTAGGAATTTGGTTGAGCAATTGTGGGAGGAAATCATGGATCTTAGATAATCCATGACTTTTATAATTTCTTATATAAAGAGGGTCAGTGTTGTGAGAAAGGAGAGAGATGGGATACAATGCAGTCAAAGGATAACTTATGCCTAAGGATGCAATGCCTTAGATTGTAATCTAGTTATGTATATGTCTAATGGAAATATTGTGTGAATTTCATGTGTCTATGTTTACATATATATCCTTTACTGTGAGTTAAATTCCGTGTTACGAGTTTGTTGATCAACCATCCATCACTATAAGGATTGATGGTGATCCAATGTTTATATGGTATCATAGATTGAGTGTTGTATGGAGTATGTGAGTTCTTTAATGAGTATGGCAGAGATAGAATGTGTTTTAAAGAGAATTCCATAAATACATAGAGCATCAAAGACGTAGGCAGAAAAGAACGGGAACCATTGGATCGTTTAGATTGATGGATATTAATGGAGGAAGAGGAATCGAGAGGAGCCGTCGCAACTATCTGATGGCCGAAGTTCTACAATCATCATGTGGCATAGACACATGGGTGTTAATCAATGAAAGAGTGGTTTTCATAAGCGGAAGCGGATTCTCATGCGGCCTCAAAACCCTAAGCGGGATTTGAAAACCGGACTTGATGAAGTTATGAACCATAACTTAATTCAGTTGAAGTCCGGAGGTGATCGAGCCGTCCATTGAACCTGGATTTGGACGGATATCACGTCGAAACATGCACAAGCGATAATTTGGCAATCGGACGTGATGAGCGTTTATTCAACGAGCTTAAACCCTCATTGAGATCCGACGATCTGGACCATTCATTGTGGGATTGATCGGACGGTAATGGAGCGTGAACATTGTGTGGAGGTTAATGGCATTTTTGAACCCGATTGGTTTATCAATGCTGGTTAATTTTATTTGAGATCCAATCTAAAGAATTCAGAGTGGGATCGATGTTCATTAACAAGTTTTCTTTGTATTTGCGTTGTTTGGTTGTATCCGGGTTTTAGGGGAAGTTAGCCTATTATAAAGCTTCCGACATAAACTTGGGCCCATAACCCATAGGTCCACGTACAAATTAAGCGAAGATGCAGCTTTACTACGTAATTGCATCCAAAGCATTGGATTTTGGACATATCTCTATTGTTTGTTCTTCGTGGACCAAATTTGCCAAATTTTCCCTTTTTCTTGGCCATGGTTGTAAATGCTTGCTCCTTTGATCTCACATCCTCTTTTATTTTGAGTCTAGTTTCTTCTATCTTCCATAGAGACCATAATTCACTTAGTGGGGTAGCTTCCTTCTTTGCATATATGCCTGATGTGAAGTTGCCACAATATTTAGGTAGAGCATTGAGTACTACAATTGTCAGACATGACTTCCCCTAGCTCTTGAAGCTAATCCCTCATCTCAGAGATCTTCATGAAGTAGGGGGTTATTCCTTCCTTTGATATCTTCATCTTGTATAATTCATTTCGTAGAGATATTAATTCTCTAGCTGTGGCTACCAAGAATAGCTCTACTAGTTTATCATAGATTGCTTTTGATGTTTCAAGTTTGGAGACATAAGGAATGAGAGATTCCTTGATAGATTCTATTAGAATCCTTTGAGCTCTTGCCTCATCCTTATTGTACTTGGCTAAGGCTTGAGTTTGTTCCTTAGTAGGAATAGTGATATTCCTGTTGATGTGTTCTAGAAGTTCATTATCCTTGAGAAGTAAATCAATCCTCTTCTTCCATGAAAGAAATTTATTGGTACCGACCAATTTGTTGCTTTCCTTGCAAAGAGAAATTGATGTATATTTAGAAGGGGACATATACTTACTTGATAGATTTTCAGATGTAGTGGAATTGATTTCTCCTTGAAGACATGATGACTTTCCTTCCTTATATCTTGATGTTCTTCAAGTTGCTTTTTCCAAGTGGACTTGCTTGAGGATGAGATTTGCTTCATGACTTGTAGCTTGATGTAGGTCCTTCTTTGATTTTCTCTTCTTGTAGGTGCCTTTATGTAAGGCTCTTCTTCTTGCTTTGTAGTCTTCCTTGATGACTGATCACTGGTTGACCTTATTATGCTTGATGTGATTGAGACTTCTTGGCTTGATGCTTCAACTTTGTAGGTGTCCTTACTTGATGAGTTTTCTTAAGATGCCCTTTCCTTGATGTGTCACATTAGCTCTGATTCCATGTTGAAGAATCAAGGGCAATGATGTATAGTAGGATTTTTCTAGCTATGATAACAATTTGTGAAGCACTTTTACAATTTATATTTGTTAGATGGATCTTCTTCTTCTTATTAGTGCGTGTGTTTACTTCATCAAACTGCTACCAAAACACAAGAAACAAGAACACAAGATGTTGGCTCTCTGCTAGGGAAAAACCTCTCTCTCTTTGAGAGGAAAACCCTTTCATGAATTTCTCTTATTGAAGCTTCTATTGATCAATGCCAAACCATAGACCCTTAACAAGAAGATCATCTAAGCACGAGTCAAGTCCTTTCAAGATTACTTCTTATTGCAACACTTTGTCCTCCTCCTTCCAACACTTTGTCTTTCTTCCTTTAACACTTCTTTCAGAAACTATAGAGACCTTAGATTGTATACTCTAGAATGATCCTTGACCTTTTCTTATTTCTCTTGAGATGGAGCCTTTCTAACTTAATAATATGACCTTGTTGGCTCCTAACCGAGCCTTCTTCTCTTTCACCAATATTGCAGACTTAGAGCAGCAGTAATGCAGCCCTAGATCTTCGCACGTGTAAGGGAATACCCTCACAAGAACTATGTTAGACTTCTCATTCTCCCTTCGCTTGAGATGGAGCCTTTCTAACTTAAGAAGATGACCTTGTTGGCTTCCAACCAAACCTTCTTCTCTTTCACAAATATTGCTGAATTAGAGCAGTTGTAATGTAGCCCTAGTTCTTTGCACGTGTGAGGGAATACCCTCACAAGAACTATGTTAGACTTCTCCTTTTCCCTTTGCTTCTATATCCTTCTTCCTTGCTTATATGAGAGGACTTATAGGCCTAGTTATCTAGCCTAGCCAACAAGATTATATGACTGTGATAGTAGTGTTGTAATGATCGTAGGAATAGACTCCTTTCTTCGCACATGTGACTGTAACAACCCTTTTACACTTTGGTCTTCTTCGTCCTTTCTTCGCCTCCCTTGGAGACTCTTCTTTGATCCTTCAATTACCTTTGCTATCCTTTATCTTGCCTTCTCCCTTCACTGATTTCAGATATGAGGAATGCTTGACATTGGAGGAGTGGACAACCTCTATATATAGAGGTTTGTACCTCCTTTAGGTGGACTTGAAGGCCGACTAGAAGACTGCAGGCCGACGTGCTCTATTTATTTCGGATTTCTTATTTTGATGGTGCCATTGCATGGACGAGACTTGAATTTTCTTGGAGGTATATTCTTTGACTCTAATACATAAGTATACATAGTCTAACATGCCCTTAAGTTCTTCCTTAATTTCTTTGGACTCAGCTATAACAATTTAACATGTGCTAGACCTATTTCAATGACCAAGAAACTCATTGAAAAATATAATAAAAATAACATTTCTTTTCTTGAATAAATACAAATATCAAAAGTACATTTATGAAGACCGAACCTAGGTACATTTCTTTCAACACCCATGAACATGCTTGAAAGTTTCCGTTTGTGTTTGGAATGATCCACCAATGATGAAGCTAAGTCTTGTAGAAAAGAGTTGAAGAGAAGAACCAAGAGGGCAAGTCCTTTTCTATGTGCATAAATTAACAAAGAAAAGCAAAACAAAGCCAACTATAGATTGAGGAGGAGTGCATGGAAAGGTGACCTCAGTGAATATTTTGTGGGAGAACAAGCTGGTGGCTCTTGCATCCAATGAAGAGGAGAAGACATTGGATCAACGAGGTAATAATTTCTCTATTTATTTGAATGGTAACTGAGAATTGGTTAGGTCCCTATAATACTAGTGTAGCCCCTTTATTGTTATTGTTAGTGTAACCCCTATATTGTTATTTTTGTGCTAATGTAGCCCCAATATTGTTATTGTTGTGCCCTATAGAATCCCACCATTGTTATAGTTGTGCCCTTACATTATTATTGTTATGTAGGCTCTAAGTATATTGTGACCCTTTAGACTCCTATATATACAAAGGAGGCCTTGTCATTTGTATCATCCAAGAATTTTTCATTATGTAATGTAAAGGAGGTTTCCCCTTGAAAAGGATAATTTTTAACTCATTGATATATCTATTTGTGATCTGGATGCATTACACTTGGTATTAGAGCTTTGGATTATAGGGTTTTTCTGTTTCAAACAGACCATCATGACATTTTCGCTATAACTTTTTTTCTATGAAGCTTTAGAAGTTGAAAGTACAACCACGTGGAGCTGAAATCTTGGTGAACTATTTTCAGGAATTTCAGAACTTGGTTCGCTACATTTTCTGAGATATGGTCCAAAGAAGTCAGGATTTTTTCATGCTCCAGAATTAATTCTCAAACAAGTGACCTAGGGAAAATTGTCATAACTTTCATTTCAGACATCATAATTGAATTCTGTAAAAAGTGGTTGAAATTTCATAGATTCTAGTTTATTTTGTAGCAATTTTAGGGCTTAATGTTGAAACAGTGACATGTGGAATCTTGTACAACTCCTCTATATTGAACCAGTCCATAATCAGGTCATCATGGGAGATATGGAATAACTATATATTAAAGAATCCAATATTGGTTTGAATTGTAGCATTGGAAATAAGATTCATAGGTCTAACATATGGTCGAATTTCAGACCTTGGAGATCCAAAATTACAAAGATACGACAATTTCAATATCGAGCTCCAAAAAAGCTAGAAAAAGGTGTGTATTTTTTTAATTTTGTCATAACTCTTGTTTGAAAAATCAATTTGAAGTGATTCAAAGGGCATATTGAAGCCTAGATATAAGTATTTGGTTCTAAAATATCTCCAAAACAAAAGAATTCTACACCCATTAAGCCCTCAAAAACCTCTGCTATGACACATGAAGAGATGAAATTGCAACTTGATATATCAAAATTACAGGACCGAGTGCAACAAATTTCGCTCTCAGAAAGAGCAACCAAAGATGACATTGATGGTTTAAAAGCAAACATGGAAGGTTTGAAGGATGGCATGAAAGCTAAGATAGATGGTTTGAAATAATACATGAAAGGTTTAACAAAGTTGTTGCAAGAAAGGTTTCCCAGTGGTGACAAGGTAATCCATGAAAATCATGATGAGGACAAAAGGAATATGAATTATGATTTTAGAGACTTCAATGTGGGGTTTAATAACCACCACATTCTAAAGATAGATATGAGGAAGTTTGATGACAAGGATCTGGTAACATGGATACTACAAATGGAGAAATATTTTGATCTACAAGATGTGCAACCCTCACAAAAGGTATGTATTGCATCTTTATATTTAGAACCCAATCAGTTTGTATGGTATAGATGGATTTGTTCTCATAAACCACTTGTCACATGGTCAATTACAGAGGAAATGATAGCACATTATGAGTATACAAATAGAAACACCTCCTTTAGCTAATTGATAAATGACAAACAAAAGGGTTCAATGGAAGAGCACATTGAAGACTTCAAAAAATTGAATATTAGGGTAACCAATATTCCAAAGGATCAAAGGATTGATGTATTCATAGGGACTTTAAAAGATAACATCCAACATGAGGTTCTCCTTTGGGAACCTAATTCATTGGAGAAGGCATTCATTGTGGCAAGAAAAGTTGAAAGCAAAATTATGGCAACCAGGAAGTCTACCACTCACAACTCTAAAGATATTAGTGTTGTTTCTCCTAGTCTTCCACAACCTACAAGGTTGACACCACAATTGGAGCAAAAAAGAGCAAAAGAGTTTTGTTATAATTGTGATATAAAATACACTATAGGTCATAAGTGTTCTAAGAATAAATTATTCTATATAGATTGTGAAGAGGAGGAAGAAAACGAACAAGAAACATCAAAAGAGGAGGATATACACCAGGAACCAACCCCCATAAAGGAAGAAATTAATGCAACCATATATTGTAATGCATTCACAGGAATTACCACTCCTCAAACCCTCAAGATAGAAGGATATATCAAGAAGAAAAAGGTAATAATGTTGATTGATTCAGGTAGAACACACAATCTTATTCATTGTAAGATATCCAAGGAATTTAATTGCTTCATATACCCAACACCAGAGTGTCAAGTGATGGTTGTAAATGGAGGAACTATAAGTTTCTCTGTAAAGTTCCATAATATCAAGCTAACCATGGGGGAATATGTAGTGATAGTCAAATTCTTTCCATTCTAATGGGCATTGCTGATGTTGTACTAGGAGTCCAATGGTTACAATCTTTGGGGATGATAGCTTTCAATTTTCAAGAATGTTTCTTGAATTTTTTTTGGGAAGGAAAGGAAGTTGAATTAAGGGGTATCACAGGGAAACCATGCAAGATAATAAACTCTAATGGCATGACATAGCTTCTGAAGAAAGAACAATGAGGCATAATTTCACAGTTATGCTCACTATAGGTTCAAACATCGAAATAATATATTTCTTCAGATATCCAAAATTTCTTGGACAATGATTCCAAGGTGTTTGAGTCTCCTAAAGGCTTCCCACCTATTCATGATCAGGATCATACTATTCATTTGATTCCAGGAAGTGTTACTCCAAACATCAGGCCTTACAGATATCCTTATGCCCAAAAGAGTGAAATTAAACCAATGGTTTTAGAAATGCTAGAGGATGGTATAATTCAACCGTGTCAAAGTTCTTTCTCTACTCCAGTAATATTGGTGCAAAAGAAGTATGGATCATGGTGTATGTGTTTGGATTATAGGGAGCTCAACAAGCTCACTATTAAAGATAATTTACCATTCCTGTCATTGATGAATTGTTGGATGAATTACATGGAGCAATTTACTTCATAAAGTTGGATCTTCGTTCAGGATATCATCAAATTAGAATGAAGACTGACTCGAAATTATGAAAACAACATTCAAAACTCATGAGGGTCATTGTGAATTTTTGGTCATGCATTTTGGCCTTACTAATGCACCTTCCACATTTAAAGGTTTGATGGATTCCATTTGCAAACCCTTCCTTAGAAAATTTGTGTCAATATTTTTGATGATATAATAATCTACAACAAGTCTTGGAAGGATCGTGTTCAACATGTTGACAGGGTCCTCAAACTATTGGAGGAGAAAGAATTATATACCAAAAACTCCAAATGTTTTTTTGGAGTAAAAAGGTAGAATATTTGGGTCATATTGTATCTCATGAGGGTGTTAAGGTAGACTATAACAAAATTGAAGTCATTAAGGAATGTAAAATCCCCACAACCATAAATCATCTTCGAGGATTTCTCAGGTTGATAGAGTATTGTCATAAGTTTGCTAATACTTATGGGAGAATAGTGGCACCGTTAACATCATTACTGAATAAAGATGCATTTTCTTGGACTCTAGAAGCAACGAAGGCCTTTGAACAAATTAAAGAGGCAATGTTCCAAGCACCAGTCTTAGCTACGCCAGACTTCACAAAACCTTTTATTGTGGAATGTGATGCCTCATGAAATAGAATTGGTGTTGTTTTAATGCAATAAGGAAGATCAATTGCTTTTGAAATTCATCCAATCGAAGGAAAGTATTTACATAAACATATGTATGAGAAGGAAATGTTGGCAATAATACATGCACTAAAAAAATAGCGACCTTACCTAATGGGTAGAAACTTCAAGGTAAAAACAGATCATGATAGTATTGAATACTTTTTGGAAAAAACATTATCTTCAGAAGAGCAGCAAAAATGGATGACAATGATGTTGGGTTATGACTTTGAAATCGTCTACAAAAATGGGAATCAAAATGTTGTTGCAAATGCACTCTCAAGAAAGAATGAGGATGTAGAAACATTGCTTTGTGCCATTTATATTATTCAACCTGAGTGGATAACCGAAGCAAGGGATGAATGGAAGAATGATCAAGAGGTTTTGTTACAGATCCATTTGCGCACATCAACACCAACTTACAGATCAGTATTATTAGGGCCCATCAACCCCTAATTCAGTTGTTACATGCCCTAAAGAAGTCAACCATCAGAATGCCTAGCTTCCCAAGAAGTTTCATGACCAAAATCATCCAGAAACTGCCTCTAAGAAGATCAGCGTAGGTAGGCCTTCATTAGGGTGCAGTGCAATGAAAACCATACACTGACAGGGTGCTATGCAGTGCACTTGGTCCCTCTTTGGCATGCGTTGGGCGAATTTCCATGAGGGTTTGAAAGATTCCTTATCCATTGGATGCCTCTATAAGTTTCTCAAGGCTATCTGCTCCTTTGAGCTCGTATTTAGATGAGGAAGGGAGTTAAGGAACATCAATCCCTTATCCCTTCCTCCATGGAACTAAATTCTAAGATTGGGAGGGCATTCATTATCACAATTTATGGCATAACTTCCTTCATTCACCTATAAAAATACCACTCATCTAAGTGATCAGGGCCTAGAAATAATTGAATTATAGGGAGATGCTGTTAGTATGAGACTTGAGTTGATTTCAAGTATTGTAATGATGTCAAATTGTCTTGCTTTTTATTAGGAGAGGATGCGATTGAAATGGACGAGTGATGTTGAATCGAGTGAATTGGGTTGTAACTCTTCCTTTTACTAATAAAGTGTTCAAAGCTTTTTCCATATGCTTGTGTTATTCATTTATGCTTTCATATGTGTATCATGTACTTGATTCCATGCTATGTTTAATCAATAGATCATTATTATATGCTTTGATTGGTTGTTGTATTATGTCTGTGTGTAGGTACTCTTCAAGCGGATTAAGTTTGGAGAGGAGTGACAGAGTTGGTCAAGGGAGATAAGGAGCAAGAGAAAGCTACATGTAGGCTTCTTTGCCTCTTATTTTATCTATTGGTAATAGGAAAAGTAGAGAATGCTTTTCACTATTGTTCTAGACTTAGCTACTAGTCTAGGGGTTTAAGCATTTATTCGTACACACTAAAACTTCCCAAAACAAATTGGCGACTCTGCTGGGGACCGATCATCCATCCTAGTAGCTTATCAGTCTATTAAGACATTTCTACATACTGTACTTGTGGTCATTCATTGAATTTCAATCTTCTGTCATTGAAAATTGAGTCGAAACTATGCCAAATTGTCTTCAAATTTACTTACTGTCACCAACGCAGTCCAATGAAGGACACAGTGCGCTGCAATGCACTTCCTGCATAGACTGAGTGTGCTTTAGTGCACTGTCTCTCACTGCTGCCTGCGCTAATCCCTTGAGGGTCAGTTTCCCATCTAGGAGCTAAAGTTTTAAGCCAATTTTCTATTGTTTGAATGATTTCTGAATGTCAATGATGTTTTGTCTCTGAAAATAGTGTTTCATATCCTTACTTGGCCCTACTTAGACTAGGATTGATAAATGTTTCTTATGTATTTACTTTATCATTTTCAATCTATAGTAGAAAGTTAGTTTTTTTTTATCGATTGATCTTTAAAGAAAGAAAGTGTCATAAAATCATCTTTTCCTTCGAAAATTGAATTGTCGTCAAATCTTCGTTCATGAAAGATCGATTGATTGATGTGTGCAAATGATTAGTCTTTTCGTTGAAAGTGTCGTAATTCCTCATTTCTTTGAAAACGAAAGTGTCGTAAAGTCTTCCTTTCCTTGAAAAGAAATTGTCGCAAAATCGTCCTTTTTATGAAAAGAGATTTTTGATCGATTGTGCATATTTCCTTTTTGTTCATTCACATTAAGGGAAATTGAAAAGAAATACATGCATGTTGCATTGAAAAAGTTTTTGTGTGTTGATAAGGAATAGTGTAGGGAATTTGCATTTAGATTGTGCTCTTTGCTCTTTGATCAAAAGAAATTTGATTGTTGTATCCCTAAGTAGCTAGGATTTTCATCGTTAAATTGAATGGAAAGAATACTTATCATGATAGTTGCATTCCTAGGAATTCCTAAGCAAGATCAACTTAGCATAAACATCAATTTACCTAATGGAGCATTGTCATTGAAACAAACATCCAGTGGTTCTAGGCTAGAGACGTGTTTCGGCATCATAAAACAAAGCAGTTGTCACTAACTTGTCTGCAATACATCTCAAGTGTGATACCTCATTCCACGCATGTGAGTATATTCTAGCTCATCCACATACCTTCAAGTATATAGGGCAGTGTTACAGTACGTAAAGTATATGGGAATGCTCTCACTGTGCTGTTTTGCATTAGACAACGCTTATACGGATTGGGCCTCCATGTACTTTCGAGTATATATGGGAGGACAACACTAGGTTGCTATCCATCCTTAGGTAACCGAGTCAGCCGCCTTGTACACTGTGATACACCAAACACAACATTCGGGGAGATTGCCTGCCTGTACTTCTTGGTTCGCCAGGAGGTATTCTGCAGTTCACAGTTGCTTGGTAAGCCTTTTGCCTAGATTATCCCACTTTTGTTTTGTTATGTTACTTTGACTAAAATAAAATTAATTGACTGTGGATAACATCCTCCTCGCTCGCTCCTTAGTTGATCTTAGGTTGAAACATATGGTGAAAAATCTAGAGTCCACCGATCAAGGAATTCCTTTTGATGGGAATCCTAGTCCTTTTCCTCCTTTAGGAAATATTGGCGCTCCTTATATGGCTACATTGTCCCTTCCGAGATTTACCATTGGCTTGCTATGGTTTTATTCAACCTCCTTGGTTCAAAATGTCGTGATTTCTCCACAATCGAGTACACCTCCAACTGGACAAAATCAACCTCCAGTTAATCCTAAAGTTGACCCTTTGCCTTCTTTCTCGTTTGTTTCTTCCTCGCCTTCTTCCTCTTCGCCTGGTGAAAGTATTGGTACTAGTAACTAGGTGGCTAAGAAGAAGAAGAAGAAAGGGAAGAAGAAGAAGAAAGGGAAGAAGAAGAAGAAGAAGAAGAAGAAGAAGAAGAAGCAAATTCAGCAAAGGGGAAACCAAGAAACCATTGCTTTGAATGCAACATCTGATGATAAATCGTCCATCAAGCCTCACAAAAGTTCGATATCCATGCAAACTTTGTGCGGGAGACCATCTTCTTTGAAATTGTCCTGATATTCCTCAGATCTTAGAAGAATGGTCTTCTCATTCACATCACCTTGTGTCATCAACTTCTAGAGATCATGTTGGTGACACACCATCAACTAGTGGCAATAAAGTTCATGGAAAGAAGGGCAAAGTTAAGTTTTCATGTAGGTTATGTGAAGGGAATCATCCCATTCATCTTTGTCCCTATCTGGATGGAGCCAAAAAAGTGTTGGATAACCATCCTGCTTCACTGCATCGACTTCCATCTGGTTACAAGAAACTCTCCCTAAATCCTTCACTAGTTGACGAATTGATTGACCAAAATCAACCGTCAGTCAAACCCGCTCTCTCTAAAAGTGAATCCTATGAGTCTATACCCAACCCAAATCAACAAGTCGAGGTAACATTTTACCCGATTTCACCTTCAGCTAATCGTACCTTTCCCAAAGAGAGTGAATATGATACCACTCAGGTTCTTTTCGTTTCTTCAGATTCTAATGAGCTTGAGGGTAGTCCTCCTGTTCCATCAAGACAGGAAGAAAATCCTCCCGCTCTCTTAACTCAAGGGGTTAATCCTCCCGTTTATACAGTACCTCCTCCAAGTAGTCTAGTTACTTCCTTTGATTGGAATCGGTTGGCAAGATTTCGTCTTCCTTCTTATCTGCCTTTCCAGATCACAATACAAGTTTGTAATATGGTTGTACCTGACACTATTATAGATGAAGATGCATCAATGAGTATCCTTTCCTCAACTGCTTGGCAAGCACTTGGCTCACTGCCGCTTGTGCCAGTTACCCAGAATCTGTTGCCTTTTAACAGAGGAACCAGTCAACCATTAGGGATCCTCCCTTAGTTACCTATTATTTTGGGAGGAAAAATCGTTTATCTGAACGTGATGGTAGTCCCAGGCCCTTTAGATTACAATTTACTTCTAGGGCGCAACTATGTTTATGACATGGGAGCTATTGTTTCAACACACTTTCGAGTGATTTTTTTCCCGCATGAAGGCAGAATTGTCACCATTGACCAGCTTTCATTTCTCGGTCCAAATATGGCTTCCAATCAACCATCTTCCCTGAATGGTCCATTTATACCAATGGTATCATCCCCGCCATGGTTTAATTATGTGGCAACCCATTCCATACCTACATCAACTGACAATCAATTCAGTGATGTTGTACATTATGTACTGGGGGCATTGGAACCAGATCTCTCCTTCATGACCTCTTATGAGTTGTGATTGAAAGGTATGAGGATAGTTCTTTTACTCTGTCAACCTCATTAAAAAATGAAACAGTTCCTATGAGGATAGTTCCTGGTCTTGTGTCGACCTCATTAAAAAATGAAACAAGGAATATGAGGATAGTTCTTTTACTGTGTCAACCTCATTAAAAAATTAAACAGGCTCATGAGGATAGTTCCTTGTCTTGTGTCAACCTCGTTAAAAAATGAAACAAATCCTATGACCATTGTTCCTTGCCTTGTGTCAAGCTCGTTAAAAGATGAAATAAGGAATTTGAGAATAGTTCCTTGTCTTGTGTCAAGCTCATTAAAAAATGAAACAAGGTCACCTAGAGCAAAGTTCCAAGTCGAGTCTTTGATTAGATCTCGTAAAATCCCGGTCAAGTCTTTCACTTGATCTCGTATATGAACCTTCATTCCATCCACTTGATAGCCGCAAGTAGTCTACTTAGGTGAATGTAATGAAGCTTAGGGGGCATGCACCTAATGGTAAAGTTAAGTTTCCCTGTAGGTTATGTGAAGGGAATCACCCCATTCACCTTTGTCCCTAATTGGACGAAGCCAAAAATGTGTTGGATAACCCTCCTACTTCACCGCAGTGACTTCCATCTAGTTACAAGAGACTCTCCCTTTCATCAAGCTAGGGGCATGTAAACCATTCTCAAGCATAGTTTTTTCCTTGTTTCAAGCTTGTGTAAAAATGAAACCAGTTTCAAGCAAAGTTTTTTCTCATTTCAAGCTTATGTAAACATGAAACTAAATCCAAGCTTAGTTCCCTATGGTTCAAGCTTGTGTAAAAATGAACCCATTTCCATTTTTAACCCTCGTGATTGCCATTCTATCAACCTTTTTCGTCATATGAGCCTTGGTTGTTTTCATCCCATCGCCACCATCCCTTTGGTCGACCATACACTTTCACTTGGTTGTTTACCCTTTTTGAGGAACAGTTGAAATGAGTGGTCTTATTAGCCAACTTCTTCACCATCAATCAACATGTTTTGAGAAGTTCCAACATCACCGGAACCAGTGGCCATCCTAGACACCACTCGTTCCTCAAAATGGAGTCCTCTTTAAGCTCTTTTCAGACTCTCTAAATATGAAAAGATTGCCAAACACTTGTCTTTTCCAGCTCGTTAAAGGATAGGAAATGATATCTCTCTTGTATTATTTTACGCCTTTTCGGACTTGAGGGATTAACTTACGAAAAAGAACTTGTGGAGTTTCCTTTTCGTCCCTTTTCAAACTCCGTAAACATGAAAATGACCGAGTTATCTTTGTCGTTAAACTCATTAAAAATATCAAATAATGACAAAATTGTCCATCTAGACAAGACCGAGTTTCACCTTTGCTAGACTCGTTAAAGCGTCAAATAGCAATGGATTCGCCCGAAGGGTGAAATCATACAACAAGCATATGTTATCCTCCTCAAGCTTGATAAAAATAAAGAGGTACTAGTTAACAATGACTGGGGAAATGGGAAAAAGTCGAGAAAACTTTATGGTAGCAAGTCGGTCTTGAACATGACACTTTCACCTCATCACCATGACTATGTGGGTTGGGTCATTCAGCTTGATGGTTATCACACCGTTGGTCTATCATACCATCCATTATTTTGTTGTGGGTCGATGCTACCTATTCATCTTAGTGTCATCGACATGTTCAAGAGAAGTCATTCAGTTCAAACTTCATCCTTTGCAATACCGTAAACCTTCATTTTCATGACTGCCATTCCTGAACCTTCTGGCGTCAGTCGATTTTTCATCTCCAAGATCATTTACCTCGTTTCGTGTCATTGACGTGGGATACATCAAGGCCCTCCTGTGACGAGTCGCTTCTTGTCAACATCAACATATCATCCAAGAAGTTGACTTAGAAACACCCCTTTAGTACCTTGAGGCTAGCATACATCAATGGCAAGTTTCTCATTTCTGGTGATAGGTTGACATCACTGGCCTTTGACCGAAAGACTTTGTATGGTGTTCGACATCAAGTCATTTATTCACACCATGTGAAATGTACTGTAGTACCTTGAGGGTCATTATCATTATCGGTGATTCCTCTCGCGTCTGTTAACGGCTTACATCATTGGCTGGTAATCAGACGACGTCTTTCCGTGCTCAACTTCAGAACATCTATTCACATGGTTAGAATTGTACTTGAGTGAAAGATTGAACGGGATTGAAGACCCTAGATCTAGTTTCATCCATCTGGGCTGCGATATTTTCAGGAGTACTAAATCAAATGTACAATGTCCTTACATTCATGGTCATCCACTCATGGGTCTATATCTGTAGATGACTATATTTGTACATGTAATGAAAGTTTATAAGTTGAGCATGGGTATGCCTTCCCTCAGCAAGTTCATGAGAAAAAATCAAATTATCATGATAAGTGTATTGTAATTGATGCAGGTCACCTTCTGCTTCGAAACCTCCTCTCCACATGACAAAGCATTTCACTCAACATAAATATTTACGACTTCATGCTTTAGGAGGCAACTGTTACAGTTCCATTTGGGAACATCAACCCCAACTTATAGATCGGTACTATTAGGGCCCATCAACCCCTAATTCAGTTGTTACATGCCCTAAAGAAGTCAACCATTAAAATGCCTAGCTTCCCAAGAAGTTTCATGACCAAATCATCCAGAAACTGCCTCTAAGAAGATCAACGCAGGTAGGCCTTCATTAGGGTGCGCTGCAATGCAAACCATACACTGACAGGGTGCTATGCAACGCACTTGGTCCCTCTTTGGCCTGCGCTAGGCGAATTTGAGTGAATTTCCATGAGGGTTTGAAAGATTCCTTATCCATTGGATGCCTCTAGAAGTTTCTCAAGGTTATCTACTCCTTTGAGCTCGTATTTGGATGAGGAAGGGAGTTAAAGAACATCAATCCCTAATCCCTTCCTCCATGGAACTAAATTCTATGTTTGGGAGGGCATTCATTATCACCATTTATGGCATAACTTCCTTCATTCACCTATAAAAAGACCACTCATCTAAGTGATCAGGGGCTAGAAATTATTGAATTATATGGAGATGCTGTTAGTATGAGACTTGAGTTGATTTCAAGTATTGTAATGATGGGATTGAACTAGATGCGTGATGCTGAATCAAGAAAATTGGGTTGTAACTCTTCCTTTTACTAATAAAGTGTTCAAAGATTTTTCCATATGCTTGTGTTATTCATTTATGCTTTCATATGTGTATCATGTACTTGATTCCATGCTATGTTTAATCAATAGATCATTATTATATGCTTTGATTGGTTGTTGTCTTATGTCTGTGTGCAAGTACTCTTCAAGTGGATTAAGTACGAAGAGGAGTGACAGATTTGGTCAAGGGAGATAAGGAGCAAGTGAAATCTACATGTAGGCTTCTTTGCCTCTTATTTTATCTATTGGTCATAGGAAAAGTAGAGAATTCTTTGCACTGTTGTTCTAGACATAGCTACTAGTCTAGGGGTTTAAGCGTTTATCCGTAGACACTAAAACTTCCAAAAACAGGTGTGGTCACTCATTCAAAAGTTGTAGCAAGATCCTAGTACATATGATACATTTAGCTGGAAAAATGATTCATTATGGTACAAATATCGCTTGTATCTTTGTAAGAATTCCCAAATCAAACAAAAGATTCTTTTGGAATTGTACACCTCTCCCTTAGGAGGGCACTCAATATTTTTGAAAACTTACCATAGGGTCAAAAAGGATTTTTTTGGATGACCTTAAATATGATATTCAGAATTTTGTAGTAGAATGTTTGGTTTTCCAACAAATAAAGTTGATACAATTAAGACCCTGGGTCTGTTACAACCTTTAGCCATTCCAAGTCAACATTGGGAGGAGGTCTCAAAGGATTTTATCACAAGTTTACCCAAGTATGAAGGAAAGAATGTCATCATGGTGGTAGTTGATATACTTACCAAGTATGCACATTTTTGTGCATTATCTCATCCTTTAAATTTAGTACAGCTGCTACTGCATTTACGGAAACAATTCAAAAGCTTCATGGAAACCCAAATATTATAATAAGTGATAGAGATCCCATTTTCACTAGAGTTTTTTGGATGGAATTACTTTATTGTCTTAGTACTCAATTAGCTCATAAGTCATCTTATCAACCTCAATCTGATGGGAAAACTGAGATAGTGAACAAATGTTTGGAAGGATATCTCCGTTGCTTTGTATCTGATAAACAAACACAATGGGTCAAGTGGTTATCTATATATGAATGGTGGTATAACACTTCCTTCCATACTGCAGCAAAAATGACCCCATTTATGGCACTTTATGGATATCATCCACCATCCATCACATCATCTTTAATAGAAAATTATAAGGTTCAAGTAGTGGAAGATCACACCGAGCGTGAACAACAAGTTCTCCAACTCTTAAAGGATAACCTCACACTGGCACCTAATGGAATGAAACAACAGGAAAATCAGCATCACTGAGTGAAAGAAGTTTTGATGTAGGTGACTGGGTATTTTTATGGCTACAAACATGTTAGTGTTAGTCAGTTCAACCTGTCACGAGTGATCAAATATGCTCTTACAAGATGTTGTTAGGGTGTCAAGTCAAATTTTTGTCATTTCAATGAGTCTTCAAATAAAAATTTGATCATTGGTTGTTGTGTCTAGGTCACTGCTGATCCCTTCACTTATTCATGGTCTTCATCACTCATCATGTTCATTGTCTTCTTCGAGGTATCATATCTTCATTTAAATGTCTTGGGTCATGAAATGGTTAAATTCCTCATTTTAGGTCATGGTATAGGGTTTCACTCCATGTGTCGTCATGATACCATATGTCAAAAGAAAACATGTCCATCATGTAATTCAATGGGTAAAGGGATTTAGAAGCTTAGGGAAAGAAAGATAAAGGTAAAGGTAATGTTTTATTTCAAATAAGACAATGTTGCAGTACACTACCTCGCCTCATCATTTCTCATAGGGACATGTTTGCTTCAAAATATGTTTTTGACAAAATGGAGAATAATTTTACAAAATTGAAAGATTTTTTCGTCCATTATAGTCCAAGGAAAAAAAACCTCCTTCCGTTTATGCACAGGGGTTATGATTTGAAAGAAATTCCCAAAATACACTTGCTATGGGAGAGTTAATGCACTTCTGGATAGCTTGACTTCAAGACAGTTTTCCAAGGGTTTGGAGTAGGTGTTGGTAGTTCTTAAGAACTCTATTGTGTAGCATACATCCTAAGCTTTCCAATGGTACCTTCATATCATGATTTGGATTAGTGGAAGGCATCCAAAAGTGCTCTGCAAGTTGGAGCTTCTCTTTTATCAGAGAAACCCTGAGTTTTTGGAGTGACCTTGGTAAAATCAATTTGTCTCCCTCATGGAGTGTCCAAATTACATGCTTGAGGTGTTCATATTATAACAGACTTCAATATCTTTCCAAAGAGCTATTAAGCTCTCAATTTGGAGCAATTTAAGGCCTCCAGAAGTGGTTTGGAAAATGGAACTGCGCTTTTGTGAACTGCGTTGCGCGTAGGAACACTGCGCTGTGTGCGGGACAGAGTGCCCATAAACCTTCAAAACTCTCCCAAATATCAAATTTTCACTTGCAAACTTGATTTTATTGACTTCTAAGCCAAGGGACGAGTAAGTACACCATCATTATCCCTCTTTTGCTTTTCCAAATTCATCTCATGTGAATGATTCTTCAAGTTAGGGTTTGTAGTTAAATTTGCATGGGAAATGATAGGGTGAAAATGGCCATCTTTATTTTTGGTTTCTAAAACATGTAAAATGGTTTCCTACACCTGCATACATGTTTGATAAACAATTTTAACCATTCAATTCACCTCCAAACAAAGTTTAATCATTCAAAAAGCAAAACCCTAGCTCATTCCTCGAGGTTTTTGGGCAAACCTCATCATAAACCCTATTGTTCCCACCTGCAAGCAAATCATTTTTCGACTGTTTCTCCACTTATTTTCATCATATTTCAAATTCCTCTCACATTTCCCAAGACCCTCCCATAATTTTGTCAAAATCCACCTTCACATCACTTCATTTCCATTCATACCTCATAGTTTATTTTTCATTCAAATGGAGGTGGGGTCATCTAGCAAAACAGTGGAGAAGACTCAACTATCCAAACCTGAGGTGACTAAACTGTATAAGAAGGACCAGAGGCTTGTGTTTTCTTCTCACAAAGAGAAAGGGGCCAAGCCTTCTTCATCGACAAAGCAGGAACCAACAACAAAATAGAAAGACACAGTTGAGCATGAGTTTGAACTGGTTGATTTAGAGGCTGAGGATCAGACTTCAAACATGCGACAGAAAAACATGGACAAGGACTATCAAATCAAGAAGCTAGCAATAAATTTGGAAAGGACAAATATGTCATATCATTCCTTGAACAAGAAGATAGTCAACTCAAAGCAAAGGAGTTGATCCTAGGAAAGGAAAAAGTCAAGTTAATGTAGCAAATTGGCAAAGGTAAGGAGGTCGTGACATCAAGTGAGCCTGAAGCATCAGAGGTGAGAGGAGAAATAAAAAGACCAAGAACAAGAGGCCTCAAGAAATATTTGCAAGAGGAACAAGGACAAATTCTGCTTAATGAGGATCTTGACCTAGAAGATGGGATCACCCTACAGGTTCATCAAGATAAGGAATATTGGCTTAATAGGGTGAATGAACACTTGGAGAAGCTCCTTGAGAAGGAAAACAGAGACAATCAATTTCTCAAACACCTGGCGCATCACTATCAGCCATGTCATCGATACAATGAATGTACATAGTGTTGTTGCCGCTTTTATTACATAGCCTTTTCAAAATGTTTCCATGCTATATGTTTCAAAAATAACAAAAATCAAAATGAAAATAGAACGATGCTGTTGCTGCTTTTATTTGCCAGAGTACCCTGCTTTGACTTAAGTTGACCGCATGCATAGGATGCTCGATTTGGCTGGGAGATAGGTGTTTGTCCATGCTTGGACATTCTGCTTTTCGCCCATGCCTTTCGTTCTAGCTCTTCTACTGCGCCACATGTCAAATGGTAAGCTCATTACAGGATGTGGGTACTTCCTGTAACCATGTCATCAAAAACCTCTAATTCTGGAACATAAAACCCCTAAATTAATTTCTATGCAATTTAATAACTATAAAACGATTAATAATCAATATTCAAGGGTTTTGAGGAATATATGATGAAAATGTATGGATAAATGATATGTTTTTGGGAAGGAAAAAGGGTCTTAGGATGATACCAACATCTCTCCCCGACTTAAGGACTTAGCATGTCCTCATGCTACCCCAGAAGTACTCCCCTTGAACTCTGTGCCTGCATGGATCTCTGCTGCCTTGAGCAAGGTATCTACATTCTTATTCACCTGGTGATCCTTCTGTCCCTTGAGCTCCTGCTTTAACTTTTTATATTTCTCTTTAAGAGCCTTCTTCTGATTGTACCACTTAGTGGCCCAGTTGGAAATCTCAGATTGCTCAGTCTCTAACTCACTGATTCTTTCCTTTAGCTTTTCATTTGTCTTCTGTGTTTCTTTGCTTTGCGCCCTGAGCATTTCATTTTCTCTTTTAATAACCTTTTCCAACATGTTAGCTTCCATGAGTTCTTCTTTCAATTCTTCAATTTGTTTTTCTAAATTCTTCTGTCTTTTGGTGGGAGGTGGTGAACATTTTTCCTGTTTGTTATGGCTTTCCACCTCTATGTCAACTTCTGGTGCTGGTGGTGAATGATCACCACTTTCAACATCCATTTGTGCAGGGGCATGAGATTCAAATTGGTCTTCTTGCAGCTGAGTTTTTGGTGTCCTCCTTGTTCTTCGGGAGTAGGTGGTAAAATTTTTGTCTTTCTCAGCCCTCTTGGCATCCTCTTTTTGCATGTTCCTGGTCCTTATGCTGCCCACAGGTTGAGGTGCTCTGCTGGCCTTGGACACTGGAATTTCCTCATCTATGTCCTTCATAAACCCAGAATCTTCTTGCACTTCTTCTTTTTCCTCCTCATCTCTGATTTGGTTGACAACTAGGAATTCTTTCCATGGCTTCCCTCGCTTCTGCAACTCATGTTCAATGAGGATTTTAATCAGGCCAAAATGGTACAGGCTTTTGTCCCCATTCCCTTTTTGTTTCTGGATAGTTTTGGTCATCTTTGTTAAACTTTGCAGTAGAAAATATGGCACACTGATTACACATTGTTTCTTTAAATGGAGGAGTAGCTTGAATTTGCAAGCTACCACAATTGTTCTCGAACTAGCTGATAGGTCCAAAGTCATTCCTGAGGGGATTTTGGAAGATATCATCGTCTCACTGGACTCTTGGGAGTATCCGGTGGATTTCCTAGTCCTTCAACCCAAATCCAATCTAGGAGGACATCCTATCATTCTAGGTAGACCATGGTTAGCGACTGCTGATGCATTTATTGGATGCCGATCAGGTAACATGATTATCTCTAGAGGGACCGAAAGGAAACAACTCGCCCTCTATCCATCGGCACAATCACCTGCAATGACACATAACTTGTAGCTTGATGACAAATTTAGTGACAAAGAGGAGGTACAATCTGTTTTTAGCATTGACCAGATCTATGATTTCCATGAAGACAATACTGATTTGGTAGAATTATTTCTCTCACAGCCTGATATATCTGAAAATTTGAGAAATGAACAATATAATGCTGCAGATGTACTTCTAGCTCAAAACTTTCAAGAAACATGCACTATCCATTCCTTGCAATCTACATTTCATGACATCTTTCCAGTTCAATCCATCACCAATACACAGAGTCAAGTCATAGAGATGAGTCCAAGCAAAACTTTGAACATAGGAAACCACCTAGACTCATCTCAACAAGAAAAATTGATTAGACTCTTGACGAAGTACCAAAAAGCCTTTGCTTGGGATTACATTGACATGCATGGGATTCACCCCGACACATGCACTCACCACATTTACACTGATAGCACCATTAAACCGGTGAGGCAACCACAAAGAAGAATGAACCCCATGCTCCAAGACATTTTCAGAGAGGAGTTGCAAAAACTTTTGAGAGTCAACTTTATATATCCTATTTCTGACAGTCAGTGGGTATCCCCATTGGTTATTATGCCTAAGAAGAATGGCAAGTGGCGTATCTGTGTTGATTACAGACAGCTGAACAAAGCCACGCTCAAAGACTACTTCCCACTGCCATTCATCGACCAAGTGTTAGACACCCTAGCCGGCAAATCATCATTTTCCTTTCTTGACGGTTTCAGTGGCTACAACCAAATCCGGATTGCCTCTGAAGACCAGGACAAAACCACCTTCACCTGTCCTTGGGGCACCTATGCCTACAATGTTTTACCATTTGGACTTTGTAACGCTCCAGCTACATTTCAATGAGCTGTGTTAGCTATCTTTGCTGATTTGATTCATGATTGTGTTGAAGTGTATATGGATGATTTTTCAGTATATGGCAATTCTTTTGAACATGCATTAGAAAATCTAGAGAGAGTTTTGAAAAGGTGTATTGAAGCTAACCTGTCCCTCAGCAACGAAAAGTGTTTCATGATGCTAAATGAAGGGATAGTGTTGGGCCATTATATCTCTTTTCAAGGCATCCAGGTTGACCCAGCCAAGATACATATTATTGCCGATTTGCCTATTCCACAGAACCAGAGAGAGGTAAGAAGTTTTCTCGGGTATGCTAGCTATTACCGCAGATTCATTGAACATTTTAGCAAGATAGCCTTACCTTTGTTTAAACTTCTAGCCAAAGATGTATTTTTCAATTGGATTGAGAACTGCCAACATGCATTTGAACAACTCAAGAAGAAACTATCTACTGCACCAGTCCTGAGAGGGCCTAATTGGAGCTTACCATTTCATATTTTTACCGATGCATCTGACACTGCCATAGGTGCATGCTTAGGCCAAAAAGAAGAATCTTGTACATATGCAATTTATTTCATTAGTAAAAATCTCACACCTGCCGAGCTAAACTATACAGTTACAGAAAAGGAAACACTTGCCATCATTTATGCTGTGAATAAATTTCTCCATTACATAACTGGTTATGAAGTCTTTGTACATACTGATCACTCTGCCATTCGACATCTCATGAATAAACCAATAACTAGTGGCAGAGTTACCAGATGGTTACTATTGTTACAGGAATTTAACATCACAGTGTTAGATAGACCAGGCAAAGAAAACCAGGTGGCAGATTTCCTATCTAGACTGCAAAATCCAGGTGAGATTGTTCCTGTTGAGGATTCTTTTCCGGATGAGCACTTATTTGCAATTTCCATAGTAACTCCTTGGTTTTCTGATTTAGCTAATTACTTGTCTACAGGTAGGACACCTCCACATTTCACTGCAAAGGAAAGGAAAAGACTGATCAAACAAAGTGTTAGATATTCATGGCTCAATGGCAATCTCTTTTACACTGGTTTTGATATGATCATTAGGAGATGTGTACGAAATGATGAGGTAATTGACATTTTAAAATCTTGCCATGATGAACCGTGTGGTGGGCATTTTGCAATGAAGCGGACAGCCTTCAAAGTTCTTACTCTTGGATACTATTTGCCATCCATTTTCAAGGATGCCAAGAAGTATGTAAAGAGTTGTGACAGCTGCCAAAGGATGGGCAGACCCACAACTACCGATCAGATGCCCCTTCAGCCCCAAGTTCACTTGGAACCATTTGATAAGTGGGCTCTGGACTTCATAGGACCTATCAACCCAGCCTCTAATGGTAAGAAGTACATCTTAGTATGTACTGATTATGTCACAAAGTGGGCAGAAGCAAAAGCACTGGTAAGAGAAACCGAACACACAGTAGTCAATTTCCTTTTTTAGGAGATCTTTGTGAGGTATGGAGTGCCAAGAGAAATTGTCACTGATCAAGGTACCCAATTCACCTCAAAGCTCATGAAGGACATCACAGACAAGTACCAAATAAAGCATAGGAAAAGTACCCCCTACCATCCACAGGCCAATGGGCAGGTGGAATCCACCAACAAGACTTTGGAGGGGATCATTACCAAAACTGTTGCAATGAACCGCAAAAACTGGGAAGAAAAGCTCAAGGAGGCACTCTGGGCTTACCGGATTACTTGGAAAGATACCACCGGATTTACACCATACCAATTGGTGTACGGTAAGGATGTCATGCTTCCTATTGAATTCCAAATTCACACTTTTAAATTAGCTGCAGATTTACTAATTGATTTGGATCAAGCACAAAAAGAGAGAATCCAGCAGTTGAACCAGCTGGATGAGATGAGGCAGCAAGCAGAACAAACCACCACCCTCATGCAAAAGCACAGGAAGCAATGGCATGATTCACACATTAAGAAGAAGCACTTCAAGGAAGGTGACTGGGCTCTGCTTTTTGATTCAAAATTCAAGGATCATAAAGCTAAGTTCACCACCCATTGGATGGGCCCTTATGAAATTGTTCAGGCTTATGACAATGGTTCAGTAAAACTCCAAACTATTGATGGCAAAGGTCATTCTTTCACAGTCAATGGTCATCGCCTGAAGCTGTACAACAAGCCCATCAACAAGCAAGATTTTCTCCATACACTATCTCAACAAGAAGAGGTTGAGGTACTGCAGCCCTCAGCTGTAGTATCACTGCCTTAGTTTCATTTTCTTTCAATTTCAAAATCAAGAAGAAAAAAAAAATAAAAAAAAAAAATAATAAAAAAAATAAATAAAATAAAACAAAAACTAAAAAAAATAATAATGGGTTAGATGTGAAAACCAGTATCTGGCACAATCTAACCCCGACTTCCTACCTGAAAACCAATTTATTGGCGGGTATGAATTCTATTTCTGTTGTTCATTGTTTCATTTCTCAGTTGCATCATGACTTGAGGACAAGTCAAACTTTCAGTCGGGGAGAGGGAGACATCTGTTCTGTTACTTTTATCTCTCCCTTGTAAATTATTCAGATTTCTTATTCTATATTTCACTGTAAATTTCCAACAACAGCTTGTTACCAGAATTCTAGACTTTAACAAATAAGTTGTTCTGTCATGATTTTTAGAGGGACCTGGTTATAAATATTTTGCAGGGGGACCTGTTTTGTTCAGGACATCTATGCTATTAACACCAGCAGCAATGGGACCTGTTTAAGATATTCAGAAGGGACCTGTTAAAGCAATTGACACCTGTTTGAGACATTCCAGCCAGCAGTAAAGGGACCTGTTTAAAACATTCAGTTGGGACCTGTTAAAAAAATTCTTGACATCAAAGGCTACTTCAACGGACTTCCACCAAGCTTTTACAAGGATTTGGGCACCAAGACTTCCAGCAAATTGCAAGCTCAGTGAACCTGTAACAATACAAAGAGCTGCATGAACATCTTCAGTTTTTCCAAGGGACCTGTATCTTCAAATTTTCTTAAGGGACCTATTGCATCTTCAGTTTTCCAAGGGACCGATTACATTTTCAGTCTTCAAAAAGGGACCTGTACATTCCAATTTTTCAAAGGGACCTATTACATCTTCAAAACTTTTCTCAAAGGACCTGTGTATTCAACCTCCCTCAGAGGACCTGTCAAAAAGAACAGTCAAAAGGATTAGCAACTCAGCATGTCAAACGATCAACAAAAGAGTAATGTATTTCTGTTCTTGGGCATTTAATTTCCTAGATTAGTTTCTAATGTAATTTTGGTGACTATAAGCTGTTGTAATTGATTTCAAGGACACCTTCATACATCCACTTATCACCCTTATCCTACCAATTTTCATCATTCCCCTACATCAACCTATCCCTAAAACCCATCACCAACACATTCACCTTGTCATATACCCTACAGGCATACCAACATTCTCTACATGACCGAGTACTAATTGAAAAGGGCACGTGGTGAGTTGTGTGTGTGTGTTTTTTTTTTAAAATATAAAGGATGAGATAGATGTGGAAGCGACCTATCTATATTCTTCACTCCATACAGTCAAATCATAATAAGCGGCCTATATGTTTTACACCACACACACCCGAATCATAACCTCGCCACCCAGCATTATAGCTCAGCACTATGGGTACGCTCTCAGCGTTCTTATGCTAACATGCATACAAGCGTACATCACTCTGTTTTTTTAAATGAATGATTACATTGTAAGGCGAGTACAGGTTATTTCACATCCTTTCCACCCTCGGTTCCCATAACTTACAAAGTGAAAGTTTGAAGCAAGGAACACGAGGAGATTGTTATCATTCGAGTAGAGTTACAAAGTGAAAGAGTGAAGCAAGGAACATCGAGGAGATTGTTATCATTTGAGTGGGGTTACAAAGTGAAAATCTGAACAAGGAGCGCCGAGGAGAGTATCACTGTTTGGGGTCGGTTTACACAGTGAAACCGGTGAGCGCCGAAAAGGGAAGCATCACCATTCTATCTCTAACTCCCACCACAGTCACATCGACCAGCCAAGCACCATAACTGAAGACTGAAGGAAGTGATATATGCCAGGTAACCAACTTGACATTTTTGTGTTAAAATTTTAAGGGTATAGACAGAGAAGGGTTAGAGGCACAACCCTCTGCCATCACCATGACTAATAGGGTCGAACCCAGTACATTCGATAGCTCACAATACCATGAGGACTGTATTGAGATTCTTAGAGAAACACAGTGGCTACCTTTTCTGGAAAAATTCCATGGGAGTAATGAAGAAGTCACAAAACAATTTGCCTTTACCTTTAATGGAGAAAAGGCCCTAATAGGCAACTTCTCCTTCAGAATCTCAGAGGATACTATAGCTCAGGCAATTGGAATCAGTCCTGAAGGAGAGAAGTACTTCAAAACCAAGCAATTCAAGGAGAAATCATGGACACAGTTCATGTCCAGATCTAGAGTTTCCTCAATAAACTGGAAGAAGGGAGTTCCAAGAAGCTGGTTAGTTCATCCTTGGGATGAAATGGTTTACATTCTTCAGAAGTTTATAACCTGTGAAGGTAGATACAACATTGTTTATCTATACCACATCAAGCTACTCCTCCATTTAAAGAAACAATGTGTAATCAGTGTGCCATATTTTCTGCTGCAAAGTTTAACAAAGATGGCCAAAACTATCCAGAAACAAAAAGGGAATGGGGACAAAAACCTGTACCATTTTGGCCTGATTAAAATCCTCATTGAACATGAGTTGCAGAAGCGAGGGAAGCCATGGAAAGAATTCCTAGCTGTCAACCAAATCAGAGATGAGGAGGAAAAAGAAGAAGTGCAAGAAGATTCTGGGTTTATGAAGGACATAGATGAGGAAATTCCAGTGTCCAAGGCCAGCAGAGCACCTCAACCTGTGGGCAGCATAAGGACCAGGAACATGCAAAAAGAGGATGCCAAGAGGGCTGAGAAAGACAAAATTTTTACCACCTACTCCCGAAGAACAAGGAGGACACCAAAAACTCAGCTGCAAGAAGACCAATTTGAATCTCATGCCCCTGCACAAATGGATGTTGAAAGTGGTGATCATTCACCACCAGTACCAGAAGTTGACATAGAGGTGGAAAGCCATAACAAACAGGAAAAATGTTCACCACCTCCCACCAAAAGACAGAAGAATTTAGAAAAACAAATTGAAGAATTGAAAGAAGAGCTCAAGGAAGCTAACATGTTGGAAAAGGTTATTAAAAGAGAAAATGAAATGCTCAGGGCGCAAAGCAAAGAAACACAGAAGACAAATGAAAAGCTAAAGGAAAGAATCAGTGAGTTAGAGACTGAGCAATCTGAGATTTCCAACTGGGCCACTAAGTGGTACAATCAGAAGAAGGCTCTTAAAGAGAAATATAAAAAGTTAAAGCAGGAGCTCAAGGGACAGAAGGATCACTAGGTGAAGAAGAATGTAGATACCTTGCTCAAGGCAGCAGAGATCCATGCAGGCACAAAGTTCAAGGGGAGTACTTCTGGGGTAGCATGAGGACATGCTAAGTCCTTAAGTCAGGGAGAGATGTTGGTATCATCCTAAGACCCTTTTTCCTTCCCAAAAACATATCATTTATCCATACATTTTCATCATATATTCCTCAAAACCATTGAATATTGATTATTAATCGTTTTATAGTTATTAAATTGCATAGAAATTAATTTAGGGGTTTTATGTTCCAGAATTAGAGGTTTTTGATGACATGGTTACAGGAAGTACCCACATCCTATAATGAGCTTACCGTTTGACATGTGGCGCAACAGAAGAGCTAGAACGAAAGGCATGGGCGAAAAGCAGAATGTCCAAGCATGGACAAACACCTATCTCCCAGCCAAATCGAGCCTCCTATGCATGCGGTCAACTTAACTCAAAGCAGGGTACTCTGGCAAATAAAAGCAGCAACAACATCGTTCTATTTTCATTTTGATTTTTGTTCTTTTTGAAACATATAGCATGGAAACATTTTGAAAAGGCTATGTAATAAAAGCGGCAACAACACTATGTACATTCATTGTATCGATGACATGGCTGTGTGTACGCATATGTAAATACATTTAGTTTAATGTTTGAAGGTTAATCGTTGAATCGTTTTTCTCAGAACAGAGTTTTAGTTTTAATACAAGGACATATTTACAGTCATGAAGTGTGTATACCCTTTGCATTGGTTTGATTGCTGAACGGTGATAGCCAGTATATCCTTAGGACGCGGACAGGCCCTGCGTTCTTCGATTGGTATACTGTCCATTCGTTTTGTTACATTTCAGTTCTTATATGTTGCACAGCGTTTATATTCGATTCGATTTCTATATCACATGGTTTGCATCACAGTTTCGATTTACATAGCTGTTGATTTACATAGCATACGGGTTGCATAACATTTATATAAGCTTTCGATTCCTCTATCCTTTGAATTTCATTACATGTATATGGTGTGCGCCTATGAAGGGTTTATGGTTATGTTGAATGGTCAGCACTAGGATCTGGAACGGGAGTCTTGTAAGGGATTCGGTCCCTGTGTGACTTATAGAGGCATTCTCATAAACTCTGTTTCATTTCTCAGTTCATTTATGCTCTCTTTATATAGTTTGATAGTGTAAATATCTTTGCATGCTGTGTGTGTTTACCAAACAAGGGTTTTCTGAGTGATACCTCTGTAAGGAGGTTAAAATCGTTGTCACAGTCATACACAGTACTTAGATTCATGATTTGATTTGATAGATACATCTCA
The DNA here is from genome assembly GCA_031772625.1 of Pinus tabuliformis. NCBI lineage: Eukaryota > Viridiplantae > Streptophyta > Pinopsida > Pinales > Pinaceae > Pinus > Pinus tabuliformis. Next base: position 1,103,255,777 of record CM062816.1, on the reverse strand, counting down.
TAACCAGCATTGTAATCAAGTATATCAGTAGGGTAATCTAGGTGTGTGAATGATAGGCTGCAAATCCTTGTCTTCCGTAAAGAAGCCTTGTAACCTACCTCATAATCACCTGGTCGGTAATTCTTTATGTCTATATATTTTAGACCACGCCTCTAAGCTTACGCACCTCGGTCGATATTAAATATAGAGTCCAGTCTAGTACCCTAGCTGGAACCACTACACCAAGTTACGACCCTAGGAAGTTGGCTGCCTAACTAACCCCAACGGGGCCCACAAACTCTTGTCGTTCCATCTCCCGGGGTTAGGGTTTTGGTTATTTAGGGTTTTCCTTTGTTGTTAAATAATAAAAAGGACCTTGAGCCTCATTATAACACAGTTCAGAGGCACGCATCCACCACATCTCTTCTTAAAGATAAGCTACCATTACCCAAGCTAGTTTATTTCCATTTCTGTATGTAAGCATATTTTAGTTCTTTGATATTAATGAAATGAAGTTTTATTTCTTCCGCATCTCTGTGTTTATGTGTATATCTGCAGATCATGTAGGTACTGAGTACCATGGAGCTGAATAGGTGTTAAGGATTATGGAGAATGCATAACCTCAAGAAGAACTAAGCTATGTTGATGGGGAAATGCCAGAGGAATTTAATTCATAAGGTAGACAACCTCAAAAAAGGGTCATAGGGGAAGGAGATGTAGAGTTATCTCATGAAGAAAGTGCGAATGAAGACTCCAACAACCTCCCATGGAGGAAGAAAATAAAGACGAGGGGGTAGGAGGTCCTTTCAAAATATTTCTCGAGGAATCCCTCGAGTAACAAAGGAATGCGATCATGGATAACTTTGCCTAGATCCTTCGGCGACTAGCCATAAACGATGCATCTTCATTCAACAACCACTCTAGAGGCGCCACTCCTTTTAAGGTACAATTTAACTTTGACATTGCCATATTTGAAGGCCAAAAAGATGGAGACACCGTAGATAGATGGTTAAATTTGTTGGAAGGATATTTTTTAGTTCACGACTTTTCCAATTGAGAAAATATTACTTTTTCACTCCTGAAAATTGTCCCACATGTCAAGGACTAGTGGAAAACCTACCGTGAATAAAAGGACGAGAGGGAATCCTCACTGTTTTTAGCTACACCCACTTGGAATTATTTTTGAGTCATCGTCAAGGAACAATATTACCCTGTCGGGAGCTATTAAGATAAATACATAAAGTGGACAACGCTGCGGTAGGGAAGGGACCAAGATGTTTTAGAGTTCACAAATGTTTTCGATACCCTTCGCACAAAGCTAGGTATCAAGGATTCTTAGCAACATTTGGTACTCAAGTACCATGATTGTCTACAAAAGTACGTCCAGAATGAGATGGAGTTCCTAGACATCTCCTCGCTTGGCACCTCCTATCCATCTGGTGTCAAGATCAAGAAGAAATTTAAACTGAAGAAGAAATACTTTAGATTTGTGAATTCGAAGCAGGGGAAAGGCGCCCCCAAACCAAAAAACAAATGACAAAGCCAAGACAGGGTGACCTAGGACAACCTGTCAATGCCGCAAGAAAAGAACAACACCACCAAGACAAAGAGGGAAACATGGAAATGGTGTCAATTTCTTAAGAGCCCCACTCACAACATAAGTGAGTGCCAAGCCAAGTACTCACTGGTGGCCGAGATGAGGCTTCCGAATCAATTGCATGTTTTGACTCTCAATTAGAAATCGACAAGGGGAATGACAAAGGGAAGAATATTATCGATGCAGAGCCTAGTGCCATTGTTTCCACCACCATGATCTAGAAGGATGAGACTAAAGATCTAGAGGAGGGGGAGCGGTTCTTCCACTCACAGATGTGGGTGTAGGGTTCTTCATTGTAGAAAGCGAAAGCCAAAAGAACCTCATTTCAGTAGAGGTCATGAAGTGGTTGGGCCTACTAACCACACCACACCTATAGTCGTACACCATCGGGTGGCTTCACCAAGGGTGAGATCTCCACATTATCCAACAATGTCGTCTTCCCTATAGCATCAAGCTCTTCACAGATCAAGTACTATGTGATGTTGTTCCTCTTGAAGTTTGTGATATATTATTAGGCCAACCATACTTGTGGAAGCAACATGATGTGTATGAGTCTAGGCCTTGCACTGTTATTATTACTTTTGGCAATACGTTGTACAGGATACTGGAGGTAGCGTTGCCCACTGCCATTTCTTTGATCACTGTGAAGAAATGAAGTAAGGTTATTTCCTAGACCAAGAAATTTGTATTCCTTATGATTCACCCATAGGGAAAGAATAATATTGTGGCCACAATATCCAGATAGGTCTCCTTCACATGACAACAATAGATGGAAAAGGTTGTGGAGGAGTATAAGGACATCTTTACCTCACCCACAGGGGTACCTCTAGATTGTCAACTCAAGTACTCCATCGATTTGACCCTGGGCATGACGCTACCAATGGAATGATCTATCAATGCTTTGTTCTGGATAATGATATAATCAAGAGGCAGATTCAAGAGTTGTATAGAAAGGGCACATCAGGCCAATTTAATCACCTTGTGGGAGCCCAATCGTGTTGGTACAGAGGAAGGACGGGACATGGAGACTTTGTATTGAATATCGGGCACTGAAAAAGATCATTGTCTAAAATAGGTATCCAATCCAACGTATTTATGACCTTTTGGACCAACTCAAGGGGGTCAGATAATTTAGCAATATTGACTTGAGGTATGGCTATCACTAGGTATCGATCGGACCCTCCGATGTGTGGAAGAATACCTTCAAATCCAAGGAGGGCCTTTTCAAATGGCTGGTCATACCTTTCAGGTTAACGAATGCCCCCACAACCTTCATGAGGTTGATGGACGACATATTGCAACCCTTCACCAACTCATTCATGGTGGTGTATTTGGATGAAATTCCAACCTTCGGCCAAATTTTGGAAGAGCACCTCCACCTTATTCGACAAGTCCTCCAAACCCTACAACAACACAAGCTGTGTGCCAATTTGGAGAAATGCATTTTTTGTATGACCCAGGTTTAATCTCTGGGGTACATCATTGATGAGTGGGGTGTGCATGTGGACCTAGCCAAGATACAAGTAATTCAGGATTGTCTAGACCCAACCACTCTAACAGAGCTCCGCAACATTCTAGGTCTTACCAACTTCTACTGCAGGTTCGTGTTGGGGTTCTCTCATATCACTTGGCCTTTGAGTCAATTCACCAAGGGAGGAGCGAAAGAAAATTTATTTTGGTTTGAAACCCAACATAAGACATTTTCTCAGTTGAAGCATCATCTTTTCTCTGCACCAGTGCTCACATTACTAGACCTACAACAACCATTTGAGATCGAGACAGATGCTTCTAACAATGCTATTGGTGTAGTTCTTACTTAGCAGGAGCATCCAATGGCATATCACAGTGAGACACTTTCAGAAACAATCTAAAAGTATCCCACCAATGACAAAGATATGTATTCCATTGTGCAACTTCACCGACAATGGAAGGATTACATTATGGGCAAGGAAACGGTCATCCACACAAATCACCAACCCTGTAGTTCATACAAACACAAGGGAAGTTGCAAAAATATTGCCATCAGAAATGGTCCACATACTTGCAACAGTTCCATTTGAAAATTAAGTACAAGAAGGGAAACACCAACAATGTTGCAGTATTCCTCAACCGACCGTCGTTCATGGTGCTAACCATTGTGCTTGACTCTTGTGGGCACGATTCTATGGGGTGGTTGCATCTTTACAAAAGCGATCAAGAATTCAGAAACATATAACAGATGCTCCTGGAAGGAAAGCAAGTTCCAAATTTTCACCCCTAGGATGCACTACTATGCCACATGGGAAACCTTTGTTTTCCTTCAAGTAAGCGTGCCAAGATGATTTGTGAGGCTCACTACAGTCAGGTCGCTGGACATTTCGGCGTAGAGAAAATAGTGGCAGTGCTACAAAAGTATTTTTATTGGTCGAATCTTCGACAAGATGTTAGAAAGTACATCATACCCTGCACTGCCTGCACCATTTCCAAACCGAACATCAAGAATCAAGGCCTATATACTCCTTTGCATGGAAAATTTTAGGGGATAATATTCGCAGGTGGGCTAATTTTCCATGGTTTTTCCCAAAAAAAGATTCGCCAATTTATTTTTTTCTAAAAAGATTCGCCCATATTTTACAATATATAATTATTTTACCTTAAAAATCGCCAACATTATATCGAGACTATATATAAGATAACTATAAATTTGAATAATTTTACAAATATATTAATAAACATTTTATAGTTTTCATATTAGGGACTAGTGAGATTCACCAATGTTTCTAAACTTTAAGATAATTTTCCATCCTTCAAATTTTCCCTGCGTCCTCTACCTACACTTAGTCAACCTTTGGAATCCATCTCCATGTATTATGTGTCGAGCCTTCCTTCTACTAAGCATGGCAATGACTATGTTTTCGTGGTCATCGACAGATTCTCTAAGATGGCCATTCCGGCAGCCTACAAGAAGAGTATCATAGCAGAAGCCACTACTAAGCTATTCTTTGAATGAGTGTGCGTATACTTTGGGATCCCACAATTGATTATTTCATATCAGGAATATAGGTTCCTAAGTACATTTTGGTCAAGTCTCTAGTTAATGTCAGATACCAAACTCACTAAATAAGCGACTTTCCACCCCCAAATTAATGGCCAAACAGAGGTTGTCAACATGATGATCATACACATTATGCGCATGTACAACTTGAAGCATCCACCACATGCGATGAAATTATTCCTTGTGTCATGCATAGCTACAACATATCTCTCCATATCCCAAATGGCCACATCCCCTTTCAGATGGGATTGAGATTCCAACCACTATGTCCTATTGATGTGGCTATACCATTTGCAGTTACTCAGGTAGATTTGGCTCATGTCCAATTCGAAGTTGACAAGGTTAGCATCTTCATTGAGTGCATTCAACACATTAGCCAGTAGGTCCATGACATATTGGACAGAGCCAATGCTAAGTACAAGCAGCGACATGATCAACATTGGGTGCCACATAAAGTCAAGGTTGGCAACAAAGTTTGGTTATATCTGAAAAAGGAATGCTTCGCTGGGCCCCACTGCGAGCTTCAATCGCTCCAATATGGGTCATACACCATCACCAAGGCTATATGGGACAATGCCTTCAAGCTCAACATTCCACCATTCCTTTCCCTACACCCAATATTCAATATGGACTGCCTTCGGCCACACTTTCCACCATTGCTAGACACATCCGACATTGTAGAAGAACTCACACCAATAGAGTTAAATCCATACCGCATGGAACATGCCACAAATGATCAAATCATGGGCATGTAGATCAAGAAAACTCACCAATATAGGATCTAGCTATATCGAGTTGTCAAAGCGGGTCAACTCCTTCACCGGGACAAGTGGTTCACCAGAGACCAGGTTCAACAAAAATTTCCTCACCTCATGGAGGCTCTGCACATAATAGCGACCATTTATTCCTAAGGATAGATGAATGATCCAGGTGGATATTGGTGACCACCCACCTATTCCACCTAGACCTCCAGTTGGTTTCATTAGTTCCTTGTTTATAATAGCATTTACTATTTTTAACAGTTTTTTGGGTCTTGAAATTTTTTAGCAATTTTGACCCCCTAAACGATGTTTTTTTGAGGTCTGTAGCTGGCCATAACATTAATCAAAGAGATATTTCCAACGAGGTATCTGTAGAAATTTTGAATAATTTAACACATATTCAACAGAGATTATCCTGATCATGTACTATTGCAGAATACATACACAATACATAATCTCCTCTACATTTATCATCAATATAGCAGCATCAATAACAATAAAACATCAAGAGCATTCACACATTAACACAGTATGGTACCCGGGGAAAGAATCTCGCTAAAAACCCCACACTATCTGTATATTAATGATTGAGACCATGTAACACTACAAAGTACAATGCTTATCACAAGCAATCCAGTACCATCTCTACCTGTTACACACAATACAGCTAAGATCTGATCTCCAAATCTATTCCATTGCTTGCCTGCCTCCACTGCTCAATACCTGCTCAAGAATTGATGAGAATGGTTTACCAAACTTGTATTTCACCTGAAAATAATCACTCACACTGTGTAAGATGTGAGCACAGGCTACAATACTGGGCAAATACATGAGCAAACTCATTGGCATACTCAATCCCTTGATTGTGGAAGATCTGATGCACAACTATAGTCACAACTGATAGCAATCTGATTCTCTAACACCTGTCCCTGCTGAATTGAACATAACCTGACATGCAACTGAGTTAACTGATGTATTCTATATTTGCATTATGAGTTAATAACTTGTAAATTAATTAATAACTAATTCACCCAACTCATCTCTAGTCTATTTGCCAGTTAGACTAAATACAACCAGTTTAACAAAGCTAAACTGAACACAACTCCATCAACTCCACAATCAACTCCACCAAACTCAACTGATTGAGTTCTAACTGAAGTCATGCATGCAACAACTCAACTAACTCATAAGAAAATTGTACTTCCTCCTGACAGCTGCATGGGCCACATTTGTAGCTCAAACTGAAGTGCTCCAAGAGAATAAGATCAAGTTTATAGTCCAAATATTATTAGGAGACAATAATATTTGACTTTTCTATTTTTGACAACCAGTTTAAAAATAGAATTTGATCACTCATACTGTGATCACCCACACTGTGGTCACCCACACTGTGGTCACTCACACTGTGCTCACTCATATTGTGATCACCCATACTGTGATCATCCCTGCTGGGATTAAAAATAGAACTTGCGCCATAATTTGCCTGCGGGCCCACTTAGTGAAGGCGACTCTTTTCACTAAGCTCCATCATCTTGTTGCAATCTCAACAGTATCATACGCACCAAACAATGATAATATGACCAAGTTACGACCCTAGGAAGTTGGTTTCCCAACTAACCCCAGCAGGGCCCACAAACTCTTGGTGTTCCATCTCCTTGGGTTATGGTTTTGGCTGTTTAGGGTTTTGCCTTGTTTTTCAATAATAAAAGGCCCTTGAGCCTCATTGTAACATAGTTCATAAGCATGTAGCCACCACATCTCTTCTCAGAGATAAGCTACCATCGCCCAAGCTAGTTTATTTCATTTTCTGTATGTAAGCATGTTTCAGTTCTTTGATAATAATTAAATGAGGTTTTATTTCTATTGCATCTCTGTTGTTATGTGTATATCTGTATTTTGTTGCATTCCTGCATAAGTCTGGATCATGTATGTATTCATTACCATGGAGCTGAATAGGTGTTGTTAGCCTCCTGTTGCAACAGGGTTTCATCTTTCATGATTGACATTTTTACATGCCAAATATGTCATACTTTGCAAGCTGCAGTGTTCCATATTTCCAGAAGAGACCAAAGAAGAAAGCCATGAAGTGTGCTAGTCCAAATGCCACTGCTAATTCCAATTTTGATGAGTTGTTCCAGTTTTGAAGAGTTTTCATTTAAGGGAGGTCCAAACAGTTTAATCTTGGTCTCCCTAGGTTTCAATTTCCTGTTTTAGAATATAGAGAATGCATATGACCAAACAGCTTAATCTTGGCAGATTTGTAGATAGGTAGAGAATAAAAGGGACCCAACTGTTTAATCTGGGCCCTGGCAGAAATAAGTGTAGAGCTAGATAGGAAACATTCAAAAGAAAAATTGTAAATTTGGGTCTGCAAGTCTAAGTACACCCAAACCAAAAAAAGAAGAAAAAAATGTTAGGTGAGTAGGCTGGGTAGGTAGCTGAGAGGTTGCAGAAAGATGACTTACGATCAATTTTGTGTTACTAAGTGTATATTTTTCCGGATCACAGTGCAGGCAGTTTTAATTCAAAGGAGCTCAAAGGTGGACATCACTAACTCCCCCTTCTTCTAATTCCCTAAGTCACTTACTAACTTCCCAAAGAGGTCAAGATCTGCTTCATTCCTCTTAGTTTCATCATCATCCATATCAGTTGCCTTGGTGAAGATCTGCTTCACTCAAGGATTTTATTTCTTTTCAAATTCTTTTCCCCAAAATTAGCCTAAGGGCCCTCACCTTAGTGCCTGTTTATCATCACCATATTAACCACTAACTCTACTATATAACTCCCTATCAGTCTTCCCCTTCCCCTACTAAAAGAATGTATATAAAACTCCCCTATGTAAATATCCCCTCCCTGGCAATATAGCCATATTTTTTCCAAGTCCGGGAAAAAATGGTCCAATTGGGGTTGTTTTAGCCCATCCGAGTCATAGCAGGAGTTAGATGACACTTGGTCATGCTAACAACCTCTCCCCTAGCCCTAAAAACCCTCAAAGACCCTCTTTTCCGCCCCCTTACCTTAAAGTTTTGGGCATAAATCGTTATACCCGCGCGCATTAAACCCGTGTTTTACCCCTTATCCCTAAGCCCCAACTGTAAATACAATAACCCACCCATTTTAGACCCCATAACCCACTTTCCCTAAGTCTAAAACCCTAGCCGCGTATTATTTAAATCGGGATATTCCCGCGAATATCCCCGCCCACTAACCCGCCGTCCCCTCGCCCTTCCTGCCAACCGTCCGATCGTCGTGCGCTCAGATCAACGGTTGACGGGCTGTCCCATCTCCGAAACGCCCAAAGGTTAGCGTCCGGGAGATGGGCGGTATTGCCGCCGTACTCTCGCCACGCGTCACCTCTTGGGCTGTGGCGGAGCCCCCTCTGACAAAACCGCTCATGCCCAAAGGCGGTGCGCCCCAAAACCAGAAACTGCCCCTTGCCTGGTGACGTCACCTGCCTGCGTCACCCCCCTGCCCAATCACCATGACACGTCATCCGCCTGCATGGCCCTCCTGCCACTGTACCGCCGAGTCACCTGCCACATCTTCAGAGCCGCCGTACTGCCACGTCACCTCCGTACGTGATGACATCATCATGCTAACATCATCCTGCCACGTCATAGCCGATGTCACCCGCCGTACGAGATCCCATCGCTGACGTCATCATCACTTTTTTGGCGCGAAGGGCGAAAATCGCATTCCGGAGCCCCGGAATCAGTTTCTGAGGCAGTTTTTGATGAGCGCAAATCACTCATCGCTGGATAAATTAGGCCTAAATGGGGAATCTTTAGGGAATCTTTTCATTTTGCAGCCCCCAGCAAGACAGAAAGGCGCCGAATGACCCATTTTTCTTCGCGAAGCTTGCTGAAAGGAGCAGAAGACAGTTCTAGAGGAAACAGAGGCCGAACAACGGCCATTAATTTGTGATTAGACCCACAGCAAAGGAAAACAGCGGACCAATTTATTGTCAAAGAGTATTAGAGGAAGAAGAAGAGCCAAAGAGTATCAGTCAAGATTTTTTAGGGGCTCGAAGCACCTGAATATTGATGAGCCCCCAGAAAGTCAAATCAAGAGGCATAAGCCCATCCTTGCCCTCAAATCACAGTTAAAGCTTTAAATGCAGATAGTCAGCAAAGAAGCAGAAACCCATACACATTTATTGCAGAAAACACTGCACCAAGCCGCCAAGGACTACATCATTTACTCAGTTTTGATACGGCAGCCCTGAGCGCAACCCGAGATATTTTTTGCATTTATTTCTGGATAGGGTTAGGTTAAGTAATCATCTTTCTTTCAGACCTGTTTAGGTCAAGTTGTAATAAAAGCAGTTGTAGAGAGTTTTTCCCTATATATACCGCCCTCTACATTGTTACAAGGGTTGGTAAATTGAGAATTTTCACTAGAGACTCGCATTGTATACTTGAGTTTTTTCTATAATCAGAGATTGCTGAAAGCTTGGAGAGCAAACTGTCTGTTGTAGATGAATGTTTTGGAGATATGAAGATGGAATTCTTGTGCTGTAGTCTGAAGCAATAAGTGCATCTTACCTCTGTTTATTGTTTACCACTATCTAAATAGCATAAAGAAATAATAGCTTAGAATTTGTTTAAGTACACTCTATGCTCAATTTCTGCTATTTCTTTATGTTTTCCTTTGAATGAATTGGTTATGAATGTGAATTCCCCAGGCTCATATTTACCCCGATTCACCTGTGTTTGCCAATTAGCTAGGGATTATTTACTGCCCCTAGGTAGAGCTCTGTTACCCACATCTGTTAAGCTGATTGAGAGGTTATTAACTGTCTCTCATTACTTAGCATTCTTTTCATCATTTAAACCTGAAATATTGTTTCATGCGCAGCTATCTTGCTCCATTTTCCCTCTCTTGTGACCGAAGAAATACACCAGCAGTTCTCCTCCTCGATTCCACGCCCAATGGTTTGAAACTTCTAGACTATGCCTTGCCTCTCTGTCTGAAAACATCAATTATCCCACCAAAAAGCAAAACAAAAACCCTCTAACTCAAAACCTAGCCTAAAATCCTTTTCAACAAAGCCAAATCTAAAAGAGAGAGCCCTCTCTGATTGCAGGTTGGCTAGAACCTGCAGTCCAAAGTTGGTCTGTGGTTACCTCGGCCATATCCTTTTCCGGAGCTTAAGGACAACCTGAGTGATAACATAATGGCGACTCCGCTGGGGAACTTCCTTAGATAGTTTCACGAAGAAAGTAAGAAAGCTCCGCTGAGACCATAAATCAAACTTTCCAATTGTTGTTTATCTCTTAAAACTACAGATGAAGCCTGAATGTCAGCCATGAAGCCTTTGAAACTATTTTTTGCTTTGCATTAACAGGCGTAAATAAATGTTGCTTCAGTCAATCTTCATGCTAGTTTTAAGTTACAAATAAGCTGTCCCAAATTTTAATTAGTCCCTTGTTGATTACAAAAACATTCCCAGGAAAAATACCCAAAAAAAAATTCGGAAGCTCGCTCCCAAGAAAAATCCATGATATACAAGGTCAAATCCAGATCCCAACCCTCCAGCTGTTTTTGAAAACCCTAACATAATCTCGAAAATCCTTAGGAAGCAAGAAAGACAGGAAAATTTTGCTGATTTGAGCCCTGAAACAACTTACCCTAGCTGTATTCCGACTCCTGTTAAGGTTTTGTTCCGTTCAACCCCTATTTCCCTTAGTTCATCATCTACATCTCGTAGTACTCCTTCCACACCTTCATTCACTGTACATACTAACACTACTGTTGTTTCCAGCGTTCCAGTTACTCCTGTGATCCCCGTTACTCCAGTTGTTCCATTTGTCCCCGTCGTTCCACTTATACCTGTCAATATGGCTAATAGATATGCACCCCCGCAATTACCTGCTAATGCTGAGGCTTTTCCTCAAGAGTACCAATCTAAAATCACATATTTTGACAGCACCGGTCCTTTCACAGCCCTTCAGCATACCAAAAAGATGCAAGACTATTTTGAAAACTACGAGATAGATGATGATAGTGTAAGAATGAGAATTTTTGTTCAGAGTTTAACAGGTGATGTAAGAACTTGGTTCAGATCACTTGCTGCAAATTCCATAACCACCCCAGATGAGCTTTACCAATCCTTTACCAACAGATGGGAGAAAAAGAAAGGCCCCTTGCACATACTAGTTGAATATGATACGATCAAACGAGGTCCTCAAGAGACTGTTTTGGAGTACTGTGCAAGATTCAATAATGTATATAACGCAATACCACAGAACTTAAGGCCTCCACCTGACCTTGCCTTGTACAAATTTCCCGATGGATTTGACCCGGATATGGCATACCAGTTAAAAGAAAGAGATCCTCAGACCCTTGCGGACATGCAAAATGTTGCTGTCAGCGTAGAAGCCAATTTAATTGCCAAAAGAAACAAAGGTAGAATGGAAAGAAGAACCACTTTTAAGGAAGAACCCTCAGCTTTTGATCAAAAGCTTGATGCTATCATCAGTGGCCTGCAAAGGCTGGGAGACAGAGTAGAAAATGTTGAGAGAAAAGCATCATGGGAAGGACAACAGTCTAATACCATAAGGAACCCAAATTTTAGGAAAACGCAGAACACAAATGCTGGTAGGCCTAACCAAGACCATGACATAAGACCCCCTTTACAATATAATTATGTTGAAGGATCTACTTCCAGTGAACCCATAGAGGACACTCACATGAACTTAATGGATCTAAAGGGCGAGCACCAAACTGTCCTGTCCCAAGAAGACCAAAATGAACCCGATTACAATCAGTTTCAGACTAGGTCTGGCGAGTCTTTTGATTTTAAACAAGGTTATGATACCGCTGTGTATGAAGTACACAAACAATATAAGCTGAGAACTAGGACCATTGACATTTCCAAACCTAGTAAAACAAAGGAAAGCAAACAACCCAATAAGACTAAAAGCAAGGCTGTCATAACAGAACCAGCTGATATACCTGTTCCAAACCCGCATCAAGTGACTGTAGAAGACATAACAGAAATACAACCTTCCAAAGATCAGCCTTTGCCACCTTCTTCCTCGAAAGAAAGCTCGAACAAGGTTCCAAAAAACTTTCCTGAAGTTGAAAAGCCGCAAGCAAAAACTTCCCATAACGCTGATAAACAAGAGCAAAACACAGACAATTCAAATAAAACAGAAAAAACTGCCATTATCAACACCAAGACTCCAATGGAAAAGCCATTTAATTTAGAGACAAAAATAGCTAAGTTAAAAATATCCACTCCCCTCTCAGAACTTGCCAAACACGATGTATATAGGCAGCAAATTCAAAGGTCACTTCAAATGCCAGAGGTTAAGGATGATGTAAATGTTTTAGACGACACCCCATAGTTGCTGTTTGGCCCAAAAGTTAATGGAAAATCAACACATGGACCGGTCCCACCCTTTTATGTCAGTTTGCATATACATGACAAAGTTTTGCACAACGCTATGTTTGACTTAGGGGCATCGCACAATCTTATGTCCAGAGCAGTTATGGAAAAACTGAATCTTGATGTTACAAGACCTTACAAAGATTTATACTCATTTGACTCAAGTCAAGTGAAATGTCTAGGCCTCATCAAAGACTTGTGTGTCTCCTTAGTCCAATATCCCAACAAGACCATCCTCATGGATGTAGTGGTTGCTGACATTCCACCAAAGTACGGTATGCTCCTGTCAATATCATGGGGAGCAGAGCTCCAAGGATCCCTTCAATTAGACCTTTCCTATGCCACCATTTCAGTCTTTGGGCAACCAAAGAGACTGTATAGAGAAACGCTCATGAAATATGTGGTAAGTAGTGAAAGCAAGCCTGAAAATTTTCCCATTTACTCAATCCACTCTGATATGGATTCCTTTATTTTGTTTAATGATGATACAAATTCCCCAATTGATAATGAGCCCTTTACTCTAGAGAAACAAACACACATCAACGAAGAATCAATTGCACACACTGATGAAACTGTCACAACAGCTAATGCAACCAGCATACCAAAAGAACTTTCCCAAACAGAAGTTTCGAATCTGCCCAATCCTAAGCTGACTGACACTTTAGGAATCAACCACAAGTAGGAAATCACATGGTATTTAGAATTTGATGGCTCTGTTAACAAGTTAGGAGCAGGGGCAGGTGTCTGGATTCACAATACATGTAACAACCATGCAGAAGGTCATGCCTACAGACTGAATTTTAAATGCACAAATAACATGGCAGAATATGAGGCTTTGTTGCTAGGCCTTAAACTCCTCAAAGCTCTAGGAGCTGCAAAAGTGTCTATTTTAGGAGACTCTGATTTAATCATACAACAGATGAAAGGCAATTTTGTAACCAATGACAACAGAATGAGAGCCTATAGGACCGCTGCTACTAATATACTCCAGGCATTCACTGAATTCAAGCTTGACAAGATTTCTAGAAATCACAACATTCATGCACACAGCCTAGCCACCTTTGCTAGTACATGCAAGCTTCCTTTTGACCCAAACCATCACTTCACAGCTGAAATAAAACATAGGCCCGCTGTCCCAAATAATGTTAAAGATTGGCAAGTATTCGGAAATGATGCCCAGATTAATAATTTCCTCACCCTTGAGCATGAGCTTTCGAATATTAAAATCGACATGGATGCTATGAATGGCTCCCAACACCAAGCAAATGAAAATCAGCAAGATATAACAACTGCAACAGTCAAGAAAATCCTGAAACCAACTATTTTTGACGAAGAAAACATAGAACAGCTGAAACAAATACACTTGGAAGATATAGCCAAAACAGAGGCAGACATCATTGAATTAAAGGATAACTTTCTGCTTGCTGGCCTAACCCCATTAGAAGACATGTTTGATGCTAATGACATGCCAAGAAAGCCAAAATTGCAGCCCATAAACACTGATATAGAGGAACACAACATTGGGACAGCAGAAAAGCCAAAAATGATCAAATTGTCCAAAAATTTACCACCTGATCAAAAGCCCAAGTACATTGACTTATTCAAAGAGTTCCAAGATGTATTTGCTTGGAGCTATGAGGATCTGAAATCCTATGACACCTCGGTGATCCAACGCACCATTCCTTTAAAACCAAACCAGAAACCCTTCAAGCAGAAACTTAGAAGAATTAACCCTATGCTTCTTCCCCCGATTGAGAAGGAAGTAAAGAGGATGTTTGAAGCCGGCATAATAGCACCCATCAGATTTTCTGAATGGGTGTCCAATCTTGTTCCTATGAGAAAAAAGACAGGCGAAATCAGACTTTGTGTAGATCTCAGAAATTTAAATCAAGTCTCCCTAAAAGACCATTACCCTTTGCCTAAAATGGACCACATCTTGCAAAGAGTAGTGGGATTATCTAGAATCTCTTTGCTAGATGGTTTTTCAGGTTTCAATCAGATACTTGTTCACCCGGACGACCAAGAAAAAACTGCCTTTACTACACCCTGGGGAACATTTAAGTATGTAAAGATGCCATTTGGTCTTAAAAATGCTGGTGCTACCTTTCAACGTGCAATAGATATTGCTTTCGCCAAAGAAATACATGACTTCCTAGTTGTCTACCTTGATGACTTAACCCCATTTTCCAAATCTGATGAAGAACACCTCAAGCATCTCAGGCAAATTTTCATGACATGTAGGAAATATGGCATTTCCTTGAACCCCAAGAAGTCTCTGTTTGGCCTTGAAGAAGGCAAATTACTTGGCCACATCATATCAAAGGATGGGATCATAATTGATCCCGAAAGAATACAAGCCATCCTCCAAATCCCATTTCCAAGAAACATTAAAGAGCTACAAGCATTCCTTGGGAAAATCAACTTCTTGAGAAGATTTATTCCAAATCTAGCTGAGCTGATAAGATTGTTAAGCAACATGTTAAAGAAGGATTCCAAGGTAAAATGGTCTCTTGAAACCAAGCAAGCATTTGAGAGTATCAAATCAGCCTTAACACAAACCCTTGTCCTAACTAGCCCACAGTTTGACAAAGATTTTATCATATTTTCGTTCGCATCTGATCACACTATAGCCGCTGTCCTTTTGCAAAAGGATGAATAGGGAGTTGAAAAACCAATTGCTTTTTTCAGCAGAGCCTTAAGAGACGCCCCTTTGAAGTACCCAATAATGGAAAAGCAGGCCTACGCACTTGTTAAGGCCATCAAGGATTTCAGAGTGTATATTTTATATTCACACGTGATTGCCTATGTCCCACATGCTGCTGTAAAGGACATATTGACTCAAGAGGGATTAGAAGGCAAAAGAGGCAAGTGGATTGCAAACATCCTTGAATATGACATAGAAATAAAACCAACCGAGCTGATAAAGGGACAAGGTTTAGCTAAACTGATGTCCGAAACAAATTTTCAAGCCTTAGAGATTAACCAGCTGGACAATGAACCGGAGCTGGTGACTCCGCAGATCAGTGAAATATTTTTACAATCCCCATGGTACGCTGATATATGCTTTGTATTGTTAAACCTGTGTGCTCCCCCAGGATTGTCTAGAACCAAGAAAAGATTTTTGAAAATGAAGGCTTTAAAGTTTTGTGTTATAGATGGTGCATTATTTTGGAGAAATCATGAAGGTATATTGCTTAATTGTTTAACCATGAATGAAACTAACAATGTCATGAAAGAATTCCATGCAGGTGACTGTGGAGGACATCTATATTGGAAGTCCACTGCTGATAAAATTATAAGGGCTGGTTTTTATTGGCCCTCTCTTTTTGCAGATGTAAAGAAGTTTGCCATGTCATGTCACAAATGCCAAATTTTTGAGGGCAAGAGAAAGCTGTTACCCCTGCCCCTTAAACCCATCTCAACCGAACAACCTTTTCAACAATGGGGTCTTGACTTCATTGGAGAAATCCATCCCTCTTCCTCAGGCCAACACAAATGGATCCTAACAACCACCGACTATTTCACTAAGTGGGTTGAAGCCATTCCCTGTAGACAAGCCAATGACACCATCATTATCCAATTCCTTGAGTGCAATATCCTTTCTAGATTTGGCTGCCCTGAGAAAATCATCACTGGCAATGCCGCTGCCTTTAAGTCCAAAAAGATGATCAATTTTTGCCACAGATTTCATATTACCTTGGGCCACTCCACAACCTATTACCCTCAAGGTAATGGCTTGGCCGAATCATCTAACAAAAGCCTCATCAACATCATAAAGAAAGTGCTGGAAGAAAACAAGAAGAACTGGCACAAAAAACTGGAAATGCCCTATGGGCAGATAGACTTTCAAGCAAAAGATCAATTGGGATGAGCCCTTATGAGCTAGTATATGGCATGGAGGCTAGATTTCCTTCATCCCTGGGCATTCCTACTATCAAACTGTTACAAGAGATTCAGGCTGAACCAAATGACATCCAAAGAAGAATCAATCAGACCATCCATCTGCAGCAAACCAGAGAACAAGTTTATGACAGAGCTCAAATTGTGCAAGAAAAGCTTAAAAAGATGTTTGATAAGAGAGCTAAGGCTGAGTATTTCAATGTTGGTGACAAAGTTCTAAGATGGGACTTAAGAAGGGAAGACAAGGGCAAACATGCCAAGTTTGATTTTCTTTGGAGAGGTCCATTGGTTATTTGTGCTGTTCAGGGAAATAACACTTATTTTCTCAGATCTGTAGAGGATTGTTCTGCTGAAAAAGGTCCTGTCAATGGCCGTATGCTGAAACATTACCATGATCCCTTTTAAGGGACACAATGCAGTTTTGTATATATCTTTGTACTGTCTTATTTGCGTATATCACCACTATGTTTTTATTTTTGTATAAGCAGGCCGATTGTTTAAAGAACAACAGTAAATTCTGTGAAGACGTAGCTGATGCAAGTGCCCCAGTTCTGAAAAATTTGTCTTTGCACCAATTTCAGCAAAACAGCAAAAGGAAAACTGTCACATTACAAGCAATTCATGGTAGAAAAGAACTATCCGCAATCAAAGGCATGTTCCAGCAGCATTGTACATAATTATCAAGCACGCAAAAGAAAGCAGGCGATGCTGTACAGTTCACAATAATTCAGTTGAGGAGGAGGTCGTTCATAGTTCAAAGTTTATATTTTTAGCAGCTAGAACAAATGTTTCAAGTCTACAGCAACCACAGAAGATCAAGGCAGTCTGACCTGCTGTTCTTGGCTTTTCACAAGGAAAAGCCATCCCCAAGTGGAGCCACTGTTAGCCTCCTGTTGCAACAGGGTTTCATCTTTCATGATTGACATTTTTACATGCCAAATATGTCATACTTTACAAGATGGAGTGTTCCATATTTCCATAAGAGACCAAAGAAGAAAGCCATGAAGTGTGCTAGTCCAAATGCCACTGCTGATTCCAATTTTGATGAGTTGTTCCAGTTTTGAAGAGTTTTCATTTAAGGGAGGTCCAAACAGTCTAATCTTGGTCTCCCTAGGTTTCGATTTCCTGTTTTAGAATATAGAGAATGCATCTGATCAAACAGTTTAATCTTGGCAGATTTGTAGATAGGTAGAGAATCAAAGGGACCCAACTGTTTAATCTGGGCCCTGGCAGAAATAAGTGTAGAGCTAGATAGGAAACATTCAAAAGAAAAATTGTAAATCTGGGTCTGCAAGTCTAAGTGCACCCAAACCAAAAAAAGAAGAAAAAAATGTTAGGTGAGTAGGCTGGGTAGGTAGCTGAGAGGTTGCAGAAAGATGACTTATGATCAATTTTGTGTTACTAAGTGTATATTTTTCCGGATCACAGTGCAGGTAGTTTTCATCAAAGGAGCTCAAAGGTGGACATCACTAACTCCCCCTTCTTCTAATACCCTAAGTCACTTACTAACTTCCCAAAGAGGTCAAGATCTGCTTCATTCCTCTTAGTTTCATCATCATCCATATCAATTGCCTTGGTGAAGATCTGCTTCACTCGAGGATTTTATTTCTTTTCAAATTCTTTTCCCCAAAATTAGCCTAAGGTCCCTCACTTTAGCGCCTGTTTATCATCACCATATTAACCACTAACTCTACTATATAACTCCCTATAAGTCTTCCCCTTCCCCTACTAAAAGAATGTATGTAAAACTCCCCTATGTAAATATCCCCTCCCTGGCAATATAGCCATATTTTTTCCAAGTCCAGGAAAAAATGGTCCACCTGGGGCTATTTTAGCCCATCCGAGTCATAGCAGGAGTTAGATGACACCTGGTCATGCTAACAACCTCTCCCCTAGCCCTAAAAACCCTCAAAGACCCTCTTTTCCGCCCCATTACCTTAAATTTTTGGGCATAAATCGTTAAACCCGCGCGCATTAAACCCATGTTTTACCCCTTATCCCTAAGCCCCAACTGTAAATACATTAACCCGCCCATTTTAGACCCCATAACCCACTTTCCCTAAGTCTAAAACCCCCTCCGCGCATTATTTAAATCGGGATATTCCCGCGAATATCCCCGCCCACTAACCCGCCGTCCCCTCGCCCTTCCCGCCAACCGTCCGATCATCGTGCGCTCAGATCAACGGTTGACGGGCCGTCCCATCTCCGAAACGCTCGAAGGTTAGCGTCCGGGAGATGGGCGGTATTGCTGCCGTACTCCCACCACGCGTCACCTCCTGGGCTGTGGCGGAGCCCCCTCTCACAAAACCGCTCATGCCCAAAGGCGGTGCGCCCCAAAACCAGAAACCACCCCCTGCCTGGTGACGCCACCTGCCTGCGTCACCCCCCTGCCCAGTCACCATGACACGTCATCCGCTTGCGTGTCCCTCCTGCCACTGTACCGCCGAGTCACCTGCCACGTGTCCTGCCACATCTTCAGAGCCGCCGTACTGCCACGTCACCTCCGTACGTGATGACATCATCATGCTGATGTCATCTCGCCATGTCATCATGCTGACGTCATCGTTGACATCACCCGCCGTACGAGGTCCCATCGCTGACGTCATCATCACTTTTTTGGCGCGAAGGGCAAAAATCGCACTCCGGAGCCCCAGAATCAATTTCTGAGACAGTTTTTGATGAGCGCAAATCGCTCATCGCTGGATAAATTAGGCCTGAATGGGGAATCTTTTCATTTTGCAGCCCCCAACAAGCCAGAAAGGCGCCGAATGACCCATTTTTCTTCGCGAAGCTTGCCGAAAGGAGCAGAAGACAGTTCTAGAGGAAACAGAGGTCGAACAACGGCCATTAATTTGTGATTAGACCCACAGCAAAGGAAAACAACGACCCAATTTATTGTCAAAGAGTATCAGAGGAAAAAGAAGAGCCAAAGAGTATCAGTCAAGATTTTTTAGGGGCTCGAAGCACCTGAACATTGATGAGCCCCCCAGAAAGTCAAATCAAGAGGCGTAAGTCCATCCTTGCCCTCAAATCATAGTTAAAGCTTTAAATGCAGATAGACAGCAAAGAAGCAGAAACCCATACACATTTATTGCAGAAAACACTGCACCGAGCCACCAAGGACTACATCATTTACTCAGTTTTGATACGGCAGCCTTGAGCGCAGCTTGAGATATTTTTTTCATTTATTTCTGGATAGGGTTAGGTTAAGTAATCATCTTTCTTTCAGACTTGTTTAGGTCAAGTTGTAATAAAAGCAGTTGTAAAGAGTTTTTCCCTATATATACTGCCCTCTACATTGTTACAAGGGTTGGTAAATTGAGAATTTTCACTAGAGACTCGCATTGTATACCTGAGTTTTTTCTATAATCAGAGATTACTGAAAGCTTGGAGAGCAAACTGTCTGTTGTAGATGAATGTTTTGGAGATATGAAGATGGCATTCTTGTGCTGCAGTCTGAAGCAATAAGTGCATCTTACCTCTGTTTATTGTTTACCACTATCTAAATAGCATAAAGAAATAATAGCTTAGAATTTGTTTAAGTACACTCTATGCTCAATTTCTGCTGTTTCTTTATGTTTTCCTCTGAATGAATTGGTTATGAATGTGAATTCCCCCAGGCTCATATTTACCCCGATTCACCCTTGTTTTCCAATTATCTAGGGATTATTTACTGCCCCTAGGTAGAGCTCTGTTACCCCCATCTGTTAAGCTGATTGAGAGATTCTTAACTGCCTCTCATTACTTAGCATTCTTTCCATCATTTAAACCTGAAATATTGTTTCATGCGCAACTATATTGCTCCATTTTCCCTCTCTTGTGACCGAAGAAATACACCAGCAGTTCTCCTCCTCGACTCCACGCCCAATGGTTTGAAACTTCCAGACTATGCCTTGCCTCTCTGTCTGAGAACATCAATTATCCCACCAAAAACAAAACAAAAACCCTCTGAACTCAAAACCTAGCCTAAAATCCTTTTCAACAAAGCTAAATCTAAAAGAGAGAGCCCTCTCTAATTGCAGGTTGGCTAGAACCTGCAGTCCAAAGTTGGTCTGTGGTTACCTCGGCCGTATCCTTTTCCGGATCTTAAGGACAACCTGAGTGATAACAGGTGTTAAGGATTATGGAGAACGTAGAACCTCAAGAAGAACTAAGCTATGTTAACAAGGAAATTCAAGAGGAATTTGATTCATAAGGTGGACAACCTCAAAAAACTGTCACAGGAGAAGGAGATGTAGAGTTAACTCATGAAGAAAGTGTGAATGAAGACCATGAAGAAGCTCAAGCTAAACCTCTTCAAGCATATGAGAGGAAGAGTAACCATAGAGGTATAATTGATTGGTTATGTCTTCTTTTCTTGAGTGTTTATTGGATCATTTTAAAAAACAAATTGTCATGGCTCGAAGGCCAATCAGAATGGGGAAAAGACAATAAATTGCATGTTTTATAGATTTGTGGATTGGTTCAGTATGAAAATGATGGAGGGAGAGTTGGTCAGAGTTCCTCATCCCAATACAATTAAGCTAATCTAAAGGAGGTTAATGGAACCTACGGACAAGATGGAAACCAAGAGCTTGTTGATAACAAGGAGGAGACACCACTATCTCGTGTAATCAAGGGGAGAAAAATTTTGGATTATGCAGAGAATTATGAAGCAAGGTACATATGAGTACCTCAAGGATGATCAAGCCCAGACATGGATGAGAAGGCTTATGTAGAGCAAGCCATGGTTTTGTGGAGCAACGAACAGAGTGTCACCCAGGAAGTTGCATGAGATAGTGAAAGGGTTCAAGCATAAATTCATTTTCCTAATGAGATAAAGACGCATACATTTGTAGTAGATGGTCAAGAGAGAGAGAATTTTTTCCATAACATGATTTTTGTATGTGTAGGTGTGACAAAAATTCAGAATTCAGAAAATAGCACCAGACAACCTTTCATAAGGATAATAGAGAATTTGACATGGAAACCATGTGATGTGGAGATAAATGAAGAGAAATGGGCAAAGACTCTTGCAATTCCCATACAAAACATTATGGAGGAAGAGAAGGGCTACAAAAAATATAAATCTGCAGTACACAGACAAATTTTGTCACTAGAAGTTAAAACAGTGCAGACCATCCGAAAAAGAAATAAGCAGATTGTTGACAACATAGTCAAAGATGCAGAGGAAGGACAAAAAATGTTGTCAAGAAAAGGAAATGCAAAGCAACATGAGATAAGTTTGTCTCATGACAATTTATTTCATTTGCAAATAAGAAATATGGGGTATAATTTCATCTTAGGAAGGAGCCAACAATTTGCAATCATATATTTTGTTAAATGCAGGAAGGAGGATGAATTTTGTTGCATTCAATATGTAGGATGTTTGTTCTATGGTGAAGAATGTAATGGGTGGAGAAAAAAATCCTACACTGTTGGGAGATGTTCAAAAGGATCATTGGTAGCAAAAATTTAAATCAACAGGGGAGAAGCAACATGTACCAACACGAAGGCATATTGGGGATGGAGGATGAGGAGATAATGATGTTGATAAAGGGAGTACTTAGGAAATGGTAAAGAAAGACTATTTAGTTTCAACATTTGGCTGACTAGAAAATATTACATCAACATGACATAGATGAAGCAACTACAAATTAGAATATGGTATTGAGGAAGGAAGAGGATATCCAGTATCAAGCTGATTTTGTAAGGTTGCCTCAAGAAAGCAAGGTGTGCATTGCAGAATCAAGTATGGGATCCTAGTTGACTGAAGTCAAGGCTGGAGCAACAACATGATCAAATATGTGGCGAATGACAACACTTTGGTTGGGACCTTGGAGGTTTTTGCAGATATTTAACAAGGAGGTCAATTTCTTTTTTCACCTGGGGAGTCTGATGCAGAGCATCACCCTAGGCGAATGATTTGTTTTAAGTCCCAATATAGCCATGTAAATTTTAGAAGGATATTTTTTTCTTTTGTAATAAATAAATTATGAATTAGCAGAATTTAGTTTAGAGCCAAGTGTCCAAATTTCAGAAGAATCTGGGACTTAGTTTGTTAATTAGTTTGATGAGTCGTTATTTTAGTCCAATTGGGCCTTTGTAATTGTAAACAACATTTGATGAGATGTTAAATAGCGTTAGAGTGGGGACATGTTTCCTATTTGTCTTAAGTTATGTTGAGATATTTTCCTGGATGTAAATATTGAAGAGTTCTTGAAAAGAGAAGTAGAAGCTCAAGGAAGCGAGCCATCGTTTCCCTATAAATACTCCTTTGAATATTAATAGAATTATTATTATGTCTTGAGTTTCGTCAAATTTGTTTTTCCTGTGCCATTGTCCCCTTGCCAAAGATTGTATGATTGAGACATAGGTCAAAGTTAGAAGGAGGGCCCCGAGAGTAAAATAGGAGAAGTGAATGAGTGAAGCCTTTGCATTAAAATAACTATAGTGAGGAAGATCCATCTGGTGTTGCCTAGACGATAAGCTTTGGAATTAAAATCTTGAAGACAATCGAATTAAAGTGTGTGGCGAAGGTGAAGAGTGGCTCTTTTCAAATTGAGTTCCCTGTGAACATGCTTAAAATATTTCTTATGTCTGGTATGATTCACCAACGATGAAATTAAGCTCTATCGCAAAGAGCCAAAGAGCGGAACCAAGAGGGTAAGTCCTTTTCTATGTGTGTAAATTAACACAATGACAATAAAAAGGAAATCAGGTTGCAGATAGAGGATTGGACTTGCCCCTAGAAGTCCAACTTGATCCCGGAGTAGTCAGCTTTTTCGAGCAAACTTAACAAGTTCTTTTTTAGGATGGACCAATTGACCGAGCCCGACTAGTCAGAGATTGGGTTCAAAGTTCATGTGATAGTGGTAGGAGAGAGAATAACTCCGACACCTAACCACTGGTGGACTCTACAACATTTATACAAGCTACGAAATAAATAATAATTTTTGGGGGTTCTGTGAAGTAATAAATCTATCATTGTGATTGTAAGGATGAGAAAAAAAGGAAAATCGAGCTAGAATAAAAGAGCGACTCGATTGAAAAAGGAAATGCATTCTATCATTTCTTCATTATAGAAGTGAGTGTTTTCTCCATTGAGAACATGGCTATGACTACGTACCTAATGTCTAAACAAGTTAAACAACTTGGAAGACAAGAGGCTTCCTAAAATTGCTTCAAAATCTAGTCAAAACCAACTTGTTGTTGGGAAAAGTATCCAATACGGAATGACCCTATCCCACTCTAAGGGTGATAGTACCTCAGCAACAATCAAAGAAAAGCTATTCAAGATTACTTCTTTATGAGATGTAAGAGAGAGGAGGAAGAGATCCACTAACCGATGTCTTCCGCTAATGCTTGTTCCAATCTTCTCTCTTTGCTGCTTGCTCCCAGCTCCTTGCTCTTTCACTGGCCCAACTACACCGAGATCCTGCAAAATGGCAAGAGAGGGAAACTACAAGAAGCATACATTCATAATTGATTCAAGGATTAGAATAAATCAAATATACAAGCATCAATACGCCATTGAGACACATGCATATAGAAGAACCTCAAATACTTTATTAATGGAAGAAGTAAAGTTCAGGAAGTAATACAACCATAAAAGGCCCAATCCAGCATCACCTCCCAGCAGAAAGAAATCTCCTCTTCACCTCCTTCAAGAAAATCACCCAATAGTTCTATACTCAAACCAACAACACTTCCTTACATTCACAAGATTCCAGCCTCCCTAGACCTCATGAGAGAGCTCTATATATAGGAGTTTTGGAGAAAGGATGAGTCAGCTTGAGGCTGGCATGAAGCTGACTAGTGTCCTCTCCCACTTCAGTTATTCGTCAGTTCTTGAGTCCACTTGGAGGTTCTTGCTTCCACTTGGAGATCTAGACCCTCTTACTCATCACCAGTCGAATTCCCTGATCCAAGTGTCATTTTGGAAGCTTCCTGGGCATTGACACCTTGAGGAATGACTGTGCCACTTATCCAAACTCGCCCAGCGCAGGTAGCCTTCTTTGCAGTTGACATTCAGCGCAGGTACACAGTGGAGCAGTTGACATTCAACGCAGATGCTCAGTGGAGCAGTTGACATGATCCAGAATTAGCTTGTTTTTGAGTGTTTTCAGGTGGAGAACTGATATTCAGTGCTGTGGTTTGCTGACCTTGTTCCTCTAGGGGTAGGAACAACATGTTTAGGGACTTTGGATCCCTTAGATTATGGACATTTCATGCTTCATGCTGTAAGGCACAAAAATGTATATAACAGTTGCCCCCTAAAGTATGAGGTCGTTTATCGGGTGAAATGCTTTATCAGGAGGATCCGAAGTTCATTCAATCGTTGAGAGGTGACCTATAATAAAAATACAATACAATACATTATTTTTCATTCGGCTTTCATGATCTAGCTGAGGCGGGTATTCCCATGCTCAACTTTATAAATTCATTTTGGTACATAGAACAGACGATCGTCTGATGATAGACTGATAATTCTCTGCTGAAATTATCATCCTTTGAGTAGGATGGTCATCTGCTGCAATGATGTACATGTCAAATGTCTTTATATTTCCTGAATATATATCGCAGCCCGGATGGATGAAACTAGATCCGGGGTCTTCAAACTCGTTCGATCTTCACTCTAAGTACAAGTCGATCCATGTGAGAATTGCGCTGAAGTCGAACATGGAAAGACATCGCTTGATTACCGGTCAATGATGTAAACCGTTAACAAGCGCGAGAGGAATCACCGATAATGATAATGACCCTCAAGGTACTGCAGTACAATTCACGTGGTGTGAATATAGGACTTGGCGTCGAACACCACGCAAAATCTTCTGGTCGAAGGTCATTGATGTATACCTGTCGCCGGAAGTGAGAAACTTGCCATTGAGGCATGCAAGCTTCAAAGTACTGAGGGGGATGTTCCTAGATCAACTTCTTGGATAATGAGCTGAAGTCGACAAGAAGCGATCCGTCAAAGGAGGGCCTTAATGAATCCCACATCAGTGACACGGAACGGAGCTAATGATTTTAGTGGAGGTGAAAACAATCTGTGACATATAATTCAGGGTGGCGATCATGGGTGGATGAAGGATAATGTATGGCAGTGGATGGGACACGGTTGACTCTTTCTGAACAACATCTCTTGAACATATAACGACACTGATGCGATGGATCGGTAGCATTACCCCAAATGTGGATGGTTTGGCGAAGACCATGGTGATGAGACCGGTGAATGAAACAACCCAACCCGATGTGATACGGAGGAAAAGTGTCATGTTCAAGAGAGACTTGCTACCATTAAAGCTTTGAGGTTCTCCCAATTTTTCCCTAGTCATTTCTGACCAGTACCTCTTTATTTTTGTCAAGCTTGAGGAGGATAACATATGCTTGTTCTATAACCTGCCCTTCGGGCAAGCCCATCGCTATGTTTTAACGAGCCTAGCGATAGGGAAACTCGTTCTCGTCTAAAGACAAGTTTGTCGCTATTTAATCATTTTAACGAGTCTAACGACAAGGAAAACTCGGTCCTTTTCATTTTTAGAGAGTCTGAAAAGGTACAGAAAGTTAACTCCAAAATTCCTTTTTCGTCATCTAATCCCTTAAGTCCGAAAAAGTATAAAACAATACAGAAGGGATGAGTTTTCGATAACTTTAACGAGCCGAATAAAACAAGCGCTCGACCTTTTTGTGCAATAATCCCTCAGGTCCAAAAAGATTAAAATCTAGAGGAGGGATAGCTCTTCCGGTCCTTTTAACGAGCTGGAAGGCCAAAACTCGGCAAACTTTTCATATCTTACGAGTCAAGGGAAAAGAGCTCAAAGAAGACTCGTCTTTTGAGGAACGAGTGATAAACAGGGATAGCAGCAGATTCCAGGTACAGGTTGGAATTTTCCAATCACGGCAGTGTCACAAGGATGGCTAGGTGAAATCACTCTTCGCAGCTGTTCCTCAAAATGGGTAAACAATCATATGGGGGTGAACGATCGGCCAAATGGAATGGAGGTGGCAGGTGCAAACACGACCAAGGCTTTTTATGGCTAATAAATTTACGATCACAATGGTTATTTACCGGAATAGGTTCATTTTTTAATGAGCTTAAACTCTGGAGGAAACTCTTGCTCACGCTTTTCTATTTTTTAACGAGCATAAATTCCGCGGTAAAACTGCTCGATCTTATGTTTATTTTTTAACGAGCATGAACTATGTGCTAAAACTGCTCGGATCTCGCTTTTCTATTTTTTAACGAGCATAAATTCCGCGGTAAAACTGCTCGATATACCAGTCATAAGATAAGAAATGTCTCCTATAAGACTCCATTTTTTATAGAGCTTGCGCCTCACATAAGCTATGCTCCCTCTCATCCTTTCTTTATGCAAGTTCGGAAACAGCTAATCCCAAAAACAGATAAATAACCGCTCCTAGCTTGCACTCCAAAAGGTTTGCATGCCCCCAGGTATAAAATACAATTTCAAGGCTGCCCCTCCTCTCCCCCACCTCTATTTTTCTTTGGGTGTTCACAGCTACTTGTCGTCTTTCTAGTCTGATGCTAACGATACTTGTCTTCTCGTTATTTTTAACGGGTCTTATGCGGTACTTGTCTTCCCGTTAGCCCAACTTTTAACAGATCTTTGCAAGATCGCAAGAGAACAGCTACTTGCGACAAGAGAGCAGCTACTTGCGACAAGAGAAGAACACTACTCAAAGACAAAACATTGGTGTTATTGAGGGAGGCTTGCCTCTTTCTGGTTACCCAAAGATTGTTTTGTTAACACCATCAACGAAAACATTTCCTCGGCACTGTCTACCGAAGTAGACAATGGTGAATGACCTTTGTCAAACAAGTAACCTTGACAAAAGAATCCTATTCTAGAACAACCCCTCTTCCATCCACGGACGGGGTACGGACTAGTCATATTCTTTCCCGGAAATTCTACCTTATACCCAGGGTTTCCTCTGCCCGAAGCAGACCAGGATGCATGCCCCCTGGGTTCCAGTCCCATCTTTCCGAATCACTCGCACTCATCGGGAAGGAGGACTGGGGGTGGAGACATTTCTTGAGTGAATAGACCATTGAGGGTTGGTATGTGACTATTTGCGATGCGTGATCCCGGAAATGAAAGTTGGTCTACGAGCTTGACCATTCTTCCTTCGTGTGGAAAACACATTACTCTAAAGAGTGAGGAGACTATAACTCCCATGCATTATATATAGTCTCATCCAAGGAGTAGGTTATAATCCAAGGGTCCTTGAACGACCATCACATTCATTTGAACGGTCTTCCCTTTCAATGTAACAGGCACATTGGGGAGGATCCCTAATGGTCGACTGGTTCCTTTATCAAAACCCGAGAGATTTCTTATCTCAGGCAAAAGCGCCGGGGAACCCAGTGCTTTCCAAGCAATAGAGGAAAGGATACTCACAGATGCCCCTTCATCAATGATAGTGCCAGCCATTACCATTCTATAAATTTGGACTATGATTCTGAATGGTATACTGGCTGGCAACCGGGGTCTGCCTAGTTGGTTCCAATCAAAGGACACAACCAGGTTGCTTGGTGGTGGGACCGAATACACGGCCGGATATGACCCTGACGATGTTCCTTCCTGCGGTAAAGGAATGGGCGCATTGCCCTGATGCTCATCAGAATCTGTGTTGATGAAAAGAATCTGGATGGTGTCATCCTTATTCTCTTCAGTGAGGGTGTCATTTGAAGATGAATCTTCAGTGACGGTGTCATTTGAGGATGAAACCTCTGAAGGAAGAACCGGGTCAACTGCCGTTTCGACCTTTGGACTTTCATCTGGTCTGGATTCAGTAGGTTCATTTTCAATGACTGACGCTTCAGCTGACCACTTGAGCGGGCCAGCTGTATTTTCGACCAACGAAGGACTTGGCATGAGTTTTTTGTATCCAGGAGGAAGTCTCAACAGTGAAACCGGGCGATCTTCCAAAACTCTCTTCGCTTCGTCTAAGAAGGGACAACGGTGGATGGCGTGATCGCCTTCACACAATCTGCAGGGGAATCTTGCTCCCCCTCTTTGTCTTGAACCTTCACTTTCGCTGGTTGACGGTAAGCATTCAACATGGCTATCAGAGGTTGATGCTCCCGAATTGTGCAAACGAGGGGACCAGTCCCTTAGTATCCGGGGAATACAGGGACAATCTCTATGGAAGTGGTCTCCTTTACATATGACACATGGCGATTTAGGCCCGGTCTGTGCTGTGTGTGGATTTTTGTCAGATGTCTTTTTCTTGCCCCCAGTCGCCTTAGGCTCCTTCTTCTTCTTCTCTCTCTTCTTCTTCTCCTTCTTCTCCATGGGAGCTTGGCTTTTGCCGGCTCTACCTTGCGAAGATGAAGGATTAGAGGAAGAGTTATAGGAAGTAGAAGGCTAGTGGGCAGCTCTAGACTGATCTAACTGTTGACTCGACTGTTCAGGAACCATGGTTTTCTGAACTACATTGGTTGAGAATAGCCAAATTGGCAGGCCAATTTTCAGTCCTGGAAGCGACAATGTGGCCATGTGGGGCGCACCAACTTCTCCCCAAGAGGAGAAAGGACTAGGAATTCCATCCTGTGTAATTCCTTGGTTGGGGCGTTCCATGTTCTCAACCTACAGATCAACGCAGGAATAGGAGGTGATTATGTTCCGTTTAAAATAATTTTTACAACGACGCTTTAGACACAACTTGCTTTTTCACTTTTTAAGAGTCGAGAAAAAGCTAAAGATGACTCTAGTCTCCTTCGATGTTTTAACGAGCCCGAAGTGACAAATGCTCGGATGGACTTTTTCAGTTATAGAGTTTGAAAAAGGCCAAAAGAAACTTCTCTGGAGTTCTAGGCAGAGGGTGTGCCAAACTTTTCGCAAAACCACATAATACGTTTTACGGTACGAGTGGTCGATCTTCGTGAATGCTGTGTTCACTGCATTGCGATCAGTAGGGCGGCCGACACGGTTTCCTATGGATAAAGGCTTTGTTCCTATAGGGGTCTCCCAATATATACGCGACGGTACGTGGGAGCACAAGTCCGTATTGATACTTATCGCTCCACCGTGGAGGAATCACCCAACCACTCAACGCTAAGATATCACGTTTAACGACGCCGGAACACGTCTCTAGCTTAGACCTCTATGTGTTTGCATTATGTTTCAATGCGTTGTTATGTAAATTCAATTTATTTTAAGGTTGATCTTGTTTAGCAGTTTGCCTTTATGGATCACCACGAGATGTATAGTAACACTCCTAAATGCAGTCTAAGATGATAAGCAAGCTTTTCAATCTTTCAACTTTGAAAATCTTAACTACTGAGGGAAAAGAAAGACATCATCTTTTCACACAGATCATAGAGCACACACTAATGCACTTTTTCCTAAATCGACATGCAAACTGTCATAATGCACATGCACAATGCAAGTATTTCTTTTCTCTTTCTTAATGTTGGTGCAATACAAAAAGAAAGCTGTTGTATAACTTTGAATTCAATTTCAAGTGAAAGCAAACAAGCTTGTCCAAAATGAAAAGACACCTTAAGATTTACTTGTTTCGACACTAGAAATATATAAATTCAAACCATATGACGAAAGCAAAAGCTCAATCAGCTATGAACAACAAACAAACTAACTCTTAAGATCAAAACGACACTTTATCACAGGTCTAGATCTAAGAGGCCACAGCAAGACTAGTTCACTTTCGTTATGGGAAACTGCAAATGATACAAGAAATACACAAAGAACAAACACAGTTTCTTTATACAACCGAGGCGGAATAGTGGCAAGGAAAGTTGGTTTCAGATAGGTACAATGACTGGTAACAGGCTGCAAAAACAAGAGTGAAAACAGGGCAATAAACAAGAGGGAAACCCAGTAGCACTAGGCAAAACTGGTTCAACGCAGGTAGTACACTGGCAGTTTGACCTTCAGCGCAGGTAGCCCCTTTGGGAACTGCGCTGAAATGCAGACTGCCTTCACAGTGCCTGCACTGAAGATTCAAACTTTCGTTTTTCTCAGTTTCCGGGTCACAGATTGCTAAAAAATTCACAGTTTTTGGCCAAATCAGAAGCTATCAGTCAAGTACACACTAAGGGATGAAAAGGAGGATGAAAAGCTATCACTAAGAGCTATTTAGAGTCCTTGTGAATCAACTCTTCAAATCATAAACATGCCCAAAAACTGAGCTAGAGTAGCTGCCCTCTACTTTGCATTTGAAAGATCCAAATGCAGTTCGATTCGGTACTCCCTGTGTTTATGAAATGAATAGCAAAAACACAAACAACCAACAAGATACGATCCCCAACGGAGTCGCCAATTTGTTGTTGGGAAAAGTATCCAATACGGAATGACCCTATCCCACTCTAAGGGTGATAGTACCTCAGCAACAATCAAAGCAAAGCTATTCAAGATTACTTCTTTATGAGATGTAAGAGAGAGGAGGAAGAGATCCACTATCCAATGTCTTCCGCTAATGCTTGATCCAATATTCTCTCTTTGCTGCTTGCTCCCAGCTCCTTGCTCTTTCACTGGCCCAGCTGCACCGAGATCCTGCAAAATGGCAAGAGAGGGAAACTACAAGAAGCATACATTCATAATTGATTCAAGGATTAGAATAAATCAAATATACAAGCATCAATACGCCATTGAGACACATGCATATAGAAGAACCTCAAATACTTTATTAATGGAAGAAGTAAAGTTCAGGAAGTAATACAACCATAAAAGGCCCAATCCAGCATCACCTCCCAGCATAAAGAAATCTCCTCTTCACCTCCTTCAAGCAAATCACCCAATAGTTCTATACTCAAACCAACAGCGCTTCCTTACATTCACAAGATTCCAGCCTCCCTAGACCTCATGAGAGAGCTCTATATATAGGAGTTTTGGAGAAAGGATGAGTCAGCTTGAGGCTGGCATGAAGCTGACTAGTGTCCTCTCCCACTTCAGTTATTCTTCAGTTCTTGAGTCCACTTGGAGGTTCTTGCTTCCACTTGGAGATCTAGACCCTCTTACTCATCACCAGTCGAATTCCCTGATCCAAGTGTCATTTTGGAAGCTTCCTGGGCATTGACACCTTGAGGAATGACTGTGCCACTTGTCCAAACTCGCCCAGCGCAGGTAGCCTTCTTTGTAGTTGACATTCAACGCAGGTACACAGTGGAGCAGTTGACATTCAACGCAGATGCTCAGTGGAGCAGTTGACATGATCCAGAATTAGCTTGTTTTTGAGTGTTTTCAGGTGGAGAACTGATATTCAGTGCTGTGGTTTGCTGACCTTGTTCCTCTAGGGGTAGGAACAACATGTTTAGGGACTTTGGATCCCTTAGATTATGGAAATTTCATGCTTCATGCTGTAAGGCACAAAAATGTCTATAACACAACTTCAACTCAACCAAGGATGACACAAGAATGCCCAGGCTTGACTAAACCATTGGCGAATGAAGGAAGAGATGATATCACAATACAAGGATAATATTACAAATATTATTATAACAAAATTTAAAGATAAATTGTAGTTTGATAAAGAGTGAGAGGAGAAAATAAAATTAAGATATTATAAGGAGATGATCAACCATGAACTAAAAGATAAAAAATATGCCATTATCTTAACTAGCGTAAAAAAGAAAATAAACATTGTTAGAATAAGAAGAAATTCTCATGAGCTCCATGTTAAAACTAGACATCAATCAATTCAAAAAACATCATAAGATGAAAAATTGTAACCTTTATAATATTAATTAAAATTAAAAATGAAAAACTATAACGTAAAATACTATTTAAATTAGATTAAAAAAATTATCGCATTATCAATTTTGTTTTAACTCAACCAAATTAAAATTATCTTTAAATGTAACTTGTAATGCTTCTTGGATATAAATATAAATCCTAATAAATTCTACATAATTTGAAAAAAATACTGCCAATAAACCGAATTTCACTTTCCTACCTTATTTTCATACTTGTATAACACAAAAATAATCCATATAAAACACGCCTCTAAAAGGGAGTAAGCATTTTTCGGAAAAGTGTATTAAGCCGTACCACATTTGTTTTGGCAGGATGGAGGCTGGTTTGCCCTTAACACAGGTGGGTGTGTTAATGGATTCGACAATTTGATATATCAAGTACGTAAGGCACATCATATGATTAACGAGTGAGTATTTGGGGGACTGACCCTGTAACCCTCAACTGTTACATTTTCTTTTTATTGTATTTGACCACCATACTTTTCTTGAATCAATAGATTAGATGGTGTTGACACCTAATCTTCATGATTGGGGGAATTTTGTGTAAATAAATAAATTAGGAAAGTGAACAGTCATCGGGAGATGAACTGAACAATCACTCCTATTGTATATAACAGTGACCTACCTATGGAATAATAGACGAATCAGTTTTACTGCATTTGGAGAGTTACTGCCTGGTCTGACATGGTATCAGAGCCAGCTCCATTTTTGGCATAGTCTTGTAACTCCCTTCTGCTAGTTTCATGTAGTCTATCCACTGCTGGGCTCTCTGTCCCTCTATTCCCTCCACAGTGACTGCCACTGTCTAAATGCTACACATAGACCTGTCCGCCCAGTCCGCCCTCTAACAGTTCACACGATTTTTTTTGCATGATTGTAACGTCTCTTAGTCTTCCAGAAGTGGAGCAGGAGTCGCCCATTCGACTCTGAAATGTTTCTTTTGCAACTTCATCTTCTTACTTTTGAGATTTTTTCATATCCGCTGGTGCTTTCATAGCTGCTCTGTATCATAGACGCTGTGACAACTTTTGGAGGTATTGGAGCAGTTAGCCGGATTCAGCTCGCCTCTGTCTTACCAAGAACTTTTCTTTGCCCCGCGTTGTGGTATCGTGACCATCCCAGGCTTTCAACTGGGAGGAGGAACCCACGCAGGATCTTCAATACCGGCCTGCTTTCTTATCTCCATAAGCCCTGCCGGCTCAAGCCAGTATTCCATGGCCCCTTCGGCATTATGACGGCACCTGAAACGCTCTCCATTTGTGATGACGGTGTCTGTCATGTGCTTGAGCAGATGATCTAGAAGCCCCATTCCTTTGAACGGATGATTAGGGCCATCGAGGTCTTTGATACCCACCACTAGAATACTCTGGGAGTAAGGGACGTCAAACATCCGAGGGTGTTTTCTTTTCCTTTGCGTGTTGAAGCTTACTGCCCGTCCTGCATTGAATACTCCCATGTCTCCAATATGCTTTCGAACTTCTTCTCTTAGCGCAGGCCGTAAGATTGGCTTGCCCGGAGCTGCTTTCTTTTCATGACCAGTGCCTTATAATCCACGCTCACCACCCCTTATTGATCGTGAGAAGACTTGTCCATTGTTAATAGAGCTTATGGAGGCATTTTATCTGGTTCAGCTGTACGTGACCGAATTATTAGAGCATTTTTGGTCGAAGAATAGAAGATTGTCAAGAAGGTTTTGAAGATGCAAAAGTCTAGAAGCTGTTCACATATTTACGCAGTTGTAATAAGGCTGTTTGGTGTGGTATTTACGCTGATTGTATTAATGCTATTTTGGAACGCTGATATGATTAATACCATATGTATTTTTAAATGCCGTCCCATAAGTTTTTAAGGCTGTTCCATATTTTTAAAAGTTGCCATATTTTCTAACGCTGTCAAGCACTTTGGAAGGAAGTCTTGCTACGTGGCCTAAGCAACAACTATATAATATAGATGTTTAATGTTTTGTTTAAAACATTCTCAGATTACATGAGATGTCTGCCATCAGAGCTTGAAATTGTAATGTCGTTGCTGCTCCAAATTTGTAGAGCTCGCGGTTGATGCCGTTGCTGCTCCAACTTTGTAGAGCTCGTGGTGAATGATTGATTATTGACTGTGATATGAATTAAACAACCAAAATCGTTTCCCACATAAAATTTTGAGTAAAATTTCACTGTATATCAGCAGAAGTATTTTTTTACAGAATGCATTCAATCATCTCTATGGTAGGAATAGTTCTCACTGGCAAGGAGAACTATCCTGAATGGTACCGGATGATAAAACACACCCTCATCTTCAATGAGTTGTGGAAAGGAGTGTGTGTTGGAGAAGGAGACAATGACCCAGTATAGCCTACCTCAGACAAAGATCTCTTCATTTGGGAAAACAAGAACAACAAAGCCTATGCATTAATCGCAGCATCTGTGAATGAAGAGGTGAGTCGCCATATTTCATCATATTCAACTGCCTTTGAAGCTTTACAAAAGCTGAAAGAACTCTATGACTCACATTCTACACTTGAAGTTGTTCAGCTCATGATTAAACTCTTCACTCTTGAACTGAAAAATAATGATCCTCTTGCTCTTGCATCTGAAGTAAAATCTATAATGCATGATATCAAATCCACTAAGGTTGAAGCTTTACAAAAGCTGAAAGAACTCTATGACTCACATTCTACACTTGAAGTTGTTCAGCTCATGATTAAACTCTTCACTCTTGAACTGAAAAATAATGATCCTCTTGCTCTTGCATCTGAAGTAAAATCTATAATGCATGATATCAAATCCACTAAGGTTGAGCTGGATATCCCTCTTATTGCTTTTCTCAAGGCACTATATCCTACTTACTCCAA
The DNA here is from genome assembly GCA_031772625.1 of Pinus tabuliformis. Taxonomy (NCBI): domain Eukaryota; kingdom Viridiplantae; phylum Streptophyta; class Pinopsida; order Pinales; family Pinaceae; genus Pinus; species Pinus tabuliformis. The sequence continues at coordinate 1,103,220,547 of CM062816.1, read as the reverse complement.
TTATCTTGAATCTTTACAAGCAAATGTAAATCTTAAAGATATAACCTTTGACTCTCTTGTGAAGAAGTTTGCTGAAAGAGAGAAAGCCTTTGGAAAGAAGACAACCCCTGAATCTTCTGAAGAGACTATGTACCTTGCTCATAAAAAAAGCATCCTGCTCAAGATTCTACAAGAGGAATATGTGGACGAAGAGGAAGAGGAAGATACTTCAGAGGCAGGGGGGGCAGACATTCTCAAGGAGAAAAGGCAGACTTACATTGCATTCGTTGCAAAAGAAATGGATCACATGATGCCTCTACATGCAAGCTACCATGGGACAAAATTGAGCAGAAAAGAAACCAACAGAAAGGTAAAACTGATGATACAGACAAAGGTAAAGCACCTGAATCCGCTCACTATATTGAGGCACAATGTAACATTGGAGTAAATGAAGATTTGTTTAATGCTTCAATTGCTTCTTCGAAAAATGATTGGTTGCTTGATTCAGGAGCAACCTGTCATATGACTCATAGAAAAGATTTTTTTGAAGATTTCACTGATAATGTTGACGAAGCAGTATACTTTGCAGATCAGTCAAAAATCAAGCCATCAGGGCTTGGCACAATCAGGCTTAAACTGCCTGGTCTTCCAGACTTTCTTCTGGATCATGTTCTATATCTCCCACAGCTCAAGAGAAACTTGTTGTCCTTGGTCCACATCCGCCAACAAGGTCACTCCATTCATATGTTTGATGGCAAAACTTGAGGTAAGAAAAGCTTCTGACCACTCACTTGTCATGAGGGGAATAGAAGAAGAAAGGCTTCTCAAACTGCAAGGAACCTCTGCTCATGCACAACATTTCTCATATATTTCTCATCATGAAGAAGGTACACTTCCATCAAGTTTATTATGGCATGCCAGATTTGGACATTTAAACTATGACAGTCTCCGCTTATTGAAGAAAAATGGTGTTGCTGGTTTGCCTACAATTCCTAGGAAACATAAGCAATGTGATGCTTGCAATCTAGGAAAGCATAGCAAACAGTCTTTTCATGATTCACATTCAAGAGCACATAGGAAGCTTGAAATCATTCATTCAAATTTATGTGGTCCAATGCCCGTTCCTTCTGCAAATGGAAATGAATATATCATGACATTTATTGATGATTACACCAGAATGTGTTGGGTTTATTTATTGAAGAACAAATCTGATGCTTTTCAAACATTCAAGAATTTTCATAAATGGATTGAAAATGATGCACAATCTCATATTGGGTCTATTCGCACTGATAATGGAAAAGAATATACATCAAATGAATTTGAAAACTATCTTCGCCAACATGGGATCAAACATCAAACAACTGTGCCTTATAATCCTTAACAAAATGGTGTGGCTGAAAGAATGAATAGAACAATCTTGAATATGGTACGATCCATGCTTTTCTTCAAAAATGTAAAGATAATGTTTTGGGCTGATGCTCTTCTATGTGCTGCATATATAAAGAATAGATGTCCATCTAATGCTATAAGAAACAAGACTCCTTATGAATTGTGGTATGGACATGTTCCTTCGGTAAAACATCTCAGGATCTTTGGTTCCACCTGTTATGCTTTAATACCAAAGGTACATAGAAACAAACTTGGTGCTAGAAGTCGTAAGTGTATCTTCCTGGGGTATTCAAACACCTCTAAAGCATACCGCCTCTATGATGAAGTAAATAAAAAGTTTGTTGTATCTAGAGATGTAATTTTTCTTGAATCATCCAAATCTGACAATGTTGTTGAGCGACAACTTGATCGCTTGGATAGATTCGCTAAAACAAAATCATTTCAAGAATTTGATAATTAGATTCCACATCTTGAAGGGGGGATTCTTATTCTAGATCAACATATGGAATCTTCTTCTGAAGAACACTCTCCCCCAGATGAAACTCCAACAACGGATGATGCTTTAAGTGATGTAATTGATAGAATTGGGAGACTCAATCTTGATTCAGTCCCAACTCAATCAACAGAGCAGCCTGGACCATCTCAGAAAGGTCCCCCAAAGTGGCTAACAAAGACACTTGAAAGTATTCATCCTGATGAAATTGGAAAAACAGGAACAAAAAATTCAAACCGACAAAATGGAGGTGATGTAGATGACTCTAATTCACCTGTTGATATGGATGTTTCTTATGATTGTGAATTGAACTTGTCTATAGATTTTGAACCAACTTCCTTCAAAGAAGCTGCTTCTCATGATAAATGGAAAGAAGCGATGCAAAAGGAGTATGATGCCCTCATAAAGAACGGTACTTGGAAGCTGGTTGATCCTCCATTTGGAACCAAACCAATTGGCCGCAAGTGGGTCTACAAGAACAAGTACAAAGCTGACGGCTCACTTGACAAGCACAAAGCTAGGCTTGTGGAAAAAGGTTTTACACAGAAGGAAGGGGTCAATTATGAGGAAACTTTTGCCCCCACAGCAAAATGGGCCACCATCCAGACACTCTTTGCACTAGCAGCTCAGAACGGTTGGAAAGTCCATCAAATGGATGTAAAAACTGCCTTCTTGAATGGAGATCTAAAAGGGAATGTTTTTATGTCCCAGCCTGAAGGATTTGCTGTGAAAGGACATGAACATAAAGTATGCAAACTTGTGAAGTCCTTGTATGGCCTCAAACAAGCACCGCGAGCCTAGTATGAAAAACTAACTGAGCATCTTCTGAAACTCAACTTCAATCATTTTGATCTTGATGATGCAACTTTATTTGTCAAGAAAGTTGGCAAAATAGTTGTATATCTTGTGGTATATGTAGATGATCTTTTAATGACAGGGAACAATGAAAGCTACATTGCATCCATAAAGAAGGAATTGGGGAAAAGTTTTGAAATGACTGATTTGGGCTATGTTCATTACTATCTTGGCATTGAAGTAACCCAACATCCAAAATCCATATTTCTTTCTCAAAAGAAATACATTGGAGATTTTTTAAACAGATTTGGCATCACAGAGTGCAATCCTCTTTCTACTCCAATGGAACAAAACTTAAAGCTCACATCTATTGAAGGAAAGGAATTTGAGGATGCAAAAAAGTATAGATAGCTTGTAGGAAGTCTCATCTACCTCACTACTACCAGACTAGACATTTCATTTGCTGTTGGAATCCTCTCTAGGTTTATGCAAAAGCTGTAGGAATTTACAGGGTAAGTTCCTCAGAAAGAACACCAAAAGGACACCGCTCACAACCAGATCTCAAATCAATACACCAGTATTTTTGACGTGGTTAAAACCCTCAAAGTGCAAGGAGGGAAACAGTCCACGGCCTGTCCCAACGTGGGTACTACAGGCAATTTATTAATCAAAGAATGAAAATTTACATAAACTTCTCTCATGCACAGATTACCCGAACAATGACCCTCCATGCGCTTTAAATAGAACTCATGGACCAATCGGGTGTCAAGCCACGGATCAAGTGTCGGTAATACCGAGGAGAGAATGAACCGTCGGATCACTACATATCGTGACCGTCGGATTGTAAGTTACAATATGTACAACGGTAAAGAAACACACTTTACCTAACTCTATACCTAACTCTAAACTAGACCAATGTTGAACTTAACTATATCCTATGTGTCGGAATATCCTAACATCCCCCCTTAAGAACAACTTGGGATAGGATTGAAGGATTTACAAATATGACACAATAGGAGAAGGAAGGAGGCACTAGAGCCTCTCCCCCCTTAGTGACAACTTCCTGAACTCCAAGCATATATCGAAGTTTAGTGAACTTCGCCTCTGTGAGAGCCTTTATGAAGATGTCTGCAACCTGATCATCTGTTGGACAATATTGCACTTTAAGAACATGGTCATGAATGAGCTTTCTGATGAAGTGCATGTGTAGTTCGATGTGTTTGCTGCGTTGATGCTGGACTGGATCTTTGCATAGCTGAATGACACTTTGATTATCACACCAAAGTGTGGTTGGATGCTGCTGCTCAAAGCCAAACTCTGATAGGATCTGACGAAGCCACAAGGCTTCCTTACTTGCTTCCACAGCAGCACGATACTCTTCTTCTGCTAACGAAAGAGAAATGATAGCCTGCTTCTTACAAGCCCATGTAATAGGTCCTGAACCAAGAGTGAAGACATAACCGGCAGTAGACTTCCGATCATCAGGGTCACCAGCCCAATCAGAATCAGTGAAACCAACTAACAGAGGAGCTGCTTTGGCACTGTAATGAATCCCAAACTGTACTGTACCTCGAACATAACGAAGTATTCTTTTAGCTGCTTTCCAATGACTTTCACGGGGGTTTTGCATAAAACGAGAAACAAGGCCAACAACAAAGGAAAGATCATGACGAGTATGGGTTAAATACAAGAGTTTTCTTACAAGTTGACGGTATAAGGTGGCATCAACTTCAGGAGAAGTACAAGAGACTGAAAGTTTGACTCCAGAATGAAAGGGAGAAGGGGATGGCTTACAGTCTTCCATGTGAAAATGACGAAGAATATCACAAGCATACTTGGATTGGGAAAGGAAAATACCCTCTTGGATTGCAAGACTTGAAGACCAAGAAAATAGTGTAAGTGTCCTAAGTCTGTCATTTCAAATTTCTTTTTAAGGTTGGAATTCACATGGTTTATAAGGTTGGGATCACTACGAGTAAGAATAAGATCATCAACATAAAGAACAAGGATGATAAGAGAGTTGCCCACTTTCTTGGTGTAGACAGTATTGTCAGAATGACACCTAGAAAAGCCAGATTCTAAAAGAAAGCTATCCATTTTGGCATACCAAGCCCGAGGAGCTTGCTTGAGGCCATAAAGGGATTTCTTAAGTCGACAAACAAGGCTGGAGTCTGTTTGTATGAAGCCATTGGGTTGTTCCATATAGATTTCTTCCTGCAAGTCCCCATGCAAGAAGGCAGATTTAACATCCATCTGATGGACTTCCCATTTTAAAGAGGCAGCAAGGGAAAGAACAAGGTGGATAGAGTTCATTTTGGCAACAGGGGAGAAGGTTTTAGTGTAGTCAATGCCTTCAACCTGTGAAAAGCCCTTAGCAACGAGACGAGCTTTATGTTTATCAACTTTCCCATCTGGTCCATACTTGGTTCTGTAAACCCATTTACATCTAACAAGTTTGCGTCCCTTTGGTAGAGGAACAAGATCCCATGTATCATTTGTCATCAATGAATGATATTCTTCATTCATAGCTGCTTCCCAATGTGGATGGCCTGAAGCTTCTGCAAAAGTGTCAGGATCATGATTTAGTGGAGCTTGAGCCAGTAAAGAAGAGGCTCTTTCAAACTGAGAACGTGTACGTCGCTGATCTGTAGGATCACCGGCAAGATCACCTGCTGCATCCCGAGTAGAACGGACCCATCTTGGAAGTTGAGGATCCTGAGAAGGTGGGGGAGGATTATCATCCTCACTTTCATCATCTGAAGAAGAAATGTTTTCAAAAGTAGAAGAGATAGGAAGAGGTGGCACATCCGCCGGACTAGGCTCGCAGGCCGATTTATTTTCATCAAATTTTACATCTCTTCTAATGATAACATTTTTGGACTTAAATGGAATAAGTCTATAACCTTTTACATCTTCAGAATATCCAACAAAAGTACATTTCTCACTCTTAAGTTCTAAAGCTTTATGCTTTTCATCTGGAATATGGGCCCATGCTTCACTTCCAAACACACGAAAGTGACTTACATCTGGTTTAATGGAACTCCAAGCTTCTTCTGGAGTGATATTCTCTAGAACCTTAGTAGGAGTGCGATTGATTATATAATTTGCACAATTAATTGCTTCGGCCCAAAAACTAAGACTGAGTCCTTTAGATTGCAGCATACAATTAGCCATTTCCTTTAAGGTGCGATTTTTCCTTTCAGCTACACCATTTTGTTGTGGAGTGTATGGAACAGTATGTTGCATTTGAATTCCATTTTCGGTGCAAAAGTTGATGAATGTGTTTTTAACATATTCTCCACCATTATCAGTTCTTAGCTTAAGAATTTGATGTCCAGATTGTTTTTCAACAAAGGCTTTGAAGGCCAAAAATGTGTTAAATACTTCGCTCTTGAGTTTTAAGAAGTATACCCAAGTGCGTCTGGAGAAATCATCAATGAAAGTTAAGAAGTACTTGCAGCCAGAGAATGAAGCAACAAGAAGAGGACCACATAAATCACTGTGCACAAGATGTAAAGGGGCTGAGGCGTGCCAAGAGGCACATTTGTCAAAACTGTCTCGATGATGTTTTCCGAGTACACATCCGGAACAAACACCATCTCTGCAAGATACCATAGGAAGACCTGTCACCATATTTTCTTTACATAGATGCTGAAGGGAGCGATAGTTTAAGTGACCAAATCGCTCATGCCAAAGTTTGCTCACTTCATCATTATGAGCAACAAATACTGAGGGAAGATTTGATGACCCAAAGTTGTGAAACTTATACAACCTTGTGGAATCATCAACAAGACTAGTAGCTAGAATCTGTTTAGGATCTTTTAGATCCTTGATTACAACATCATGAGGTGAAAATTCAACAATTTTACCTTCACCTGAATGAGTTATCTGATAGACAGATAGAAGGTTGCAGGATAAGGTTGGAACACATAATACATCATTAAACTGACCATTGTCTAGATGAACAGTTCCAGTCCCTACAACATTAAGAGATCTATCATCACCAACATATATATTTTTGGTGTTACAATCATTTAAAGAAGAAAACATGGCTTGGTTTTTGGCCATGTGATAAGAGGCTCCAGAATCAATGAGCCACTCATGAGAATGAGAAGAAGAAGAAGATACATTTAATGCATAACCAGACTGAGATGATTGACAACGACATGCAGAAAGTGCCATTCCGGAAGTTGAAGTTGAAGTAGGCTCCACATGGATGTTATGTTTCTTCATTGCAGCTTCCAAGGCTTCCATCTTCTTAAAGCATTTAGATTCTAAGTGGCCATCTCGATTACAAAAGTTACAATGTCTATCAGTCTTCTTCCATTTGTTTTTATTGGTCTTATCATTTTGCTGAAATGATCTTTCATTTTGAGGCTGAGTTGGTTTAGGACCATTCTTTTGAGGATATGACTTCTTAGGATTCTTTGAATTTGGTTGCTGCTGGGCGGCTAACGCTTTCGTGGAAGAGTTTCCAAGATTAAGAAGACCAAGGTGTAAGAGTTTTTCTTGTTCTCTTATTAAGGAATCACAAAAGGAGTCAAAGGAAGGGGCCTTGTAGTCTTTTCCTTGACAAATGAAAGCTTCCCTTGTAGAATGGAAAGTGGAAACAAATACAGAGTAGGCTGGTCCCAACTTAGCAAGGATGGAATAAATAAGGTTACCATCTTCTTTCTTAACTTTAACACCTTCCAAGAGATATCTAAGGGTCTTGAATTTGGACAAGAAATCTTCAATGCAAGAAAAATTATTAGGATCCAAAGTAAGCAACTCATTTTCAAGTTGATGGGCTCTAATTTCATTTTTAATCCCAAAAACTTTAGCGAGTTTTTCTAATGCTTCATGAGGAGTCTCAAGGTCTGTAATGTGGAATCTAAGATCAGGAGAAATAGACATCCCTATCAAACCACGTGCTTGATCTTGTCTATTTTCCCATTTTGCAACCTTGTCTTCATCTTTTGGTTTCTTCTCTTGGTCTGTGGCTATTCTGAAGAGACCTTTACTTCTAAGTAAATCTTCCATGTAGGCTACCCATTGGAAGTAGTTAGTGCTGTCAAGAATGACTTGGCATGGACTTTCCATTTAAAAAAAAACTGAAGCTGAAGATGCTGAAAGCAAGTGTTCCAATGGATAGATCTCGAAAAAAATAGGCGGTTTTAAAAAAAACGGCTCTGAAAAAGGCTTCCGGATGAAGAAGTTATGGCTTTTTGAAAAAAAATTGTTGAAGCTGCCGGCAAAGTGCGCGAATGTGCGGGAATGAAAAAATCCGCCTCCACAAAATGGAGACTTGAACCCAAGACCTCTACTCTCTTAAAATAGCTTTGAACCAATTGATCTATACAAAAAATTTGAGAGAGAGAGAGAGAGAGAGAGAGAGAGAGAGAGAGAGGGGCCTTGGTTTGCGTGCTTGCCTTGAGAAAGCTCTTTTTCCCTACAAAACACAAAACACAAAACCCAACACGAATATGCAAAGAAAAACGAACCTTGTGGCTCGAAGTTAGCTTTAGCCAAAAAACTAGAAATTTAAAAAAAAAATCTCAAAGTTAGCTTTAGCCGAAAAACTAAATATTTTTCTCAATGTTTCTGATTTTCCGAGATCACTAAGGTGCAGGGAAAAGAGCATACGCATGAGAAAAATCCTTCCTTTCTGTTTCTGATTTGCCCAGATCGCACAGAGTCGCAGGGAAAAGAGCATACGCAGAAATGAAAGGTATAGATCCGGTTAAAAAAAGGGCTAAATAAACCGAAACCGAAATAAGCAGAGAGAAAATAACAGTAAACTGCAAAAAAACACTGTATACCTCCCGATCTGAAAAATGACGCAGCTAGGGCTACCGGAAACCTTTTCGCGTGAAACGAAAGGGGTTCCTCACTGGAACAGATGCTCCGAACGCAACAGAGCAGTCCTCTCGGCCCGAAAGCAGTCAGAAATAGCAGATCTAGGAAACGACAGCCGCATGCAGTTCTACCGGCTTCAGATTTGGATCACCAACGGACGCGGCCCTCAAATCGCTCTGATACCATGTAGGAATTTACAGGGTAAGTTCCTCAGAAAGAACACCAAAAGGACACCACTCACAACCAGATCTCAAATCAATACACCAGTATTTTTGACGTGGTTAAAACCCTCAAAGTGCAAGGAGGGAAACAGTCCACGGCCTGTCCCAACGTGGGTACTACAGGCAATTTATTAATCAAAGAATGAAAATTTACATAAGCTTCTCTCATGCACGGATTACCCGAACAATGACCCTCCATGCGCTTTAAATAGAACTCATGGACCAATCGGGTGTCGAGCCACGGATCAAGTGTCGGTAATACCGAGGAGAGAATGAACCGTCGGATCACTACATATCGTGACCGTCGGATTGTAAGTTACAATATGTACAACGGTAAAGAAACACACTTTACCTAACTCTATACCTAACTCTAAACTAGACCAATGTTGAACTTAACTATATCCTATGTGTCAGAATATCCTAACAAAAGCCTTGTGAGGGACATTGGTCTGCTGCAAAAAGAGTTCTAAGGTATTTGAAGGGAACTCAAGACCTTGGAATCAAGTATACACAGGTGGACGACTTTAGCTTGATTGGATACTCTGATTCAGACTTCGATGGAGACAAAGAAACTAGGGTATCTACTTCAGGATATGCTATGAGTCTTGGATCAGGAGCTGTCTCCTGGAGATCACGCAAATAATTAGTTCCAGCAGATTCCACAACAGAAGAAGAATACGTGGCAGCAGCTGAAGCAACGAAAGAAATTGTGTGGCTCAGGAAAATTCTTGAAGATTTGCTGGTAAAACAAGTACAATCAACTCCACTCATGATTGACAACACCTCTGCAATAAAGTTGGCCAAGAACCCAAAGTTCCATGATCGAACAAAGCATATTAAAACTAAATATCATCTGATTCGACATCATGTTGAGGCCAAAACAATCCATCTCCGTCATTGTTCCACAAATGAGCAAATTGCAGACATCTTCACCAAATCACTTGGAAGGGAAAATCTTGAACGATTCAGAATGATGCTTGGACTCACTAACATCCCTTCAGATTAAGGGGGGGAATGTTGACACCTAATCTTCATGATTGGGGGAATTTTGTGTAAATAAATAAATTAGGAATGTGAACAGTCATCGGGAGATGAACTGAACAATCACTCCTATTGTATATAACAGTGACCTACCTATGGAATAATAGATGAATCAGTTTTACTGCATTTGGAGAGTTACTGCTTGGTCTGACAAATGGCACGACATACTTTTCTTGAATCAATAGATTAGAGGCGATTCCTATTTCCAACCCCATAGCATTATAAATGCGTGCTGAAAAGCGAGGGAAATATTGCTCGCCCTCTCTCTCCACAGCACGTGAACAAATGAATGGAGCGTGGAGAGAGAGGGCGAGCGCTATTTCCCTCACTTGTCAGCCGCATTTATAATGCTATAGGGTTGGAAATAGAATTCGCCATAGATTAGATGGCATGACATGGCATAGTTTTCTTGAATCAATAGATTAGATGGCATGGCATACTTGCATGGCATAGCTAGATTGACGCTACATCCTTGCAAGAATTTTAAACATAGAGGCGTTGTTTAACTTTTTTTATGATTTTGAAAGGGATGAAAAATCGCGATTAAAAAACATAAATCCACGGCTGATACATCTAAATATTTAGAAGAAATTTATTTAAATATTAGTACAATGGAATATTTAGAAGAAATTTATTTAAATATTAGTACAATGGAATATTTAGAAGAAATTTATTTAAATATTAGTACAATGGAAATTGATTTTTATTAAATTTTACTCATATATAATTAATTAAGGAAGGTGAATACATTATATTTCAATCTATTTCATCAATTGTCACAGTTTCCTTATTGTTTGATATGCATATGTCAAATTTCCAAGAAGTTTTTTCATATCATAATTTTCAAAAATGTCATGGTTCGCACGTGAGTGCATGTTGCAACGGTCGGGGCGGTTGGTTTGCTCACCCCCCGGCCGCGATCGAATCCGCGGAGCTGCATGCTGCAGCGTATTCAGACCCATGGCGAATTATCAAAAAACGATATGACGGTTGTCAGCCGAGTTCTAACACGTATTTGTAATATATGTATAAAAAAAGAGGGCCCATGATGCTTCTGTAGGGAACTAACCCCACCCATTAACAAAAAAAAAGAGTCATGGTTCAGTGTTCTCATTTATCAGTTTTAGTTATTTAAAATTTGAATTTTAAAATATAATTCAAAACAATATAATAATTATTAAAATAATAAAAGAATATCATAATTATTAAAATAATAAAAGACAAGTTACTAATTTTAAAAATAAATTAAAATAAACTTTTTAATTATATTTTTGATTTATAAGTTCATTTTAATTTTCAGAGTTGGTAGTAATAATATGAATATAGGTAAAGATATAATGGAATTATAATTAAAAAAGAATTGTGTTTATTTCTTTCATTATATATTTATATGTATTGTTTACATCATCATCTGTAATGTTATAAGTTTTATGCATTTTTATGTTTATATGATCATCTTTAATGTTATATGTTTTTTAAAGTTGATTTTGATAATAAATTTTTTGTTTTGATACTCAATTTTAATATGTGTGTGATTTAATTCAAACTCAATTTTCGATGGATCCAATAATTGGTGTTAGAATAAATCAACAATTTATATTGATGTTAGATCTAAAGACACGAGAGTGTTTAACAACCCATCAAGTTTCAATGACGTTCACTCGTGCCATCCATCTAACACATATCCTCCCCCACGTGCCATTCATGCTATCCATCTACCATATATCCTCCTCCACGTTCCAATTCAGTTGCCACTTGGGATTGACATCTCACTATTGATATCATATGGAAATTTTTTAATTTATTTTTTAAATTGTTTCCATAAATAAGGTTTATTTTTTAGAATTTTTATTTGCACTAAATTGGAAGCTCTACTGTTATAATGGACCTATCACTTCACTCATCCTGAGCTTGTAACTATCAATTCAAAATTATGTTTGTCATTCTTTGTGAATTTCATCTTGAAATAAGAATTTCGCCCATCTCCATTCCATGTGAAATTCTATCAAATAGTTACCATGTAGTCTATAATCTTTTTACTTGGTATTCATCCATTGCATATGTGATGGGAGCACATTTGGTGATTGGATGGGTTAGCATTTTGTTATGTCCCTTTCTATTAGGATGTTGTAGGGTGGGATGATTTCGATTGCCCTTATGGAATTTCCCTAGGTGATATAATTTAATGATGTAACATTTATTAGACATCACCTAATAGGGTATGTGTTTGATGATGTTACTACCCTCATGGATGTACTTTCCCTAATCTTGAATTAGAGGGGGTTACACCACATAGAATTGATGATGATCTAACCTTCTCCTAAGGTTGAATGATGATTGTTTTATGTAATAATCCCTTAATGGTAGTGCACTTAGGTTGGGATTTATGTTTTGTCTTTATCATGATCAAGTTTTTCTAGGGAGAACATATTTTATTTACATGATACAACACTTTATTAGAGATCACCCCTCATTGGCACACTTGTTCCAATGGCTATTGAAGTAGTTGATGACTATTAGAGGGAGCCCATGGTTTTATTCTAGCATTAATCTTTTTGCACACATTATGAAGTTGATTAAACCATAATTGGTTAAATTTATATGATTTTATCTAGTTTAAGGTTAATAACTTGGGTGCCTCACTTCATTGGCTTCTTTTTTCACACTTTGAGTTGGTTGATTCTTTTTAGTGGTGAGCCCCTCTTGGGAAAAATTTCGAAGGCATTCATTAATTTATTGTTTGTTGGAGAGGTTGGCATAGTTCTATAAGACACACTTGTTACAATTGATTAGACATCTTTATGACATGACATGTGGAGAAGCATTTATTGTTTTATTGATAGGTATAATCATACTTAGCATATTATGCTACGACACACTTCACATGGAGATATTATATTATTTTTTAGGCAGTTGAGGTATTTAAATGACATAATTTTGAAGGGTGCACCTCTCCTAGGTGCGTTCTTAATTTAATTGTATGAATGCAATTACACTTGCATCTTTTTTACCTTCTTGGAGAGGATCTTTACCTCTTTGACTTGGCATATATACTAATTTATTTGAGAAGGTGTTGGAGGATTTACTGGGAAGCATGTGGTATACTTGAGGGCTACATGTGTGGCTTTTGGATATATATTACTTGGTATTTTTTCTATTCTTGGAGGGTACACATGTTGAAGATTTATTCCTTTCTATTTTTAGAGATTGTCTTGGAGGGAGAAATTGGGGAAACCTATATTTTCTATTTTGGGATTGGACCACATTCTTTCTCGTGGAGTGCTCCATCTACTTTGCATATTTTATATGCATTCATAGATTTGGTTTCCTTGGGATGTATATAGGTGGATTGATTGCATACATCTTGTGGAACTCTTGCTATTTTGAAAGGAAATTGTTGTGGAGCATTCTCTGAGAAGGATCATTATTTTTTTCATTCTCTCATGCATATTGGAGGGAACACTAGGTGAGTTCTCCTAGGTGGATATTGGAGCACATCTTCCTATGTGGAGAATTCCTTTATTACATATTATATACATGCATTCATAAATGGTAAATTTCATGTGCACCTATGGCATCTTGAGCTTATTATCGTGGCTATTTTTAGATGTGTTCCCTTTCTTGGAGACTTTTGATGTAGCTTCAATACTATTTTTAGATGAGGGAAAGTTGTCCTCAAAAATATTCCATGCACTTAATGTGACATAGTTCACTGTGGATGGACATAATGTGTTGGCTTATTGGGGCCTGACCCAGGTCCGGAAGAATTATTAGCCAAACAAATCCCGCGCTACTGGCCCTTTCGGCAACAATCTGCGGAGTGTGGACTGAAGTCTCACCCAAGGTAGCAGGGGAGGGTGCTGGAACCAGGTTTCCGCACCCTTGGGATGTCTAGATGTGTTCTAGAGGGGTCGCGGACTGATCTGAGGCCTCGCGCTACTCTCTACTATTATCAGTCTTCCATGTAGATTCGCACCAACTCGTTCTTATTATTATGAGTTTATTAAAGATCTATTCTACTTCTTGCGGTCTTTAAGAAAACATTTAACAATAATACCTAGTGCGCGCAATCATAAATATGCATAAATTCAGAACATAAGTAACAGACAGATTCGCGATAAAACATATAATGATTCAGAATTTCTTATCTTTATTGATCTCCTTTTCAGTACAACCAGATCAGCCCTGTGCACTCAGCTGCAGGGGTCCACACACAGCTGCGGACTCTACCAGGCCTCTGCGCACACAGCTGTAGAGCCTCTATCTATCTACCAATACCATCGAGTCAAACTTATAGACTCAGAGAGAATAATACTTTCACAAGCCCATACCACATTAGATCTTCCCCAAAAGCTACCTCTACCCCTAGAGCATCGATCTATTTATACATTCCCATGGTCCGCAGACCATGGACTCACTTCCTATTATTTTATATTATTTTCGGGCGGACAACCCTTTGACTTGACCTATTACATTTCACGCTATGCCACTTCGTGGAACGTTTTACAATATCATTACCCTAACTTATGGTCTTTAATCCACAAAACCATTACGCGGGGCCTCCGCTGCCCAACAGGCCCCTAACACAATCATTGTGACTCGTCCCGAGTCACTCGTCGGTGCGCCGAGACGCACTGCCAAGGCTTCATGATCCACCATCCCTGTGAGTGACATACTATGTTCTGCTGCTCCCTCTTTGTCTCCTGCAACACTTCTTCAAGCTCTTGCTCCATTACTTCTACTAATTCTCGCAACCAATAATGCTCATTCTTCTCTGCTCGGTTAACACAGAGCACCCCCTAATAGGATTTTAGCTCTAGTTGGGGTGCCGCATTCGGGAACTCGCATCATAGCAGCCAATTTCCAATATCTGGTCTACCATACACACTGTCTGCTGCAACTTGTGTTGCATTTTTGCAAGAAGGGTGTTGCTGTTCGCGAGATCCCAATCTTCCTAGTTCTTCAGAGACAAACTGTTAACTGCAATTCCATCATTTGTCTCCATATTCACAGTCTTTCCCTTATCTTTGATGGGTCGCCGACCAGCCCATGGATTAGGTAGCGGCATCCAGACCAGTTCTGCTTCGTGTCTAAGAATTTCCGGTACATCCCCAACCATCGGTGCTGAACTCTGCGTGGCACCCGCAGCTGACGACACCACATTATCTAGAAAATCCTCCATCTCTATTCACCATATCCCACCCCTCGTGCTGACTCCTTTAGCATTAATGACAAACAGATCCATACCGGCGAAAAGGCGCAATAACTTACTTTGCTCGGAATCACAGATTGTTCGGTGGGTACCTCCTTATGATTTATAAGCATTTTGAAATTCAAATTCAGTTGTTCCCTCCATTTCTGGTGCCATAACATTAAGCCTGTGGCAGATCATTCCGGATCTGGCTCGTACTTCGTCTCTTAATTGCACGCTGCCCACTCCTTTTCGCCATGAGTCAGACATCTTATCATGAATAGTGACAACAGCAGTTACCTCTCTGCTTATCCACTCAGTAGCGCAACCCCTTCTACGCAATTGCGATCCTTGTGACAAACCAAATCTACGTGCACCCCTGTTGTCGCACAGCTTCCCCACGGACTGCTTTATCGTCTCGCACTTTCTTTCAACTGGCTGGAGTGGTGAGACTGTCCTTCGGTCGGTTAGTCAGGAGGTCGGCCCACCCATGTAGAGCTTCAGGCGACTGCCATTTACTCTGCCTGAGAAGGGGTCTCCATTAAGCTTGGCAAGCTGGACCGCGCCTGCATCTGTAACTTCTTTGACTACATACGGTCCCAACCAATGCATTTAGAGCTTGCCAGGGAATTTCTCTTTGAACGTGCGCACCTTGATATGGAAATCATGCCAAGATTTCTCTCGTTGCTTCTGTACCTGCTGATGGAATCCAGCCAAAAACCATTCCTCCTCAAGTTCCTCCAGTTGCGTGAGCCGTTCTTCCAAAGCCCCGCGGTCTGCCATGCCTGTCATTGCTGCTATTCGCAAACTAGGTACAATGTATTCCATTGGCATTACGACTTCCATGCCGTAGACTAACTGGAAAAGTGTCTGGCCCATCAACTTCTTGCACGTGGTTTGGTATGCCCATAGCACAGCAGGGATGCACAAGTCCCAATCGTTTCGCTGTGAATTACATACCTTGGCCAACGTAGTTTCCAAAATCTTGTTGAACGCTTCAACGGTCCCATTCGTTTGTGGATGGTATGGCGTACTTTGTTGATGATATATCTGGAATTCCTCAGTGAGCGCGTTGATAGTCTCATTCAGAAAGTGCGTTCCACGGTCGCTCATTAGAATTTTGGAACATCCAAACCATGTCAACCCATTCTCGAACAAAAATTTCGCAGCTGTAACAGTCGTGCAGTCCTTAACCAGTTGTGCTTCTGCCCATCAGGTCAAGTATTCTGTCGCAGTGATGATATAGCGTGTGCCCATATTCCCTTGAGGTGCGATAGGCCCCACAAAGTCGATCGCCCATTTTTCAAACGGTTGCAGCGTCATCTGTGGCTTGAGTGGCATTTCATCCCTCTGCGATGGTTTCCCAGTCCGTTGACATACATCGCAGGCCCGATAGTACCTTTTGAGTCTTGATGTAGAGTTTGCCACCATAGTCCAGCACGGAGAATCTTCTGTTCTGTGGCGCATCCCGTATAATGTCCTCCTGTAACACCCCCATGTGCTTCGGCAAGGATCTGTCCTTGCTCGAATCAAGTACATATCTGCATAATATTTCATCATTGCACATTTTGTAGAGGTGCCCTGCAATAACAATAAAGTCTGTTGTGCGTATCACCAATTCTTTCTTTTGCTGAACAGAATACCCTGGCGACACGGTTCTTGTGGTTAAGAAGTGGATTATATCCTCAAAGTGGCCATCTGTAACGCACACTGCATAGAGCTGTGCATCAGGTAGTCCCTCCTCTAAGTTTGTGGGCTCTTCATCGTTCTCAATTCGGGACAAGTGATCTGGGCCTGCATTTAGACATCCCAACTTTATGATGACTTCAAAATCATATTCCTAAAACAATAACAACCATCTACAAATGCGCCCCCCAACACAGGCTTATTGACTAAGTATTTTAACACGGAATGATCAGTATACATCTTAAAGTGTCCCCCGAGTAGATAGTGGCGGTATTTCTAGAGCGTGTATACCATCGCCAACCCCTCACGCTCAGTGGTGGAGTAGTTCTTTTCAGCTTTGGACAATCTTCGGCTTGCAAACATGATCGGGTGATCAATTCCTTCTGGTCCTTCCTGTGTGAGTACCGCGCCTAGCGCGATACATGACGCATCAACATGCACGTGAAATTCGATGTCCTTTTTTGGAAAGACCAAAATGGGAGCTGATGCCATCTTTTCCTTGAGAGTTTCCAAACTTTTGTTACATTCCTCATTCCAACAATAAGTGGCGTCCTTTTTCAACAATTGTTCCATCGGTGCCGTGATCTGTGCGTAGCTCTTGATGAACTTTTGATAGTACCCAATGTGTCCCAACATGGCACGCAATTGTTTGACACTTCGCGGCGCTTGGAGATTGAGTATGACAACGATCTTCGCCGGGTCTACCATTAGGCCTTTCTTGCAGACCACATGGCCAAGCAAGTTCCTGAAGGGGACAAGGAAGGTACACTTCTTTAGATTTAGCGCAATTTGATGCCGTTGGCAAGTATCCAACATTAACTTTAAGCTCGCGATATGCTTCTTGACTAGCCCAAAGATGGTCCAATCATCAAGATATACTTCTAAAAACTTATGTATAAATTCCTTGAATGCAGCTACCATGACACACGAGAATATCGTCAGCACGTTCTTCAGTCCAAAGGGCATCACAGTGTACTGAAAATAGCCCCACTTGGTTGTGAAAGTTGTTTTACTCCTATCCTCCGGCGCAATCTTGATCTGGTGGTACCCCGAGAAACCGTCCGTGAAGGAGTAAGCTTCCTGTCCACCCACATTTTCCAGTACTTCGTCTGTAAATGGTGTCGGGAATGGATCGTTAACACATGCATCATTGAGTTTCCTGAGATCCACACAGATGTGAATCTCTCCCTTCTGTTTTTTCTCCTATACAACCATGGGACTTACCCAGTCAGATTCCTCCACTGGTTCAATTATTCCTACTGCAAGCATTTTGTCCAACTCTTCGCAGACCTTTGCTTTATATTTTGGATTCAACCGATAAGGTCGCTACTTGACTGGCTTCGCGTCCGGCTTCAGATTTATCTTCATCATCCCTAGGTCGTCGAGGATCCCTTTTAACTCCGTGATTTTATTCGGGAATAAGTCTTGATATTCGTGAAGTAACTCGACGACCTTCTCCACCATGGCATCATCCCAATAGTCCCCAAGCATTGCATACTTCAACTCCTCCTCCGTACCAATGTTCACCTGTTTTTTTTTCAACAGCGCGGTGATGTTGGGGTCCTCGATCGCTGGTCTGCGAACCTCGCAACTCCCCTCTGTTTCTGGAATATTGATGTTTCTAGGGTCATCCTCATCATCTTCTATCTGCACATTGTAACATTCTAGGGCCTGGCTCAACTAACACGACCAATCTGGCTACACTATTTCTTCTAGTTCCAGTGGTACTTTGAAAATGGTGGCCTTCACAACTTACGGTGCATCATCAACAATATCCATACATTGGTCCTCAAATAAGAATGTTAATAAAAAATCTTCGCGCAAGATATCCCATTCGCCCGTACCATGTCGGAGTTCTTTTTCAGTATATCAGTTCCTTGGGATGACATCCAAGGTATGATAAAATAAGTGTACCCACTCCGGCTGGGGCTCTTCTCCACAGGTCTGGGTCCATCTGGTGAGGTGCATGCCCGGATCATCACGTCCATCATATTTCTCAGTTATTCGTAGTTTGGCTTCCCAAACCTTATCTGCATCATTCGCCTATAGCCGCGCTAGTCTTCAAAGGTTCCTTCATGCGTCCCCCACCAACGCGTAGGCATCGCGTGCAACGCCCATTTTAACTCATCAAACCATTGGTGCTCTGGTACCGCGCGTTCAAACTTGGTCAGGAATTCATCTACCACTGTCAACCCATCATACATTGGCAGTTCTCGATCTTGAGCTTTTACATAATACAACGACCTAGTCATCATGTTGCAGTTTAACATTGTTACTCTGTTCAACCGATTATGCCACCGCTCGTCTTCCTCATCTGAATCTGCAGTGCAGGACTCTGCACACTCCCACGATATTCTTCCTTCTGCAGTCGGATTGACCCAATCTTGATTTCATGTAGTTATCTTGTAGATACAATCTAGTTCATCATCACTTCCTTCATCGCGCATGGGTTCCGTGTAGCGCGCTCCTTCAGTGAAGTCTAGCAGAATGAATATCTGGAGTGACTTCTTCTCAAATATCATTTTCCACGTCTTTAAATTAATGACCCCATTCATATCTATGGCCCAATTTATCCCTAACAACGCAGGGTAAGGGCTATTTTCATCCACGATTTCTATTACCTCAAAGTCGGTTTGTGTGCTCGCACCTTCTATATCTATTGTGATTCTTTGTAGTCTCCCCATGGGCAGGATCTTATGTTGGTTCGCCATCCGCAATTGAATAGGGCACCATTGCAGTGCGTGCTTGCCCATGCGCTCCCAAGTCTGTTTAGGTAGCACGTTTGCATCCGAGCCTTAGTCCAGGATAATATGATCCATCTCATAGTCGCGAATCTGTGCCCCTAACCACATTTCCTGTCCAGTACGCGAAGCATGTTTCCCCAATTTTTAGACCACGCGAGGTTCACCTGACCCTACGCATCTAGTTATCAGCTCTTGTAATCCTTTAACCGCCCTATTATCATGAAGCAATTTCAAGCATGTCTCTAAGAAGGTAGTTAGCATCGAGGGATCCCTTTCCGGCTTGCGTTGATCCTTACTACCTAGGGTAGAGACCTCCGCGAAGCTCTTCCTAGCTTATAGATCTGTCTCCTTGCGAACCCTTACATCGTTCTTGGTTGATTTCCCCTTATCCTCCCCTGTGGCTGCGCCACTTTTAAGCATCATGTTCATGTTAGGGTCTTCCTCGCGCGGTTTGGCCCTCATCATTTGGACGTTCTGCGGCACCGTAGGTTGCGCTGCCCTCTTCTCACGTATCTGTGCTATCAATGTGGGGCAATCTATCATTTCATGATCGAATTGTTCACAGTAAGGGCACGATATTCTGGTTGGGTTGGTACAATCCTGTGCGTAGTGCCTTGGTCCTCCACAGTTATAGAAGATTAGCTACCCGTGGCCCCTTCCTGGCCCCATTCCTCCCCGTCCTCGTCCTCGCCCCTGGAACCCACCGCGTTCCATCACTGCGGCTGGATCCTGAACTCGCACCTCAGTCTGCATCCTGTAAGCAGGTGTTTGATCCATCAATAATTCATAACTTTGACAGTCCCATTCGTCGTAGCCCACCAATCTGCAAAAATTGCAAAATAGCTACTGGGGGGTCTGTGTAAACTTTTGCAGTAGGTGACAATTATCTATGGTGTGCTTTCCTCCCACCTGACAAATTACGCACCAGAGCAAGGGCGCCACGCTTGGCCCTACCTGTGCCTTTGGTTGCAATGGCATTGGTCCCCCCTGCCAAATAATTCACAAATATTGGATGATGATCCTTATCGTGACCCTGGCCTTTGCATTTTATGCACCACATTTCTTTGCGCGCTTCTGGCTTGGGCACCTTCTCCTGTTTCAAACTCTGCATCTCTAAGCATAGGCTTTGTATTTGCACGTGGATCTGTTGAACTGCCAACCCAGGATCCTGTATTGGAGTCTCATGCAATCTCATCGCTATTTCTAATGATTCAGCCTGGGTCGAGATCTTCTGCTATGACAATGTCGTCCTCAGATGTGGCGTTAAAGACGCCACAAACCACGCGCGGTGCTGCGCATCTGTTAACATCATGTTAGCTTCTCGGATCGTACTCTTCAGTCTCTGATCCAGGTCCCAAAGGGTTTCACCGGGTAGCATTACGATCTCCTTGAACCCTATTATCGACTGTGTCTCTAACTTTGGCCGGCTAAACTCTTTGCTCAATGCATACTGGATCTCCACTATTCCTGCATTCGGGTGATCGTTCAGATACTTTATATACCATGTCAACACGTGGTCCTGCAACTCGCTAACCAGAGTAGCCTTTTTGATGTTATCGTCCGTAACTCTGTGCGCTTCCCACATTGCCCCCACTACGAACCAAAACTGTTCTGGATCCTCGCTCCCTACTCCCTTGAGTACAGACAACTTGATCGCACTTGCCATTTTAGATTCCTGGTTTGGCAGAGGATGTGCCAAGGCTAACCACGAACTCGTACCGCTTTTGATTCAACTAATCTTCAACCCCTTCCTTTGTAGGGTTCCCCTATTTCGACATCAGACATCCCTTAGGCAGATCCCGGTCCCAGTAACGGAACCATTTGTTGGCATATTGGGGCCTGACCCAGGCTCGGAAGAATTATTAGCCAAACAAATCTCGCGTTACCTGCCCTTTCAACAACAATCCGTGGAACATGGACTGAAGTCTCACCTGAGGTAGCAGGGGAGGGTGCTGGAACTAGGTTTCCACACCCTTGGGATGTCTAGATGTGTTCTAGAGGGGTCGCGAACTGATCTGGGGCCTCACGCTACTCTGTATTGTTATCAGTCTTCCATGTAGATCTGCACCAACTCGTTCTTATTATTCTGAGTTTATTAAAGATCTATTCTACTTCTTGCGGTCTTTAAACAAACATTTAACAATAACACCTAGCGCGCGCAATCATAAATATGATAAATTCAGAACATAAGTAACAGACAGATTCGCGATAAAACATATAATGATTCAGAATTTCTTATCTTTATTAATCTCCTTTTCAGTACAACTAGATCCGCCTTGTGCACTCAGCTGTAGGGATCCGCACACACAGGTGCAGACTCTACCAACCCTCTGCGCACATAGCTGCAGAGCCTCTATCTATCTACCAATACCCTCGACTTGGACTTACAGACTCAGAGAGAATAATACTTTCACAAACCCATACCACATCAGATCTTCCCCAAAAGCTACCTCTACCCCTAGAGCTTCGCTCTATGTATACATTCCCATGGTCCGCGGACCATGGGCAGGCCAACTCACTTCTTATTATTTTATATTATTTTCGGGCAGACAACCCTTTGACTTGACCTATTACATTTCGCGCTATGCGCACTTCGCGAAATTTTTTACAATATCATTACCCTAGCTTATGGTCTTTAATCCCCAAAACTGTTACACGGGGCCTCCGCTACCCAACATAATGTGAGATAGTCAATTATGGATTGTGGACAAATCCATCTATCCCAATATTGAACTTCATTTGTAAATAACTTTGTTAGAGCCTAATAAAAGATAGGAGGTATATCATTTTTATGGAAGGCTTTATTTGTGCACTTATTCTTTTAAGTATTAATTTCTATTGTAGGAAAACTTTCGTATGATTGATGTGTAGATCTTACAATGAACCATGATATATTTGAATAATCTAATGTGAAAATTTAATCCCTTATATCATTGTAGTTGTGGTATCTAGTTGACGCTTAATACAATGAATTGATGTTATTATGATATGATATCACCTCACACTGAGGATTTGAATAACATACATAGCTTTACAAAGGAAAATTTCGCTATATAATTCAACTTATTACTGGTTTGTGGCATGCAAAGTAGCCCTTATTGACTTACATTTCCATTCACTTGATCTCTTTAACCTATAGTCCCTTGACTCCATTTTCGCAATATATGATTATACACTTGGTCATGGGGTTCTCACATCACTCATTAATCCATTATACTACTACCATTTGTATTTGCCTAACTTGTCCCTTCAATATATAACTTCATGCATCCACTCCATAGCCATAGTCTTAGCAATCTATATTTAGGGAATCCCCCTTTGTGTTGGAGAAGAACCAACCTAAAGTAAGGAGAAGATATATTGTAGTGACAGTGGGTAACCTTTCAAAATTACACAAAACTAACCTGTTGATGCTTAAGAATTTACATCATATAGAGGTGCCAAATTTTATTGTAATAGACACCAAGATTACAACTACTATACCAAAGAGTTATAGAATGTATTTGGGTGAAATGGCAAGGTTATAGGACTAGAACTCATAAGGTTTACTAAACTAGACTTTGGAAACCAGAAGGTTCATAATTTTGAAAGAAGGGAAATATGATATAGTAAGGGTTCATATTGTGATGATTGATCCTCCACTATTGATTTCTAGAATTTGCCAAAGATTCAATTATAGATTAGTCAACTATTTTAGTTAGAGTAATTGAGTAAATTAGGGGATTTGTTCCTTTAAAAATAGTTTGCATATGAACTCATAAAAGAAAAAGAATGGATATTGAGTCGTTATTATTGATAACAAATCTTTTGTGCTTCAACATTGGTGTTAAAGTATAGTAATCCCCCATGTTAGCTAGTGTGAGTAGTTAGTTACATGTGAACTGAGTGGGACAGTTAGTTGTGAGTCGTAGTTATTTTTTAGATAACTAATATTTTTAGAATTAGTTAATTTTATATATTTCTAGATTTCACAATGGTAGATAATTCTAGAAATTTCTCCATGCATTATATGAGAAGACAAGCTATGTTCCAAGATTTTTTTAATTGCATTTCGTAGTGTGTGCGTCTCTTCTTTCTATCATGTTATCAGAGAATGTATAAGCCTCTTCACAGAATGGAGAGCACTAACAGATTGCAAGATATGAGGTTTTGAATATGAGAGCAGGCTTAAGCTTCTTCGCAAACCAGAGATCAAAACATATCATAAAGATGTGAGTGTTTGAATTTAAAACACGAAATCAAAAGACCTGTGAGTTTTTGTTTCCCTTAGCTGCAGCCACCATTGATTTGTTTTGTTGTCACGCTTAACCAGGATCTAGGGCATATCAAAGTGTTGAATTTGTAGTCACTGTAGAGCATGAGTTGCAGTCGATGTGGAGCCTGGGTTGTTATTTGTGTTGGAAACATACCCAACTACAACCACATTGACATTGTGACATAGAGTCACTGTCACTGTTAATGAGTTGTTGCTGCTATCCATTGAGTGTTCACTAGTTTCCGAGTTGTTTACTAAGTTACCAAGTTGTTTAATGAGATTTGTTTTTTATGAGCCTTTGCTGCCACCGTGAACCAAAGGAACCAATGTAAGCATCTACAACTATTTTTAAGTGTCACTAACCAACATAGTACCGAGTTTTATGACCCAGTATTCGTTGGTAGACACAATGACTCTAGTGACGTGGAGAAAGTTCTTTTTGGAAGGTCAAAGTTTTGGAAGCAATCTCATTGGATAGTCAAACAATGTTAAAACAATTCACTTTGAGTTTGGATGAAGTGTACACTAAGTTTTTAACTCTCTTTCAAAAAGTATATTTATAATGCCCTTTTATGAATCAGGTAAAAGTCTTATATTAAGTAGGATATTTTAATTATATATTTGAAAAAAAAATATTTATCGATGAAAAACAAAATAATTTTTGGTTTTACTTTATAAAAAAAATTAAAAATAATTTTCTTTGATGGAAAGAAGAAAGAAGAGAGTTATTGCAAGCTTATTAAAAAGATAAGAAAAAAACTTGATATTACATGATATTTTTTATGGCTTCTACAAGTAGGCACAACTAGAAGGATCATTTCTTGTTGGAAAGAACCATAGTTCTAGTCCATAAGAATGAAGAGCTTGTTGCAATTACATGAATGTTAGGAAGTAGTTCAGAATGGCTTCATAGAGCTAGATCAAACAACTTTGTAGGGCATGTCCAATATCAGAAAACTAAAATTGAAGAAATGAGGAAAAAGGAGAATACGGCCAAGTTTTTGATCCTAAGTTCAGTGGATGACTCAATTCTTCCCAAGACAATGGAAAATTAAATGCAAAACAATTTTGGGATATCGTGGCATTCGTATATAAGGGTAATGTCAAAGTAAAGATTGCGAAGCTTCAAACCCTTATGAGTGAGTTTGAAAAATTGAAGATGAAGGAGACTAAGAACGTTGATCAGTTCATGACCAAAGTAATGTGAGTTGCGAAACAAATTTGAACTCATGCAAAGGCTATTAAAGATTAGAAAATTGTGGAGAAAGTTCTTAGGATATTTCCTAAGAAGTTCAAGATGGTTGTTATTGCCATAGAGGAGGCAAAAGATTTATCCAAATTGAAAGTGAAATAACTATTGGGATCTCTCTTGTCTCATGAAGCAAGAATTAACATGGAAGAGGAGTCCTTAGAACATGCGTTCAAGACTCAAGTGTCCATTTGTAGAGGTAGAGGCAAAAGAAGCAGAGGTAGAGGTCAAAGATGTCAAAGTAATCATCAATCAGAAGGAATATTTACACTAAAGAAGTCAAGACAATTAGATCAACAAATACACTCTCAAAATTAGAGTGCGAGAGACAAAAGATGGATAGATAAGTCCAAGGTACAACATTATTACTGCAAGAAATATGGTCACTATGAAAGTGAATGTAGAAAGAAGCAGTCGGATTTGAACAAGGGTGGAGCACATGTCTCTAACACTAAAGAAAAGAAAACTAAGTCAAAGTTCATATTGTGTAAAATTACTAAAGAGGAGAAAAACAAGAATCTATGGTTGTTGGATAGTGGTTGAAGCAATCCTATGATAGGTAATAAAAAGTTGTTTTCTAGTATTGTTAATTCTATTCAATATGAAATTACTTTAGAAGATGATCATTATGTGAAGGCCATAGGAAAAGGTGTATGGTATCAATTCTAACTAAACAAAATGAGAGGAAATATATTTGGGATGTTTTTTATGTACCAAATCTCAAACATAACTTGTTAAGTATTGGCTAGTTGAGTCAACATAGTTATGATGTCTTTTTTAAAACTCCATATGCGCTATCATAGATAAGCCACCTAGTATAAGACTTGTTGCAAAACTTTAGAAGACCAAGAATAGACTGTTTCCGTTGAAATTGAAAAGTGTAAACATGTCTCAGTCATACGCACACAATGCCTCAAGAATAGATGAGACTAGGTTGTGGCATCTTAGTTATGGTCACCTACCTTTCAGGAGTCTTGATCTTTTGCAAAAACAATCTATGGTTTAAATGATTTCTTATATTGTATGAGCAAAGAATCACTTGTGAAAGTTGTATTCTTGGGAAGCATCACAAAGAAAGCTTCCCAGAAGCCTCCTATAGAGCCAAGGAGCCCCTAGAACTTTTCCACATAAATCTATGTGGATCCATGCAAACTCAGTCTATTGGTGAAAGATTTTATTTTCTAACATTTATTGATTATTTTAGAAGAAAAGTTTGGGTGTGTTTTCTCAAGAACAATTCAGAGACATTCAGAATGTTTAAAAAGTTTAAAGTTATTGTAGAAAAGAAAAGTGGAAAATATGTCAAAGTACTCACATTAGATGGAGGAGGAGAGCACGACTCAAAGGAGTTTGAAAAATTTTGCAGACAATAGGGAATCAAAAGGAAGTTCACTACTAGATATAGTCCATGACAAATGGGAGTAGTTGAATGAAAGAATCCAACCATTATGAACATGGCAAGGAGTATACTCAAAGCTATAAATTTGCCTAATGACTTTTGGGATGAATTTGTTGCTTGTTCAGTTTACATATTGAACATATCTCCAACAAATAATTTGAAAGGTAAATTTCCTCAAGAAACATGGAGTGATACAAAGCCAAGTGTTTCTCATTTTAGAGTATTTGGCTGTATTGTTTATGCACGTGTTCCAGAAGAGATAAGGAGAAAACTTGATGATAGAAGTGAAAAATGTATTTTCGTTGGCTATACTGAATAATCCAATGCCTACAACTTATATAATCTAGTCACTAAGAAATTTGTGGTAGGCATAGGTGTAAAATTCTTGGAAGAAAAATATTGGAGTGATCAAGAGAATGAAGCAATGAAAAGAGGATACCCATTTTTTCCAGCGAATGAACACGTGGAAAGTTCAAAACGACAAGTCCCTCCAACAAGATTGCCAAGGTTACATGTGCAAACACAAACATAAAGTTCTTGTAACTATGAATCAAAAGATTCAGTGAGAAATCAAAGAACAAGAAGCTTAAGGGGAATATCTGAGCAGTGCGATAATATGGATCAACAAGAAAATTTGGCATTATTATCCTATCAACCTACCTATTTTAAAGAACCAATGAAAGAAGATAAATGGGTGCATGCCATGAATGAAGATATTGATG
The DNA here is from genome assembly GCA_031772625.1 of Pinus tabuliformis. Classification (NCBI taxonomy): domain Eukaryota; kingdom Viridiplantae; phylum Streptophyta; class Pinopsida; order Pinales; family Pinaceae; genus Pinus; species Pinus tabuliformis. The sequence continues at coordinate 1,103,193,545 of CM062816.1, read as the reverse complement.
CTATTGAAAATATAAAACATGGGATCTTATTAATCTCCTAACTGGTAAAAAAAACATTGTTGTTAAGTGGGTCTACAACACAAAATGGGATGAAAAAGGTAATGCAGAGAAATAGAAGGCAAGGCTTGTCGCCAAAGGATTTGCTCATGAAGCAGGTATTGACAATGGTGAAACCTTTGCTCTAGTAGCAACGTTGGATACTATTCAAGAAGTGTTAGCCATTGCAAACCAAAATAAGTGGTTGGTTTATTAGATGGATGTGAAGTCAACTTTCTTGAATGAAAAATTAGAAGAAGAGGTGTATGTTGATTAAACACCAGGATTTGACGTAAAAGGCCCAGAGTACAAAGTGTAAAAGTTGAAGAAAGCCTTGTATGGCTTGAAGCAAGCTCTAAGAGCTTGGTAAATTCATATTGACTCATACTTACTCACCAATGGATTCAACATGAGTAGTAATGAGCCTACTCTCTACACCAAATCAGATCAAGGTAAAATTCTTATAGTTTGTATTTATGTTGATGACATGATATATACAGGGAATTTGATGTCAGATGGTTTCAAAGCTATGATGAAAAGAGAATTTGAGATGATAGACCTTGGTCTTATGAAGTAATTTTTGGGAATTGAAGTCAAACAATCTACTCAAAGGATTTTCATATATCAAGAAAATTAGGCTACAAATATTTTAAAGAAGTTTAGAATGGACAGATGCAAGCCAACAAGGACACCTATTGCAATAAGAACAAAATTAAGGAAGCAAGATGATGGGCCAACAATGGATTCAACATTGTATAAGAGGCTTGTATGCAACCTCATGTACCTTACTACAACTAGACTTGATGTTATGTATATAGTTAGTTACATTTCCATATTTATCTCATTGGAAAGCTGGAAAAATGATTTTGAGATATATTGCAGGTACAACTAATTATGCATTGTGGTACACAGGTTTTGAAGACAACAATCTTATATGATGCACAAATAATTATTTTGTTGTGAGTATTGATGATAGGAAAAACACTTTAGGATATGATTTTCACTTGGGCACAAGTTTGATCCATGGGTGTCTAAGAAACAACCAATTGCCTTAATATCTTTTGTTGAAAGATCTTACACATGTTGAGGAACCAATTACTATCTTTTGTGACAACAATTTAGCAATTGCATTGTCAAAGAACCATGTGTTACATTAATACTCGCTATCACTTCATCCACAAGCTTGTTAATAGCGTTGACATATCACTTCAATTTTGTGGATCTAGATATCAGCTAGCATATATATTCACCAAACCATTTGGAAGAAATGTTTTTGAGTTTCAAAGACAACACTTAGGCATTGAGATTAAAGGAGAGTGTTAAAGTATCATAATCTCCTTGTTAACTAGATTTGAACAGCTAGTTGCATGTGAACTAGAGTAAGACACTTAATTGTGAGTCCCAACTTAGATAAGTAATATTTTGAGAATCAATTAATTCTAGAATGTAAGAATAGTCGCTAATTCTATAAAATTCTAATATATTTAATGATGAGAAAAGCAAGCTATACCCAAAATGTTTTTGGATTACCTTCATTAATGTATGTGCACCTGTTCTTTCTATTAATTAGATGATCCAAAAACATAGTATTCTGTCTCCCGCACAGTAGTTTCCCATTAATCATCCAGTGGTATTTTCTGCAATACAAGATTTTGTTCGCAGATCCGCTCAGATCTGTACCTGCAGCAGCCAGGCTTCCGCTTCAAGTTTGTTTTATTGATTATTACCAGAGCTGTTATATTTATTTAGTATGCTTTAGCTGGTGACTCAATTTCAGCAATACTTCAGAGAGCTAAACCTCTTGAGGTCACAAAAGTCTGTTGAATGACAAGAAAATAAGCCATCCTACGTGACTGACCCATCAGATAAATTTACGCTTTAAATAAATGTGGATGGGTTTACTCAAGTGTTAGGCTCTGCATTCACTAATCCAGCAGCTGGTAGTAACGAGACGTCTAGTAAACTTCAGTAGCAAAGAGTATATTAATTCTGACAGCAAATAGTATGCATTAATTAACATCCATATATTCTTCTCGTTATTTTTATAAACATCCATACCTTTTCGCGAAGCTCCTCGCATAATTTGCGTGTGTATCACATAATAACAACGATGTCATATTACAAATCCATTCCAATAATAACAACGATGTAAGTTTAATTTACAGCTACAGGAGTGATAGGAGTTTAGTAATCATTTAATTGTTATTCAATTAGTCACTTAGCAAGGCAAAAGATGCTACGCGCTTATACGGTACGGAAGCAGACCATTATCCACGTTTCAATAGCTGAGGAGCAATAAGTCAAGGTTCATAAGTTTGCATTCTTACCCGTCCAGCAGAAAAATTATAACCTCGTTTTTTTAAAAAGCCTTTTCATGATATTGGATATTTATTTTTATTCTTAATTTGAATATTATATATGGCCGTAGTCTTTAACGCGACTTTTTGAAAGTCTTTCTGGCGATTTTTTCCGGTGAAAATCCGGCAGTGATTTATTGAAATCGAAGTTTGATAACTAGTTTCTGCACAATGAAAGCGTCCCAGGGATTTTTCAGGGTGCTGAATCCGAATATGCAGTTAAAAAACCATTTTAACTGCAACAAATCATGATTTCATCTCAATTTCTTCCGCCGGATTCCGTCACCGGAATTTCAAAAAGTCGCATTATAGACAACTCCTTATATATGTTTATCCTATATATATATTTTAATACAAGTTTTTGTATTTTCTTATATGAGAAATTTTTTATTTTAAATTTAACTATAAAATACAATTCATATAACTAATATTATATAGGGTACATGTTTGGTATTATTTTAAAAGATTAAACCTATTTAATTGTATTAGTTGAAAGATTTATGTAATTTTAAAGATTTTACAATTTATTGTGAATTATTATTGAAAGTTTTCAAGTGGCTTGGTCAAATCCATGAGTATCAGTATGTTACATAAATTTCAATCTTTAAACATCAAGTTTATGTGTTCAAACTTTAAGCTTTAGCTTATCCAATTTAGGATTGCATGATGTGGGTAGAGGGAGACAACGTTTTTCTAACAGGTCCAAAGATCCACTAAGGGTGAGTCTATGTTTATCTTAGAGTCTCATCTTGGGGTCTTAGAATTCACCCATCAAAAGTAAACATCATTAATAATATGCATATTTTAAATGCTCAATATTTAACACTTAAATGAGCAAAACATGGGTAAATACCTCTCAAATTTAACCCCTAGTCATAAACATATAATTAGCTTTATGGCTTCATTGTAATTTTTTTATTTAAAATGTGCTTTTGAGTGCATAAATTGATTCGGCCTATTGAAAAACCTTGGGAACACTTGGATTGTGCAAAATTCACAACTCAAACTTGTGATTCTAACAATTAAACACAATATTTCCATCAAATTTAACTAAAATATATAACTAAAAAAACTCTAAAACCTAGAAAAATTAGACTACAACCACATAATTTACCACACAAAGAGCACATTTCAATAAGCTAGTTGTACCACCGACTTGACACACCTAAAACTTGGAAATTAGATTGAAGGGTTGGATGCAACAATACAACTTTATCTGAGGTTATAAAGTCTCCAATACATAATCATATTGTGAGTATTGTGTCTGTATTAAATTATCAATCCATGGATTGCAAAACAAAGAAGAAACCGCAAATTATTACACCAATAATGAACCCATGTTATTAGTATTGATTTTGAAAAATGATAAAGATTCAGTAATACGTACCAGTCCATATGGCAATAACAAGGTATCCATTTTAGAGGGAAAATAGATATTAGGCTTGATTTTAAAGAACGATAAAGATCGAGTAATACATATCAATCCATATGACAATAACAAGGTAACCATTTTAGAGGGAAAACATATAAATTTTATTTCAGCCTTTTCTAACTCTTAAAATCACTAACCTATTGATATTGTCTCTATGTGTGTACAAGTCTAGGGTGAACTGATATGATTTTGTGATACTATTCGTAAATAAGAAACTAATCATATTTTTATACAAACTTTATTAATGGTCATCATTTCTATTAACAATGCTTTGTTTCTAGGTACACCCAAAAAAAAGCAGCACTCTGCAGCAAATATCAAACATGCCCAAGGACCTTCAAATTTCAAACTAATTAGTCTGTATCAAGCATGTCAGAATATATAAAAATGGGAAGGCAAATTAGAAATGAAACTTGCAGCTCACAGGTGAGACGAGCTACACCTGGAGATCGCCCAAGTAGTACTATTCTATTCCATTATCCATTGAATCTGAAATAGAATATTACAATTCAATTTAGGGAGATCAAAACTATCTCCTAGAAAATACGAACTAAATCTAAACTAAGACACACAAAACCGTGAAACAAACTTTCTCCATTAATTTCAAGTCTCTGCGTTAATGGAGAAAAGATTCACCTGCACACCTAACATCTCCATAAATAATTCAAATTTGATCTTCCCAAGAGGCTTGGTGAAGATATCAAGTGCATTTTCAGAGATGTTACAATATTCAAGAAAAATCTCTTTGGATTAAACCTTTTCTCTAATAAAATGAAATTGAGTATCTATATGTTTTGTGTTTTTATGAAAAACATGATTATTTGCAAGCTTGATTGAATTTTGGTTGTCACATTTAATCGCAGTATCATCCTTTTGTTCTTCTCCTACATCTTGAAGAAGTCTTCTCAACCAGATTGCTTCACAAGTGGCTGCACATACAACTTGATACTCTGCTCCTACTGATGATAAGGATACAATACTCTACTTTTTACTACTCCAGGAAATGACCCCGGACCTAATATTAAAAGCATACCCAATTATAAATCTTCTATCATCCAGATTTCCAGCCCAATCTGAATTGGAATAGCTTATCAATTTAACATCAAAAGAATCAATATATTTAATGCCAAAATTTATAGTTCCTTTAAGATACCTTAGAACAACTTTTGCTACCATCCAATGATTTTCAAGAGGTTTTGTCGTAAACTGGCTCAACACATAGACTGAATATGCTAAGTCAGGTCTAGTTTTACTCAAATAAATCAAACTTCCAACCAGTTGTATGTACAATGTAGTATCCACCTCTTTAGAACCATCATCGCTAAAAAATTTAACATTATGTTGTATAGGTACTAAAGCAGCTTTACAATGATCCACTTTAAATTTCTTCAACAATTCTCTGACATACTTTCCTTGAGTAACAAAAGGCTGGCCAACCTCCCTCCAAACTTCAAGACCTAAAAAATAATGCAGTTCTCCAAGGTCCTTCATTTTCAATACCTGTGACTTCTGCACTTTAATTTCTTCAACCAATTCATCAGAATTTCCAGTAACGATTAAATCATCAACATATAAGGAAATCAACACAATCTGCCCCTTTGAATCAAACGTGGTATACAAATTTGAATCATTTTTGCTTCTCTTATAACAATGCTGTAAGAAGAAAAAGTATATTTTCTCATACCAAGATATAGGAGCCTGTTTCAACCCATACAATGCATTTTTTAATTTACAGACCAAATGTTCTTGCCCCTTTTTAATGAACCCTTCAGGTTGTGTTAGATATAGTTCTTCCTTCAAATCTCCATTTAGAAAAGAAAATTTCACATCTAGCTAGTGTAAGATCCAATGGTACTTTGTAGCTAAAGCTATTAACATCCTAATAGTATTTAACTTAGCTACAGGAGCAAAAGTCTCCTCATAGCCAATTCCTTCTTTTTGTGAGTACCCTTTAGCGATCAATCTAGATTTATACTTTTCTATACTACCATCTGCTTTGAACTTAGGTTTATATAGCCATTTACAACCTATGGGATCTTTTCCTTTTGGCAGTTCAATTAATTCACGGGTTTTATTTTTAATTATAGATTCGTACTCTTCTTTCATAGCTGACCTCCATTCTTCAACTGATTTGCTTCATTATACTTCATGGGCTCAACAACATTTAAAATACTAGTCATAAGAGCATAATCTTGGTACCTTTCTGTTAAGTGAGTCTGTCGTCTTGATCTCCTCAGTAGCGGACTTGCCTCAATTTTGTTTTGTGTGATTTATTGCTCACCTCTGAGTGGACTTCAACTGTTGAATGTGTCTACATCACTAGATTCCTCTTTTTGTTGCTGCTGTAAATGATTGTATTTTGCTTCATCATTTTTGTCATCAATCACTAAAGGCATGTGCTACTCTTCATAACTTTTATCCTTATTCCCTTCATCAACTTGTTCATGGAAGATAACATCTCTACTCACAAATACCTTGTGAGTAGATAGATTAAACATCTTATATGCTTTGAAATCAGAACATTACCCTACAAATATGCATTTTATAGCTTTAACATCCAATTTCTTCCTATTTTCCTTAGGAATGTGTATAAAAGCTCTCGAACCAAATACTCTCGGCTGCAGGTTTAAAACCATAAAAAGCCTCAAATGGAGTCTTGAGATCAAGACACCTAGTTGGAATTCTATTCTTTAAGTAAACTGTAGTATTAATAACTTCTACCCAAAAATCATTGGAAAGGTTCTTACCTTTAATCATGTTACGTGCACATTCCACCAAAGTTTTGTTCTTTCTTTCTGCAACCCCATTATGTTGTGGAGTGTGGGGTAATGTAAATTGTTTTACTATTCCATGATCTCCGAAATATTTGATGAAGTTTTCAAGCCTGTATTCTCCCCCTTGATCTGAGCAAAGGATTTTAATGAACTTCCCTGTCTACTTTTCAACCATATTTCTAAATTCTTTAAAGTACTTGAAAGCATCACTTTTCCTTCTAAGAAAGTATACCCAGGTATACCTTGTGCAGTCATCAATAAATAGCAAAAAATAGTAAGCTCCACCTAAGGACCTTGTTTGCATAGGTCCACAAATATTAGTATGCACAAGTTCAAGTATATCTTTCTTTCTCCAATTTAAGTTAGAGGGAAATTCATCCCTATGCATTTTTCCAAGTGCACAACCTTCACAATCAATATGTTCATTTCTTAAAATAGGAAGTCCATCAACCATACCTTGTTTCTATAGCAACAATAAATCATGAAGGTTGATGTGACCAAACCTTTGATGCCAAATATTCTCTATTGTCATAGTCATTGAATTTAAAGCTTGATGTGGCATGCTTGTAACATTCAACTTATTTAAGACTCCAACTCTTACTTCTGATGCAACCAGTTTCTGATGATCCCACAAATCCTTTACAACACAGTAAGTTTTGAAAAATTCTACCTTTAGTTTATGATCTATAATCATGGATACAAAGATCAATTTATTTTTAATCCCAGTCATATACATGTTAGGGATAAGCCTGATACTACCATTAGGTAGTATTAGAGGAATATCTCTATACCCTTTAATCTGATATGATCTATCATCTCCCAGGTAGATGTTAGCACCATTGTTGGTCTCCTTAAAATTTTAATACCAATGTTTATTACGTGTCATATGAGTGAATGCTCTAGAATCCACAAACCAAGTTCTAGCCTCATCAGTCTCAGCAGAAAGAGCAGCATTAGACATAAATAATTTAAAATCATGATTTAGATCTTCACCAGCAAAATGCCCTGTATGCCTCTTTTGTCTATGTCTATTTTCATCATTCTTTTTCTTGTAGCACTCTCTAGAAATATGACCAGTTCTTCCTCAATAAAAACACTTAATTCCTAAATCATTTTTGGTGGATGACATAAGTTGAAATGACTTTTTCTGAGATGGACCACTTCTTTTATGTTGTCCTCCTAGTTTCCCTTTGAATAAATTTTTCTTCGCCACCAATGCTAGACTTGAATTTGAGGCTTTAAATTCTTACGTCTCTCTTCTTCTTGCATCAAAATCCCTATCAACTCTTCAAAGGAGCGACCTTTCTCCCTTGTTGCAAGCCCTGTAATGAAAATTTGATAATCCTTTGTCATGTCATTTAAGATAGTCCTAATGAGATCAATACTGGAAACTTTCTCCCCTATGTCATCTAACTTGTCTTTCAATTCTTTAATTCATGATATGAATGCAGTAACTGATTCATTCTTTTCCATCTTAATGGAGAGAATCTTGCTCTTCAGAAACAACACACGATTTGTATTTTTCGTTTTATACAAATCCTTGAGTGTCACCCAAATCTAATTATAATTTTTGTAGTCTTAGATATGAGGGATTATGCTGTCTTTTACCGACATCTTTAACAACACCTTTGATTTATTTTCCCTCTTTTCCCAATCTTGAACTGGTGCGACTGTGGTACCTCCGGCTGCAATCGGCTTTGCTTCATCTCTATTTGCAATTTTCCATGCACTAGAACCCTCAAGCATTGTCTGCAACTTGTGTTAAGCTCCATTGATTTTTTCACAATTGCTGCCTACAATTATGGAATTTAAATTGCAGTCTTTCCTTAACTTATGGAAACCAACTGCAGTAGTTTCCTTAAGTTAAGAAAATCAACTGCAATTACTAAATTTATAATTGGGAGCTACTAAAGTGGTCCATCACTTTGATTCAAGTTCTCTGCCTTGATTTGTGGGACATCTAACACATAGCTATTAGAAGCTTGATGGAAGCTTAGCTATATGTTCATCTGTTTGGTCCCCAAGCTCATATCTCAATCCCCTTCAGTTTTTCACACCATCTAGCTGAGATAGCAGAGCTTGGAAGTGCCTTCAGAATTTTTGTATTCTTTTCTTTTTGCCTGGATAGAAGTTGGAGTGCTGAAGAAGAAGCAAGTGGATTGTGGCCTGCATCAAAACATCACCAATGCCTGGAGGTAATTCTTATCCCTGGGCATTAAGTTTTTACAATGGTTCTTTCAGTTATTCCGCATGCAGAATCGCTGTTTTAATTTTCTTACATTTGGTATCAGAGCCAAGTTTTACCTCTGCCTTGGTGTGCAATTCGAATAGCATTAGAAATTTTATTTATGCTGAAGATTGCGCAACCATTAGAATCATGTAAAAGTACATGATCTACACATCCAGCGATGAGATATTCATTCTTATAGCTCATTTCAATTTTATTCTTAAATCCTAACGTGGTATTCAACTAGACGAAGTATTTATAGTATATACATATTTGCTTTCGAAATATGTTCACCTGTTGCTGCCCATCATGCTTGCTAAAGGGCACTTACCATGAAAGATGCAACATCTTGAGCCGTTTCGTGAGAACGGCTAGCTTGAAACGGCTAGGTTGGACATGATTCCATGTCATCCGAGCATTTAAACACTTATTTTCGAAGTGTTTGTAGGTGAGTATATCAAATAATTATAACAAGCGATTTAACTAATAGCTCAATTAATTAATGGACGAGGGCAGAAGTTCAAACTTTTCAATCATAATTTAAATATACTTTTTTGTACGTATTATTAGTTAGCTTTTGTTGCATATATTTGGACTATTTGCTCTCAGCCTCTCCCGTTAGAAAATTCTAACCCGCAGTCGTTAACAACAAAGTTAGAGGAGACAGGGAGGAGAAAAGCCTGCTGGAGTCTATTTTATATTGGAATAATTGCTTATAGATAACTAAAAGGCCAAGGAAAACCTGTGAAATATTTGTGTAGAATTTTGTAAATGCCTATGTTGTACCATATGGTATTGCGTCAGGGTAGTATCCATTCCATTCAGGAGAAACTCTTGTCGCTGAAGTTCGATATGTCACTTTTTTTTTTTTAATTTTATTTTATTGTGGATCTGGGAAATTGCAAGAATCCCCTTGTGGCTGAATTTTAATGTGAAAATTGCTTTTACATTGCGAATGGATTACAATATTTGTGTTTTTGAAATTTGGAAGGATAGATCAGAGACTTAAGTTGTTATGCGAGTACTTCATTAACGATTATGAAGTTTCTTTTGAACGATGGAATTAATCTATAATTATGAAGTTCATTAAATTGGAAATTTTTGAACTTTGAATTAAATTCTGATCTAGCTTATTCCCAAGCTGTTTTTTCGCATTCTTTGGGTTTGCAGTAGGAACTCAAATCTTTTACCTTAACCGATATCAATAAGTGCCTTTTATGAGTGATTACGGTTTTACTAGCAGATAAGAGCACCGATTTAGAGTTCCATTTTTATGTTGGGAATTTTGTCGAGGGGATATTGGTTAAATATTGGAAAATTGGAAATCTAACTTCTCAGAAAAATCATCAGAGCATTTTTATTATTTGATAATTATTTTTATGGAAGAGTAAGCTTGGCCCATATTTTCAAATGGATGTCTTTATGTAGCAAGGCTTCTGGCTGACACATCTAGTGGTGCAATTAGCAGCCTTAAAGACTTGCACAATTTGTGTGGTAGCGTGTGCCATGCTATTCAATATATGTTTATATGATGGTTCTTGAATTTGTTAGCTGTGTTTCCTGATCCCATCATTAGCGAATAATGGCACTCTGTAAATTTTATAATTGATTACATATTTATTGTAAAATTTACGCTGAACTTACATTTATAATAATGAACGTTTGTAATCAAAGAAGAAATAAGAAATGGTTTATTTCTCATTTGGGCATTTAGTTTTTTGATTCTATGTTTATTTTGCATGAAGTTCAGATTAGCGTTGTTGAAATTTAATTAAACAATCAAAGTAGTCATTTTCGGTAATGCTGACTGCTTTAACCTTAATTTTTTATTTTGCTGGAGAATTATTACAGTTATATGGAATTTATTAAAATGTCATTTTGACTTACTCCTTTCAGTAAACATTATTTTTCTCTCTGGTTAAGTTTTGTTTATGCAACAAAAATAATGTCTAGTGATCCATATAATTTTAATTAATTAGAGAATAGCCACAGCATCTTTAATTAAATAAAATTATATATTTTGATTGGTTATATCACATAAAGATTATTTAGACATTAAATTGTAATTAATTAGATTGAATATAATAAATTTTATCCCACAGGAATCTTTATTATATTTATCTAATTAATTAGGATAAAATTTCATAACCTACCCACAGGAGTTATGAATTAATAAGTTTTATCATAAAGTTTTATTGAATCTGTTTGAATTGAAAATTTAGCCCACAGGCAATTTTTATGTCATTTGATTCAATTCTTTTTAGCATGATTTACATTGGTAAAACATGAAAGTTTATTAAGCCTCAATTTTAACATAAGCATGTGATTTTTTAATGCAGTAGTACAACCTGCAAATCTCTCTGAAATTCGTTGTGACATTCCCGAACTTAAGGAAGTAATCTCGTTTGTTTGTTATGAATCTAATATGGTTAACGTTAATATTAACACATGGTGGATTGATTCTGGATCAACAATTCACATTTCAAATTCCTTGCAAGGTTTGCAAAACCTAAGGAAGCCAGTGGGAAGTGAGCAAAGCATCTTATCAGGAAACAAGATGGGCTCGCATGTGAAAGCTATAGGAACATGTTATTTAACTTTAAGTAGTGGCTTTGTTTTGGAATTAGAAAAGACCTTTTATGTTCCAAGTTTTTGTAGAAACTTGATTTCAGTTTCAAGGCTTGTACCTTAAACTTTTCAGAAAAAATCTTTCAGTCTATTCTATAAATCTGATTATGTTGGGAATGGTATTTTGTCTAATGGTCTTTACTGCATTAATTTACAAAACAATGTCATTTATGATTCAATTCATGTTCACACTGGCACTAAAAGATGTGTTATTAATGAAGATTCCTCTAAATTATGGCACTGGAGACTAGGTCATATCTCCATAAATAGAATTAAAAGATTGGTAAATGAAGGAATACTTGATACTCTAGATTTTACTGATTTTGAGACTTGTGTGGACTGCATAAAGGGAAAGCAGACCAACAAGTCAAAGAAATGTGCCAAAAGGAGTTCGGACATATTAGAGATCATACATACTGATATATGTAGTCCAGACATGGACTCACATGGTCAGAGATACTTCATCTCCTTTATAGATGATTACTCACGATATATGTATCTCTACATGCTTCATAAAAAGAGCGAAGCATTAGATGCCTTTAAGATCTTTAAGGCTGAAGTAGAGAAACAATGCAGCAAGCAAATTAAGATCGTGAGATCAGATAGAGGTGGAGAATATTATGGTAGATACACAGAAGATGGACAAGCACCTGGGCCATTTGCTAAATTTCTTCAAGAGCATGGGATTGTTGCCCAATACATCATGCCTGGTTCACCCGACTAGAATGGTGTAGCAGAAAGAAGAAATCAAACATTATTGGACATGGTGCGGAGTATGCTTAGCAGCTCCAATCTTCCTAAATCCTTGTGGATTGAAGCACTTAAGACGAAAGTGTATATATTAAACCGAGTTCCAACCAAGGCGGTTCCTAAAACGCCATTTGAATTATGGAAAGGTTGGAAACCGAGTTTGCGACATATGCGCGTTTGGGGATGCCCGTCTGAAGTGAGAATTTATAATCCACAAGAGAAGAAGCTGGACCCAAGGACCATTAGTGGGTATTTCATTGGATATGCTGAAAGGTCTAAAGGTTACAGATTTTATTGTCCATCTCACAGCACTAGGATTGTGGAATCAAGAAATGCAAAGTTTCTTGAAAATGACTTGATCAGTGGGAGCGATCAAACCAGAAACATAGTTTCTGAGAAGGATCATTCAGAATCTCAACCTTCCACTTCAAGTGATAGATTGGTTATTGTTCATAGCACCCCTTAAGTACAAACTGGTGTTGAACAACCAATTGTTGAAGTTCCACAAGCTGCTGACGATATTCCAGTAGATCAAGAAGTTCAAGAGTTGTAAAGAACTTTTGAACAACAAGTTGAACCACATACTTCTCAAGAAGATGATGGCACAACATTAAGAAGATCTGCTAGACCTAAGAGATCAGCAATTCCTAATGATTATATTGTGTATCTACAAGAATCTGACTACAACATTGGAGCCGAAAATGATCCCGAGTCCTTTTCACAAGCCATGAGTTGCAAAGAATAAGAACTATGGTACAATGCCATGAAGGAAGAGATGAATTCCATAAAGAGTAATGAAGTTTGGGATCTTGTTGAGTTTCCTAATGGTGCAAAAGCCATTGGATGTAAATGGGTCTTTAAGACAAAGAAAGACTCATTGGGAAACATTGAGAGATACAAGGCAAGACTTGTTGCTAAGGGATTCACTCAGAAAGAAGGAATCGACTACACAGAGACTTTTTCTCCTGTATCTAAGAAAGATTCCTTGCACGTTATTATGGCATTAGTAGCCCATTTTGACTTGGAGTTGCATCAAATGGATGTGAAAACGGATTTTCTTAATGGAGATCTAGAGGAGGAGGTTTACATGAAACAACCTGAAGGATTCCCCTCTAGTGATGGTGAGAAATTGGTTTGCAAGCTCAAGAAGTCATTATATGGTTTAAAACAAGCATCCCGCCAATGGTATTTGAAATTCCATAATGTAATTTCTTCTTTTGGTTTTGTAGAAAACATTATGGATCAATGTATATACCTGAAAGTTAGTGGGAGTAAAATTTATTTTCTTGTTTTATATGTGGATGACCTTTTGCTAGCAACCAATGATAAGGGTTTGCTACATGAGGTGAAACAATTCCTCTCTAAAATTTTTTATATGAAGGATATGGGTGAGGCATCTTATGTCATTGGCATTAAGATCCATAGAGACAGATTCGAGGCATCTTGGGTCTGTCACAGGAAACCTATATTAATAAAATTTTAGAGAGATTTCGGATGAAGGATTGTTCACCAAGTGTAGCTCCCATTGTGAAGGGTGATAGGTTCAATTTGAACCAATGCCCGAAGAACGACTTTGAAAGGGAACAAATGAAGAACATTCCATATGCTTCTGCTGTCGGAAGCCTAATGTATGCTCAAGTCTGCACAAGACCTGACTTTGCATTTGTTGTGGGAATGTTGGGACGATATCAGAGTGATCCAGGTTTAGACCACTGGAGAGCTGCAAAGAAAGTAATGAGGTACCTTCAAGGAACCAAAGACTACATGCTTATGTATAGACGGATGGACAACTTGGAAGTAATTGGCTACTCAGATTCTGACTTTGCTGGATGTGTTGATTCACGCAAATCAACATCAGGATACATTTTTATGATGGCCGATGGAGCTGTATCATGGAGGAGTGCCAAGCAGACCATGATTGCCACTTCCACTATGGAAGCCGAGTTCGTCTCCTGTTTTGAGGCTACTTTACATGGTGTATGGCTTAGGAGTTTCATTTCTGGGCTTAGAATTATGGATTCTATCTCTAAGCCATTGAGAATATATTGTGATAATTCAGCTGCTGTTTTTATGGCTAAAAACAATAAAAGTGGGAGTCGAAATAAACACATCGACATTAAGTATTTAGCTATAAGGGAACGTGTTAAAGAAAAGAAAGTGGTCATTGAGCACGTCAGCACTGAGTTGATGATCGCTGATCCTTTGACTAAGGGCATGCCACCGTTTAAATTCAAGGATCATGTATTGAATATGGGACTTGGTTCCCTTATGTAGTTTCTCATTGTATGGACAATGTTATTTTAATGAAATTCTTAAGTTTTGTGATGTTTTTTCTCATATTTATGTGCACTTTAAGTTGATTTGAGAAAATTCATTTAAGAAGGACCAAGAATAAACATAAGGTTTATTCATTAAGAAATTGTTGCCACATAAATTATAATAAGAATAAATACATAGTAATACATGGAAGATAATACTTGTCATTAGAGGACTTATCGCCATGATTCATGTATCTATTACTTAATACAGATTATCAATGGTTTTAAGTTGAGACATTAAGTTATGGAAGTATGGACCAAGTGGGAGAATGTTAAGCTCCATTGATTTTTTCACAATTGCTGCCTACAATTATGGAATTTAAATTGCAATCTTTCCTTAACTTATGGAAACCAACTGCAATAGTTTCCTTAAGTTAAGAAAATCAACTGCAATTACTAAATTTATAATTGGGAGCTACTAAAGTGGTCCATCACTTTGATTCGAGTTCTCTGCCTTGATTTGTGGGACATCTAACACATAGCTATTAGAAGCTTGATGGAAGTTTAGCTATATGTTCATCTGTTTGGTCCCCAAGCTCATATCTCAATCCCCTTCAGTTTTTCACACCATCTAGCTGAGATAGCAGAGCTTGGAAGTGCCTTCAGAATTTTTGTATTCTTTTCTTTTTGCCTGGATAGAAGCTGGAGTGCTGAAGAAGAAGCAAGTGGACTGTGGCCTGCATCAAAACATCACCAATGGCTGGAGGTAATTCTTATCCCTGGGCATTAAGTTTTTACAACGGTTCTTTCAGTTATTCCGCATGCAGAATCGCTGTTTTAATTTTCTTACAACTTGAACTCCCAGTTGGCATAATTTGACCCATCAAGCTTATTGTTCTCATTAGGGTATGTCTCTGCAATGTGATTATTCATCGTGACAAAATAATTTCAACAACGCCCTACTTTTTTTAACTCATGAGCACCACTAGTAAATCATCTAATCAATAGATCCACAACTCCAATAACAGATCCACTAATCCAATCAAAAGATCCAATGATCTAGCAAAAATTCTATAGATCCAACACCAGATCCTTCAACACCTGATCTATGGATCCAACACCAGATCCTCCAACAAATAATCTACAGATCCAACACTAGATCCACTGGTCCACTGATCCAACAACTGATCTATGGATCCAACACCAGATCCATTGATCCAACAACTGATCCAATCCAGGCAAGGGTTTCACTGAAAAAAACAACAAATTAAGATTAAGTTTAACCGTACAGGATCCTCATAAGAACATTTATTAGGCCTTCTTAGAGGAGGAGAAAAAGAATATATGTAGCATGAGGTAAGACTATCCAATCCACTATTTGCTGAAGAAGTATTTAGGAAAGCAAAAGTGAGAGAAGAGAAGTATTTATTTTCTATAAAAATATACTTATGTATCGAGAAGTTATATCAATAATATTAATATATATAATATAAAAAAAATATTTATACACATTTTTATATCTATATCTATATATATATATATATATATATTAAACATTATCAATTTTATTTTATTTTAAACTTGACTAAATTCAAATTTTAAATTTTATGATTTATATAATAGTTCATAACATAATAATCACCCATAACCTAAATCTTATTAGTCCCTTCCATAGGCATCAGGGACTATTGTAATCGGTTTGTATTGAAATCTAAGCCATATGTAGCCAGATAATTTTTTTAAGCTAAACTTTTATAGTGTGTTTTTTGGTGAGCCTATCAAACATTAAAACCTTTCCTGATTAACCAATCAAGGAAATGGAGGTCTTATTTGGCCTTTTTTTGAGGCCGAGATGTTTATAAGTTTGTTTAAAAGGCATATGAATATAAGATAATTCCTGGGTTCTTGATTAATGCTAGCATTGTTGTATCATTAGTTATGTAAAATTAAATGTTAACGGCGAGTGCTCCAATAAGTACACGCTGCGCAATCGAGATCGACAACACGATGAATGACTCTGATTACATGTGGCTGTGTGAATGCTAGGTGTTGTGTTGAACAAAAAACTGTGATTATAGGTGGTTGTATGAATGCTACATGTGGTTGTGTGAATGTTAGGTGTTGTGTTGAAAAGACAGTTGTGGTGGCTGTGTGAATGCTACGTGTTGTGTTGAACAAACAGTTGTGGCTAACTTCATTGCCTAATTATTTTCTCCATAGTGAATCCCAACTACTCTAGTGGAATTTATCTCTTAGGGTTTCTGGACTTGCATCCTTCGGCTTCTTCCGTTTGCAGGTAGATTTTGTATAGAAGCTCGATTACATACCAAGAAAGAAGAAGCCACTGTAAAACATTTCGACTAGAGACACACTTTCTTTGTTGTACTTTGGGTGGTATTTTTTCTCTCCAAGACACTACTTCATTATCCTTCACCTAATGCTGGATCTTTCGGGGGTGCCCTGCTAGTTTCAAGGAAAAAACCCCTCACCGATTTACTATTTCACTATTTTTCTTCATACCTAAACATATTTATCAAAGTATTATTTTGAATTGCATGGAAGCCACCACCTTCAGGCCCTTCCTACACTGAGGGTTCATGATGAAGGTATATTACACAAATTCAAACTTTTAGAATATACTTTTGAGGCCTATTTATGTTGAGAACACATCTTAAAATTAAAATTTTGACAGAAAAACAAACACAAGCTAGACAATGGAGAGACCAAAAAATAAGTATAGAACATAAAGAGGGTTGTGGAACTCACCTTTAAATTGTTTTTACTGTTGTTATGAATGGTTCTCACTGAGTCAATACTTCTCTTTTATCTGAACCAGGAATCGATCAACGTTATGTGCTTGTTCCTAGACCGGTCGTGAATGGCACCTACCTAGCCCCTCTATTCTAGGCTTTTTGTGAACGGTTCGTCTATCCACTATCTGTTGCATATGATCCTCAAATTGTGAATCAACGTAAGTTCCTTTTGGGAGCGAGGAGTAGAAGTTGAAGAAGTAGGAGTTCAAGCATAGAGGTGGATTCAAGCAATGAAAGTGCAAACCAACTCTTGGATCATCTAGTGGGATGCGGTGTTTACATTTTATTTCACTTCAAGCTCTAGGAATTGCTCAAGTACTGCAACTTGATTCTATAAAGGCCACAAACGATAGGCTATTCCAATTACAAAAGCTAGAGGAGGAAAAACTAATTGCTATACACCATCGGGAAGTTTCAAAACGCGTATCTAGGTAAGTTACCACTTTCTCAAACTATGTCTTTATAAATCCTATATTTTGAGGGAGAGCATCATCTAAGAACATTGAGGATGGGCTCAAATAGTTCTGATGCCGTTGAGCATGTGTAGTTCAATCTGTCTGGGTAATATCAAATATCACATAGCCAGACGTTGTACTCCTTGCAACTAGGATATAATCTTTTCCTTTTAGGTTGAGCACATTTATGCTGGTTGGCTTTACTAAAAACCCAATGAATGGCTTTACGAAAAACCCACTAAAAAAGAGATGACATGCCCCATGTTTCCCACATAAAACATAATATATATATATATATATATATATATATATATATATATATATATATATCACTTCAAGTACATTGGTAGGGACTTGCTGCTTCACAACTCATCTTGTTGAAACTTTAATTAAAAAATAGCATACTAAAAAAGTTAGTGTGATGTTTATATAAGAAAAACCTTTTAATATGTTTTTTTTAATTAAATTTTAATAAGGTTTTTTTCCAGAGGTTTTCTTTAACTTATTAAATAAGTTTTTTAATAGTTTTTTTATTATATAATTTTTTAGTGTGATGTTTATATATGAAAAAGTTTGTCGTCTCACACAACAAACCTTTTAATATGTTCTTTCCTAATTAAATTTTAATAAGGTTTATTTTTCATAGGTTTTCTTTAACTTATTAAATAAGTTTTTTAATAGTTTTTTTATTTAAAATTTTATTTTGATTTTATTTGAATTTTTTTATTAGAATTTTTAATATATATCTATAATTAATTTTAAAAATTATTATTTTTTATTTTATTTATTTTTTAATTATTTATTTTGTTGAATTTCTAAAACCAAATTTATAATTCTACAATTTTGTGTTTTAATCTTTTGTTTTTTAATTATTTATTTTGTTGAATTTCTAAAACCAAATTTATAATTCTACAATTTTGTGTTTTAATCTTTTGTTTTTTAATTATTTATTTTGTTGAATTTTTAGACCAAATTTATAATTCTTTTATAATTCAACAATTTTGTGTATTAATCTTTTGTTTTTTAATTATTTATTTTGTTGAATTTTTTAAACCAAATTTATAATTCTACAAATTTTAAAGGATTTTTTTTAAATAAATAAATTAAAATTAAAACTTTTCAATATTTAAAAAGTGATTTTTATTTATTTAATTATTTTAAATTATTATTTTTTTAAGAAATATTATATATTTACAATTTTTTTCAAATTTTTAATATATTATTTTTTTGGGTAGGTTATCTGATTTTTAAGATGACTAGCATGCCTAACCTCCGGCTTGAGTAGCTACAACCCAAGGGCATTTAAGTCATCAAAAGCACCTACTGGTTGCACCCAACCTAAGCCGAATTTGCCCTTAGCATGGATGAATTTTTGCCCATGGAATTTCGAACCGATAACCTCTACACCATAAAGTGTCTTAACGGAACACCTTGTCACTCTCTGCTCTACCCCCATGAAATTTAATGTAAATTATAAAACAAATAAATAATTAATAATTAAACAAAAATTACATAATGCGAATTTTAGAATCACAATATGGTACTCATGGTCAAGATTGTTTGACATTATTTGGTAACTGTCACCCAAAAATAAAATAAAGTAAATAAAAGTTATACAAATTTGAAAAATACTTAAACAAAACACATTTAAAATAAATAAAAATAGACATATTATTAGTAACTAATAAGTGAGAAACTATAGCATGTTAAGAAAATCATAACTTTAGGGAAAGAGCTACAAGAGAAAAATGATGAAATGGAAAAGTTGCATGATACAAATGGACTGTAGAGGACGTGTGAAGAATGTAAAAAAAAGATGTATTTCAATTAACAATAGTGCACAAGTTTAGGGGGAGAAGCATCTTACTCATGATATATAAAAAAAAAGAAAAAAAAAAAGAGTTGTTCCAATAAAGAAGGGAAGCTAAATACAGTGAAAATTACAGATGAAAAGAAGCATATGTTTAAGTGGAGTAGTTGAAGATAATAAGTGAAATTGCGGGAAAATGATGAGAGTTATAAATAATAAGAAGCATTAATTCAAGGGTGCATCCGTTTATAAGAAAAGAAGAAATATGGAATAAAGGGAGATGGCTAGTAGACAAAAGGAAGCATAAGCTCATGGTGAGCAGTCCCAAAAGGAAAATGAAAAAGGAAGATCAAACACATGGGGATAAATCTCAAGAATAGAGTTGTAAGTACTGAGTTTTAGAGTATTTCATAGTCATAATATTTGGTCTTTAATGTCATGGTTGAAAAATGTTTGAATTTTAGCCCTCGAAAAAGTGAGTGATGCTCCATCACCACTTTTTCATTTCAATGTCTTTGTTAACCTTGAATAAAAAAGAGATGATGGTGCAATACGACTTTTCATTTCAACATGATTTTTCATGCTTTTTATAATTATGATATATATTTTTTAATGTCATGGTTGAAAAATGTTGGAATTTCAACCCTAAAATGGAAAAACGGTGATGATGCATCATCACTTTTCAAAATCAACATAAAAATCATGCTTTAATGCAACCTCAAAAAAAAAAAAAAAACAACAACTCGATAAAATTATAACATTGTTTTTTTTGTAAGTTGAGGGATTTCTATTAAGAAAATGATTACATCGTTGATTGAACTTTTACAAAACTATACGAGTCTCACTCTAACAATATTTGTTGGGCGATATGTGATATATCAAAATTTTTAAATCCATCAAAGGCGACTGCACTATCCAAAACTTCACATCTCCAGACATCCAAAAAACAACATAAACAAGCCAAAATAGAGAGCCATTCTAGGAATCTGATGATGTCATAGGAGCTATATTTTCTATCTTGGTGCTTGGGGGTGTTAGGAGCTTAAATTCAAATTGAATATGTTTTCCCGTTTGGGATAGATGAGCTTCCTATCTATCAAGGCTATCCTTCATTCTTCATTGATTTCACTAGAGACCATTAATGAATGAAATTATTTCATTTTTTTCATCATACTTTTCCATAAGAACTTTCCCGATTAGAGTCTTCAAGTCCTAGTGAAGAGTAACAATGTGCATATACTGGTTTCTCCCTCCCTCGATGTGCTAAGGCCCGAAAGACTTTGAGAAACTTCACAAAGAAGATTAGAATTTGAAAATGCCTATCTATCATTGCTAACATTCTTTCCCAGTCATTGAATCTCAATCTGAGTGCTTAGTAAGGTCATTGCATGGTAAGCACTATGTTCCTCA
This sequence comes from Pinus tabuliformis, assembly GCA_031772625.1. Classification (NCBI taxonomy): domain Eukaryota; kingdom Viridiplantae; phylum Streptophyta; class Pinopsida; order Pinales; family Pinaceae; genus Pinus; species Pinus tabuliformis. Next base: position 1,103,172,595 of record CM062816.1, on the reverse strand, counting down.
TGTGCCAGAGTCTCAGTGTAGGGCAGATTGGTTTGACCTCTTTCCCCAACACCATGTCAACTATGACCATGCTAACGGGGCATAATAGCGCAGTGAAACCACAAAAGCCTACAAACCCCAAAAAGATAAGAACCATAACTCCCCCAATGCCAATTCCAAACAATGTCCTTTAATGAGGACTGAATAATCAAACAACCGGAAAGATCTATACTCACCCCCTTTTCCCCAGACCAGAAGACTATAATAACCCACACTTCACTAGAAATTGAATATAAGGTAACTAGAGAGAAATATTAGTGCGAACATCAAGACCACAAGAGAACCACCAACGGACAGAGAAGCCGAATGGCATTCAACCCAGGAGGAGAAGGAAAATTCAAACAAAATAGAACCCTAAATAACAAACCATCCAAAGAAACCACTAACCTTACTAAGAGTTGAAGAAATTTACCAAAAACAAACCAAAAGCCAACTTCAACATGAAGGCAAAATAAAAGGCACCATTGTCCCGTGATTACCTAAATTTGTCTCTGGGAGAGATTTGCCACGCACTTCAAATTTGGATGCAACCTGTTGGAGGGAATATATCAAAAAATAACTTTCATCCAAAGATATCAAATCCAAGTACATGTGTACCAAAACTATTAATGTCAAACCTATGATTTAGACTCGACTATTATGTATATGGTTTGGTCTGTCTCAATATAAAACCAAGTTTAATGAAGTCTTCTATCTTTTTAGGCTATAAAAATATATCAATTTTTTTTATCTTCCTTCAAAAAATTTAAAAATATAAATTGCAGTGAAGAATATAAAATTCCATATATATATATATATATAAACAAAAAAAATAACAATTTTATATTAATAAACTAACAATTTTATATTAATAAAATTGTTTACATAATTCATGAGTCTATCCATCACTATAGTTGATATTGTCACATACTTAGTGTGAGAAAAATTTATTAAAAATAATTTAAACATTTTATTTATTTATTGTAATCCAATATGAATTTAGTTTTAATGATTTTAAACAACTTACATCTAAATAAATAAAATTAACTTTATTATTATTTTAATATTCTGATAATAATTTTTAAATCTCATTTATAAAAATAATTTGTTTGACGATTTTAGGAATGTTTATGAAAAGTTTGTTTGACTAATTTCATGCTATAATCTTTTATTTCACCATAACTTTCACTAAAAAAACCTAGTCAATATCAAAGAGCTCTGCATCACACGAGCAAGTCCTTCCAAGGCAAAATGTGTCACTTCCACTCTTCCACAAGTACAATATAGGGTTTAGTTACCTAACCTTACCTCAAATGTCCCCCAAGAAAAGAAAACGACCCCACACCCTTACTATTTAAATGCTACACAAACTCTCAAAACCGTAATGCCACAAAGATGAAGATTAACAACATAGAGAGATAAGTGTGCTCCGCTCCGCTCCTCTCCTCTCCTCTCCTCTCCTCTTACCTAAAATCTTATGAACAATGATCATATGACTCATTAAAACGTATGTCAAGAATCCAAACTAAAACGGAAGGTTCTTTCAAAATGCATTTGTCACCCATGGGTGGACACTCACGATATTAGAAACATATCACAAAATAAATAGGATTTTTTCTAGGAAGGTCTAGAAAGGATTTTCTAAGTTTATAGTAGAGTGCTTGCTTTGTCAATATAATAAACAATGATAATCAACACCTTGTGAGTTTTATAAATATCAATAAAACAATGGTAATCAAGACCATGTGAGTTTTATAACTATTAATCACACCACCAATTAGTATTAGGAAGAGTTTTTAGTGGACCTTACCCTATGCTATCACTATTTATCTAAAATCAGCAAGAATTTCATACTCATATCAGTATACAGACTCGCAAAACATTATTTGTTCATTATCTCACTTCCTTACTGTAAGTAAGGGTTTTACAAGTTTACGGAGACAATTGAAAAGCTATAAGGCAATTATATTATTATAGTAAGTGATAGAAATTTAATTTTCAGAATTAATTTTCACATTAATTTATTTTCTTGCCTAGGTATTTAATTAGGTTATTTTGGTTGCTTATTTTATTCATAAATAAATATTCAGGAAGGTTATTCAGGTTGCTTCACATCAAATAAACAATCATAGTGAATTGAGAAGTTAGCCTTAACAAAATAGTGGTATAATATGTCTTTACACTCTATAGGTATGAAACCCCATCAATCATAATAGTATTTTGAGGGTAATCCAAGGTTTAATCGATGGAGGAACACATATAGCACCAACCAGAGGTACTAGAATTTATGGAGGAAAACTTATTTTTAGCAAAAGATGAAGTCAACAACAAGAAAATCCATATCACAATAAAATACATTTCAAAGTAATGGAATATAAGTTCTTGCAACTTGAAAAGCAATTATCTCTCAAGTTAAAAAAGGACAATAAATTGGCGCCCACCTACTATATAGTCATTATGTAGTATCACAAAAAATAGGTACCATGACCTACCCTCAACATCACAAGTACATCTAGTCTTCGCTAGCGGTAGATAAATTATATTTGCATAATAAAATATGCGTATACTATCCCAATGATAAATGCAGAACAATCTCTATCCAACCAAATATTAAAACCAACATAGATCCATCTAAACTCCGGATCTATCAAGCACCGATAGAGATCAAATTTCTTGAGATGCAAACCTTTCCTCAAGTTTTGCACTAAAAAAGAGGTCTGTGTCTTGAGAAATTTGATCCCTCTAGGTTGTTGGTAGATCTGACATTAAGATGAATCTATGTTGGTTTATATATCAGAAATACTTATTGTTTTTTATTTTGAGAAAATTTAGCTTACACAAAACATTTTTAACTATGATATCAATTTACTTAATTTGTATATCTAAGATATTAATTATTTTTTACTTTGATAAAATTTAATGCACACCCATACCAACTTAATTTTTCCAATCAATATTTAGTTTGTAAGTATTCCAATTCCATGCAACATTTTACACGTAATAAGAGTTGACATATTATTAACCAATTTCAAAATTTAGGAAATAATCTTATATGATTTTTTACATTACAAGCAAAACCTAATCTAATATGGTATGTGGAATGTCGAGTTAAAAATCAAAGCAAAGCAAAATGGATAATCACATGTTGGTAAGATTTTTTGTCGAGTGAGTTTGCTATCCCAATGTGAAGGGAAGCAAAATTTAGACATATAATATTATTTCATTACTATAAGTTACATATTATATAGATTAAGAATTTTTGAAGAACAAACATACTTTAATTGAATATTTGATCCACATACTAAGTTAAATGAACCCTATGCTCTTTTTGTTTTATTCAATTTTGTTTAAGCTTAATTTTCTTTTGTGATTGATTTAAAATTTTTAATTGAATTGACATATTCAATATTATTTTTTTATTTTTCATTAATTAATTACAAATATTTAAAAGAAAAATTTAATATTATATGACAACATCTCTCCTATACTAATTTGTAGAGCTCCTATCTACACAAATAGTAACATAATTATAACCCTCCATCCCCAATTATTTAATGTAATTAGAAAAACATTAATAATCCAAAAAATCACATTCGATGTCTTTCATTTTGCTTGGAATTACATCGATTATACAAAAAATAACATCTAATATGGTGAATACAGATCAACGGTTACAAGGTTATAATATGACTTAATGTAATTTTAGTATTTCGAATTAATTTGATAATAAGTATATTTATAATAAATAATAATAATATAAGAGAAAATAATAATTATATTTATAATAAATTTATTTATTACAAATAAAATATATAAAATAGAATAGAATAGAATAGTTTACATATATATATATTAACAATTGAATGTTGAGGAGAAAATGAAGTCTGAGTAATTTTGATTTTGAAAGATTCAATGTTTATAATGGCAGAAGTGTCATCAGACACACAATTTTATTAATCAGAAAATAAATTATATAATAATTTTGCAAGAGTTTACACACACACCAACTAAATTGCAATCAAGAGAATGAAGCTATATATAAGCTTAATTTCCTAACCTATTCTAGTTATGGACCACTTATTAAATTAACAAGTGTCCATTTACAATAAATGCCATTCTAACCAATCTACTAACTCTACTTTTAAATTGGAGCCTAAGATATGACATTATTGTAGATGTCATATCTTTTACAACAATATTCTATTTCCAAGTGTCTCCAATATTTAATTAAATATTCTAAATAAATAAATATTCTATCTTAACTTTGTGAACTATGAATTTTGTATTTTGAATCATCTAACATCCCCCCCTATGATCCAAAGATACATTACAATAGATACCAAGTTCATCTCTGAACTTAGTAAATTTGATCCTGCCAAGTGGTTTTGTGAAAATATCAGAGACCTGATCTTCTGAAGGACAATAAACTGGCTTGATGACGTCCTTGGCAATGAGCGATCTAATGTGATGATACTTGGTGTCCACATGTTTTTTTTTGGAATGAAAAACTAGTTTCTTGACAAGCTTTATGATTGATTGGCTGTCGATGAATAATGATGTAGCGTTTGCTTATGGAATGCCCAAGTCCTACAAAACTCTGCGCAACCAAAAAATTTCACATGCTGCTTCCCATGCTGATATGTATTCTGCTTCGACTGAAGAAGTGGCCACTGTAGCTTGTTTCCTGCAACTCCAAGATATTGCAACTGACCCTGTGTTCATTAAATAACCGAAGGTTGATGCTCGATCATCAATACTGCTAGCAAAGTCGACATCTGAAAATCCACCAAGTACAAAGTTTTTAGTCTTGTTGCAAAGAAGACCGAAATCTTTTGTTCCTTGGACATAAAACCCTTTTGGCTGCATTCCAGTCGCTGTCTCGTGGTTCCTGCATAAAACGTGAAAGAATACTAACTGCATAAGATAGATCTGATCAAATTGTTGTCAGATAAAGCAGGCCGCCAATCAATTGCCTATAAGTAGTGTTGTCCACCTTTTCCCCCCTTCAAATTTTGAAAGTTTCAAGTTTTGTTCCATGGGAGTAAGAACGGGCTTGCAATCCTGCATTCCAAAGCACTGAAGAACTTCTGCTGCATACTCACTCTAAGAAATGAAAATATGATGTGGACGTTGGAATGCTTCAACTCCAAGATAGCAGTGAAGTAGGCCCAAGTTTGTCATCTTAAAACCTGCATGTAACTCCTTTTTCACCTATACAATATGATCATCATTGTTTCCAGTAATTATCAAACCATCTACATACATAACAAGAATAACCAGATTTTGACCCTGTTGACATACATACAAAGTATCATCAGATTCACTTCATTGAAAACCAACTTTCCGAAGGTATTTATCCATTTTGGCATACCAAGCTCGTCGAGCTTGTTTTAGCCCATATAAAGCCTTAATCAGTTTACAGACTTTATGTTCTTGCCCTTCAATTTCAAAACCTGGTGGTTGTGTCATATATACATCTTCATGTAAATCTCCTTTGAGGAAAGCACTCTTTACATCCATCTAATGAACTTTCCATCCTTTTTGTGCTGCTAATGCAAGTGTTAAGCAGATGGTGTTCCATTTTGTTGTAGGAGAAAAAGTCTCCTCATAATCAGTGCCTTCCTGCTACATAAAAACTTTAGCCACAAGTCTAGATTTGTACTTGCCAATTTCTCCATTTTGGTTGTACTTAATTCTATAAACCCATTTGCATCCGACGGGTTTAACATTTTGAGGACAATCAACAAATTTCCAAGTGTTGTTGTCTTGAACTGCCTTATATTCTTCAATCATAGCTTGTTTCCATTCTTTGTATTTTATTGCCTCTTTGTACATGGAGGGTTCAGTAAAATCATTCATGATTAAGGCAAAATTTCATTCATTCCTGGTTGACCCCCTTGTTCCTGTTTTATGTTTCTCATCAGGCCTTACATCTTTCAAAAAGTTGAACAACCCATTTTGGCAATTGATGTTCACTTGCTTGAGATTCTGAAAAGCCACCATCATTATAAAGAGGATTAATGTAAATCGAGGTACGTTGATCAATTGCAGATTCTGGGGGCGGAGAATCATTGTCATAAGAACTACTGCTATTAGGAGATTCTGATGAAATACCAGAAGACTCAGATTGAGTTGGTGAAGTAGATGGATTGGATGAATTATCTTCAAAGGAAGGAAAATCAAGTTCATACCAATGTTGTGAATTTGGTTGACTTGGATTGTTTCCTTTCCTTTTATCTCCTTTCGTTTCCAATTTTTGAAGAAGATTTTCTATTTTTTCAGCACTCTTACTCTCAGTTTCATCAAAAATTACATCTTTGCTGACAATAAATTTCCCATTTGATAGAATCATGTACCATTTCTTCTCATCCAAATATCCAATCATTGTGCATTTCAAACTTTGTGAGTCAAACTTAGTTCGTTTTTCTTTTGGAACTAAGGCATAACACACGAAACCAAAAACCATAAGGTGTTTAACTTTAGGTGTGAAACCAAACCATGCTTTATAAGGTGTGATTCCATCCAAAGAAGCAGTGGGAGACATGTTCCTTAAGTAAACAACTATATGGATTATTTCTACCCAATAAATAGGACTTAACTTTTTAAAAGTTAACATAGATCTCGCCATTCCTCACAAAGTGCGATTCGTTCTTTCTACTACTCCATTTTTGTGGAGTATAGACATTTGTAATATGTCGTTTGATCCCATTGTCTCTGCAATAATTTTGAAATGCATTTGAAGTGAATTCTCCTCTATTGTCAATTCTAAGAGTGCCAATCTTTTCCTGGACTTCATTTTCAACAAGTTGACGAAAATTTTTAAACTTTTCAAATGCCTCTGACTTATGCTTCAAGAATTAAACACATGTCATTCTAATGAAATCGGCGATAAAGAGTAAGAAATATTTGCAACCTCCTAGAGAAGCTTGTAAGGGTCCACAAATGTCATTGTGTACCAATTGCAAACACCTGTTTGCTCTCCATGAGCTTGTCGGAAAAGGTTCTCGACTTTGTTTTCCATATATGCAAGCTTCACATCGTGCATTTTCTTTATTGAAGGTAGGAAGTCCCTTAACCATTCCTTGTTTTTGCAGTTGAGAGAGACTGTCAAAGTTTAGATGTCCATATCTCACATGCCATAATCTGATAGGTGAAATGTTTGTGCTTGCTGCTCCTGCAAAGTCAGAATTCCTTGGAATAATTGTTCCTTTCATCCTTAATAGTTTTCCATCTTCGTATCCTGTCATCACTGTTTTCATGTTCTGTTTGATTGAATTAATTTTAATTAGGCCATCCTCCAAAACCACCTGATGTCCAGCTTGTCGGATCGATACTAAAGACACAAATTCTTTTTAAAGGTGGGTACATACCATACATTTGAAATCAATCTTTCTCCAATGTCAGGAAGATAAAATTTAACGACACCTTTTCCATAAGGAGTATGTTTTGTATTATCAACAAGAAAGATTGAACTAAGGTGGCATGGTTGGAAGTTCCAAAAGAAGTCTTGTCGAAAAGTCATGTGTTGAGTTGCTCCTGTATCTAAAATCCATGCATCTTCATAATCACTTTCGAAAAAGGTGGAAACTGATGTTGTTTATTTTGATCTTTGACTTGATGTGAATACATATTCTGAATCATCATTATCTTGATCAGTGGCAAATTGAGTTGTGTTTTGATGGAACTTTGGAATTTTATCAATGGAAGTTCTACAATCTTCTGCAAAATGGCCCACTTTGTTACATCTTTTGCAGACAATTTGATTCAAGTCTCTGCCTCTTCCTTGATACTGTCCTATGCCTCTACTTTGACCTCTGTTTTGAGTTGGCCCTCTGCCTTGACTTTGACCTCTTCCTTGAAAGTTTCCTCTGCCTTGAAAGTTGCCTCTATTTTGAAATTTTCCTCTGCTTTGAATGTTTCCTTCTCCTTGAAAGTTTCCTCTATTTTGGCTTCTTCCACGACCTTGTCCACTATATGCTGTTGGATGTGGATGGGAATGTCCTCTTCCTTTAGAATTCTCAGTTGAAGATTTACTTGTGCTGGCTTCTGTGAAGAAGACATCTTCCCCTTGTTTCTTCTTCCCAAAAGTTTTGTCGTGTTGAGCTAACATCTCACTTAGCTCATCAAACTTTAATTTATCTAACTTACTAGTCACTTGTAGAGTTTCCAAAAAATGAGTGTAAGAAGAAGGGAATCCAACAATTAGAATTGTGGTCATGAAACTGTCATCTACTGGTGGGAATCCTTCTTTTACTATTTCTTGCTTAATATTTTTAAGCCTGGAGATATACTCAAGGACATCTCCCCCTTCAATTAGTTTTTGTTAAAACAACTTAAGTTGTAGATCAACCTTTTTTGATTCAAGTTGTGTATCAAATAGATCTTTAAAAGTACGCAAAGCAGTCCATGCATAAGAGGCGTTTTCAATATGAATATACATCTCATCATTAACTGAGGATTTTATAAGAGCTAGTGCCTTGACATTTTAATCTTCCCATTTTGCAAGTGAAGCTACATCTATGGGTTTATTAGGCTTAATGTCTCCATCACATACGTTTTTCCACAATTCATTATATATGAGAGTGCTTTCAATGAGACGTTTCCATGTTTTCGATGATTTTACCCCTTCAATCTTATCATAATCAGAGAACAGATTAATTAACTTCGACATTGTAGTTTTGAAGTTTTGTACCAAAACGAATCAATCACAAGGAAAATATGAGAAACACGTCACACGAAACATGCCACGTAAAAAACGATCTATCGGGGTTTGGCCTTGACTTTTGTATAGTCGTTGGAGGAGAAAATTCACTAAGCTTTGCACTTGGCTTTAGTCAATTTCTCTTAAAATTTTACAATGAAATCTTTCAAAACTTGATTGATTTACAATCCTTGCAATGTTTGATGCAAAATGTACTCTAACCCCCTCAAAGTAAAAAATTACTTTGAGTTACAATGTCATACTTATCTCTCCAAATAAAAAATTACAAATAAAATCTCCTTATTACTCCAAAAATTCACTCACCCAAACATTTACCCATAATAATTCCCAAAATACAAAAAAATAATCACTCCAAGAAAAAATACCCCACCCACCTAGAACAAAATCAATGTCAATAATACTTATCTCTCCATTTAAAAAATGACCATTATTCCTTATCTCTCCAAAACAATCCTCACTCTATTAATAAATTCTAATTCTTTTAAACTCACGTTAAAAAGGTGAGTTAACCTCATAACCAATATGGAATTTCGCTCCCCTTGTGTCAATAGTTTTCTGGTGTGTCACAATGAGGGGCATCTTAAGGTTGATGTTCATATCCTCAGCAAAAAACAATCCACAGTGGATTCTTACGTGTCACCCCATATCTCAAACTGCCAGCTGGTGGATTTGCGACATTGTCCACTCGGGTGGTGACTGTGTAGATTTGTCATTTTTTAATGCAGTTAGATGCTGAAAAAAAAAAAAAACTCAAAATCGTAAACTTATATTCAAGAGCGCTGAGAAATATATCAAAGAGTACAGGGACCAAGGGTGGGATCTCATCAGACGGAAGCGAGAAGCCAAACTGAGTGGAGGTTTCTATGTTGATTCAGAAGCCAAGTTGGAGGTTTCTATGTTGATTCTTGCGTGGAGGCAGCCAAGTGGTTTTTCATTATTCGCCTCTGTGGTATTAATGATATGCATCCAAAGACATGGAAGATCTTACAGCTACTACATTTGAGGCAGATCTTCAATGGTGTCTTCCTTATCACCAGGTCCTGGGATCGAGTCCAAGGAACAAAAAAATGATGGGCCGTTATTCTGTTGAGTACACTGGCTTCACGCTGGCTGACTCCGATGCATGTAACTCCTCGCTGGTCAAGAGCTTTTCCGCACTATTACAACAACATTCTGTCATGGCGCAATGGGCATTCTTTTGGTTTATGATGTGACTGACGAATCATCTTTCAACAATGTGAATAAAAAATTAGTGTTGTCCATGGACGAGAGCAAGAGGGTTGTCCCAATTGCGCGACGAGAGCTTAAGTGTCGCGGGTTCTGCAATCTCTACATTCCAACATTTGGAACAGGCTCCAGAGGATCCGATTCCTGGGGCGACAGTTTCCTATAACAAAGATCCGAGCCCTGTGAAATTGAATTTGGGTGTTGGAGCATATCAAACTGAGGAAGGAAAACCTCTCGTTCTAAATGTTGTCATACAAGCAAAGGAGCTCTTAATTCAAGATAGATCTCCATATAAGGAGTATTTGCCCATAACTGGTCTTGTGGAGTACAACAAACTATGTGCAAAGCTAATTCTTTGTGATAGAGGATTGATTCTTTGATCACATTTTGGGATGGATGATGTGGCGCAATAACAGAAATTCAAGATACAGTGGCAAATTTCTGATAATAATAAAAAATGATTTTCAAATTTAAAAATCTAAAATCAATGATAAAATTTATTTTCCTTTTAAACGAGAAGACTAGACAATTTCCATACCAATCATTTGTTGATCAATTCAATGGAGTTTTTCAAGAACTTGTAGAATTGGAATCTCCTTTTCACAGCAGCTGCATTACTGGACCTATAATACCACAATAATGGCAGAAGTGTCATCAGACACACAATTTTATTAATCAGAAAATAAATTATGTAATAATATTGCAAGAGTTTACACACACACCAACTCAATTGCAATCAGGGGAATGAACTACATATAAGCTTAATTTCCTAACCTATTCTAATTATGGACTACTTATTAAATTAACAAGTGTCCATTTACAATAAATACCATTCTAACCAATCTACTAACTATATTCCTAAATTGGAACCTAAGATATGGCATTATTCTAGATATCATATCTTTTATAACAATATTCTATTTCTAAGTATTTCCAATATTTAATTAAATATTCTAAATAAATAAATATTCTATCCTAACTTTATGAACTATGAATTTTATATTTTGGATCATCTAACCGTGCAAAGGCTTAACAGTTCAAAGGCTCTCAAGTGTGTAGATTTTGGAAATTCATTCCCCACAATTTGATTCCAGCGTGCCACTAGCCGGCAAGAGAAAGAGTGTGATAGTCTTAGTCCTATTTTGTAAGTTGATTTCCTTCAATCGTTGAAGAATCGTTTTCTATATGTTATCTTGATTATGTAAAGAGAAATTAAATGATGTTATTACTAGCATTTGCACCAAATGTTGCAAAGGAAACGCCGTAAGGCATAAATTGAAGAATGCAAATATTTTATTTTTTAAATAAATGAGAATCTAAATATAAGCTAGATGTATTTTCCATTGGAATGGAAGAAAAGCATAGATAAATATATATATGATATGGTATTGTGATCTAAATATACCCCAGATGTATTTTCCATTGGGAATTTTTCATGTTGGTGTTGATAGTTTGGACATTAAAATGATCTTATATTTTCCACGGAATTTTTCATTTTAATGTTGATTTGAGTGTCAAACATAATTTAGGCATTAAAATGATCTTATCTTTATCTTATCTCATGACCTTTGTTTGAGTGATATTACCAATTTTCATAGACTCAATCTAATTAAACCTTAAGATGTCGTTTACAAGTATTTAAAGAAAACTTAGTTATTGACAAGTGTTTAAAGAAAACTTAGTTACTACCACCGAACCTTTGAATGTGTGATTAACCTTTGAATGTGTGGTTAATCAGGAACTCAACACTCACTTTGAATGTGTGGTTAATCAAATATGAATCGTTTGCATGAATTTGTGGTTAATCAGGAACTCAACACTCACTTTGAATGTGTGGTTAATCAGATAGTTATTGGCAAGTATTTAAAGGAAACTTAGTTATTACTACCGAACCACTCACTTTGAATGTGTGGTTAATCATTTGAATGTATGGTTAATCAGATAGTTAGTGGCAAGTATTTAAAAGAAACTTAGTGACGACAACCATAGCCCTTATCCCCAACACCATCCATTATACCAATATCCCTTGATCAACACCAGCCAGTATCCAATATTCTGGTCCATCCTTTCCATTCCAGCCTTTCTATATGCATGGAAAATTTTAGGGGCTAATGTTCGCCCAGTGGGCTAATTTTCCATGATTTTTCCACAAAAAAGATTCGCCAATTTCCAATTTTATAAAAGACGATTCGCCCAAATTTTAGAATATAAAATTATTTTACCTTAAAAATCGCCAACATTATAGAGAGAATATATATAAAATAATTATAAATTTGATTAATTTTACAAATATATCAATAAACATTTATAATTTGCATATTAGGGATTAGTGAGATTCGCCAATGTTTTAAACTTCAAGAAAATTTTCCATCCTTAAAATTTTCCTTGTCTATATGGTTCAAGAATCTATTATTCCGGGCCGACCTTTCTTGTCTTTCAATTGTGAATAGGAAGGGGGATTGCAGAATGTAAGGCTCTCGAGCGAGAGGGAAGGAGATGCTTGAACTGGTTGGATAAACAGTTTGTTAACTGAAGGATTGATTTCGACTGCGCAGTAGGCATGTAAGAACCTAATGTAACAGAGAAAAACTTCAAGGACCTAAGCAGAAGGAGGGAGGGGTGACTGCTTGAATCTGTATCCACGTCTGAGACCTTTCAATGGCTCATTCGTGCTTTTGTAAAAAACATGACCACAAATGTTCATTCTGTTTAAGAAAACAATAAACCAAAAAAGAGTGACAGAGAAGAGGTTGAGACTGGCTTAGCAAACACTTGTCAAATGTCGAAAATCGTTAGTCATTGAAACATTCTGGGATAAAACTTTAGATGACTCAGAATTGCTGGCAGAATTAACATATGTTGAAGCAAAATTAACATATGTTGAAGGAATCAGAGGCTTGTCCTCATGTACTTGAGGCAATGGTGATGAATTTTATGTGAAAGGATAAGAGGATCCATAGGATGTGCAAGTAGCAAATGCATGCCATATGGTTGCTACAAAGACGGTTACTCGAGATCTATCTGTAATCTTTGCAGCTCCCAACAGGCAAATCAATGAACCAGTGAGCTGGACTTCTAAGCAAACCTGTTGTGACAATAAGGTTTTCATTTGATAGTGGGGTTACATGCATTATATCCTAATATCAATGTGCCTCTTCTTTGTGTTGTCCATTTTGCAATATCCTAATTCCATGACTATAAACAAGACTCATTGGGTTGGTTCAGAATAATTCCTTTTCTTCAAGCCTGTTCTTGGGTTTTACTTTGGATCTCACTGGATTTGATTGTTTTGTGTGAATTTAGCATGTCCATGTTCATTTGGGCAATGTTTGCACCAAAGTTCATGTACTTTTAAAAATGCAGATAACTGTTCCACAGACCTAATTCCATCATAAATGTTTGTGTGATTATTTCCCTGTGCATAATTTGAAGGCACTTCCACACTTTGTTGCCATGAGTCTCGCATGTCTGACCTGTCTAAACGTACTAAGAATTGATTCTTTCCAGAGTTTGGACTCTGCCGAAGATTGTTCCCGGCGGTAAGAAAATGGAAGTTCATACATTTTTTCAAGAGACCGCCGACTATATTTTGAATCTTCAAATGCAAGTTCAAGGTTTGGAAGGTCTTGCAGATTTCTACACTACGAATTCTGCAGGTCGTGTGGTCGAGTCCACGCCGCTACAGGACCAATCAGCATCCTGCGCTGCACAGGTCTGATATGGTATATACGCGAGCTTGCTTGCTTGTGTGTATAATTTTAACTATGCAATGTATATATGAAGGCGACGACGATGTAGCTGGTTGTTACCTCAGAATGTTTCTCACTGTATGGTATGGCTATATAAGGCCGATAAATTTACTAGGTTATCAATTCATTTTAAATATAATATTTAGATGGCTTCCAAATTAATTTTTTGTTTAAAGGACATACTACTACTTTTTATTTATTCAATAGTGATTTTATTGTGCATAAAGTAGAGGTGTCGATTTTATTTACCAACAATGATATATCTTGCTTCATTTCCGGTAAATGTAATTTGGGACCCAGGAATAGTCGACAGTGCAAAGAAATGAGGTCACTAACTCTTGCCGTTGATTAGGTAATTGATTTTTCATTCACTTATTTCTTTGCCTACTAAAATGTCCAAATACCCATGTAGCTAAAGAACCAATCAAGACCATAGAAGTGTTTCAATGCACAACAGAACTCGGAGGTGAAAATAAGGCAACTCAACCGATATCGGGAAAAAGCAGTCAAAGTGGAGTGCATTGGTTGATTGTCCAAATTCAATGCTAGAGAACATTTGGCTTACAGTACAAGAAATACTCTTGATTGTCTGAATTCAATCTTTTCTTGCATAGATATTATTGTGTCCAATATTATTATTTAATTGCTTTGAAAAAAAAGAGGGAAGTTTAATTAGAATATATACCCCTACGTCTAAATATCTGGAATATCACCATTTCCTCCATATCATTGAATCTAAATATCTCTCATATTTCTCCCTTTCCTCCATATCACTGAATCTAAATATCTCTCATATTTCTCCCTTTCCTCCATATCACTGAATCTAAATATCTCTCATATTTCTTCCTTTCCTCCATATCACTGAATCTAAATATCTCTTATATTTCTCCCTTTCCTCATATCACTAAATCTAAATATGTCTCCCTTTCTTCATCCCATCTCTGGCATGTCTCCCTTTCTTTTATAAATGCCTATGTCTTCCTTCCTTCTACGAATGTCTCAAAAGTTTGAACTTATTGAATAAAAAAGAATTATTACATAACAAAATGCAATCTTTTACAGCTTCTAAAAGAATCCCCACACTATCAATGCTACAACATGCTTATGCTAATCTTAATTAAGTGACAACATGATAGGAAGTTCACATAATTTGTGCATTATATAGCAAACTAAACTCTGTAAAATCAATTAGTAAAATATGTCTTCGGTGAGAATATTTATGCTTGTCAGATGGAACCTGACACACCCTAGAAAAGCAAAAGGAATTTGGGCAAGCAGTAGTCATGCACTTTTGAATAGCATTTTTCGGAAAATACTGGATACAAGCCCAAGCAATCAAGTATAAGATAACCCTGGAAAACAGGGCATATAAAGATTTCAGCCAACATAACCATCTTATCAGAAACTCTAAAGTTATAGCGAGTTCGTATGTAAAGTTTTCAGCCAACAGAACCATCTTACCAAAAAACTCTCAATTTACAGCGAATTCGCATGTAAAAGTTTCAGCCAACAGAACCATCTTACCAAAAACTCTCAATTTATAGCGATGAAGCCTCTAACTCGCCTATGACAATTGTTTCAGGACTTCAGTGCATAGAACTTCAAATTTTACATCATTCTAAACAACATTATGAGGTAAGCCAGCCCTCAAAAACTTTACCTGACATTTACATGCACCAAATGTAGGCCCCACCTAACAAGGGCCTTTTAGTGGATACAACTCAACAAGCAGGATGTACAGAGAAAATTCCAAACAGTGTCTGATACTATACCGCATTTTGCTGCCAGGAAAAAAGGTATATTCTACCTTTACGTAGTGGTGTAAACAACGTTCAATTGCATATGACCATTCCAATCTGCTTTGAGCTGAGCAGCTCAAGAGTATCTGTGAATTGGAATTTGCAACATTATAATAATGGGATAGAAAACTAACTAATCCATGTGCTTCAAAGCTAGATCTTTGATACATAATACTAATTAATTAGATCGAGATTGACATAGAACCAGGTCCACTAGGCATTTCAAAGCTAGCTCTTTGATACATAATGCTAATTAATTAGATCGCAATCCTTTTGTAGTCTCCATCTGCCAAAGTAGTTGCTTATGCTATTGTCTTACTGGGATCTGGTAAGAGAATTTTTTGTTTCCCTCATTGAACACTTAGGTACCAGTTGAAGCAGGGCACTCAGAGCTAGTTTATTGAGTTACAAGGTCAAAGGTAGGAGCAGGGTAAGAGGTTCTTTCTTTCTTCCTTATTTTCCTCACACAAGGCGACATCTATTGTGTTACTGGGATCTGGTAAGTGTTTTCCACATCGAACATTCAGGTGGCAGTTGAAGCAGGGCACTCAGAGCTAGTTGATTTAGTTACAAAGTCAAAGCCAAGAGCAGGGTAGGAGGTTTTTTCTTTCTTCTTTCTTTCCCTCACACAAGGCCACATCCCCATTCTTCGTTCTTCTACTGTTACATTCATTTTCTTAACTGATATAAATTATAATTAAGAGACATCTATACACACATCGTATATATTATTTGTCGAATATTTCTCCCAAAGCTATCTAATTATAAAGACCAAAACAGATCCCTACACAATCAAACCTAAACAAATGAAATCCTAAAAGATTCTTTTCTGATAGGACCAAGATAGGTCCCTACAAAATCAAACCTAAACAAATGAAATCCTAGGAGATTCTTTTATATTTTATTGAAATTTGAAAACCTAACGTGAGAATATTAGGAAAACCTAATGTGAGAATATGAGGTGTAGAACACAATAATTCAATTCCAAAACCAGGCCATCTATCTTACTCATAAAATGAAGATAAAACTTGACCTTTTATTGCTAATACTGAATATCCAAGTAAGACAAGGAATTGCAGCTCTACTACTCACAGAACCAAGTAAACACCTAAGTCCTTCCAAATAGCGGAAATTATATTCCGAAACTGCTACTGGTAATCTGCCTCCGAATAGGGTTGATGGGACATGCTATCAATTTATTTTAAATACAATGTTTACATGGCTTCAAATTCAAATTTTGGTTTAAAGGAAGCACTACAAATTTTTATTTATTTGATACTGATTTTATTGTGCATAAGATAGAGGTTTTGATATTATATACCAACAATGATGTGTGGGAATATGCCTCTGAACACGGTTAATGGGACAAGTTATCAATTCATTTTAATTATAATATTTAGATGGCTTCCAAATTAATTTTTTGTTTAAATAAAGGACTACTATTTTTTATTTATTCAATAGTGATTTTATTGTGCATAAAGTAGAGGTGTCGATTTTATTTACCAACAATGATATATGTTGCTTAATTTCTGGTAAATGTAATTTGGGACCCAAGAATAGTCGACAGTGCAAAGAAATGAGGTCAGTAACTCTTTCCGTTGATTAGGTAATTGATTTTTCATTCACTTATTGCTTTGCCTACTAAAATGTCCAAATACCCATGTTGCTTTGCCTACTAAAATGTCCAAATACCCATGTAGCTAAAGAACCAATCAAGACCATAGAAATGTTTCAATGCACAACAGAACTCGGAGGTGAAAAAAGGCAACTCAACTGATATCGGGAAAAAGCAGTCAAAGTGCAGTGCATTGGTTGATTGTCCGAATTCGATGCTAGAGAACATTTGGCTTATAGTACAAGAAATACTCTTGATTTTTCGAATTCAATCTTTTCTTGCATAGATATTATTGTGTCCAATGTTATTATTTAATTGCTTTGAAAAAAAAGGGAAGTTTAATTAGAATATATACCCCTACGTCTAAATATCTGGAATAGCAACATTTCCTCCATATCACTGAATCTAAATATCTCTCATATTTCTCCCTTTCCTCCATATCACTGAATCTAAATATCTCTCATATATATATATATTTTTTTGCAAAGTCCAGTAAATGGCATCGCCTTTTGTTCTTCGTCCCAGAAGTCTGATTTACAAAATCTCTCATATTTGTCCCTTTCCTCCATATCACTAAATCTAAATATGTCTCCCTTTCTTCATCCCATCTCTGGAATGTCTCCCTTTCTTTTATAAATGCCTATGTCTTCCTTCCTTCTACGAATGTCTCAAAAATTTAAACTTATTGAATAAAAAAGAATTATTACATAACAAAATGCAATCTTTTACAGCTTCTAAAAGAATCTCCACACTGTCAATGCTACAACATGCTTATGCTAATCTTAATTAAGTGATAACACGATAGGAAGTTCACATAATTTGTGCATTATATAACAGACTAAACTCTGTAAAATCAAGTAGTAAAAGATGTCTTCAGTGAGAATATTTATGCTTGTCAGATGGAACCTGACACACCCTACAAAAGCAAAAGGAATTTGGACAAGACGTAGTCAGGCACTTTTGAATAGCATTTTTCAGAAAATACTGGATACAAGCCCAAGCAATCAAGTATAAGATAACCCTGGAAAACAGGGCATATAAAGATTTCAGCCAACATAACCATCTTATCAGAAACTCTAAATTTATATTGAGTTCCTATGTAAAGTTTTCAGCAAACAGAACCATCTTACCAAAAAACTCTCAATTTATAGCGAATTCGCATGTAAAAGTTTCAGCCAACAGAACCATCTTACCAAAAACTCTCAATTTATAGCGATGAAGCCTCTAACTCGCCTATGACAATTGTTTCAGGACTTCAGTGCATAGAACTTCAAATTTTACATCATTCTAAACAACATTATGAGGTAAGCCAACCCTCAAAAACTTTACCTGACATTTACATGCACCAAATGTAGGCCCCACCTAACAAGGGCCTTTTAGTGGATACAACTCAACAAGCAGGATGTACAGAGAAAATTCCAAACAGTGTCTGATACTATACCGCATTTTGCTGCCAGGAAAAAAGGTATATTCTACCTTTACCTAGTGGTGTAAACAACGATCAGTTGCATATGACCATTCCAATCTGCTTTGAGCTGAGCAGCTCAAGAGTATCTATGAATTGGAATTTGCAACATTATAATAATGGGATAGAAAACTAACTAATCCATGTGCTTCAAAGCTAGATCTTTGATACATAATACTAATTAATTAGATCGAGATTGACATAGACTAGGTCCACTAGGCATTTCAAAGCTAGCTCTTTGATACATAATACTAATTAATTAGATCGCAATCCTTTTGTAGTCTCCATCTGCCAAAGTAGTTGCTTATGCTATTGTCTTACTGGGATCTGGTAAGAGAATTTTTTGTTTCCCTCATTGAACACTCAGGTACCAGTTGAAGCAGGGCACTCAGAGCTAGTTTATTGAGTTACAAGGTCAAAGGCAGGAGTAGGGTAAGAGGTTCTTTCTTTCTTCCTTCTTTTTCTCACACAAGGCGACATCTATTGTCTTACTGGGATCTGGTAAGTGTTTTCCACCTCAAACACTGAGGTAGTAGTTGAAACAGGGCACTCAGAGCTAGTTGATTTAGTTACAAAGTCAAAGCCAAGAGCAGGGTAGGAGGTTTTTTCTTTCTTCCTTCTTTCCCTCACATAAGGCCACATCCCCATTCTTCGTTCTTCTACTGTTACATTCATTTTCTTAAATGACTGATATAAATTATAATTAAGAGACATCTATACACACATCGTATATATTATTTGTCCAATATTTCTACCAAAGCTATCTAATTATCAAGACCAAAACAGATCCCTACACAATCAAACCTAAACAAATGAAATCATAAAAGATTCTTTTTTGATAGGACCAAGACAGGTCCCTACAAAATCAAACCTAAACAAATGAAATCCTAGGCGATTCTTTTATATTTTATTGAAATTGGAAAACCTAACGTGAGAATATTAGGAAAACCTAATGTGAGAATATGAGGTGTAGAGCACAATAATTCAATTCCAAAACCAGGCCATCTATCTGACTCATAAAATGAAGATAAAACTTGACCTTTTATTGCTAATACTGAATATCCAAGTAAGACAAGGAATTGCAGATCTACTATTCACAAAACCAAGTAAACACCTAAGTCCTTCCAAATAGCGAAAATTATATTCTGAAATCGCTACTGGTATACTTGGGCAGCTAGTCCAAGCAGAAGGAGAGCCAACAGAGGTAATATCTCAGAAATAGTCTGCAAAGATACTACTCTCTTTTTACTGCTGGGAGAAGAAGTGGTAGCGTTAGGAGCTGAAGCAGATCCTGCATGCCCAAAACCACAAATCACATTATATAACAGATTCAGATCCAAGTGTCTGTGCACCTAACTCTCCATCTGACTCATTCAAGCCCCTAACAACAAAATCGGAAATAAAAAATATCTATGTTTATGCCAAGAGAACAAACAAAAACTTTATTAATGAAGAGGAGAAGAAAAAATCTAAACCTGAAGAGGTGTTGTTTTCACCAACTGTCAAAACAACAAAGAAAGAAAGCATAAGGTCTCACAAAAACTTAAAAAATGGTAATTTTTGAAGAGAAAATGGGGTTTGATGCAGAATCATACGTTTAGAGCAAGCGCTGGCAGAAGCATTGAGGCCGACCTCCTAGCCCGCATGTATGCATCCAACTTCTCCCAAATCTCTATTGCTGCAGCTTTATCTTGATGCCGCTTATGTTTGCTAATCTGCAGGCAAATTACACGAGCTAAACAATAAGCAGACAAAATTAATGGCAAAATAAATGAGCGTACATGATACAATAAGCTCTAATAGACTGAAATTTAACCCATCATCTGGAACAAGACAAATCCATAAGAAGCGTGTTATAGAAGCAGAGCTCGGAAATTTGACAATACTTGAAACATTAACAGAAAAGTCTAAATCTCATACCGAAACTATCTTCACATTCCACTGCCTCGCAGATTTAGTAGACTCCACACTGTCATCTTCAAAGCGAATGTAAAACCCCAGGACTATAAACATCAACACCATCTATTAGATATTGACATACCATCCGCATGACATTACAATTGAAAAGAAAATCTGATAAATCTTGATCACCTTACCTCCAGCAACAAAGCATTAAGTTTGAGAATTCAACCCGTGGTGTTTGTGGGGTCAGATGGACGCAGGAAAATTATATAGGAAAATGAAAACTTACTTTTATTGAATATCTCTGCATGTTTCTTGCTCTTCCTCTGGATAGTAATACACTCTGGCTTCTTGAGCATCTCCTTCACCTTGGCATCACGGGTATGGTAAAACACAGAAATTTTTTAGACCTTTAACCACAAAATAAACAAAGTGTGAAAGCTCAACAAGAGAAAAGAAGAAACCAAAGAAACTTTAGGGTAATTGGATTTTATACCTTCGGACAATAGAAAGTCGAGACAAGTATTCACGTTTGTGACTGCTAGCTGGGCGGAGGCAAGATCACTGTCAAGGTGGTAGAACAATTTACCCAGACCATTGGCAACCCCTGGCACATGAGCTGAATGGATGTCTTCCTATAATTTTCCTTGCATATTCCGGAACAGGGTGAGCCAGAGAGACGAAACATTGTGGAATGTTGAACCTATTATAGCCTTGGAAGAGTTAGCACACGAACATGACTCAGAACCTTAGTTGCAGTGGTATGAAATGAAATTAAAGAAAGAAAATACATAAAGTATCCCTTGGTTGTTAAATTGCAGAGAGCATTACTTACTGCAAGGAGGAAAAAACCCTAGCGGTGCAAGGGTTCAGTAGGCAGAGCATTTTCAATTGAAGGAAACGTAACAATGACCAGCCAAGCGTCACGGTTGGCATTGTTCAATTCACATCAACGGCTAATGATTACCTAATCGTCTAACAACAAAATCGAATGGCACATATTTTGACACGAAAGCAGTTTGGGGAGTTCATTTCAGAGGGAAACGCCTTACGACGTAATTACACCCAACATAACCATCTTATCAGAAACTCTAAATTTATAGTGAGTTCCTATGTAAAGTTTTCAGCCAACAAAACCATCTTACCAAAAAACTCTCAATTTACAGCGAATTCGCATGTAAAAGTTTCAGCCAACAGAACCATCTTACCAAAAATTTTCTCACAATTTATAGCGAGATAGAGACTTAACCATCTTACCAAAAACTCTTAATTTATAGTGATGAAGCCTATAACTCGCCCATGACAATTGTTTCAGGACTTCAGTGCATAGAAATTCAAATTTTACATCATTCTAAACAACATTATGAGGTAAGTAAGCACTCAAAAACCTTTACCTGACATTTACATGCACCAAATGTAGGCCCCACCTAACAAGGGCATTTTAGTGGATACAATTCAACAAGCAAGATGTACATAGAAAATTCCAAACAGTCTCTGATACTATACCGCATTTTGCTGCCAAGAAAAAAGGTATATTCTACCTTTACGTAGTGGTGTAAACAACCTTCAGTTGCATATGACCATTCCAATCTGCGTTGAGCTGAGCAGCTCAAGAGTATCTGTGAACTGGAATTTGCAACATTATAATAATGGGATAGAAAACTACCTAATCCATGTGCTTCAAAGCTAGCTCTTTGATACATAATACTAATTGATTAGATCGAGATTGACATAGAACCAGGTCTACTAGGCATTTCAAGGCTAGCTCTTTGATACATAATACTAATTAATTAGATCGCAATCCGTTTGTAGTCTCCATCTGCCAAAGTAGTTGCTTATGCTATTGTCTTACTGGGATCTGGTAAGAGAATTTTTTGTTTCCGTCATCGAACACTCAGGTACCAGTTGAAGCAGGGCACTCAGAGCTAGTTTATTGAGTTACAAGGTCAAAGGCAGGAGCAGGGTAAGAGGTTCTTTCTTTCTTCCTTCTTTTCCTCACACAATGTGACATCTATTGTCTTACTGGGATCTGGTAAGTGTTTTCCACATCGAACACTGAGGTAGCAGTTGAAGTAGGGCACTTAGAGCTAGTTGATTTAGTTACAAAGTCAAAGCCAAGAGCAGGGTAGGATGTTTTTTCTTTCTTCCTTCTTTCCCTCACACAAGGCCACATCCCCATTCTTCGTTCTTCTACTGTTACATTCGTTTTCTTAAATGACTGATATAAATTATAATTAAGAGACATCTATACACACATCGTATATATTATTTGTCCAATATTTCTACCAAAGCTATCTAATTATAAAGACCAAAACAGATCCCTACACAATCAAACCTAAACAAATGAAATCCTAAAAGATTATTTTCTGATAGGACCAAGACCCTACAAAATCAAACCTAAACAAATGAAATCCTAAAAGATTTTTTTCTGATAGGACCAAGACCCTACAAAATCAAACCTAAACAAATGAAATCCTAGGCTATTCTTTTATATTTTATTGAAATTGGAAAACTTAACGTGAGAATATTAGGAAAACCTAATGTGAGAATATGAGGTGTAGAGCACAATAATTCAATTCCAAAACCAGGCCATCTATCTGACTCATAAAATGAAGATAAAACTTGACCTTTTATTGCTAATACTGAATATCCAAGTAAGACAAGGAATTGGAGATCTATTACTCACAAGACCTAGTAAACACCTAAGTCCTTCCAAATAGCGGAAATTATATTCTGAAACTGCTACTGGTATACTTGGGTAGCCAGTCCAAGCATAAGGAGAGCCAGCAGAGGCAATATCTCAGAAATAGTCTGCAAAGATACTGCTCTCTTTTATTGCTGGGAGAAGAAGTGTTAGTGTTAGGAGCTGAAGTAGATCCTGCATGCCCACAACCACAAATCACATTATATAACAGATTCAGATCCAAGTGTCTTTGCACCTAACTCTCACATCTGATTCATTCAAGCCCCTAACAACAAAATCGGAAATAAAAAATATCTATGTTTATGCCAAGAGAACAAACAAAAACTTTATTAATGAAGAGGAGAAGAAAAAATCTAAACCTGAAGAGGTGTTGTTTTCACCAACTGTCAAAACAACAAAGAAAGGAAGCATAAGGTCTCACAAAAACTAAAAAAATGGTAATTTTTAAAGAGAAAATGGGGTTTGATGCAGAATCGTATGTTTAGAGCAACCGCTGGCAGAAGCATTGAGTCCGACCTCCTGGCCCGCATGTATGCATCCAACTTCTCCCAAATCTCTGTTGCTGCAGCTTTATCTTGATGCCGCTTATGTTTGCTAATCTGCAGGTAAATTACACGAGCTAAACAATAAGCAGACAAAATTAATGGCAAATTAAATGGGCGTACACGATACAATAAGCTCTAATAGACTAAAATTTAACCCGTCATCTGGAACAAGACAAATCCATAAGCAACGTGTTATAGAAGCAGAGCTCGGAAACTTGACAATACTCGAAACAGTAACAAAAAAGTCTAAATCTCATATCGAAACTATCTTCACATTCCACTGCCTCGCAGATTTAGCAGACTCCACACTGTCATCTTCAAAGCAAATGTAAAACCCCAGGACGGTAAACATCAACACCGTCTATTAGATATTGACATACCATCCGCATGACATTACAATTGAAAAGAAAACCCGATAAATCTTGATCACCTTACCTCCTGCAACAAAGCATTAAGTTTGAGAATTCAACCCATGGTGTTTGTGGGGTCAGATGGACGCAGGAAAATTATATAGGAAAATGAAAACTTACTTTTATTGAATATCTCTGCATGGTCCTTGATCTTCCTCTGGATAGTAATACACTCTGGCTTCTTGAGCATCTCCTTCACCTTGGCATTAGGGGTATGGTAAAACACAGAAATTTGGATCAGACCTTTAACTACAAAATAAACAAAGTGTGAAAGCCAACAAGAGAAAAGAAGAAACCAAAGAAACTTTAGGGTAATTGGATTTTATACCTGCGGACAATAGAAAGTCGAGACAAGTATTCACGTTTGTGACTGCTAGCTGGGCGGAGGCAAGATAGCTGTCAAGGTAGTAGAACAATTTACCCAGACCATTGGCAACCCCTGCCACATGAGGCAAGATAGCTGTCAAGGTAGTAGAACAATTTACCCAGACCATTGGTAACCCCTGCCACATGAGCTGAATGGATGTCTTCCTATAATTTTCCTTGCATATTCTGGTATAAAGTGAGCCAGAGAGACGAAACATTGTGGAATGTTGAACCTATTATAGCTTGGAAGAGTTAGCACACGAACACGACTCAAAACCTTAGTTGCAGTGGTATGAAACGAAAGTAAAGAAAGAACATACATAAAGTATCCCTTGGCTGCTAAATTATAGAGAGCATTACTTATTGCAAGGAGGAAAAAACCCTAGCGGTGCAAGGGTTCAGCAGAGCATTTTTAGTTGAAGGAAACGTAACAATGACCAGCCAAGTGTCATGGTTGGCATTGTTCAATTCACATCAACGGCTAATGATTACCTAATCGTCTAACAACAAAATCGAATGGCACATATTTTGACACGAAAGCAGTTTGGGGAGTTCATTTCAGAGGGAAACGCCTTACGGCGTAAAAATAATGTTAACGTTGATTTAATTTACGTTAATTTTTAAAATATTTAATTTAATGTTTAATTTACGTTGATTTTTAAAATGTTAGGTAGTGTATTGATTATACTCGGAAAAAAAATGAAATAAGGTTAACATTTATGAGTTGATTTTTAATATATTAAGTGGTATATTGATTTTTAAAGTTAATATTATTGAAGTTCTATTTATGTTGATTTTTAAATATATTAGATTGTATTACATTTTAAAAGAATTTTCAAAATATATTTTAATTGTAATCTGTAAAATATAAAATATAAAATAATTAAATTTTTAATTAACATATTTAAATTTTGGTTTTAAAACTAATTATTTAAAATAAATAAATAAATACATATTTTAATAATAAATATATAATAAAATATTTATTCATTATAAAAATGGTGATACTCAAATTAACACATGCTTATAGAGATAACTAAGCATAACTGTAAATCACATTATGCAAAATCATAATGTTTTCATTAGTTTCTTTTACATGATAATTAGTTTTATTAATTCTATAAACCATTCCATGATAATTAGCTTTATTAATTCTATAAACCATTCAATGATAATTCAGTGGTAGTAAAAGAAATGTTAATTAATTTAGTAGCACTAAAAAAATATTAATTAATTTAATGGTAGTAAAAAAATATTAATTAAATTACATATTATGAAATTATTTTGTTTTAAATTAATTAATAAAGTATTATTTAAAAATAATAATAATAATAATAATAATAATATATTTTAATATTTTATGTATTAAAATGACAATAAATTAAAGGTTATTAAGTGTAAGAAGAAATAAAAGGTAATTAAATTAATTTTGTCACCAATTTAGAAGATTTTTTTGTAAATATATGAAATTCATTTTGCGGTGACAAATGAAGTAAGAATATGTATTTAAAGAGTAACTTTTCATCATCAACTATGATCAATCATCATCAACCATGGTCTAACCATGCATTGTAACAAAGATTGTCTCAATATGAAAATCAACCATGGTCAACAATGGTCCAACATCTCATTGTGACAAAGATTGTTTTGATAGAAAGTCAATCATGGTCAACCAACCATGGTCAACAATTGTCCAACCATGCATTGTGACAAATATTGTCTCAATATGAAAATCAACCATGGTCAACAATGATCCAACATCGTATTGTGAAAAATATTGTTTTGATATGAAAGTAAATCATGGTCAACCATGGTCCAACATCGCATTATGACAAGGATTGTCTCAATATGAAAATCAAACATGGTCAACCATGTTTATTTAAGGGTTTAAAATATTTATCTTAGGTACCTTGGGTTTATATTATTCTCTTTGGGTTTATAATCCCTTGGGTTTATTATTACCTGGGTTTACAATACCAATCATGGTCAACCATGGTCTGATGTCGCATTGTGACAAAGATTGTCTCAATATGAAAATCAATGATGGTCCACCATGGTCCAATATTGCATTGTGACAAAGATTGTCTTGATATGAAAATCAATTATGGTAAATCATGGTCAACCATGGCCCAATGTCACATTGAGACAAGGATTGTCTAATTATGAAAATCAACCATGGTCAACCATGTTTATTTTATGGTTTATAACATTTATCTTAGGGTTTAAATACCTTGGGTTTATAATATTAATCCCCCGGGTTCAATATTATTCCCTTGGGTTCATAATCCCTTGGGGTTTTAGTATTAATCCCTTGGATTTATAATATTAATCCCTTGGGTATATTAATCTAAGGGTTCATATTCACAGGGTATAGTATTATTCATAGGGTTTATAATATTAATCATAGGGCTTAATATAAATCAATTGGGTTTATAATCATGGTCAACCATGGTCCAACATCGCATTGTGACAAAGATTGTCTTAATATGAAAATCAACCATGCTCAACCATTGCAACCATCGTCAACCAGTGTCAATCATGGTTAACCATGGTCCAATGTCACATTGTGACAGAGATTATCTCAATATGAAAATCAACCATGGTCAAACATTGTCCAGCGTCACATTGTGAAAAGTATTGTCTCAATATGAAAATGAATCATGGTCAACCATTGTCCAACATCGCATTGTGACAAAGATTGTCTCAATATGAAAATCAAGCATGGTCAACCATGGTCCAATGTCGCATTGTGAAAAATATTGTCTTGATATGAAAAATCAATCAACAATGGTCCAACGTCACATTATGAAAAGGATTGTATCAATATAAAATCAACCATGGTCAACCATGTTTATTTTAGAGTTTATAATATTTCTCTTAGGGTTTATAAACCTTGGATTTATAATATAAATCCCTTAGGTTTAATATTATTCCCTTTGGCTTTTAGTATTAATCCCTTGGGTTTATAATATCAATCCCTTAGTTTTATTAATCTAAGGGTTCAACCATGGTTGAGCATGGTGCAACATCGCATTGTGACAAAGATTGTCTCAATATGAAATTCAACCATGGTCAACCATGTTTATTTAAGGTTTTATAATATTTATCTTAGGGTTTATATACCTTGGGTTTATATTATTCCCTTTGGTTTATAATCCCTTGGGTTTTTAGCATTAAAACTTTGGGTTTATTATTCCATTGGGTTTATAATATCAATCATGGTCAACCATGGTCTAGTATCGCATTGTGACAAATATTGTCTCAATATGAAAATCAAACACGGTTAATCATGGTCCAACGTCGCCTTGTGACAAAGGTTGTCTCAATATGAAAATGAATCATGGTCAAGCATTGTCAACCATGGTCCAACATGGCATTGTGACAAAGATTGTCTCAATATGAAAAGCAAATATGGTCAACCATGGTCCAACGTCGCATTGTGACCAATATTGTCATGATATGAATATTAATCATGGTCTAGCATGGTCAACCACGGTCCAATGTCACATTGTGACAAGGATTGTCTCAATATAAAAATAAACCATGGTCAACCATGTTTATTTTAGAGTTTATAATATTTATCTTAGGGTTTATAAACCTTGGATTTATAATATTAATCCCTTAGTTTTAATATTATTCCCTTGTGTTCATAATCTCTTGGGGTTTTAGTAGTAATCCCTTAGGTTTATAATATCAATCCCTTGGATTTATTAATCTAAGGGTTCAATCATGGTCAAGTGTGGTTGAATGTCGCATTATGACAAAGATTGTATCAATATGAAAATCAACCATGGTCAACCATGTTTATTTAAGGGTTTATAATATTTATCTTAGGGTTTATATACCTTGGGTTTATATTATTCCCTTTGGTTTACAATCCCTTGGGTTTTTAGTATTAATCCCTTGGGTTTATAATATCAATCATGGTCAACCATGGTCAATCATGATCAACCATAATCAACAATAGTAAATCACGATCAACCATAACCAACAATGGTCAACAATGTTTTATAAAATCAATCATGGTCAACCATGGTCCAATGTTGCACTATGACAAATATTTTCTCAATATGAAAATCAACGATGGTCCAACATCACATTATGTCAAAGATTGTATCGATATGAAAATTAATCATGGTCAGCCATGGTCCAATGTCACGTTGTGACAAGGATTGTCTTAATATGAAAATCGATCATCATAAACTATGTTTATTTTAGGGTTTATAAAATTTATCTTAGGGTTTATATAGCTTGGGTTTAATATTATTCTCTTGGGTTCATAATCCCTCAGGGTTTTAATATTAACTCCTTCGGCTTATTATTCCCTTGGCTTTATAATATTAATCCCTTAGGCTCATTAATCTAAGGGTTCATACTCCTAGGGTTTAATATTATTCCCTTGGGTTTATAATATCAATCCATTGGGTTTATTAATCTAAAGGTTCATATTCCTAGGGTTTAATATTTTTCCCTTGAGTTTATAATCCCTTGGGCTTTTGGTATTAATCCCTTGAGTTTATTATGCCCTTGGGTTTATAATATCAATCATAGTCATCCATGGTCAATCATGGTTAACCATGTTTTATAAAATCAATCATGGTCATCCATAGTCAACCATGGTCTAATTTCACATTGTGACAAAGATTGTCTCAATATGAAAATCAATCATGGTCAATCATGGTCCAACGTCACATTGTGACAAATATTGTCTCAATATGAAAAACAATCATGGTCTAGCATGGTCCACCATGGTCCAAAGTCATATTGTGTCAAGGATTGTATCAATATGAAAATCAACCATGGTAAATCATGGTCAACCATGTTTATTTTATCGTTTATAATATTTTTCTTTAGGTTTATATACCTTGGATTTATAATATTAATCCCTTAGGTTTAATATTATTCCTTGGGTTTATAATATTGATCCCTGGGGTTTATTACTCTAAGAGTTCATATTCCTAGGTTTAATATTAAATGTAGAGTTTATACTTTAATTTTAATATAATCATTATTATAATATAGTTACTATTATAATAAAATATAAATAATATTATAATATAATATAAATTATAATATAATAATTATATTATATAATTTTATAATTATTATAATAAAATATAATTATTTTTCTATAATAATAATAATAATAATAATAATTTTTATATAATGTGTGTGTGGTTATTGTTATATATTTATCAATATGAATTTTAATATTAATAATAAATCTACACCATTATTGCATATCAGCATATTTCAACCACATTTACTAATGTAGTTGTGCATGTTATTGTTGATATACCCTTATTGGCGTATATCAACCACATTTATTAATATGGTTGTGCTAGTAATATTTTATGTATTAAAATGACAATAGAGATACAAGTCATTAAGTGTAAGAAAAAATAAAACGTAATTAAATCAATTTTGTCATGAATTAAGAAGATTTTTTTGTAAACATATTAAATTTGTCCCGTCGTGACCAATGAAGTGATAATATGCATTTGAAGGGTGACCTTTCAAATGTTGTATGAAACCCATTGTGAAATGGGGTATGAGGCTCAGGGTTGCTCTCCAAAGTTTTTAAAAGAGGATCATTCTTCAATTCGAGTCGTGTTATAAATAATCCTCTTTCTAACTAAATTAATGATATCATGAAGCATGGAAACTAAATGGTACAAATTTTGTTTAAAGAGTATTTATTGTTGCATTATATTGCAACATCTATCTTCTAAATGGGTATATGCACTTTATTAAAGTTATTATTAATTCATTTCAACCCTTGTACGACAATTATATTTTGATATCCTAAAAAAACAAACTGCCTATACTAAAATCATGCTACCCACTCAAGAGTTAAGAGCTATAACTTGTAGATTTCTTCTCTTATGTTTATGTATTCCATTAAAGGCTAAATAAATGTGACATGTATATTCTATAATAAGTTTTGTAAGGGAAATGGGGTTCACAACTATAGTAAGACCATTGTATGAGTTGTAACCATAATCATAATAGTCATTAACCATCTAGTTCTACAGAGTCTTCAAATCTCCAACTTGATTGGGAAGTGCATTAAAGCCCTTGGTCATATGAGGGAACACCTCATTTTAGAGAACCCCAATTTACTCTTCATAGAAGGATATGTCCAACCATGAAGATGTAGCCAAGGACCCTCCTTTCCAGCTTCGCAAGTTTAATAACCAACTAAACCGATGAGCTCACGCTCTAAATGTTCAATGTGACCAAGGAAAACTACTAACGTCTTCTTTAAACTACAAAACCACTTCTTCCATAGTAAACTAGCATACCCCCATAGTGGGGAAAAGGGAATGTCAAAATGAATTCAGATGATACATTATTTGAATACAAGGGTGATAGATGCGTGGGATTTTTTTGTCATTATTTGTGAATGCTTCGTTTTTGCATTTGTTTCCACAAACTGCACCTTCGCGCTACTCACAATGAAGGCTTCCTCTGCACCTCCGCACTCTGCACAACAAAATCCAAACCCTTAGATATGCACACTTTGCAATCATTATAGGGGTTGCCTCGATCCGCTGAAGACATAGAGAATTAATCAGCTAGCTTAAATGGAGGTGAGGTAAACACTCAATATTATTATACATGAAACAATTTCCAACTTAGAAATTTAAGCTGCGCAAAATTAATATATCAATTTTAATCCAAGGTGAGGAGGAAGCTTTCATTGTGCCGAGTGCGAAGGTGCGAAGGAAGCTTTCATTGTGTTGAGTGTGGAGGTGGAAAGGAAGCTTTCATTGTGTAGAGTGTGGATGTAGCACAATGAAAGCTTCATCTGCACCTCCACATTTCGCATAATGAAATCAACTCAATTAAAAACAAAATATTAAAACATATAACATATTTTTAACTTTACAATAAATAGAACTACAAAGCTTTAATATCAAAATAATTAAATTTGTCGTACATTATGTGTTTTCATTGGACTTTTTATTGACTAGTGTGAGGACCTGCAATGAAGGATACTGACTGCGATGTAGAGGACTCCACATCTAATATTCAAAAATTAATTATGGTACTATTAACATCTATTCAATGCTTAATAGCATTTATTCTAACACATTGTACAATGATTAGGGTTGTAAACATATCAAGAAGAGTGTATCCTTCCATATTATAAAATAGTATTTTTTTCACTTATTTGGTGAATTGACCTGTAATCAACACATTGCTTGAGTGCTTAATAGAATCTAATTCTTGTAAGCAAATAAAAAATATGCACAGAGCTTTGGATCCAATATTCGTCGTATCAAATGGAAACGATGTGTGTATTGAGGTGTGGAAGTGGGAGAATAGTGGTTCTATCGGGTGTGCTTCTCTTTCACATATCCTTTCAATGATGTTTGGCCCTGCACACTCAGATAGATTACAATCATTTTCAAACCCACCTGTGCAGAAGGTGATTGGCAGTCAGCTTCTCTCTATGTTATTTAAACTACTCATATACTGCGATCATAATATTCAGATATCTTTATGTAGATAATTAGCTT
The DNA here is from genome assembly GCA_031772625.1 of Pinus tabuliformis. Lineage (NCBI taxonomy): Eukaryota > Viridiplantae > Streptophyta > Pinopsida > Pinales > Pinaceae > Pinus > Pinus tabuliformis. The sequence continues at coordinate 1,103,140,547 of CM062816.1, read as the reverse complement.
GCCAGAAAATTAGAAGGTTACTAGACAATCGAAATTGGCATTGCTAATGATAAATCTAAGTCTAATGATGTGTGTGAGGAAGAAATGTTGTGCGAGAGAATGAGTGTGCAGAGCAAGGAACAAAAACTTTCTTCGACAATGTTTCTTAGCTCCACATACATTCTCACACACTACATATTAATAAATTAATTAGTTGTTTTGGCTTATTAAAGTTTAGGGCATCAAAAGTTTGCGTTATGTATATATCAGGTATTGAAATAAGGGTGGGTGATTAACGTATAAGGGTGGGTGATTAACGTATAAGGGTGGGTTTCTTGATTTGTTTACAACCAATAATCATTACACAATGATTCACTAAGCATTGGAACGATCAACTAATTATGAGTCGATTTGCTCATAAATGTTGAAAAGACTCAAGACATATATGTCAAATGATGTGGAAATTGATGTATTTCAGTGTTCAAAGTAATGACATATCACTCAAAACAAGCAAACACGACGATATTCTTATGTGGCCAAAATAAGTGACAAATGGTAGTACAACACACTAGCCATGTGAGACTTAGTTATTCATTTTCAATGTGAATTCATAGTGTATCATTTAAATTTGTTGGAGAGTGCGACCTAACATAATCCATTAGACAATGATCTTGATGTCATTTAACTGAAGAATTAGTGTGGGTCTTTATCTTATTGACACGTGTCACTGTTATAGGGGTTAAATGCAAGCATGTTATCTATATCATTTGTACATGTCAATAACTAAAACAACTCACCATATACTATTAAAATCAAGGATTACCAAGAAAAGTAAATGTTTTTCTTTCCATAACAAGAGCGATTTACCATTGTAACATAACATTAGTGTTAATCCTTGTAACCAAAACATTAATTTATGTACTTTAACTAAATATTATACTACGAAATATTTGTAATGACAACAGTAGTGTACAAATTGTTGAAAGAATTGAGTACCAAAATGTACAAGGAAGGACAAGTGTGTAGGGAAACCATATGTGGCAAAACTATGTTGAGATGGAAATGTTTGCAGAGGTGTGAGAACCTGAAGTGACATATACTAACTACAGTGTAGACTATTCCACACTTAGTATTAAAAAAATAATTAAGGATTAGTCATACTTTCATTATAGAAATTATGAGGTATAAAATTGGCCTCCTAAGGAACATTATAAAATAATAGTAGAAATAATAAAATAAGATTAGATTGCCTCATCATGTTTTGGAAGGAAAAAAGAAAAAGCCATTTTTTAACCTCGTATTTTCAACTTATCTCCATATGATTTTACTCAAATTTCGAGCAAGAGCATTCATTGGATGTGGAATTTAATTTTTCATCCAAGGAGTACCCATGTTGCATACTTTCAATGGACTTTACTACACGAAAACTGTGAAATACATGAAAAGACGTGATTCCAATTACATTTTTTAAAGTATTTCACATTTTTCGTGTAGTAGGGTCAATCGAAAGTATGCAACATGGGTACTCCTTGGACGAAAAATTAAATTATGTGTCCAACGAGTGATCCCTATCGAAATTTGAGTAAAATCCCAGGGAGATAAGTGTAGGAATTGACGTGGTTAAAACCCTCAAAGAGGGAAACAGTCCACGGCCTGAGCCAACGCGGCCACTTCAGGCAATTTATTAATAAAAGAATGAAAATTTACATATGCTTCTCTCATAGACGGATTACCCTACAAATGACCCTCCATGCTCTTTAAATAGAGATCATGGACCAATCGGGTGTTAAACCACAGATCAAGTGTCAGTAATACCGAGGAGAGAATGAACCGTCAGATCACTACATATCGTGATCGTCAGATTGTAAGTTACAAAATGTACATAGTAAAGAAACATACTTTACCTAACTCTATACCTAACTCTATACTAGACCAAGTTGTACTTAACTATTTCCTATGTGTCGGAATATCCTAACATCCCCCCTTAAGAACAACTTGGGATAGGATTGAAGGATTTACAAATATGACACAATAGGAGAAGGAAGGAGGCACTAGAGCCTATCCCCCCTTAGTGACAACTTCCTGAACTCCAACCATAAATCAAAGTTTAGTGAACTTCGCCTCTGTGAGAGCCTTTGTAAAGATGTCTGCAACTTGATCATCTGTTGAACAATATTGCACTTCAAGAACATGGTCGTGAATGAGCTTTCTGATGAATTGCATGTGCAATTCAATGTGTTTTCTGCACTGATGTTGGACTGGATATTTGCATAGCTGAATGGCACTTTGATTATCACACCAAAGTGTAGTCGAATGCTGCTGCTGAAAGCCAAACTCTGACAAGATCTGACGAAGCCACAAGGCTTCCTTACTAGCTTCTACGGCACCACGATATTCTGCTTCTGCTGAAGAAAGAGAAATGGCACCTTGTTTCTTGCAAGCCCATGTAATAGGTCCTGAACCAAGAGTGAACACATAACCTGCAGTAGACTTCCGATCATCAGGGTCACCAGCCCAATCGGAATCAGTGAAACCAACCAATAGAGGAGATGCTTCGGCACTGTAATGAATCCCAAACTGAATTGTACCTCGAACATAACGAAGTATTCTTTTAGCTGCTTTCCAATGTCTTTCACATGGGTTTTGCATAAACCGAGCAACAAGGCCAACAACAAAGGAAAGTTTAGGACGAGTATGGGTTAGATACAAAAGTTTTCCTACAAGTTGACGGTATAAGGTAGCATCAACTTCAGGAGAAGTACAAGTGACTGAAAGTTTGACTCCAGACTGAAAGGGAGAAGGGGCTGGCTTACAGTCTTCCATGTGAAAGTGGCGTAGAATATCACATGCATACTTGAACTGAGAAAGGGAAATACCTTCCTTGGATTGCAAGACTTGAAGACCGAGAAAATAATGTAAGTGTCCTAAGTCTGTCATTTCAAACTTCCCTTTAAGGCTAGACTTCACATGGTTTATAAGGTTGGGATCACTACCAGTCAGGATAAGATCATCAAAATAAAGAACAAGAATGATAAGAGACTTGCCCACTTTCTTGGTGTAGACAGTATTGTCAGAATGACACCTAGAGAAGCCAGATTCTAAAAGAAAGTTATCCATTTTGGCATACCAAGCTCAAGGAGCTTGCTTGAGACCATAAATGGATTTCTTAAGCCGACATACAAGGCTGGAGTCTGTTTGTATAAAGCCAATAGGTTGTTCCATATAGATTTCTTCATGCAAGTCCCCATGCAAGAAGGCGGATTTAACATCCATCTGATGGACTTCCCATTTGAAAGAGGCAGCAACGGAAAGAACAAGGCGGATAGAGTTCATTTTTGCAACAGGGGAGAAGGTTTCAGTATAGTCAATGCCTTCAACTTGCGAAAAACCCTTAGCAACAAGACGAGCTTTATGTTTATCAACTTTCCCATCTGGTCCATACTTGGTTCTGTAAAACCATTTGCATCTAACAAGTTTTCGTCCCTTTGGTAGAGGAACAAGATCCCATGTATTATTGGCCAATAATGAATGATATTCTTCATTCATAGTTGCTTCCCAATCTGGATGGCCTGAAGCTTCTGCAAAGGTGTCAGGATCATAATTCCCTGAAGCTTGAGCCAGTAAAGAAGAGGCTCTCTCGAACTGAGAACGTGTACGTCACTGATCTGTAGGATCACCGGTAAGATAACCTGCTGCATCCCGAGTAGCACAGACCCATTTTGGAAGCTGAGCAGCTGAAGGAGGATCCTGAGAAGGTGGGGGAGGATTTTCATCCTCGCTTTCATCATCTGAAGAAGAAATATTTTCAAAAGTAGAAGAGATAGGGAGAGGTGGCACATCCGCCGAACTAGGATCACAGGGCGATATATTTTCATCAATCTTTACATCTCTTCTAATGATAACATTTTTGGACTTAAGTGGAATAAGTCTATATCCTTTGACATCTTCAGAATATCCAACAAAAATACATTTTTCACTCTTTGGTTCTAAAGCTTTATGCTTCTCATCTGGAATATGGGCCCATGCTTCACTTCCAAAAACATGAAAGTGACTTACATCTGGTTTGTTTGAGCTCCATGCTTCTTCTGGAGTGATATTCTTTAAAACCTTAGTAGGAGTGCAATTTATTATGTAATTTTCACAGTTAATTGCTTCTGCCCAATAATTAAGACTAATTCCTTTAGATTGAAGCATACAATTAGCCATTTCCTTTATGGTGCGATTCTTCCTTTCAGCTACACCATTTTGTTGTGGAGTATATGGAACAATATGTTGCATTTGAATTCCATTCTCAGTGCAAAAGTTGATGAATGTGTTTTTAACATATTCTCCGCCATTATCAGATCTTAGCTTAAGAATTTGATGTCCAGATTGTTTTTCAACAAAGGCCTTAAAGGCCAAGAACATGTTAAATACTTCACTCTTGAGTTTTAAGAAGTATACCCAAGTGCGTTTGGAGAAATCATCAATGTAAGTTAAGAAATACTTGTAGCCAGAGAATGAAGCAACTGGAAGTGGACCACATAAATCACTATGCACGAGCTGTAAAGGGGTTGAGGCATGCCAAGAGGCACGTTTTTCAAAATTGTCCCGATGATGTTTTCCGAGTACACATCCGGAACAAACACCATCTCTGCAAGATACCATTGGAAGACCTGTCACCATATTTTCTTTACATGGATTTTGAAGAGAGCGATAGTTTAAGTGACCAAATCGCTCATGCCAAAGTTTGCTCACTTCATCATTATGAGCAACAAATACTGAGGGAAGATTTGATGACCCAAAGTTGTGAAACTTATACAACCTTGTAGAATTATCAACAATGCCAGTAGCTAAAATCTGTCTAGGATCTCTTAGGTCCTTAATTACAACATCGTGAGGTGAAAATTCAACTATTTTACCTTCACTTGAATGGGTTATCTGATATACAGATAGAAGGTTGCAGGATAAGGTTGGACCACATAATACATCATTAAATTGACCATTGTCTAAATGAACAGTTCCAGTCCCTACAACACTAAGAGATCTATCATCACCAACATATATATTTTTGGTGTTACAATCATTTAAAGAAGAAAACATGGCTTTGTTTTTGGCCATGTGATAAGAAGCTCCAGAATCAATGAGCCACTCATGAGAATAAGAAGAAGAAGATACATTTAGTGCATAGCCAGACCGAGATGCTTGACAACCACATGCAAAAAGTGCCATTCCTAAAGATGAAGTTGAAGTTGAAGATTGCTCCAAATGGATGTTATGCTTCTTCATTGCTGCTTCCAAGGCTTCCATCTTCTTAAAGCATTTGGATTCTAAGTGGCCATCTCGATTACAAAAGTTGCAATGTCTATCAGTCTTCTTCCCTTTGTTTTTATTTGTCTTATCATTTTGTTGAAATGATTTTTCATTTTGAGGCTGAAATTGCTTAGGACCCTTGTTTGGTTTAGGACCATTCTTTTTAGGATACAACTTCTTAGGATTCTTTGGATTTGGTTGCTGCTGGGCAGCTAACGCTTTCTTAGAAGAGTTTCCAAGATGAAGAAGACCAAGGTGTAAGAGTTTTTCTTGTTCTCTTATTAAAGAATCACAAAAGGAATCAAAGGAAGGGGACTTGTAGGTTTGTCCTTGAGAAATGAAGGCTTCTCTTGTAGAATGGAAGGTGGAAACAAACACAGAATAGGCTGGTCCCAACTTAGTAAGAATGGAGTAGATAAGGCTACTATCTTCTTTCTTAACCTTAACACCTTCCAAGAGAAGTTTAAGGGTCTTGAATTTGGACAAAAAATCTTCAATGCAAGAAAAATTATTAGGGTCCAATGTAACCAATTCATTTTCAAGTTGATGGGCTTTAAGTTCATTTTTAATTCCAAAGACTTTAGTAATCTGTTGCAGTGCTTCATTAGGAGTATCAAGTTCCGCAATATGGAATCTAATATCTGGAGAAATAGACATCCCTATCAACCCACGTGCTTGGTCTTGCCTATTTTCCTATTTAGCTGCCTTGTCTTCATCTTTCGGTTTGGTCTCTTGGCCTGTGGCTATTCTGTAAAGACCTTTACTTCTAAGTAAATCCACAATGTAGGACCACCATTGGAAGTAGTTGGTGCTGTCAAGAATAAATTGGCATGGACTTTCCATTTTAAAAGAATCTGAAGCTGTAGATGCTGAAACTAAGTGTACTAGTGGAAAGATCTCGAAAAATTAGGCCGTTTAAAAAAAACGGTTCTGAAAACAGCTTCCGGATGAAGAAGTTATGGCTTTTTGAAAAAAATTTGATGAAGTTGCCGACAAAATGGAGACTTGAACCCAAGACCTCTACTCTCATAAATTAGCTTTGCACCAACTGAGCTATACAAAGAGAGAGAGAGAGAGAGAGAGAGAGAGAGAGAGAGATGCTTTGGGAAAGCCCTTTTTCCCTACAAAACGAAAAACACAAAACCCAACACGGACATACAAAAAAACCGAACCTTGCGGCTCGAAGTTAGCTTTAGCTGGAAACTAAATATTTTCCTCAATGTTTCTGATCTTCCGAGATCACACTAAGGCGCAGCGGAAAAAAGCATACACATGAGAAAAATCCTTCCTTTCTGTTTCTGATTTGCCCAGATCGCATAGAGTCGCAGGGCAAAGAGCATATGCAGAAATGAAAGGTATAGATCCGGTAACAAAAAAGGCTATATAAACCGAAACCGAAATAAACAGAGAGAAAATGACTGTAAACTGCAAATAAACACTGTATACCTCCAGATCTTAAAAATGACGCAGCTAGGGCTATCGGAAACCTTTTCGCGTGAAATGAAAGGGGTTCCTCACTGGAACAGATGCTCCCAACACAACAGAGCAGTCCTCTCGGCCCGAAAGCAGTCAGAAACAGTAGATCTAGGAAACGGCAGTCGGATGCAGTTCTACCGGCTTCAGATTTGGATCACCAACGGACGCAGCCCTCAAATAGCTCTGATACCATGTAGGAATTTACAGGGTAAGTTCCTCAGACAGAACACCAAAGGGCACTGCTCAAAAACAGATCATAGATCAATACACCAGTATTTTGACGTGGTTAAAACCCTCAAAGAGGGAAACAGTCCACGGCTTGAGCCAACGCGGCCACTTCAGGAAATTTATTAATAAAAGAATGAAAATTTACATATGCTTCTCTCATAGACGGATTACCCTACAAATGACCCTCCATGCTCTTTAAATAGAGATCATGGACCAATATGGTGTTAAGCCACGGATCAAGTGTCGGTAATACCGAGGAGAGAATGAACCGTCGGATCACTACATATCGTGATCGTCGGATTGTAAGTTACAAAATGTACATAGTAAAGAAACACACTTTACCTAACTCTATACTAGACCAAGTTGTACTTAACTATTTCCTATGTGTCGAAATATCCTAACAATAAGTTGAAAAAGTAATTTTTTTAAATTGTTTTACCTTATTACTCCAAAAATGGCGAATCATCCCCATGGTTGACATCATCATAATGAATCCTATTGGTTCTTATAAAGTTGATTTTTGTTGTACATTTTTGTTTTAAGGCCCATTTTTTACCTCAAAATTTCTCTAATGTAACATTTATTCAGTGAATGGAAGCACAATCAGGGCATCATTCAAGTGCTTAATAAAATTTATTATGATGCATTATGTAATGATTTCTAGTTGTAAACATATAAAGAAGATCATATCCATCAATATTATAAAACAATATTTTCACCATTTCTTTGGTGAATAGACTCGTAATCAGCACATCATTTTAGCGCTTAATAACATTTACTACTTGTAAACTAGTGAAGAATATGCATAGGTCTTTGTACCTAGTATCCATCTTAATAGATTGAAATGATGTGCGGACCCCCTCTGTACACTTTTCTGCACATTTCCCCATTTTACGACAACATTTTTGTGAAATGTTACATAGATTCAATCAACCTCCTGCAACACAGATTAACCGATATAAAAAAATTAATTAAGACTTCATTTTACAATTAACAGAAGCTTCATTATCGGTAAATGTAAGTTTGTTTGACCATTTATTCAGTGAGTCGCGAATAATCATACATTGTTCAAGTTCTTAATAACATATTAAGATAATAACGAAGGCTTAATCTTACGATTAACAAAAGCTTCCTTCCCGATAAAGGTAAGCCATTTCCGCATTTATTTGGTGAATCAATGTGTAATCAAATCAGAGTTTGAATTCTTAATAGAATTTACTCTAACACATTGTGTAATGATTACTTCTTGTAAACAAATCAAGAAGGTCATATCCATCGATATTATAAAATAGTCTTTTCGACATTTATTTAGCGAATCGATGCGTAATCAGCACATTGTTCGAGAAATTAATAATATTTACTGGTCATAAACAAATCAAGAAGGTGTGCATGGCTCTGCATCCAATATCCATCCTTGCAAATTAGAAGGATGTGCAGCAAAGGGATATGTGTGGGATAACCTTTGCTCCCTCATTTTCTACACCTCTTCATATGTTACCCCTCCACACACATCAACTTCCCACAACACGGATTAGCAGATATTAAAAACATAATTAAGGCTTAATCCTATGATTAACAAATATCTTTTTAGATCTTAATGGAAAATACTATCAAAATAATAATCATTCATATCATAGGAATGGTGAAATCATCATATATTTAGAGCTTAAGCCAATGAAAGCCTATTGAATTTTGTTAGTGGTTCTTGTTTCTTGGCTCTTGTTTGTTTGTGCTATAGAGTTGTTGAATTGTTATGTTGTTTACAGTAAGTAAATTGTAACATATTCCCCTCATTTAAAGGTTTTCCAAGTTATAATGAATGAAGGAACACAAGTCAAATAAATATGGACCCTTGTTTAGAATCCAGAAGTGAAATGGAAGACAAAGCTTAAGTATTATTGTTTTAGCATGGCAGAAAGAAGCATGGTATGATATATATTATTAGGTAAACCCATAATATTTACGAGATGAAAGGTTGATGTTCAATACACATAAAGGAATGAAGCAACAAGTTCAATTGACATCTCCGAAGATCTCGTAGCTTATCGATGTACTCTTTATGGCAAGAACATTTATGGTACTCTTTGTCTTATCTGCTTAATTATCATCTTATTGTGAACAAGTACAATGAAGAAGCTAAGAGACCTTTGTAACACAATACAAAAAGAGGTAACTAATTGTGATTGTAGTTTATTCAATACTAAAAGGTCACAACCATTAAAGATAACAAACTACAGAATGGGGTGACAATAACTCTAGGATTTCTTGGAAGAAATACATAAGTATGTGTAAAGTAAAGGAGTCAATCTGAGATTTGTGTTTAATTTGGTCATGTATATATGAACAAAGGTTTCTAAAACAATGTAATTATGATGATCTCTCTAGGAACATTTCCTTAGAAGTTGTGTGGGTATATTTATATTTTCCACAACAACTACTTAGATAGAATCAAATAAAGCACCAATTGTAATTTATCCAAATTTCATGAATCATGGCCTTTGATATGATTGCATGTAATCTAATTATTGTTTATTATTTTTGCTATTTAAATTTATGTCAATATTGAAATTTGCAATGATTAGAAAAGTATAATAATTATGAATTAATAGTACTTTTATCGTTGCATTTGTTTCAATAACTATTGAAAGAAATGCAACTAGAGGAACATGTAGATTTATCATGCATATTTGGTCTTAAAAATAGAATAATGATAAAACAAGTTCAGTTTTGTTATTGCAAATATTCTTTTAAGAGTTGACTTTGTTGCCTAGAAATAAGAAGAAGAAAAAATATCGATCCAATTATTACTATCAAACTATATGTCAATATTGAACAATTTTTATTTGTGTTTACCAATATTATTCATGGTGATAAATGAATGAATAATTCAATCGATAAATTTTTATTGCTGAAATAACAGGTAATGATCCATTATGTCTGAATCGACCCAACTTGCATTGAACATTAAATAAGAAGCAACATGATTAGGGAAACACATGATTGGCTCTACCTCTAGTTTTGCTAATAGATTTTCTCCCTAGCTAACATGTGGCATAGCAGTCGTTCATGTGTGTGGAAGAAAAATTGTGTTCTTTTGTACGTACATGCATTCCTTTGCATCGCCTTTTAGCTGCACGTATTTGTATCTCAAATCAAACATGCAACAAAATCAAATAACATAGTTTATCCATATAATTGCATATCATTCAAATCTGACTTAAATCCTAAGCTAATATGGACTTAGAAATAACAATTAAATGTTCTCGCACAACGAGGAAATGTTCATGTAAAACAACATGGAAATTAGCATTTATAAGTGTTGTGTAGGTTAGAGGTGTGCAAAACAAGTGTGTGGAGGGAGAGTATGTGAGGACATACAACTTTTACACATTATGCTCGTTTACTATTTATACAAGATTAGAACATAGTAGATATATCTAGAATGCATGCTTAGATATTTACGTTATGGTGTCGTATGTTATATTCTTTCCCATCGGTTCTCCCACACATACCCCTTTGTTTTGCACATCCTTTACTCCACATAGTTGAATATGTAAAAGTTTAAAATGAAAAAAATAAGTTAAATTTTTAGAGAAGTTTTTAATTTCCTAGTTATTTGTGTAGTTTTGTATTTTAAAAGTTTTTGCTTCCCTCCATACATCCGTTCTCCCGCATATACATCCTCTTTCGCACATCAAATTATCGATGTTTAATGGTAGAATATGCATAAGAGAGAAAATTTCCGGGAAGGTAGTGTAACCGCAATTGTGGCCCCTTGAAATGTATAAGATATGTGGATCTTTGCAAATCAAGATTTTTCCATTAGATTGAGCATATTTGCAAATCAATCATGACAATCATCATATTCACTGCCAAAGTCTCTAGAGATATTAATCACGTAGTTCCTTTTTTTCCTAATTTAATTTTTTTTGCAACATCTGAAAAATATGAAAAATAAATTAGGGAAATAATTTTTGGTTTACCGAAAGATGGGAAAAATAAGTTTTTTCATCTGAAGTATGACAATCGCTAAATTGGTGGCGATCTACATTGATGTGGGGTATAGACAAAAAACTAAAAAGAGTTATATAGAAACAAGTTATGCCTACGAATTAAATGTTATTTATTCGGTAAGTCTAATAAGATGTTATTATGTTGTTCATTAGAGGCATGCCGAGAACTGCACAACATCCCTCTTCTGGATTCCTAGTTTGATAACGAGGTAGGATGGAACACTTCTATGGTCCAGTTTCATTTGATCATTGTTTTGTATTTTATCATTTTAATTAAGTTTTTTACTCTTCTCTGTTATTACTGGGTGGTATAACAATTTGCATATTTCTATTCTTGTTTTGGTTTTACAGTTGTGGTCTGAGTAGGCAGCTCCAGGAGATTGGCTTTATGCTTTGTATCTCGATTCTGACTAGCGTCTTGGGGTTTCTGTATCTTTTCTCTTGCATTTTGTGACTATTCATTTAGATATTTTCTTTTGGGACTACGTTCTGGTTCATTTCACTGCAAGACTAGGTGGGTTATTGTTGTTATAGGTTGGGTTGGTGTTTTGTTTAACGTAAAAGGTTTTGTTAGTTTATCCCATCCATAGTGCCCATGTATTCGAGTACTTTTTATTTTCTGGTGAAATATAAGATGCCACATCAACGAAGGAGAGTAAGGTAAGGGGTTGGTCAATGAGGGGATTCAAGCCAACATCATCTATAATCCATTGGTCATGGTGAGGTTGTAGATCCCAGTCCTGTCAATAGAACTGATTTTAATGACCTTGCTTCTTATCAACAAAACTTTAGCAATCAACTTGGATATCCTAAGATGCTTCTAGAACAAATCGTAAGGGATATACATGATGATCATAATATGATCATCTCATTCATGAATGATCTCCAATGTAACCAGTAGTAGATGGAAGATATATTAGCGAGTTTACAAAGGGGTCAACAACGTCTATAGGAAAAGATAGAATGTTTTGAAGGCAGATTGGCTCACATGGAGAAACATGTACACTATGTGTTTCAATATGTATTTTCACCTAGTTTAGGACCAGAGAATCATGTTTGGTAAAATCCCCTGATATTTAATGGCTCCTAGTTGTTTATTGATCCTAAAAGTTTGTTGGTTTTATGTTCCCTTTCATTTTCGGATATTGAAGCAATTTTTCGCAATTTGTAATTTTTTTTTGCTAATTACCTACTGGACAATAAATATGGAAAGAGTGAGGCTGATAAGATTTTGTCAAATTGTTCTAAAAAATGTAATCCTTTTGCATAAATGAAAACCTAATATTCACAAAAACTAATAACACTCTATATGTTGGGAAACATTAACGCATATTACAAACTACATACATCCAACACAAACATAAAGCTGCAATTCACCATAATTATATAATTGGATGAACCTATTACTTGTGCAGCGGAAGAATCAAGGCATGTGACTATGTGTGGAGATCTGATAGCTAAATTTGTTGTACCAGTTATAGGATTTGAAAACCTAACCACAAAACTTGTTTTAAACTCCATGCAATTTAAAACATGTGAAAAGAAATATAGTGTATGGATGAAAAGGATGGAGTTCCAAACCTCATTTTTAAATTATAAAAAAACATTAAATGGAGATTAATATCATGCCACGAAATCATTTTATTGACAACAAATAACGTATAAATAGTTGGTAGCATTGAGTACTACAACATGCGAGAAAAGGAAAATGCCAGAAAGCAATTGTTTGGAGTAGAGCGCATGCGAAGAAGCAATGTGCAAAATATGAATGCATATAATAAGTGTACAGAGAGAGAAATACCTACGAATTTTCAGAAGTGGGAATGTGTATGAAAAAAAAATAAACATGTAAATATTGGACACAAATCTATTAAAAGTAAAACGTTAGCTAGTAGCGAAGCAATTTATCAGAGTAAATGTTCTTAAGCACTTGAATGATGTCCTGAATATGCCTCGATTCACAGAATAAATGCCAAAATGACTTACATTTACAGACATGGGAGTTTTGGTTAATGGTAACATTAAGCCTTAATTAATTTTTTAATATGCGCTAGTCCGCGATGAGAGAATTTCATTGAGTTTTTGTGACATTTCATCATAATGTTGCCGCAAAACGAGAAAATATGTGTATCAAATAATGTGAAAATTAATGTTTTGCAGTGTGAAAAAGAAGTGGGTGGAGGGGGAATATGTGTGAAGGTGAGAATGTAGGGGAATGTAATTTCTCACACACATAACCCTCTTCCACACATCGTTTCAATATGTTAAGAGTAAATGTTGTTAAGAACTTGAATGATGTCCAGATTATGCATCAATTTGTTGAACAAATGCCAAAAAGACTTATATTTACCTGTAGGAGATATTTTGTTAATCATACAATTAAGCCTTAATTAAGTTTTTATTATGTGATCTACACCGCAAGAGGTTGGTTGAGTTTATGTGACATTTCGCCCAAATGTTGCTGCAGAATGTTAAAATATGTGTGTCAAATAAAGTGAAAATTGTCCTTTTGAAATGTGCGACAGAAGTGTACAAAGGGGGAATGTGTGCATAGTTTCCGAAGAAAAGGGATAAAGGTTATCACACACATATGCCTTTTTTCAAATCCTTTATTCCGCACACTAAAAATTTAAAATCTTTCCATCATACAGAGTCAAGTTTTGAAATTAGTTTTAAAATGCCAATTAAAAATTAGTTTCAAAGCTATGAATTTATTTAGTCGTAGGATTAAGCCTTAATTATTTTTTAAATATATGCTACTCCACAATGGGAGAATTTGATTGAGATTATCTAACATTTCGCCAAAATGTTACCACGGAATGGGAAAATATGTGTGTCAAATACCGTGAAAGTTGACATTTTATAGTTTGCAGTAGAAGTGCATAGAGGGAGAACCTGTGTGGGTGTGTAGATGTGAATGTGGGGAATAAGGGTTCTCCCACACATATCCCTCTTCCACACATCGTTTCAATATGCTAGAACAAATACTAGCTATGAAGCCCTTTTCACCCTTTTTATCTGTTTAGAACTAGTGAACATTACACAATCCTTCAAAGTAAATGTTATTAAGCATTCAAACGATGCCCTGTTTACAATAGGATTAAGCCTTAATTAATCTTTAAATATATGGTGATCTACACCATAAGAGGTTGGTTGAGTTTCTGTGACATTTTGACAAAACATTGTTGTAGAATGTCAAAATATCTACATAAAAAAAACATGAAAATTGAGTTTTTGCAGAGTGCAGAGGGGGAATCTATGCACAAGTGAGGACATTAGGGAATAAAGGTTCTCACGCACATACATATCCTATGCTCATCCTTTACTCCAAACACTAAAAATTTAAAAGCTATATTAAAATTTAAAAAATTGATATTAGTTCTAAAATGCTAGTTTTTAGCCTAACGTGAACAAATAGAAAATTGAAGTACTCATGTAGCTCTTGTTTAAAACAATAATGTGTCAAAGGGGAATGCATGTGGAGATGCATAATGTGCTCTATTATTCCCCATACTAAAAATTCAAAATTTGACTACCATATGGAATGAAGTTACGAAATTGGGTCATGAAGACATTTAATCGCCTACCCTTATTTCACAATTGATATAGATGTAAACCAAAATTTTCATTCCCTAAACTTTAATAAGTCAAATCGCTAATCAATTTATTGATTTGTAGTAGTGTGAAAAAGTGAAGTATGCGGAAGAACTGTGTGGAGGGAGAATGTCTGTGGAAGTTGGGAACATTGCGAAATAAAGCTTGTGTTCCTTGACCGCACACCCATACTCCCACACAACAAAACCACTTCATTTAATATTGGATAATAAGTTTTCAATTAAAAGATGTGAGAACACTAATGCACTTAGTATTTGGGAAATGTGAATACTAATATTCATTGATTCTATTTTAATAAAAAATTTAAATGAATATGAACAATGATGTAAAAAAACATCAAAATAAGCATGTAAATAATGAACACAAATCTAGTCAAAGTAAAAAATTGGCTAGTACCGAAAGAAGCTAATAGAGTAAATGTTATTAAGCACTTAAACAATGTCCTAATTACGAATCTATTCACCGAAAAAATGACGAAAAGACTTGCATTTATTAGCAACAGAGCTGCAGTTAATCGTAGGATGTTTCATGCTTTGTATAAATTGCCTGAGATCTATGTCATAGATCGAACATTAGGTTTGAACTAAAACAAAAAATAACACTTCCCTGAACAAGAAATAACCCAATCCAATAAAATTAATGTTTAGATATCATTGTATTGTTACATAAATCTAAATAAAATCAAATTTAGGATATTAATAAAACAATATGTTGATATCGATTTCCAAAGCATGCCAAACGCAACAATCATGAAGCACAATCCTATGAATTGGACTATCTCTAGTGGGAATTTAAGAAAATGGGATAAGGTTTTTAGTCATCAATATTAGAACAATAATTTTTTATTGCAGATTCGAAAAATCAATACTTACTAGATTGATGATGATCAATCATAAATGAATGCCATTAAAATCGATAGTAGTCAAATTTCCTTTCAAAACTTTAATGTCAATTCGTGATTTAGATGACTTATGGCCTCTGATACACTATATGTAGGTATGATGGCTATGAACTCATTCTAAAATCTTAAGGAAAATAATTTTCTTCGTTTGTTCTAAAAATAGTGAGCATTATCGAGGTTTGGTTTATCATGTCTATTGTTTTTGAATTTCCTGAGTCTTGTTGTAGGCATGTTAGCACTGAACTCATTTCTAAAATCTCTATTCAATTGACTTGCTTCATTTTTTCCGAAACTAACAAGTTTTATTAGGGTTTTCTTTATCATATGTATATTATTTTTTGAATTCTCTAAGTCTTGTTGGCATCATCATTGTTGAAAATCATTTTCTAATGAAGTGCCTTCTGAAATTGTTTTTGTTTTAAGCTAAAATCTCTTTAAATGGAAAATATGTTAGGATTTTGAAGGGAAATTTCGATATTCTTTTCTTTATTAATTTGGTCCACTAGAATTTATTGCAGTAGTTATAGAGAACTAGTACGTCAAATGGGGGATGTGTTGTGTCACTCGAATTCTATTATTTTGTCAGAGATTATCGTGATTTAGTAATTAATATTGCAATACTGAGAGTGAGACAAATGGCGCAAGGAACCAATGGAAGAAGCATGCAGGAAAAGTTATATGCAATCAGCCTAGATATCTTAATGTTGATGAAATTTTTTTTTGGAACTTCAAAAAAGTCTTGGGCAGTTGGAAGATGAACTAGATGCCATAAGAACACAACTAGAAGAGCTCTTGCAAAACATGAATGGACAAAACAAAAATCCATTCTCGCAGAAAAATCAAGAGGAGCACCAACCTCTAGGAACCAGTGTTGATTAATAAATAAATGTTACCAAATTTTTCTATTTTCTTAGTCAATTTTGAAATTTAGTATATGCTAAAGGCTATTTATTGCAATTTTGTAGTAAAACATTTTTTTTTTAAACATGTAGTACAATAGTCCAATAACCTTGCATCACCTATACTTTGATCATGTTCATGGAACATAAGTTTTATAAATGATGCCAAATTGGATCATCAAACTCATGTAAATGTTATGTTATGTGAAATTATTTTCTTTCGTTTTCTAATTAAATTGTACAATTGCAAATAAATGGAACTTGTTCCCTCCTTTATGAAAAGTTACATTCTAGCATTAACTTGTCTTATTGCTTTGTTTAAGAAATTATGTGCGATGGAAAAGTCTATGCAAAGATAAAATATGTGAAGGAACAACATTTTCTAGTATTGTTTTACTAATCGTAGGGTTTGCAAATTTGATAAATCAATAAACCAATGCAAAAAATCACACACAACATAGGACAATGAGCCGCTACAATACCACCCAAAATTTTAGCCTAACACCAAATTTTGGGTCCCCCTATGCTTTTCAAGGCCCCAATGATTAGGTTTGTGTTTGTCAAATGGTAAAAACCTTTTAATTCCTTAGCTATCATCAAATCGTATGGAATCTTATACTCTCACGATGTATGCTACATTTATCTAGTTGGAATCATGTTGGTTCATTTTCTTGTGATTGTCTTAGGGTTTGAAGACTTTTCTTGACATGCATGTCATACCTTGATTCCCTGATGCAGGGTTACCCCCGCTTACACCCACAGTATGCTAATACCACAAATGATGCAGGGTTACCTCTAATGGTTAAGGCCTTATTCCTTAGTTCCATTATATCAAAACTCAATCACCCTGCTAAAACCTCCTATCAAGTCTTTAAACAACCCTTAAGCCTTCGTTTATGACTCTATTAAAGTCATTCATTAAATCCTTCCTATCGGGACTTTTAAACTCCTTAATTTCGCATATATAAACTTTTCCTCTTATCATTGTTATATATATATTTAACCCACAAAATATTTTATCAACTCTATTTCCTTATAAAACCATTTACAAAGGAAAATATATGCAAACACACCTTTTTCCACCTTTATACGACTTCTGTACAATTAGTGAGGATTTCCTTTATCACAATCGGCTATCGGCTCTTCCGCGGGTCATACATACATGCCTCATCACCCCTCCGATTCCGATATGCGACTATCGGAATCGTTAAATTAACGCTTAAGTCTTAAAAGACTCAGCCACAACACTTTCACAAATACATGGAAATACGTTGAAATCCCACTCCGAACACATATAAGCAGATCTCAAAAACTTTCCACCCGCATCTATAACTTCATCGGGTCCGCACCTTTAGTCACTCCACAGCACTGCTTCTCCGAACTCCGATAAGCCCGATCTTCGATCACCGAAGCCTCCGACTAAATCTTGATCGTCCATTGTATCCTCTGATCCAATGGTTGACGTTACTCCCGACCGTTTAAACTTGCGCGCCTATTCTCCATCGTCGATCTTTAACCAAGAAATCCGATGACTATCGTTGATATCGGGTTGATAACAAGCACGAGGTTTAACCACCCGATAAAGTTGTTTCCTCTCACCTCCGCTGCCACGCGTCTTTTGATGAGTGGAATCAATGCTCGTCCTTCAATACTGCTTACAGTTTTGAGGCCGCCCGAAATCCACCTTCACTGTTACAAAACTGCCTTCCTTCGTTAAAGTTCACCAATGCGATCTTTCAACTCTACCTCATGCAACATGATCTGGACCATTGATTTTCCAAATCCAACGGTGACTGAGCACCGATGCTTCACTTCTCTCCCCTTCTTTTTACTTAGTTTTTACGCTAAGTCTTTAGCTCTTCCATGATTTAACTCCTCTTCAAGGGTTTCGATTCCTTCACTGTTTCTGTTGCGACTCCCTCCTGAGCTTGATTTTTGTGATTTTTATCACTGAATATGGACTCTATTTAATCTCTCGATGGATTCAAAGATCCATCACAAACCACTTGGCTAGTTCTTCTCCTCTGTACTCTGCCTCGACTCTGCCTGCAACCTCAGTTACAGAACCTACGAGTTCACAGTAATCAATTAACACATTTCCACACTCAAAATTGAATTCCTCTATATATAAACATATAAACAGTTGATTACATAACGAGTCTCTCTGTCTCGTGGCCTGATCTTATGCTATCAGTGGCCTCTCTTCCTGACTCCGCCCATAGGCTTACATATATGCCAGTGAGTTATGTTGAACTCATCCTGATTCGACTCCTAAATCTATTGAACTAACTCCTAAATCCTTTGTCCACTTCTACTTCAATTAATTCCTAAAAGCTCTCCTTAGTTCCTCGAATCATGGAATTCTTAAAGAGTCCTAATTGACTTTAGACTCTTTTTTCATTATTACCCAATCATTTCCCTCTTATTCGAGAGTATTTACAAGATATCTCACACATATAATTTATTCCTATTCTATGCACTCAAAAGCCTAATATTACATTTATTCATCACTTAAGAATCCAACTTCCTAAAAATGCATGACCTCCTATGTCTACTTAATTACAATTATTTTCTCTTGGGTTGAATGCTCCTGCATCAGACTCCCAAAGTAGAAAATATTCATGATCTCCTGATCATGTGTCTTCTGGTCTTTGTCTTCTTAGATCCCATACTTTGTTTTGTAATTGCTCAAATGTTTTTCTCCTTTGCTGTTGTTGTAATTCTACTGTCTTTTGCTCCATCTTCTTCTTCTTGTCAATCAGTTTGAAACTCTGATTGATCATGCTTCCTGCTGCTATCATTTTCCTCCATTTAGACTACTTCATCATTAGTTGCCATATTTCTTCAATTTCTTTTTCCAGCATATCTTTGGGCTAGTCCATACTCTGCTTCATATTTCTGCCTCCTTCTTTTTGTTTCAGGTTGTTGTTGTTGTCCACTAATTCTTTAAATTGTTTTTGGTTACTTTCTCTTTGTAGTTGCTAGTTTACTTTTTCTTCCACTTTTGCTCTCGTTCCAACTTTTTCTTTGCTTACTTCAACTTTTGCTTTGCTTGCTATGCTGACTTCTATGTTGAATCTTATGCCGACTGCCTCCCTATCATCCTTACCCTCCTTCATGATTATCTCTTCTTGTATTAAATCGTGACTATCCAACATTCTCTCTAACAATTGAGCATCTTTGTTCCATGGATTGAATTCTTCCACATAATCTTCTTCTCTCATCTTTATTTGGCTGCTCATATGTGCCAAATTTCCTCCAGCATCTGCAACTAAACTTGCATTCACAAAACACTTGTTAAAATAAAAAATGCTTTTGTGCCTTATCTTCCTTTGGCAACAATTCAGTTTATTGCTCTATTTCTTTCACCTCTGTCAGCACATTAGTATGTTGCTTTTAATTCTTTAAGAATTCGTGAGATTGCCTATTAGTCTCTCTTCCACATCATCTGCTCTAATGATTTCTTCCTTCTCTTGTTCACTGTAGTGAACTTCTTCTTTTGCAATCACATTGTCATACTCTGAATTTTCTAGCAAATATTCCAGAAATTCAATTTCTTTGTGACACTTTGCAAGTATTTCATCATCACTTCCAAACCTAAGTTCTTTCTGCTGCAATAATTCACTGCTTCTCTCATTTAAGAGGCATTCTTCATCCTCCTTTACTTCAGATCTTTTATCTTCTAAAATATGCTTCTCCATACTTCTAATAGCTTCAAAAGATTGTTTATCCTCTGCAAAACATTACTTTATTAGTGTTCTTTCTCCCTTTGCTAAGTCTTTTTCATAGACTTCTTCCTTCTTAACATCTTTCAATAGCTGTCCTTCTTTCTTACTGACTGTCTCAACAGCTTCCATGGCTATTTCCACGGTGCCTATTATCATGGTGAATTGATGATCCTTTAGTATGTTTTCAGCTAACATAGTCCCTTCTTCAAGTTTTCCTTCAGTCTCTTGCCGTTTATCTTCCCCAAGAGCTATCCTTGTCTCACCATTTGCATTAACATTCTCTTGTATTTGTTTTTCATCAATAACATTAATCAAACTCATTTGATTACCTTTCTGAGACAGTATGTTTTCATTCTTCATCAGAATAAGATCCCGATTCTTCATCTCTATGACAGCTTCTTTAGACTCATCCATAGACTTTTTCTTCTATATGCAGTCAAATTCTTCTTCTTCTGAGAAGTTTTCTTTGTCACCTTTTACTTCTAAATATTCATCTACTCTAAAGATATCTTCAAAAGGTTGCTTTTCTCCTGCAATATCTTCCATCATACACAAACTATCAGTTTCAAAAATATAAGACTCTGTGGTCTCACTTGATGCTTCAGACATCATATCTCCTTGCCGTTCTAAATCCTTCATATGATCAAAAATTCTTCGATGGTCTCTTCTTCAATATCCTCAAGCCCTTCACTTGGTTGCTTGATATCTTTTCCCATCTGCATATGAGACCTATCTATCTCATCTTCTTCTAGAACAAAATTTAGATTCTGCTTGTCTTCTTTCTCCTTTATGAAAATATCAGCAAATTTTCCTTCTTTACATGGTTCACCTGCAAACATACACAATTATCAGATTTAAAACCATGTGACCCTTTGGCCTCACTTGAAGTTTCAGTCTTCAAGTCTTCATCTTCACTTTCTCCCAGAATTTCTCCATGTTCTGGTTCACAAATGGACTCTTCCATTTCCAACTCAGCTTCCTTGAGTTTTTCCATCAACCACTTTACTTGCCTCTATTGTAGCCTTCTCTGTATCTCATGCCACTTCACTGGCTTCTTCCTCAAGACCCAACCTAGTCTCTGGTTTTCCTATAGTATCCTCCTTAATGCATCAAGTTGTTATTTTAACTCGACAATCTCTTTGTCGATTTCCTCTTGACTCATCCTTTTGCCATTTACCTTGGCATCCTCTTTCTTCATATTTCTTCTGCTATGGCTTCTCTTTGAACCTCTGCTATGATTATCAGTATCCATCTTCTCCTTTTCTCTCTTCATGAGCTCCTCATTTATCTGCAACAAGCCTCTACAACAGCTAGTCATCCTTGCTGCAATCTTACCTCACTAAGCTCTCCTCACTCAGTCTTTTGGTAAGCACGGGTCCTCTGTCTAGAACCTCCTCTTGAGCAACACCTTTGCTCCTTCTAGGATTCTGCAATCTCTCATTCTCTCTTGAGAACACTTCAACTGTCCTCTCTGTCCAATCTCTTGTTGGATTTTTCTGGGTTCACTGCTACTTCTCCATCAGAGTATTTTCCTTACTTTGTCTTCAAGAACACATCAAGTTCTCCTCTCACAACTTATCTTGCTGTCACCTGTGCATTAGTATAAACACACATTCTTAATTTAAAACAGAACATAACATATTACCTCACCTTCAGCATGATCTTGTTTCACCATTCAACCTGTGCCTTGGATGGATTGTCCTCTGTTTCTTGCATCTGTAAATTCTGCTGCACTTTATCTCTGTGTGCCTTCCTTCTGTCAGATTAGAATCTAATCCTTCCTCTTGCTTGCATAAACACCTTAACACATATTGTGTTCTCAATTCTCTCATAGAATTTCTTTGTTATGTTTTAACCAATTGTTTCAACTTCAACCTGGCTCTGATACCACTATGACGCAGGGTTACCCCCGCTTACACCCACAGTATGTTGATACCACAAATGATGCAGGGTTACCCCCACTTACACCACATTATGCATGTAAAATGCATCCACACATCTATCCCAGGTATTTAACTCACAAAGGAATCAAATCTTCAACCTCTAATGGTTAAGGCCCTATTCCTTAGTTCCATTATATCGGAACTCAATCACCCCGCTAAAACCTCTTATCGGGTCTTTAAACAAACCTCAAGCCTTCATTTATGACTCTATTAAAGTCATTCATTAAATCCTTCCTATCGAGACTTTTAAACTCCTTAAGTCCGCATACACAACCTTTTCCTCTTATCATTGGTTATATATATATTTAACCCACAAAACCTTTTATCGGTGCTATTTCCTTATAAAACCATTTACAAAGGAGAACATATGAAAACACACCTTTTCCCACCTTTATACGGCTTCTGCAAAATTCCCGAGGATTGACTTTATTGCAATCGGCTATCAGCTCTTCCACGGGTCATACATACATGCCTCATCACCCCTCCGATTCTGATATGCAACTATCAGAATCGTTAAATTAATGCTTAAGTCTTAAAAGAATCGACCACAACACTTTCACAAATACATGGAAATACGTTGAAATCCCGCTCTAAACACATATAAGCGGATCTCAAAAACTTTCCACCCGCATCTATAACTTCATTGGGCCTGCACCTCTAGTCGCTCCACAGTGTTGCTTCTCAGAACTCCGATAAGCCCGATCTCCGATCACCGAAGCCTCTGATCAAATCTTGACCATCCATTGTATCCTTCGATCCAATGGTTGACATTACTCTTGACCATTTAAACTTGCACGCCTATTCTCCACCGTCGATCTATACCCAAAAAATCCGACGATTGTCGTTGATATCGGGTAGATAACAAGCACGAGGTTTAACCACCCGATAAAGTGGTTTCCTCTCACCTCTGCTGCCACGCATCGTCTGATGAGTGGAATCAACGCTTGTCCTTCAATACCACTTACAGTTTTGAGACCACCCGAAATCCACCTTCACTGTTACAAAACTGCCTTCCTTCGTTGAAGTTTGCCGATGCGATCTTTTAACTCTACCTCATGCAACATGATCTAGACCGTTGATTTTCCAAATCCAACTGCTACTAAGTGCCGATGCTTCACTTCTCACCCCTTCTTTTTACTTAGTTTTTACGCTAAGTCTTTAGTTCTTCCATGATTTAACTCCTCTTCAAGGGTTTCGATTCCTTCACTGTTTCTGTTACGACTCCCTCCTGAGATTGATTTTTGTGATTTTTATCACTGAATATGGACTCTATTTAATATCTCAATGGATTCACAGATCCATCATGAACCGCTTGGCTCGTTCTTCTCCTCTGTACTCCGCCTCGACTCTGCTTGCAACCTCTGTTACAAAACCTACGAGTTCACACAATAATCAATCAAGAGACACACAATTAACACATTTCCACACTCAGAATTGAATTCCTATATATATAAACATATAAACAGTTGATTACATAACAAGACTCTCTATCTCGTGGCCTGATCTTATGCTATCAGTGATCTCTCTTCCTGACTCTGCCCGTAGGCTTACATATATGCCAGTGAGTTCTATTGAACTCATCCTGGTTCGACTCCTAAATCTATTAAAATGACTCCTAAATCCTCTGTCCACTTCTACTTCAATTAATTCCTAAAAGCTCTCCTTAGTTCCTCAAATCATGGAATGCTTAAAGAGTCCTAATTGACTTTAGACTCTTTTGTCATTATTATCCACTCATGTCTCTCTTATTCGAGAGTATTTACAAGATATCTCTCACATCTGATTTATTCCTATTCTATGCACTCAAAATCCTAATATTACATTTATTCATCAGTTAGGAATCCAACTTCCTAAAAATGCATGACCTCCTATGTCTACTTAATTGCAATGATTTTCTCTTGGGTTGAATGCTCGTGCATCATTCCCACTCTCTAAGATGCAACTTTAACTTGATTACTTAACATAGTAGTTTCATGATCATGATAGGAATTGTATTGCATAACAGTACCGCCTTCAATTATTGAGCCAATTCATATGCTTGAGGGTTAAATAGGTTTGAGGAAGATGTTTGTTCACATATTCGTGATAAATTCATTTAAAGCATCCATATCATATGTAGTTTCCAAGTCATCCAAAATAACCTCTTACAGTTTTAATACATCACATTTTGTTATCTCATGGTTTCAATCCATTCTGCATTTAAAGTTTTAGTATTTAAGATTGTTTATTAATCCATATTATATTTGGCCATGCAGGGTAGTCTTCCAGGGTTTTACATATGCAATGAATTTCATCATTTGATCAAAGCCCTAAAAGAATAATATATGTGGCACTATAATCATACCTTGGAGGAGCCTTCTTTCCTAACATCGTACACACTTATGGAGGTGATTCCATTTCAAGTGGAAATATGGAAATCATATCAGGCATGCCACCAATTTTACATGCCTGTGTGCTAATCATCCATGAAACTAGCACATCTTCCCCAAAGAATTCACTTAAATTCTTGGGATAAATTCCTTGTAATTTTAAATCTTTACACATGCTTCATATATACTGGGAAGTTATTCGGGATCTCCATTTTTAACACCAGATGATGTTACCTTTATTCATTCCCCAGAAAATGAATGCTTAGATGATGACATGATGTTGGACAACATATCAAAATTGTTAAGATACGAGGAATTTTCCAGTGATGGAAGATTGGCCTATTTCTTTCTTCTCTCCTTTTCCAAAAATATGAATACAACAACTTGATGCTTTCTTCAAAGTAGAGCATGAATTACCATAGATGCAAATAAATGTGGTAAATGACAAGGATTTTGATTTGCCTCTTTAAAAAGGGTTAGGAAATTATGTCAATATTTACCTTATTTATAAAGGTTTATGCCATTCCTGGGTTTAAGTCATGCTTCAGGGACAGCCAATGTGATGCTAGATGGGTTTACTACCTTGTTGAACTTTTGACATAGAGGTGGATTGTTGTTATTTCTCTATCACCATTAAACCAAGGTTTTTCAAGTGTATAGGTTTTTCTTATTGTGACGTACCCAATTATTTTCTATTTATGTAATGTAAATATTAAAAAAAAATGGGTTGAGTCAAGGGACACAGATTCCAGAGGTTGAGGAAGTTACTTGCTAGGGATATTTTCAAGTTTTCTTTAGAACATGAATTTGAGTTGGTACATGGCATCTGATAGCTATACGAAAGGAGAAATTTATATTTTCTTATTAGTTAGAAGCATAACACAAAAAATTGTGCTTCTTTGCAACAATAGACAAGGAAACAGGGGCAAGAATTTAAAAAGGGAAATGGCCAAGCTGTCAGCTCTTATAGTGTGTTCACCACCCACTGCCACAAACTAACCAAAAATAAACAACTTGGGGAAAATATAGGCAGGTGGAAACTTTTGATGGGTTGAAAATATTTTGGTAGATAAAGGTAATTGTTTGAAGGCTACACAAGGGACAGAAAAAAATAAATATGATTTGAGCAGCTAGGAACTGCATAAGGGGATTAAAAAAAGATCATTCGAACAATTTTGAAAGAGAAAAAAAATCATAGAATAGAGACAGGGAGAGAGATCGAGAGGGAAAGGAACAACACAGAGGAGCAGAGAAATTAATTTTTGGTTGGCAAGAAGGAAGGAGGAAATCACTCTCTGGTGAGGAACAATGGCCTCTTGATTCCCTGATTGCTAGAGGGTGGAGATGGTTTTTCTATGAGTTCCATGAAGGTCGAGGTGGAGGATTTTTCCATAGATTCCTAAAAGGATAATTTTTGAACGATTTCCTTGTTGTAGTTTGGTTTTACAGTGGATTTGAGAGTCCCCAAGATGGGTGAAATCCACTGTGTTGTAGCTTGAAGAGTTGAGGCAGTAGGACTCTAAATTTTGTTGTTGACTTCTAATGTAGTTGGCAGGTGCAGCGAGAAGAACCTCCAGAATCCATATTTCAACTAGAAGTTGGAGTTTAAATCCCTCAAAAAAATTCCTCTCGGTCTTTGGAATCTAGGTCGAGTGTCATAATTGCAAGTGATAATTGGCTACAACTTGTTTATGGTTGGGTGGAGAGTTGTTGTCCTAGACTCAGTTGCTCTGATATATTTTTGGATAAGTATTTTTTATGCTCTTCAGTAGTAATGAATATATGTTTACATTCACCGATCTGAAATGATGTCATTGATGTATGAGGCATGATCTATGATTTTTTTGTTTACATAGTTGATTGGTATGTTGTTGACATTGTTCTTAAAGGTACTAGAATGATGTGATGAGTTCATGTTTGAGGATTTGATTGCATATATGGTGCCCAACCTTCACTCATTGTAATGTATTGTTGTACTTAACATGAAATGTTGTGCTGGGAAGAGCTCAGAATGAATTGATTGTGTTATATATTCATATGCATAATCCTTTCACAAATGGAAGAACTTAAGTGAAAGCCGGAGCATTCAGATATGGAAATATATATATAAGCTTTGAAATGTCTCTCTAGTCGGTATTTAAACAACAAAAACATTGAAGGGTAGACCTAGATTTATTAATCATTCATTAAATAAAGGAAATTGGATTAACTATTCAAAATAGAGGAATATCTCAACATAATAGCTAAGTGTTATTCTAGGGTCTATTAACTCCTTCTGAATAAAAAGAATGCAAACATGCACTGGTGAACATATGTTAAATTGTGCCAAGTCACCTATAGCCCTATGTGTGGTTCACAAGCTTAAAATGATTACAAATTTTAGTGATAATATTAATTCAGTTGTCCAAGGTTGAGGAGTTGCAGATAAGTCCTCTCTTGTACATGGAGAAGGGTTTATAATGTGGGGATTCTCACACACATTGTTTAGTTGTTCTAGTGAATTTCCTTGGGCACATGAAGATGTGCACTCTAAATAACAAGTAACATTTCATGTGGCATGTGAACAGTCTATCCTGTGTGTGTGCATAATATGTGCATGAGGTTAAGCTTAATTTACTGACCAGGGTCCCAGGTGTTGTTGAAGCCTCTACATGTTTATGTTCATAACTATTATAATGTGCAGAAGCATGAATCAATATTGAATCTTTGCATGTGCCTAACAATGGTCTAATAGGCAGAAACTTACACACACACACACACATATCTTGGCTATATAATCACGTGGTTATTGGAAATTTAAAACTCAAGCTAGTTAGGTATGGACCTTATTGGGTGGGCATGGAAGAGGAGAAAAGATATCAAGTGAAATATCGAAAATTTGGTTGTGCTGTAGTGGTTATGTATGCTACTTATAATAATTAATGGTAGGAACCAGAAAGTACAATTATTGAAATCCCAGGTCCTGAGCCATAACTATAGCCATATTCGTGGGAAAGATAGCCATATTAATGAGCCAAGTTCCTTAATGAATCCATGAAATAGATAAGACTACCTAAGTATACTCGTTAAGTATAAAAGTATATCTAAGGTGAAGTGAAAGATCTTGTAAGGTCACGCTTGCCTTAGGGCTTGTAGAGAGAAGGAATGTTGAGAGATTGAGAGATAGGTATTTGATATATAAAGGCATATCAAGGTCCATGTGATAAATTAAGATTCAGCTGGAGTCCAATAAGAGCCAATGAAGGCAAGAAAAAAAAATTGCTTGCGCTGACTTGTTTCTTGTACCATGTTATTACCCCTACACCAATAGTGCGTAATACATTCTCACGAATGGTGGAGATGTTCTAGGGAGATCAACGGTTAGGGGAAATAGTGCTAGCCCCCCTGTGTCTTCAGTAAGGGAAGGGGTTTTGGGGGGGGAGGGCTTGCGCTATTTCATATGGATCATTGGATGAGTGGCACAATAGTGGACTATTGCATATTGGCCTAGAACTATGAAACATATCCATGACAACAAAACCCTCCCCCCCAATGATGTAAGTGAGGTAGGGGGGTCGCACTTTTATTCATAACCATTGATTGATCCGTTAAACCTGGTCCGTTGATGGTGGAGATTGGTAAGGAGTCAAATCTATGTGTTCTGGTAGCTAATGTACATATGTGTGTGTGTGTGTGTGTGTGTGTGCGCGCGCGTATATATATCGTGGAGCAGTAGGATCGTATTTGGCATACCATGTAGGCATGCCTCCCTAGGTTCCCAAAATCCTCTGCCATGCGGTAGTGTAGTGATATGCCACGTGGAGACCGCATGGGTGCCACGTGGTAGGAAAGGTGAGGTGGCATTTTTGAACTAACGATACTTTAAATGAGCTTAACTTGAGATTCTAGAGTCCAATTTGGATAAAATTCATATCATTGGAAGTCTGGCTGAGAAAAATACAATGAAAACATCCAAAGTGAGTTTTGGGAACTCGAAAGAAAGTAAAAAAAATAAAAATAAAATTACACCATTTCTCTAACTGTACAAGGGAAGTTGAGTTATCAAAGTGAACACATCCCCGAGGGTAAGGGGGTGTGCTTACACTTATCTATCCTTTTAATTTTTTTGGAGGGATTTATTACATACCTAGAGGAAAAATGTCATGTCCTCTACTCCAAGGAACTATCCTTGAAAGAACTTTGGAAAACAGAGATCAAATGGGTTGGGCTTGCAAGTTGTAAGAAAGGCTATTGTTTGGTGACTCTAAAGTTCCCAATTGACATAGTACCCAAGTGGAAAGATGCAAAAAATGGAGAGTTGGATGGTTTACCGTTCAACTTCAACCTTTGTGAATCTTTAATTACATGAGATTAGGTGTTCAATAGTTGCACAATACACACACTAGAGCACATGTTGCCACATGGATGGGAGGAATATTCAAGGCGGAGAATTAACAAAGGGATTCTACTTAATAAATGTAAAAAGAAAGAAAGAAAATGCTTTGTATGGAGAATTTTGCATAGGTACTCCCAAATATACCACCCTAAATCCCACGACAGTATGGACGTTGTGCAATGATTAGTAATTTAGGTGACCTTTTAAAAACAAAGTTTGGAAAGGCATAAGAGAAATTTTTAGGTCTAAAATGGGCCTCAAAACAAAAATGTACAACCAAAATAAACTTTATAATAACCAATAGGATTTAAGATTATGATGTCAACCATGGGGGATGATTCACCATTTTTGGAGTAAAAAAGTAAAAAGATTAAAAAATAAACTATTTTTTCAAATCATATTTTCAACATATCTTCCTATTACTCAAATTTTGAGTGGGAGAACTCGTTAGATGTGGAATTTAATTCCTCATACAAGGAGTACCCATGTTGCATACTTTCGATGCACCATGCTACACGAAAAAATGATAAATACATGAAAAGCGTAATTGTAATCAAGTTTTTTTCATGTATTTATCATTTTTCATGTAGCAGGGTCCATCGAAAGTATGCAACATTGTTACTCCTTGGCTGAGGAATTAATTTTTGCATCTAACAAGTGCTCTTGCTCGAAATTTGACTAAAATTGTAGCGCGATAAGTTGAAAATACGAGTTGAAAAAGTAGTTTTTGTTTATTCCTCTAAAATTCGATAATGTAATTTAATATTATTTTATTATTTCCACTATTATTTTATAATATTCCTTAGGAGGCCCATTTTAGACCTCAAAAATTCTCTAATGATATTTACCATTTTGATGTTGTCATACGAGGGAATGGGGCTCCCACAAAAAAAATGGGAAAGAAAGTTTAATTATTAAAACTACCATCCATGACATTATGAGCAAAATGATTTGAAAAGTTCCAATTCATAATCTCTGTATACGATATTAGGCACATCTTTTGCATCTTCAGCAAAAGTAACAATAGTCAAGGCGCTTGAGTTTTCTCTCTCTATATGTGATTATGTTGATTTTTATGGATTCACAATGGACCCTAGTTGCGCGGAAGGGTCATGATATTTTTTTGAGCCTAGACAAGGCCACACTCCTATCTAAGGAAGCTTGATGGCCTGGTTATTTTCTCAGAGGAGAATACTAATGTAGGTAATGAATACATTGGTAGTCCCACGAGATTAAGGGGATAGTGTGCCACCAAATCACAATGAAGATCATAGTAAAATCAGATCGAAGGGATTTCAATTATGGAAATTTCTAGAAATAAAATCATTACGAAACAATTCCACAACATTGAAGAGACAGTTCCTTGAAAAGAGTTATTATTCACTGAAAGAGGAGACAACATGCATTATGTTGCAATTTAAATTGTTCCCTTGATGAAGTCTTATGCGATAAGCAATAACTTGTTCACAGGTCACGATTGCAATCTCAAACCAAAATGCAACCTGCATTGGAAGTGTAAATTGCAATTGGCTCTAAGTCACAAATCACATCTTGAGCCCCCATTAACACTACAATCTAGAAATGAGACCTACACTGGAGCTTTGAATTGTGACTTTCTTTGAAGCATGATATTTTTCTCTCCCTTAAGTCACAAGTCGTATTTTTTTGTCTTTAATGGCACTAGGACTTCAATCTACGACCATCCTTGGTTTTTAATCCCATTTCAGGCTGCACTTACAGGCATCCGTGGAACTATAATCCCAGAGTATGACTTGTGCTAGATCTGGAAAGTGCGACTTTCTATAATTTGTAGGTTCTTCTCTAGCCATAAATTATGGAGGTCCATAGTTGATTGATTCTTCAACACAAGATTGTTTTGTGGGGACAATGAAACATTAGATACCAGATCACCATACATGAATTTTGAAGAAACTTAGGAGTTGTACATTTCTTGTATATGTCCACTGAAACTAATTTTTTATGAGGAAGTGATCAATATGCTTTCATAGAGCAAGACATGAAAAGGTTTACATAAACAAGATAACATTTTTCGTATTTCAAGGTCATTGTCAAATGTATACCACTAACCATGGATGAAGCGAACCGCCTTTACAAGAAAAAATGATTGAACACTTGGAGCCTCTGCTAGTTAAGTATAGAGTCAACCTTGTCTTATGGGGCCATGTTCACAAGTATGAGAAGTTTTGTCCAATGAAAAACTTTTCATGTGGAAGCATGGACAGTGAAGCTGATCTTCCCATACATGTTGTAATTGGAATGGGTGGACAAGACTGGCAACCAATTTGGGAACCTAGGCCTGATCACCCAACAGATCCTATCTTTCCACAACCTGTTAGATCTCTTTACCGAAGCAACGAGCTTGGTTATACAAGACTATATGCAACTAGGAAAACATTGACACTTTCCTATATTGGGAACCATGACGGACAGGTCCATGATGTTTTAGAAATACGTTTGAAAGGTATTTAGAAATCTTCTAACTGGATTTAGTTTATGAAGGCGGGCAGCTTATTCCTGGTTGGAACTTTACTCGGTTTTATTGGTGGATACCAATTCTACTCCAAAAGAAATATATTTAATGAATGGGATTAAATGCTTATGAATCCTAATGCATATCATGCCATGAGAGCATGGAAGATAAAGTAAACTATATTACTATCCAAAAGCCATCAGAAGCAATTAATAGACTGCAAATACTATGGTTATAATGTTGCAGAGAAAAATAATTTAATAGTCCAAGTTGAATCATTTGTATCAAATAACCCCTCTAATAGCTATAATATTCTCTTAGCCATATTTGGTTCTGGTCCTATTATGTAAATATATATACATAAGACATTGAATTTTTTTTGGGGCTCTCTTCTTTTGAATGGGTGTAATGTAAATAATTTGTAACAACAATTCTTTGGCATCAAGAACGGTTAATTTCCCAAGGACCTAAGACTTGAAGGCCATAGTCAATTGGTCTTGTAGTTAGAGTTGGATGCTTAGTAATTGCTATGTTTTTTTCAGCTCTCTAATTTTATATTAGATTCCATATGAACTCTAGATTTTGGCTCAAAATTGTTGGTTACTTTCCTACCTTCCATACAAATAATTTCGTAGAGAATTAAGGGGTGTAGGTTGTATGAAACTAACATTCCATTGAGATTTAATGCATCAGAGGCATCCATGTTCATAACTTAACCTATTGATTTGATCTTCAAATTCCATGAGGAGGTTGCACAACGAGGGTTTATCTATCTATAGAACAACTCAATAGGGTATTCAAGACATCACCATATTGTTGCTCCCGCACATGAAGCTATGTTATGTACTTCATTACATCTTAAAGGCAGAGAATGTTATTGCTGATGGAGAACCAAACGTGGAAATAGGTGAATTGGCTCCATGCAAGCTTCTAGGACTATTTAATAGTAACAAGGGAAATTGTCTCAAGGTATTTAATGAAACTCTGAATAGGAGTTGAGCTCAAAGCACATGTGAATACCTCATGACCTGTCTTTTTTTGTAAATACTATTTTGTAATGAAAATTTAATCAAATTCATTAGACATTAGAGAATAATGAGGACGTCCAAGAGTTGTGAGGGTAGGTGAAAGGTCAGGGTAGGTGAAACGTTACCTCACTTATATAAATATAACCCTATGCCTCATTTGTGGAGGACTTTAGCACTTGAGCTAGGCTAGCTTTAGATAGTTGTTCAATGCTTAAGGAGCTAGAGGCACTCAACTCTTGGAAGCTATTAGGGGGAGTTGTGGTGAGGCTAGGGTTTTTCTTTGAATATGGTATGAGTAACCCATGTTCCACTATTGGTCTTTGCTAGTTTATAGGACATGTACTTGAACTTGCAACATGAATAATGAGAAGTTCTTCACTTTCAACATTATTCTCGTGTATCTTCATAGTGGTTGTATTGGTTGTCTAGTATTTCATTGTGCTTGTATGTGTTCCTTCATATGGGTGATATGTTAATGAACTAATTTATGGATTATGGCTTGCATGTTTACTTTGAATCACTGCTTTCTTATTTCATGCTATGTCGGTAACTTACTGTGAACTGATTTTCAATTAACTTATGGCACTTTCCTATTCATGTATGTTTGATATGGTTTTAGCTCACTGACCCTTCTTGAGACATGCTTCTTCTTATTGTTTTGTTGTTACATTCTTGTATTTTGTTCAATCACGCTAACAATAGTGAATTGATCTCATCCCCATTCTCCAGGCATTTCATTCTTGCCCTCGCTCTATCATCTTCACATTTGATAGCCAGAAGAAAAATAGTCATGCTGACATTTTGGCCCACATATTAGATGGGGCTCCTATCCCAAATGATATGAGGTCTAGTTGGGACTTCACACTAGGGAGGCCCCTAACTGTTGGAAAGACATTTTTCCCCATAAACAACATTATATACTTTGAATGTTAGAGAATATATAATATAAGTAAATAGCATAATACAAAACATGGAACTTAAACAAACAACTTCATTGAAATATTTTTTATATGATGTTAATAGCTAGATATTAGGTAACCACATGTTGAAATTATATCTCGGCCATCCAACAGACCAAAAATAAATCTTCATCAATGGTCAAATAATTCAAGCAAAAACTATAAGGTGGAGTTAAGATTGGAATTCCGGAAGTGTGGACCCCCCCCAATGCTTGCCACTATTCAATGGTAATTCAGTCTTACTAGTTACTGGTAAGAGGGATATCTGCAACTTCCGTAGAAAACTTCTTGATTTTGATAACTTGACAATAATACAGGTTCATGAAGTTGACCACGCTATACCATCTCTAGAATATCGTCATTATATTGCTCAAGAATGAAACTAAAGAGAACCATACCATCATTAGATTGCTCAAGAATGTAACTAAAGAGAACCATACCATCATTAGATTGTTCAACAATGTAAATAAAGAGAATTTTCATTATATATGCATAATCATATTTTGACGGTTTACTGTAAATGTTCCATGGATCTCAAATTGGATAACAAATCAATAACAACTTATTTTTCTAGATAGTATTGTTGGTAGGAAACTTTTTTGTAAATCAGGAAATAAATTTTCTAGTTCCAAGCCTCTTAGAACAAAATATGTGTTAGTCTTTTCGTTTGCAAGTATCATACAATTTAACCAGTGGAAATAAACAAAGCAACAATGTTCCCTGCAAATGGTACAATAATCCATAGTTTCATCCATAGTTCTAGCAGTTGTAATTGGACTACTGCATTGCACACATACATTCTCAAAGATATTAGTATATGCACTAGTTGTTGTCAGTAGTCCTTGCAAGTGATACAAAATAGATATAGAAAATCAAGTGTTAGTAACTTGAAATCAAATCTCTCTCTCTCTCTCTAATATATATATATATATATATATATATATATATATATATATATATATATATATATATATATATAGTTTACCGTGAATACTCCACTTTTAGAAGAAATCAATTTTCTCATACTTTCCACTTTCTTCTCTGATTTCAATGAACATATGAATGTCGATTGTGAAGTTCGGAAAACTCTTTCTTGTTTTCTAACTATATTTTTTATCAACATGAGTGGAAAATATGTTTTCTTGCAACTGCCTTTGGATTGAAAGATACATTGGAAGAAGTTTGTCGTGTACTTGAACATGTCACATATATATTATTTGTAAAATAATACATGTAAATCATGTAAGAGGTAGAAAATAACTTGCTATCATTGAAACATTCAAATAAATGTAAGCTTACTATTTCCCTATCTTGATCGACATTCCCATTTTTTTATTTCTAAAACATATTTCATCCATGTTTGTGTTGCTGAAATTGCAACGGCACCAATTGTGCCAAATGGAAATGGATCTCAACTACGATACAAATTTGCAATTATCATATTTGGGAAAAATCAGTACTCTCCAAAACATGACAAATTTTTTCTACAATATTAGAGTTATTTAATGAAATAGTTTTCTTGCAATCACCACTATCATATTTGTGCTTCAGAATTATTTTGAAATTTATAATAGAAACATCATCATTTGCAATAAGTTTTCCCTCACGTTGTTCGATAAACTATGTTGTCAGAATCAATGTTATTGTCAAATTTTCCTTCTTATCTGTCAAATCTAATGTTATGAAACCAGCTCACAAAAAGATAGAAAAGATAGATGAACACCTTAGAAATAAGCCTCTTCGAGGGGGCAACCTCCTTTACATTACAAAAATGAAATTTTTTTGGATGATACAAATGACAAGACCTCCTTTCTATATATAAGAGTCTAAGGGGTCATAATATAATAAGAGTCGACATAGCAATAGTAATGTAAGGGCACAATAATAACAATAGTGGGCTTTTATGGGGCACAATAATAACAATGTGGGGACTACATGGGTACAACAATATAATAAGGGGGTTGTACTAATAACAATAAGGGGTTAAGCTAGTAGTATAGGGACCTAACATGCCCCTCTCCTTCAAAAAGTGTTGTCCTCAATGCTTGAGTAATTCTTGATGCTTCTGTATAAAATTCTTGTCCTCCCATGTGGAATCTTCAGCGGATAAGTTCTTCCACTGGATGAGATACTCTAAAATTGATTGATTTCATAGCTGTTGGGTTCTTTTTTCTGTGACTGCTCCAGGCTCCAATATGATTTTTCCTTCCTCGTCAAGTTCTGGCAATATTGTTTGTGTTGGGTGTGGAGCCTGATTATCTTCTGTACTCAAAGGTTTCAGCCAGATGTATACCCTAGGAAGACTATACACCCCTCCACGCGGGGGGGGGGGGGGGGGGTGCAGGGGGGACTTGTTCCCCCCGTAGGGGTCCAAGGGCCAGCTATCCCCCGATGGGGGTTCAGGGGCAGTGCCCCTGAAGCTAAAAATAGATGTAAAATTACCTTGTAAAAGTCTAGTAATTTCTAGTCAATCTTGGTTGTTCATTAGGCGGATGATCTAACGGTAGAAGTTATGTTTAATTTAGGGTTTTTTTCCCTAGAAGGTAACCCCTCACTATATATGAGGGAATTGTATTGCATCTATGTAGATCTGGATTCTGAGTGAGGAAGAGAGAGGAGATTAAGAGCGAAGAGGGTGTTACAGCGGATCTGTTGTAGGTTGTATCTCTTCAATTTACTAGATAATATAATAAAAGAAGGACTGGCTGTTTCTTCATGGATGTAGCGCAAATTGGGTGAACCACGTATATCTGTGTCTCTCTTGTTTTATGCATTTTGTGTGTTTATATTTATGCAATATTTTATGTGTTCCATTGCTCCGTAATATATAATTTTCTAACCGTTTGAACTGGGATCTTCTGCAACTTTTGAATGAGTGGCCATACTTCTTCGTCCTTCTTCCATTCATCCCTTGCTTCGTTTATCCAATCTGGTTGGATAATAGAAATAGCACAAAACAATGCTTCCACATCCTCATCCTTTCTTGAGATTGCATATGCAACAGCATTTTGCTTTCCTTTTTTGTAGATGATTTCAAAGTCATAACCCAACATATTTGTGACCCATTTTTTGTGTTCTTCTAAAGATAATCTTCGTTCTAAAAAGTATTTAAGACTATCATGATCCATTTTTACCTTGAAGTGTCTTCCCATTAATTAAGGTCACCATTTCTTAAGTTCATGTAGTATTGCCAACATTTCCTTCTCATAAATAACTTGCTTGAGATGTAGCTGTAAAAATACCCAATCGCTTACATCAAAACTTCTTTCACTGCGATGTTGATCTGCCTGTTGTTTCATTTGATTCTGCACCAAAGTGTTATTATCCTTTAAAAGTTGGAGAACTTGTTGTTGATGCTCGATGTGATCTTTCACTACTTGAATCTTTTGCTTCTTGATATGCCCTTTTATCTTGAGAGTTTGAGGAGTGGTAATTTCTTCCAATGCATTACAAGATATGGGTGATTCATTTCTTGATGCTCGATCTGATCTTTCACTTCTTGAACATTTTTCTTCTTGATATGTCCTTCTAGATTGATAGTTTGAGGAGTGGTAATTCCGGCCAATGCATTACAAGATATGGTTGGATTCATTTCTTCTTTCTTGATGTGATCTTTCACTTCTTGAACCTTTTTATTCTTGATATGTCCTTCTATATTGAGAATTTGAGGAGTGGTAATTCTTGCCAATGCTTTACAAGATATGGTCGGATTCATTTTTTCTTTCTCTGGGGTTGGTTCCTTGTATATATCCTCTTCTTTTGATGTTTCTTGATCCTTTTCTTCCTCCTCTTCACAATCAACGTAAAATAATTTCTTCTCAGCACACTTATGACCTTTAATGTATTTGTTATCACAATTGTAACAAAGTCCTTTTTCTATTTTTTCTTCCAATTTTTGTGCACTCTTGTAGGTTGTGGAAGGCTAGGAGAAACAACACTTCCATCTTTATAGTTGTGAGTGTGAGGGGTATAATTCCTTGTTGCTATAATTTTTCTTTCCACTTTTCTTGCCAACCTGAATGCCTTCTCCAATGAATCAGGTTCCCAAAGACGAACCTCATGTTGAATGTTATCCTTTAAAGTCCCTATGAAGACATCAATCCTCTGCTTCTCTAGAATGTCATTTTCCCTTATATTCAAATTTTCAAAGTCCTCAATGTGCTCTTCCATTGAAAACTTTTGTTTGAGATTTATCAATTGGCTAAAGAAGGTGTTTCTCTTTGTATCCTCATAATGTGCTATCATTTCCTCCGTGAAAATTGACCACGTAACAAGTAGTTTACAAGAACAAAGCTATTTATACCATAAAAATTGATCTGGTTCTAAATATGAAGATGCAATACCTACCTTTTGTAACAGTGGTACACCATGTAGATCAAAATATTTCTCCATCTGTAGTATCCAATTTACTGGATCCTTGCCATCAAACTTCCTCATCTCGCTTTTTCTTGATTTTAGGAGCTCGGTCTTGAAACAACTGTAACTTTGTAATTTCAGATCTTTAGGTTCTGCAATTTCGGTCTGTAATAGCCCTCTAAGTCCTCTTTCTAACTCTACAAGTTTGATCACAATTGGATTCTCCAAGGAAGAGTTATGTCAAATCTCCCTCGGTGACCTGATTATAGACTAGTTCAGTAGAGCGAACTTGTACGAAGTGCCACATGTCACTGTTTCGACCTTAGTATCTGAAACTAATATAAAGGAGACTACAGGCTATCCTCTCTCTTAAACTTCCTACGAAATTTAAATCTGATGCTCAAAACCAAATTTATGACGATTTTCCCCAGGTCACCTGTTTGGAATGTAATTTGGGAGTCTGCAAAAATACTAACTTCCTTAGATCATATCTCTGAAAATATAGTGAGACAAGCTCTGAAACTAAAATTTGGACGTGAGCTTCAGTGAAATTTTGGCTCAAATGAGTTTTTTTTAGCTTCTGAAACGTCACAGAATAAAAGATATAGCGAAAATTCCACAATGACCTGTTTGGAGCAGCGAAAACCCTAGAATCCAAAACTCTGATACCAAATGTTATGAAACCATCTCACAAAAAGATAGAAAAGATAGATGAACGCCTTAGAAATAATCCTCTTCGAGGGGGAAACCTCCTTTACATTACACAAATGAACAATTCTTGGATGATACAAATGACAAGACCTCCTTTCTATATGTAGGAGTCTAAGGGGTCATAATATAATCAGAGCCGACATAACAATAATAATGTAAGGGCACAATAATAACAATATGGGGACTACATGGGTACAACAATATAATAAGGGGGTTGTACTAATAACAATAAGGGGTTACAATAGTAGTATAGGGGCCTAACATTTACACAAAGTACTAGTCTTGTCTTATTTTCTTTGTCCAAAAAAGTCTGATATGTAACTAAGAAAATGCCATGGAAAATGTTTCTTGTTATGTTGTTATTTATATCTTCGATTAATAATGGAATAGACTATATTTTTTTTCCTAGTCATTGAAATTGAATTGAAATTAATTGAAGAGAAGAAAAATAAATTTGATATTAGTTAAACTTGGACAAAGTTACCTTTCTCTCTTTGTTTCTTGTCCATTTTTTTGCCCCTTTCACTGTGTCTCATGCGATATTTGTTTCTATAAATTTGCTCATATCCATCTCTACTTCTTCATCCATATCTATCATCACCTCATTAACAATATCTTTATTTGTGACTAGTTCAGAATCTGATATTATTTGTCTGTTCACAAATACAACACTAAAATCACTGCTTAAAAGGATATTATAATTGATACTAAGTAAGAATTTTGTTATATGAAGACAAAACTAGATATTGCAAAGCCTTTTTTAATGTATATTCTAATATCAGGTTCATAATTACCAAATAGAACCTAATTTCTATGCATATTGGTAAAATACTAAATAGATTTTTGTTTTGACAAATTCTAATTTAAAGTCCCTTATTACATATATTAAATTGAATATTGAAAAAATGTACGAATGTTTTTATGGAAATATTTAAAGTACTTTTGTCATTGTACTTGTTATCCTAGATCCAAATATCTAAGTGATATGTTTCTTAAAAATTGAAGAAACATCATTTTTATTTACAGTATATAAAAATTATAGCAAAAGGAGAGAGAGTTGCATAATGTAATAATCAAATGATGATAAATAGAATATAAACACACCTCCTAACAAAGTTATCATTATCTTTAGTTGTATTTGTTTGATTTGTGTTCATCTTCACTGCTCTGAAGATATGAATTAGATCAAATATATAGAAATAATTTTAATAAAATAGGAAAATTCATAGGAATCACACAGTTACAAAAATAGATATCGCACCAGAGACATCGAAACAAGCAAAATAGAGACTAAGCAAAAAAAGGTTGCAGCCCATAAAAATATAAATTGAAGATATTAGTACCAATATAACATTAAGAATTTTCGATGGGGACATGTTCATTATATATAGAAATTTTTTAGATAAAGAAAACAATGCAAGACCAATACTCTATGTAGATTTCATAGATAACAACGCTGAAATGACGTTAACATTGCTTTTGCTTACACAACATATCAAACAACATGAGAAAAAAAAGATTATTGGACATGCTCGAGTTTCTATTACAAAATCTGATATCCCCAAATACGATGATTACAAATCTGTCGCATAATACAGATCTGTTTCTAGTTGCCCAAACCATGCAATTGCTACTTCAACAACATAGATATGAACGCAACATGCACTAGAAATCAAGTATGCCAATTTTGAGAAGAATAATTCAATAGTAAGCATAAAATGTATTATTGTTCATAATGCTAAAAGATATAGTTAAAAAAAAATCACCTAGAGCAAGAACATCAACTAGGATAATGACGACACTTTCACACTAAACATCGCCACACAACTTAGAGAATAATTAGCTCACATAATGCAACTAGCAGAATGACCACCGTATACCCTAGGCAATAAATCATTCACCTTAGACATTTATAAAAAAACAACCTAGGAAAGCATTCCCAAGGACATATTTTGTAATAAGTGCATCCCCCCTGCCCCCCAAAAAAAACAAAAATGTAATTCACATCTCTCATCAATTATCATCTCATAGTAAAAGTTCTAAAATCATAGTAGGAAACAATGCAAGCCTAACGACGACACGACGGTAATGTATATTGTATAACCATTTTAAGAACTCACATATTATCCACTTTTTGGGTTGCATACTTCATTACTATAGGGTTGTAACTTATATTGTGTAAACACTTTAAGCACTCGCGTACAAAAGGAAATATGCATTGCTTATTTGAAAAAAATCCTACATGTTTTGCATCCGTGTTCGAAATCAACTTCTTTTCCAGATTACAAATGAACTGTCAAATACAGAATTGTACAACTTCCAGAGAAAATCCCTCATGTCGTGCAACTAGCAGAATGACCACCATAAATCCTAGAGAACAAATCATTTTGTAACCATCTCCCCTAAAAATTAATCGAATATGCGTTGACAATGTGCATGCTAAAAATTGCATGATAAACACCTGGCCAATGCACCTATGGATAGAATAACTAGAACTAGTGGTTACAATTGTCAAATTACCTTTTAAAATTTCAAGATACATATTAGATACTAACTAATGATGATATGTTATTCATGATATCTTATTTTGAACACTTGACCAATGCACCTATGGACAGAATAAATAGAATTAGTGGTTAGAATCATCACATTACCTTTTAAAATT
The DNA here is from genome assembly GCA_031772625.1 of Pinus tabuliformis. NCBI lineage: Eukaryota > Viridiplantae > Streptophyta > Pinopsida > Pinales > Pinaceae > Pinus > Pinus tabuliformis. The sequence goes on along the minus strand of CM062816.1, from coordinate 1,103,099,519 downwards.
TCATGATATGTTTTAGATACTAACTAATGACAATATGTTATTCATGATATATTATTATTTATTTTTTATTCATGATATGTAGTAGATACTAACTAATAATAACACGATATACACGTAAACCAAACTTTTTGTGCCCTAAACTTTAACAAGCCAAAACCACTAATTAATTTAGTAATACGTAGTGTTATATGGGAGGGAGGTGTGCAGAAGAAGTGTGTGGAGGGGGAATGTATGCGGAGGTATGAACATTGTGGTTGAAAGTTTTCATTCTTTGTTTTGGACACTCGTTCTCTTGCACAACACTTCTTCTTCATACACATTAAAAAGAAACTTCATTTAATATTAGATAATAGTTATTTAATTGAAAAATGTGAAATCACAATTGCAGATACCATTCAGAAAGCTCAAATAAAACGAACCTGTGTCGACGTAGTTGTGGGGAAAGTTAATCACCCACCCTTATTTCACACCTGATATACATGTAACCCAAACTTTTCATGCCCCAAATTTTAATAAGCCAAAACCACTAATTAATTGATTAATATGTAGTGTGCAGGAATGTATCCAAAGGTACGAAACGTTGTGAAAGAAATTTTATGTTCGTTTCTCCACATACCCTTTCTCGCACACAACACTTCTTCATCGCATGCATTAATAAGTCAAAACTGCTAATTAGTTGAGTAATATGTAATGTTATGTAGAAGGGATGTGTGCAGAGGGGGAATGTATGCAGAGATATGAACATTGTGAATGAAATTTGATGTTCTTTGATTTGGACACCCACTATCCCACACAACACTTCTTCCTCATACATATTAAAAGGACACTTTTTATAATATTGGATAATAAATATTTATTTGACAAATGTAAAATCACAAACACACTTACTATTGAGGAAGCTTAATGAAAACGAGCCCACATTGACATAGTAGTGGGGATAGTTAATCGCCTACCCTTATTTCACACCCAAGATACATGTAACCAAAATTTTCATGCCCCAAACTTTAATAATCCAAAACCATTAGTTAATTCATTAATATGTAGTGTCAGAAATGTATGTGGAGATACAGAACATTGCTAAAGAAAGTTTATGTTCCTTTCTTTGCACACCCGTTCTCCCGCACAACACTTCTTCATCACACAAATTAATAAGATAAAACCACTAAAATTGATTAATATGTAATGTTATATGGGAGGGAGGTGTGCAAAAGAAGTGTGCATAGGGGGGAGGTTAATGTTCCTTGTTCCGGCCACTTGTTCTCCCACACAACACTTCTTCCTTAAATGCATTACAAAGAGACTTCATTTAGTATTGGATAGTAACTATTCAATTGAAAAATGTCAAATCACAAATTCACTTAGTATTCGAGAAGCTCAAATAAAATGATCCCACATCGACACAGTAGCGGGGACAGTTAATCTCCCACCCTTATTTTGCACCAGATATACACGTAACCGAAACTTTTCATGCCCAAAAATTCAATAATCCAAAACTACTAATTAATTAATTAATATGTAGTGTTGTGTGGTAGGGAGGTGTGCGGAAGAAGTGTGTGGAGGGGGAATGTATGCAGAAGTACGAAACATTTCGAGAAAAAGTTTTTGTTCCTTTCTCCACACACTTGTTCTCCCACAAAACACTTATTACTAATATCCAATAAAAAGACACTTCATTTAATATTGGATAATAAGTATTTATTTCAAAAATTTGAGATCACAAATGCACATAGTATTCAAGAGACATGAATAATAAGATTTGTTATTTATACCTTGATACAATTTTTAAATGATCAAAGCCTTCAAACATAGTTTTCAAAATCACACATCAGATCATTGACAAATTAGTGTTGCCACAACTCCTTTGTATCCTGATATCAAATAAAATGAGCTCACGTCGACATAATATGATATACACATCAACCAAAATTTTCATGCCCCAAACTTTAATAAGCCAAAACCACTAAAAAATTGGTTAATATGTAATGTTGAGAGGTATGTGACAGAAGTGTGAAAAGGGGAAATGTATGCAAAAATACAAAGCATTGCAAATGAAAGTTTTTGTTCCTTATTCTGCATAACCATTCTCTCGCATAATACTTCTTTCTCACACACATTAAAAGGGCACTTGATTTAACATTGGATACTAAATTTCTACTTAAAGTTAAAATGATTTCATGTATATGGAAAGAGGTCCTCTTTGCACCCCCTTTGTCTCGCACATACCCCCTCTTTTGCACACCCTTCATTATGCACACATTCATGGCTTAGTGTACCTATTCTCCCACACAGTTGAATCTTTAAAAGTTTAAAATGAAATAAGAGGTAAACGCACTAGGATTCCTTGTGTTAGTTTCTGTGTCAATGTTAATGTCACAGCACTCACTGAAGTCTCTTTCGGATGTTTCTCCTTCTGCACCTCTGCACACATTACCCTCTGCACAAATATTTTAATTGAATACATTAAATGTTTAACTTTATCATTGCTTGCACCTCCACACTATGCACAACGAAAACTTCATCCACATATGTTTTCAACATCCACCACACCCCCGCCAACCCCAAACCACCCCCTCACTTACTTAGAGGACTGACAACCCCGTCATTTTTGGCATCATTGGGCAGAGAAGTAACAGTGTCAGGCATAATAGTGTCAATTTCAAAGCACTCACCGACGGAATGGCCACTTACAAATTAGTATTTTTTTAACTTTAAAATGATTTTTCAGGCACTAGCAAATACCATAAATAAAGTTCCCTCCACCAGGGGAATTATGTCACATCAAGGCTCACTTAGCCAATGGAAAATTAGAAATAATATTTCCAGAAATTAGAAAATTATTTTTGAATTTATGGAAAAATAGAAATATTAAACATTTTCCTGAAATTTTGGTTAAAGTTACTAAAAAGCCACAAACTAATCGAGAGTCAAGGGACTTTGACCATGAGGCGAGCGCTATAGTCCTTGGCAAGGCAACAACTAATAAGAGAAGTTTGTTGGATGGTTTATATATAAATAATAAAATATCCATTGCATATATTCGATGAATAATATATCAGAATGTTATTTTGTATGGCTAAGCATCAATGAAAGCCTTTTGTTTAGTATTGTTCATGATCATCAACTGCTCATGTATGGAATGGAAGGAGGAATAGGGAGGAAACTACATGGTTCACAAATCAAAAACCTCACTACAGAATAAATGCATATGAATAAGAAAATTTGAAGTTACAAAGCGAAGAGGGATTTGAAGAAAAAGAAACTTGATTCAATGAAGAAGACAATAGGATAAATGGGTATCAACATACTAAATGGTTTGAGAAAATTAAGAAGAAATGAATAAGAAGATTTGATTTTAGGAATTGATTATGTTAATAGGTTAAAGTCACATCATGTTAAATTAAACCTGTTACGAAGTGGGAAAACATGGATAGGAAGAATAAGGATTTTGGATTTGATTTTGTTTCATATTCATAATTTGAAAATGGATTTACAGTTAGCAAATGTTTTTTTAGATCCAAGTATGATATATTAAGGAGTAATGATGATCTTTTTGTTAGAAGCAAGCAAAAGTTGTCGCTCCATTAAAGTGTGTATTTGTGGGGCTTCATAAAAATGTGCATATCACTTCTCACTACTAGAACTGATAAGATGTTGAAGATTTTATAGTTTTATTGGAAAATCACTTTCACTTTCATTGATTCTCTTCAAATTTCAAGTCTTTAATTTTTTTGTATAACATTTTGGTTTGAATTATGGAGCTGACCATAGCCTAATACAAGTGAAACAATGAATTCTACAATTTCATTATTGTTCAACAAAGCCCCCTAATTTGTGTTTGCAATAGCTTGGGTAATGGCTCTTGTGTCTATGGAAAGAGTATGTCACCATATTCCATTGCCTCTCTCTTTAACTCTAGAAGACTTCTACATGGGATCCTAATTTAAATGTTCGTCAAATGATTACATCTTAATTGAAATGATGATATATTCCAAATATAGATTTCATTACATCACAACCAACACAAGAATTTTCTCATTTCTAGACCAAACCAACATTGAAGTATTTTTTAAAGCCTAACCAAAGCTCATTCTCACAATTTTCTTTAAAGAAGATAGTTTTAGACTCTCATTTTTGTAAGAGAAATCTCAATTTACATGAAGCATACAACAAGTGAATTTGATAGAAGCCATTGACATTCAATATACAACATGTTGAAATAATATAAATCAAGCTAATCCATTTATCCTAAAGTTTCAAAAAATGAAGAAGCCAAAGTGAAATTTATGCATGAAAGCAAAATTGTCATTAAGGAAAGGTATTCAAGTAAACATCAACTTTCTCCCATTTTAATAATAAAACTTATAAAATTAATAATATCAAAGACCAACCATAGATAACCACCATTTTGTTAATTATAGATTGTATCCATTCAATTCAATTCAATCTTTATATCTCGTCCCACTTGAGCGTTGATTGAAGGTATGCACTACTTCTATGTTTTTTGGTTGTGAAAATAAGGAATATGGTTTCTTGTAGGAAATAAAAGTTAGGATATACCAAATGCTAATTTAAGTATGTTGAACATGGGAGAAGAAAACAAAGATTAATAATTAAATATGAAACAATGTAAAGGGAAAAAAAATACAAGAAAATGATATATTTAACATAGTAGAAAACATTTTCAACACCAATCACAAACTTCAATAGAAGTCAATGAGAGCAAACAAATTAAGGAAAATTAGAATTACAAGTGAGAGTGCATATCATCATGTTGCAGTTGGAGATAATCAAAGTGTCTCAGAGAAGAAGACCTTCTATTATTTTTGGTAGAAATCCTAGTTATATGTATAGGTGTGTGGATTCAAAAATAGTTGATGGAAAAATAAATATATGGTCGACTTGTTGATTGTGCACATAATAGAATGCATTTCGACCGTTTTTGTATACAACTGAATGGCTAGCCAAGTTCTTAAATCTCCAATTTTAAAGGGATTATGGACAAGTTTGCCTTATTTGAATGATGGTCAACTCAAAAGGTTGAAGATGTAGAATGTTTAACTTTCTTCAAATAAAATTATTTAAGATCATGTCTAACACATTGACTTTTGCAATTACATAGCCACTATATTATTTGGCATTGTATTGCAATAACAATACCATTGCTAAGGCCACCACTACTATAAATGTCAATAAGAGTGATATTCATAATGATATTAACATCATTTTAATAGGCTTTACATCATTTATAAGTGAGAATTAGTGTTTTGGAATATTGTAATTGAGATCCTTATTCCTGTTTTACGAAACATGATAATCACAACAATGGAAACATCCTCCAATATAATAGAATGAGAAATTGCATTGTTTGCATGAGGCCAAATGTGTTTTAGAGGGAAAATGAAGCACTCAATATTGTAGTTGAAAACATTGTGTGTTAGAAAATTAGACCTCCTCAACTTGTAGTGTTTGATGGTGATCATAAAAAATACTTAGTGTTTATTTGATGAGGCCTTTACTTCTCCCTTCCATGTCAATAGAGTTGAGGTTGGTAAGAGGGTACTATGTATCAGTTAACACAAGACCTATAATTAACATATAGGTTATACAAGGGTTATCTATATAGACCTTGCAATGTAGAAACATCCCAATAAATTTGAATCCCTAACCATGATCATGCTTCCACTCATTGTGAGAAGATTATTATAGAGATTCTTAAGACATTTCATAAAAAGATAAAGCCATGAATATAAAAAAAACTCTCATTTTACATTATTTAATTCAAATAATTTAGACTTAAGAATTAAAAATAAGATTTACAATTTGAAAATAAACTCCTACTTCACTAATAATAATACTACAATCAACAAAAACACAAATACCTTACCTTATCTCCTCCCATGGATACATACTTTATTTTCCTTTTATATTCTCCTTTAGATACTTCAACCTCAAACAACATATTATTATTAATATCAATCATTTATATACCCATTATACAATATATTATTAATAATATTAATAATATATACCCTTTATATAATGTATTAATACTATCTTATTAAACATTAAAATTTTCATTAAACCATTGAAATTCAATAGTCAAGGGATATTCCAATTGTCCGAATGCCGACCATCAATGTTAACATAGATACATATTTGAAGTTGGCTATATATACACCACATATCCCATTCACAAATTAAAACAATTTACCATGAATTGAATATAATTTTATTTATGATATTAAACTTAATATATATTTCAATTACATAAATATTAATTACTTGAATGTATATTAATTCATTTGTTATAAATATTTTGTATTTAATAATTTAATTAAAATTTTATATTTTTATTAATATTTTAAAAGGAAAATTACATAGTTTTTAATAAAATAATTAAATTATATATATATATATATATATATATATATATATAAGATTTATGGTTAGGGTTTAAAATTTAAATTATCCATAATATTGGGAAATTATTAAAAATTATTAGGAAACTTAAAAATAAAAATGATGGAGGTGTATAGGTTGAGCGCAAAATTTAACGCATATCGGACAAGGGCTTACCAATGTGATGGGATGGTCACATGGTAATGTTGGGGAGAATTTTAAATGTTAAGAAATTTTGAATATTTAATTTAAAAGTAGGCTTTGATTTTAGTAATCTTGAGAAGTTATTTTCTATTGTCAAAGAAAATAAAAAAATAAAAATCACTTTTTCGTTTCCCTTAATTTGCGGAGAAGGGGAAATGATTCACATTTTTGTGACTCTTGGTTTTCATAGTCAGTTTCTTTTGGGAAACAATAAGAAAATAATGTTTGAGAAGTTCATGAAGTGAGGAGAAGAAGAGGAGCATCAGAGAAGAGAGAGAGGAGAAGAGAGGAACGCGTTGTTTCTCTGTGTAACTACAGTTCAGAAGTTTTGCAGGTGCATGTACCTTCAAATATATGTGAATCCAGAAGGTATTTCTGTGTGAATAGTGTAATAAACAACAATTGGGTTATAAGTTGTGTGATCGTTAAATGAATCAAAATCCTGTGGTTACACTAAATCAATTTTTGTAGTTCATTCCTACTTATATTGGTCCTTTTGAGAGCCTATAATTTGTTGAATTGATTTACATTAAAAGAAAATTTTGAACATTGTGGCTTCAATTGATGTGTGACTGTTCATTTATCTTTTGTATTTTGTTGTAATGGTTTCAAAACATCGTGGAGTAGTGTTCACTGTGTTCTAGTAGAGGAATGTGTGGTATTTACATTGAACTAGGCGTTGTTACACTAAAACATAGTACCCTATTTTGAATGTTGTCAAATCCTTTTAGATTTGTTTTCTAACTATTAAATTCGAGCTAATGTGCAAATTAAAGTGTAGAGAGGGAAGAAATTTGTTTATTGTGTGGAGGTGCAAGCCAGGGGCCATGGAGAGTTTGCTTGGAAAAGAGTCACGTCGTTTCATTTTTCCTGAAACTGCAATACAAAATTTCAACGGGTGCTACAAAATCATTTTATAGTGACAGAACAGTGAATTAGAGAACAAGTGCTACCAAATCATTTCGTAGCGACTGCACATAAAATTTGGAGGGATGTGTTTCTATTTGCAATCTCCTTTGAGCCTACCCATTACACCATTTGTTAAGATGAAACATATGCAATTGGATTTATGAAATGAGGTGAGATAAAGAGTGGAAGGCGAGAGAAAGATATCTCATGGAATTTATCATAATAAATTCATATTCTTATATTGATGGCAATGTTAAATGTTTCATGAAATATTGTTGAATTGCCTGCAAAAACAAAGTTGTGTGTGGAGAGTAGATTGAGTTGTGTGTGGAGTAGATTGGGGATATTGGCATCAGTGGTGAGTTGGCTGCCATCAAGTGGTATCAAAGCTAAACAATTTGACAACAAGCAAAGTTTGGAGTTTGAAGGAAACAATGAAAGGTTATGAAATGAAATATAGTTTGGGAGGAAGTATATAATATTTTTTTTTTAAGGTAGATCTGAAAATATAAAGTTATGAGTTGAAGGACATTAGAAGATTGTAACCTTGAAGGAAGATCTAGCAGAGAAGCTACAAAAGTAATGTATGTTCAAACAAATATTTATACGATGAGTTGATGATTGTAGCCAAGAACAAAAAGAGTTCTTGATAATGATGGAAAAGAACCTTGTAGCAAAGATGGAGGACTAGGGAAGTTCTCAAAGGAGAATGGTGAGCAGTTGAATGCAAAAGCCATAAGAGTAGAGAGTGCTCAGATGAAGATTCTAGAGGAAGGAGTCAGCAGAAATACCGGGAGAAGACTAGGCATGGAAGAGATTAGTATGGTATTTACAAACAAGTTGATGGAGTCAACTTGTTTCAATGGCTTGTTTGCATCTCACGGAGAGAGAAGCTCATAGCAGAAGGCGATTTTTGACCATTGAGAGTCATAGTAAAGGTTTAGAGAGAAGCCATAGTAGATCAAGTAAGGAAAAACTTCATAGAGAAGTAGCTGAAATTAAATTATAGCTAGAGATGATGAGAGGACTGCTACAGAGATATGAGGAAGACCAAGGTTACATAAGGAATCTCCAGAAGAGAGTAAAAGGGAATTTGTTGCAGGTGAAGCTGAGACAGAGATCAAATGCTCAGTTGATGGATAAACTCAAGGAGTTTGAATAGAGGTTAAATGCTCATTTAGGGAGAGAAATGGAGCAACAACAAAAGACATTTGTTGAAGAGATAATTTGTGCATAAGAACAAGGATTCATCCTTGGAGAGGATGATAGTGATGAAGAAGATATTAATGAGGGACTAACTGGGGGTCTCATAGATTATTTGGAGAATGAAGATCAACATGAAGAAATGGTGCAAGAGGCATCAAATGAGGCTACAAGGCTTTGTGATTTTGAGACTAACAAATTATGTGGGTTTGCAGGTTGCACAAGTGAGAAAGAAGCACAACCATTTAATATTGTCACAAGGATAAAGGAGAATGAATAGAATTTGATTTTAGTCCCAAAGGTTGTGTGTCATCATGAGAATGTACAGAAGGTAATTTATGGGAGATATTTACAGCAGTCTGTTTTAGTAGAAAACATAGTGGAATTGACTTGTGCATACAGCCAAAGGATAAATGAAGAGAAGAATTCAGATGTAATGCTTAATAAATTTGATGAAGAAATATTGTTTCTAGAAAATTTTCTATAGAAATATGAGTCTAAGCTATTGATAGAACCACAGGATGAACATTCAAACTTAATGTTCAAATATCTTGAGGAAGAAATGGATTTTTTGGAGACATGGCTACATAAGGACACAAGTGTTGAAAACCATTGGGAATTTTTAAGCTTAGCTAAAGAGAAGAAGCAAATTAAAGTACCACACAACAATGGTATAGAAGAGGAAGGAATGCAACAAATAGTGGGCAACAACAACATAATTTTTCGGCAATATGAAGAATATCTCATGCAACACAGTATTGTTGAGATAAAGGATGAAGTCAGAGTGGAAAATTATGAAGAAAACAATAATGTTTTTGTTGTGAGAAAGCAAGGAAGAAGACATCCAAATGTCTTAAGCATCTATGGAGAGATGTGTGCTAAAGAGGAAGAAGATAAGAATATTGAAATTCTTATACAAGGAAAGATTCAGTTACAAAAGGGCAACATTTGTAAAGAGAAGGATGAACTAGATGTTGAAATTAGAAAATTGAGATAACTGATGATGAAAGAAATGCCTAGGAAGAGCTACACTGATGTGGAAATGGAAGTCCAAAGCAGGAAGAAATTAACTGTACAAGAGGTTATCGATAAAGAAAGTGGATAACTACAACATAAAGTTTGGAAACCTAGAAGGATGAAGAAGAAAACAGTAGATCAACAGCATGACAAGGAGAAGAGCTAGCTATAACATAAATTTTGGGATTGAGAAAGATTCACTTCATCAACACATGGTCAATAATCATGAATATTTTTCACTAGGGGAGTTTGATGCAAGTGCATAGGCTAAGCGCAAAAATTGACAAAGATTGGACAAGAGCTTACCAATGTGATGGGATGGTCACATGGTAATGTTGGGAAAAATTTTAAATGTTAAGAAATTTTGAATATTTAATTTAGGAGTAGGTTTTGATTTTAGTCATCTTGAGAAGTTATTTTATATTGTAAAAGAAAAAAAGAAAAAAGAAAAAAAAATAGTTTTCAGTTTCCCTTATTTTGTGGAGAAGGGGAAACGATTCACATTTTTGTGACTCTTGGTTGTCATAGTCGGTTTCTTTTGGGAAAAAATAAGAAAAGAGTGTTTGGGAACTTACTGAGGTGAGGAGAATAAGAGGAGGAGCATAGAGGAGAGAGAGGAGAAGAGAGGAACTCATTGTTTTTTTGTGTAGCTACAATTCTGAAATTTTACAGACACCTATACCTTCAAATATGTGTGAATTTGGAAGGTGTTTATGTGTGAATGGTGTAACGAACAACAATTGGGTTGTAAGTTGTGTGATTGTTAAATGAATCGAAACCTTGTGGTTACACTGAATCAATTTCTGCTTGTGAACCATTATTATTTGTAACTTCATTCGTATTAATACAGGTCATTTTGAGAGCATGTAATCTGTTGAATTGATTTACATTAAAAAAAATTGAACATTGTGGCTTCAATCATTATGTGATTGTTCATTTATCTTCTTTATTTTTTTGTAATGGTTTCAAAACCCCATTTAGGAGTGTTCGTTGTGTTCTCGTAGAGGAATGTGTGGCATTTACAGTGAACTAGGTGTTGTTACACTAAAACAGAGTACCCTATTTTGAATGTTGTCAAATCCTTTTATATTGGTTTTTTGATTATTAAATTTGAGCTAGCATGCAAACTCAGGTGAAGAGAGGAAAACAAATCAAATATTGTGTGGAGGAGCAAGCCAAGGGTCGTGTAGAATCAGTTTGGAAATAATTTGAGTCATTTCCTCTTCCTAGAAACCGCAATACATAATTTTAACGGGCACTACGAAATCATTCCATAGTGACGAAACAATAAATTGGAGAACATGCACTACCAAATAATTTCATAGCATCTACACAAAAAAATTGGAGGATTGTGTTTCTATTTGAAATATCCTTTGAGCCTGCCCATTGCACCATTTGTTAAGTTGAAATGTATCCAATTAGATTTATGAAATGAGGTGAGATAAAGAGTCGAAGGTGAGAGAAAAATATCTCATGGAATTTATCATAATAAATTCACATTCTTATATTGACAACATATGTTAAATGTTTCATGAAATATTGTTGAATTGGATGTAAATATGAAGTTGTGTGTGGAGTAGATTGGGAATATCAGCATCGGTGTCAGTTGGTTGCCATTAAAATAATAATAATAATAATCATTTTTTTTTCAAATTTTTAAACTCTAAAGAAACATCAACATCAAAAAACACATCTTCACATAAATATGAAGATAAAACTACTATATAAAATGTATAAGATGTCAAGTGATGCATCAAACATCGATATTGAAATATGATATCTGTTAGAGCCTAGATTTGTCTCAGGCTGAAAAGACAAGGTTCTAGGTCCACATAAAACCACGTTGAACCTCGTAGCTAGCCCTACGAGGACAAGAGAGGGCTCTCTCCGGGTCAATCTCGGCAAAAGGTAATTGATGGGGCTCAAGATGACTGATTTAGCAACTGATTTTAGGCTAGGTATTAAGTGCAAAGGATTTGATTTGAGTTTTTTAGGGTTTTGTTGAAAAGATGGGAAAGGCAAATTTGGGCTCGGGGATGAGGCACAATTTCTGCAGAGGTCTGATTGGGGCAAGGAAGGCGATCATTTTGATGCTTTAAAGTGAGTGAGATGGATAGATCAGATTGGTGAGAAGCTAAGGAGAGCAAGAGAGTCTCAAGAATTCTCCTTTAATAGATGAAAACATGGAAATTCAAATAAATTCAAAGGTAAAGCATAACAGTTAATGGATTCTACCTTAATCACTCATTTGTTCAAATTCAGAAGAAGAGACAGGAAAATGATACACATAACATTAATGAACTTACAATTACTTAGAGAATAAAACCATCAAAACATAAAGCCACATGGATCCAAAAAGTGTTGCAAAACCCTGGTCTTTCCTTAGCCAAAAATGTAGAGATAGAATGTAAAATGATATGCCAAAGCAATCCCTAGTGTCCAACCGTGAAAATGGCTTAGAAATTACATGATATAGACTATCCCAACCCATTCCCTTGCCTCTAGGGGTCGAGCTCATCATTCTAGGAGCTGTTTCAACCAATTCTAAACAAAGCACTAAAATCTAGGCAATCAAAACAACTTGCCTCTATAAGGTAGGAAACTGATTCATTCATTAAATTTTCACTTTTTAGTGAATGAATCCTCTATAACAAGTAAATAAGTGCCAAAATTACATCATGTTTATCCAATTACATCAAGATAGATCAAAAATAACATCACAAAGAAAAACTAGTCAAACTGGCCGAATTTCTGAGCTGGAAGGTGAAAAATTTGGCAAAAAACCTCTGTGCGTTGCGCCAATTTCTCTGTGCATCGCGCCACTTTGAGACTGAGTTTGAGGCACTTCCTGAAGTTCAAATTGAGCCCAAGTGTTCTTGTTGGAAATCCCTGCCTGTCTACATTCTAACCCAAGTGGAATTTCTGAATTTGGTGCCCATTTTCCCTTCAAAAACCTCAATCTCCCAAGACTGCTTCCTGTGTGTCAAAATAGGGGCAGAGAGGTCATTTTTAGGGTGTTGTTGGCCTCCTGAGGACTCAAAACTTGCCCAAAATTCTTGGCCATGCACCAAAAGTCATGATTTTTCATGAAAAACCCAAAAATATAAAGTTTTTTCCATTTGGAGCTTCCAATCATAAGCGTGCGCCACACGTCGTGGCGCACAGGGAGAAAAACCCTGTTTTTTAGTGCAAAAATTTCTCAAAATGCAAAATTTGCTCCAAATTTCTTGAAATTCGGGCTGGACCTTCTTTATCAAGAGCTATGATGAGCCAAAGAGGTTTTGACCAATTTCTGAAGTCCTTCATCCACTTTTTGCCTCCTTAATGCTCTCTTCACCTTGATTCTCGTTTTGCACACCAAGTTCCGGGACAAGTAATGATATGTCTGCCACCTCTATGAGGCCTCCTGGGTGCATGTACTTCTGTTGGAAAATCACTATGGGTCTCTTCCTCATGATCACATGACGGATTAGATGCCATCTCTACTAGTGGATGAAATGTCTTGGAGCTGCCTTGAGCTGTCTTGATGCAAAATAGGTGATTTTATGGTGTGCCTTGACCTTTGCCACCAAGGGGAACAGTGATAAGTGGGACTGAGGAGGGAGAGGGTAAGAGGGGTTTTAGGAATGTTTCCGACTAGAATTTTGGGAATAGAAGGGTTGTAGGGATAGTTTTTAGATTTTGGGATAACAATTAGGATTTAGGAACATGTAGCTAGGGTTTGGGATAATGAGAATTAGGGATATGGGGTTAGGGAATGGGTTTATGAAATTGGAAAATAAATCAGGGAGGGATTGATGAAGTGGATTTGAAAACAAAATCACAAACTGCAAACCCTAAGCAATTGTTTTTGAGGAAAAATTGCAAGGAGGTAGGGTTTGAAAAATTTCTCACTAAAACACCATAAACACGAAGGTAACTCATTCATTGGTCACGGGAGAAATGTTAACTTACTTGAACACAAGAATTTTGAGCACAGTTTGCAATTTGGGAGAGTTTTTTGAGTGAATTCAGGCTTTTTAGCCCAGTGTGTCGCGCCTTCCCAGTGCGTTGCACCAGTGTAAATTTACACTGGAAATTTTCTCCCAGTGCGCCGCGCCTCCCTTGTGCGCCGTGCCTTTTTCCAGGAGACTTTTGGAGGCCTTCCCAGTGTCCAAATTGGGTGCAGGATAGCTCGTTGGAAAGGTCGTTGAGTATAATTTCCAACCCAACTAGAATTTTTCAATTTGGAGTTTATTTTCCCTGTCAAAAATCAAATCTCCCAAGACTGGTCAAAATGTGCTAATGAGGTTGCCTCAAGGCAAAGTGTTGTTTCAGTCAACTTTTGAATGCCCTCCTCAACTCAAAATTGAGCTTAGGATAGCTCATTGGAAACCTCTTTGTGTCTAGTTATCATTTGACTCATCAAGAAAGTCATTTGGCCAAACAAGCTAGGAGAAAACTTGATTTTCCCAAGGTCACTTTAGAGGTGCATCAATTCTCCCGAGGCAATTGTATTTTTGATATTTCTCTAAAACCATGACACCTGTGTAAAAAGTGAAGGAGTTTTTTCTTCTTTGGCATATTTTGGACAAAAAACTCTCTCTGTTTTTCCAAATTCATCTTTCCTTTCTCAGAAACATCATTTGAGTAACACCTACCCCGATGTGTGGAACAAGAGATTTGTCGAAATAAAGCGAAATGAAGGGGATAGGGAGCTTCTAAATTCTTGAGGAAATTTTTGGAAGTAGGGAGGGGCGTTAGGAAGTAGGGGAAAGTGTAATCTCTGAAATTGAGTGATGGGAAGGGGTCCAAAAGGGAAAAACACAGGCCTAGCCTAGAAACTAGGGTTTGTGTGAAAATGAGGAATTTGGGGGATCTCAGTGATGGGAAATGTTTAATAAGGTATATTAAGGATAGGGGAAGGTGGATGAACATCAGGATACAAGTTTTGCTGATGATTTGACCATTCAAGAGAAATTGCCTTCAAAACCCTAGGAGAGGGAAACGAACCTTACCTAGGCACGACTGAAGCATGAACAAGGTGTAAACTGACCCATTAGACCCTGACATGATGACGAAAACCCTCTAAATGATGGTACACTCAGCTGAATGGTGACATGGACCAACATTTGGACAACTTTGACTAGAGTAAAAGCAAACCCTAGACCTAATACCTAGTGACCAAATTTTTCTTGAAGACTCATTGAAATGACAAAATTTGACCTTGACACCTTAAAATCACTTTTTAAGAGCATGTTTGATCACTGGAGGAAGGCTGCAAAGTCTGACACTAACAATATCTATCTCGACTCTCCTTAGTCACAAGTATCAATAGGATCAAATAAAATTGCATCAAAACAAAAAGGTGTATCTCATGAGATGATCATCATGAGGCATGTAGATAATACAAGCCTAAAAGGTTAATCATTATGCTCTAAAATATCAAGTTTCAATGATTCCCTCTACCCCTTTTATAGACAAAGGTCATCAGTGTCTATCTTCCTCTTGTCATGCAGAAAGAGTCGTTAGTGCGGACACAACCGACCTCCCTAGAAGCAAAAGCTTTCTAGTGACAAACAAGACAAATAAAGCTACCTTTCTCTAAACATGCATTGCAAATACAAGTAATCAGGGGATCTTTAACATACCTTTAGTCCAACGCTTTGTAGTAGTCCAGCCTCGCCGATCCGGATGAGCTCCTCCTTCTCTTCGAAACCTGCATTCACTAACAAGCCAAAATATTAAATAGCACCTGATAAACTCATAAAACAATACATATCTATCATATAGACCAAGGAGTATATGAAACAAACCATGAATAACAATCTGTTGAGAAAAATAAGTTCATTTGCATTAAAAGGTAACAAAAGGAACCATTACAACCTGAGCCTTGGTGTTGTGCAAGTCCCTCCTAGGGTCCAGCAAGAGTTTTCCTTTACTTTGATCAGCTCACCCACTCTCAAATAAGGCTAGGAAAGGATGGGAATCTCTCCTCTCAAACTTTACAAGGGAGTCCTAATTCCAGCAGCATCTACCCTTAGGAATGTTCAGATTTCAACCCCCCCTCCCTTTGGCCCAATGTCTGTATTTATAGTGCTCTAGAGGAAGTTATTTAGGTCCACCATCAATGGGATAAGCCCCTCTTTGGATGGGATAGCTCCCCTCTTGATGGGATAAGTTCCTCTTTGGTAGGGATACATGAACCATCTGGAGGCGCTTCATACACGTCAAACAAGCTTCTAGAAGGCTCTAGAAATGACCACAAGTAACTTTTTTAGAGTGAAACTTGCGCCTTTTGACCTTTACAGGAGTACGCACCCATTGCTTTACATACAGAGCGTACAAGTACGCAGGTATTGTGAACTTGGAGTGCGTACACGCAGGTAAGGCTAAGAGAAACTGCGTACCCAGAGATATATATATTTTTAATGACTTTCTCTCTTTCTTGAAGTTTGACATGGAGAGCAGAGGTATGAGGCTTGCCAAGGAGGATAGTATGACAGTTGATGGAGCCATACTAACTGCAAATAGTCATGGTGACAAATTTTAGTGTAACAGATTGCCCCCTAAAGTGCGAAGCCTGTAGTAGATAAGGGTTTCATATCATCTAGGAAGGGTGAAGTACTTTATCATTTCAAGGATTATCTTGTGGAGAGCCCAGTCGGAACCTGCAAGTATTCAACACAAAATACATATATATGATCATATTATCGCTGAGGTAGGCATTCCCATACTCAGATTGAAAAATTTAACTAATTGACTATCTATTGCTCTGATACAGGAATGATTCTGCAGTACATCATAATCATAGACTTTTGTAGACACAGTATGGACGCAGCCATCTGTTTATGATTAGTCTACTGTATAATGAATACAAAACTC
Organism: Pinus tabuliformis; assembly: GCA_031772625.1. Classification (NCBI taxonomy): domain Eukaryota; kingdom Viridiplantae; phylum Streptophyta; class Pinopsida; order Pinales; family Pinaceae; genus Pinus; species Pinus tabuliformis. Next base: position 1,103,082,923 of record CM062816.1, on the reverse strand, counting down.
CTCGTAGCCTGGATGGTGGAAACTAAATCCAGGGTCTTCATTTCTACTTCCCGAACAGGTACGATTCTATCCATGCGAATAGATGAGTTGATGTCGAACATGGTAGAAACCACTTGATTACCAGTCAATGATGTAAACTGTTAACAAGCGTGAGAGAGACCACCAGTGATGTCAATGGTTCTCAAAGTACCCAGTACAATCCATGAGATGTGAATGAATGAGTTGATGTCGAACATTTCACGGAATCCTTCGATCAAAAGTCAATGATGTAAACTGTCGTCAAAGGCGAGAAACCTGCCATTGATGCATGCAGACTTCAAGGTACTGACGATTCCTAGGTCATCTTTCTAGATAATGTGCTGATGTCGATAGAAAGCGACCCGTTGCAGGCAAGCCCACAACACGAAATCATAGATCAAGTTGAAGAAATGTAGCTGTAAGGACTGACTCAGGGATGGTCAAAATGGATGACGAGTATTTTGCAGATGAATGTTTATTGCAGAGACCTCTTGAACACATAACGACACGACAGATGGCTTGGTGACATTTGACCCAAAGTTAATACCCGGCTAAAGGCTTTCAATGTGGTTTGATTAACTGTGAGGCAAAGGATTTCCCAACCCAGGTGAATGAAAGTGTCGTGTTCAAGAGTGGTAATAAGGCTTCTTCTGAGATAAAGGATAAAAAATGGGCTCATTTTTCTCTCTTTTCCCCCACCATTTCTGGCAAGTACCTCTTTATTTTTTACAAGCTTGAGAAGGATAACATTTGCTTGATTATAAGCTCATCCTTCGGATGAGTCCAACTTAGTTTTGATTCGAACCCTAAGAAGGATTGGTCGGTTCCTGTTTGTAATCGAACAAGTCCTTTACTGTGAAATTTTAACGAGTCCAGTATAGGAGAAACTCGACGTTTTTCATTTTTAGAGAGTCTGAAAAAACTTAAGAAGACTCCAGGTTGAACTTTTTCGTAAAGTTGTGTCTCCCAAGCCCGAAAAAGTATAAAATAATACTTGAGAGAACCTCTTAGTCTTGCGACCAGGGAGTACTTTCATGATTAGTGCCTCTGACCTGAAAAATAAAAAGCGATTAAGGACACGTTGTTTTATTTCCGTATCGAGTTCGAAACGACAATAACCCAACAATCTTTTCCTGTTTTTACGGTCAGAAAAGAGCTATAAGGGGACCGTCTTTTAATTCCATTTTAACGAGTGTAAAAGAAACGCTCGGCAATCTTTTCATGTTTTAGGAGTCAGAAAAGGGCTTAAAATATGACTCTGACATTTTGGTTTGTGAAAAATGATAATTTTCCTTGACAGTCCTTTTGTCCTGCACAAAAACGACACATTACTCATACCTGTTTAAGACAAGAAAAAATGCATTGAGAAATATCCTTCCATGGTGAAAAATAAACAAATTTAGCATTCATTTATCCAAAAAACCTATAAAAAGACCTTTTACCATGTCATTTTTACCATTTTACTGTTGAAGGAGAGAAAAGGGCTTTTGGCAAGAAACTTCCCGTGGACTTTGCGGAGAATCCGACTGTCGGAATCGAGTGCCGTCTCTTTCAGGTATTTCACAACATCCTCCTCTTTGTTTTCATCCGTTTAGAATTTCATTTTAAGCCCTATTTTGATTTTTTGAGGGCTTTGGGGTTTTAGGATCTGCCTTTCGGGGTATGCAGGTGCCCCATGGGCGACCTGCGTACCCCGACATTTTCGTTCATGGGAAAATGGAAAGAGTACGTAACCTGCCTTCAGAACAGCTGCGTCCATACGCTCTGTTTCTGAACGCGGGGTGCGTACTCTGCGCAAAGAAATTTCAAAACCCCAAATCTCAAAACCAAACCATTAATTTTTGATTTAATGAATTCTAATGAATGTTTTCTGGTGTGTAGATTGCCCACCATACTTGATTGGCGCGAAAGAGAACACGAAGATGTCGATTTGGCCGCAATAGATCATCGACCCTCTATTGATGCTTAGAAGGCATGCGGTCTCTACAAATACTGGGCCATACCTGGCATGAGGGCCCAGGTGTGATTCTTAGAATGGCTGGTTGAAAGGTGGAACGTTCAGGATCAATGCTTCTACATTGGAGGGCACCAGCTCGAGATAGAGCCCTCTGACATATATTTTCTCACTGGTTTGCCTAATAGGGGCGAGCAACTGACTCTGTCCGGGACTAGGCCGGGTGGCCAATCCCTTGCTAGCCTCCGGCTAGAGTGGTGCAACAATCAAAACCAGGAGAAAGGGATAGAAATCAAATACATATCCCTGCCCGAACTTATGGTAATTGCCTTTACAGTTACCAAACTCTGCGGCGCAACCGATTTGCACACTGCCACCGGGTCCCAAATGCGGATGGCGATAGATTGCTACCGAGGCACCATTTTCAATTGGTGTGACGCTGTGTTGGCCAATATGAAGGGCCAACTGACTAGGGAAAAGAACGGGCAATTAAAGACCTTTGGGTATGGGCCTTTAGTTGTGAGCTTTGCCCTAGAGAGGGTTCCGATGCTGATCCCACAACATCTCACTGTTCCATCTGGGCCTCCTCGGGAGCCAAAGTTGATGCGATGGGTTACGGTGATGGCCCGACATCCTGATGAGGGAGCGGGAGTTGTTCGATTTCCTGTGGGTTACTTTCACTGGTTGGAGGACCAGGTCTTCGCGATTCAAGACTTTCCTTATGCCGGAGTAGATTTTTGTGGTGATCCGGACATGGTTCTTCCACAGGGAGAACAATGGGACGATAGAGGTATTTCAATTTCACAAGTTTTTAAATTATTTACTTTTTATTTGTTTTTATATCGTCTCAAAACTGATAGTGACAATTTTCAAAATGCAGATGTAGGTCCACAGCGTCCGGCCAATCTCCGGCCATTCGAGAGAAGAGTGCCAGTTGCACCAGCACCGGCCCCACAGGATGCGGCCGCAGAGACCTTAGCCGAGCTGGAACAGGACCTAGAGCGTCTCACGGCGGACATACTAGAGACGACTATAGACGATATTCCTATCCGACTTCAGCGCTATGTGGTCGCAGTCCCAGGACCTTTCAGGAGGTTCCTGTGTAGGGTAGCGCGGGCAGTGGTCTCGTATAGAGAGCACCACCAGTGATTGGCTAGTCACTTTTTGTAGACACATGTGACATTTTTGGTTTTTGTACTTATCATTTTTGCCGATCATAAGGTGTTTTTCAACCTATGATCGAAGACGATGTATATTTTTTGACACACTCCTATCTATATATATATCATTATTACCGGCTTATCTTGTTAAACATGTATGAGGAAATGTTTTTAAATTTACATTTATGATTATCGCAAATGTCTGTCTAACATTCGAGAAGCAATTGCATCTGCTAATGTATTTAATGACCTTGGAATATGCTGATATTCAATGTAATCAAATTCACGTTCCAAGAGGCGCACTCTCAAAAATAACCTTAATAACACTAGATTTCTAATGGCATATACTCTATTAAGCTGTAATACAACGAGTTCAGAATCTAATCTCACTATCAAACTCCGAATCCCAAATGAAATAGATTCAGATAATAACTCAATCATTGCACTGTATTCTGCAATGTTGTTTGTTGTTTGACCGAGGCCCACCCCATGCATAGAAACTAACTCGTCAGAGGGCGAATAGATAACCCAAGCTGTGGAAGAGATATTCCTTGTACTACGACAAGCACCATCAGCAAATCCAATGTACGTTTGGAGAGGCGTCGACATCTGCAATATCAAGAGTAAAACCAAGATAAGCCAGAATAACGACGAAAAACACACTCTCTAAGCTAAGTACACTGTCTATACTAACAAACACACCAGCTAGAAAGAAAAACTAACCTAACTAAATCTCCATACCCATCATTTAAGCATAATACCTCTTTAGTTAAAGTCCATTTCTAGGCTTACCCAAAGAGTCCCCATCAAAATCTACCAGCTCATAGGCCCCTTTTGCTAGCTTTCGCTTGACAATATAGGGCCCATGCCACATAGGAACGAATTTACCAGCACCTAATTTATCGTTAGCTTGATCATATAATAGCACTAGGTCTCCTTCCGAAAAATTACGAGGGGTCACGTTGCGATCATACTGAGCTTTTATCCTTTTTGCGTGAGTCTCGATTGCCAATGCAACGTCACGTCGAGTCTCATCTAATTTAGCTAAGTATAATAGACGCTTCTCCTCTTCGGAAGTAGCTGGAAGTAATTCGATAGCCATTTGAAGTGATGGGATTTCGCATTCAATGGGCAACACTGCTTCCAAACCATAAACTAGTTGGAAAGGAGTGAACCCTGTTGATGTTTTCACTGAGGTTCGGTATGCCCAAAGAGCTGAAAATAACATGCTGTGCCAATTCGACCGATGAATACCAATGATTCGTCGGATCATGATAACTAGAACTTTGTTGATGGACTCAACCAAACCGTTTGCTTGGGGATAATAAGGAGTAGAACTATCATGACGCAAACCAAGCTGGCTTGTAAGTTCTGTCATCATAATGTTTCGAAAATGGCGCCCATGGTCAGTGATTATCGCTTGTGGGACACCAAACCTAGCAATAATATGATTGAATACGAAAATCTCAGCTGTCTTACCGTCTGCCTCGAATGTAGGCATCGCCTCGGCCCACTTAGTAAAATAATCAACCGCAAGGATGATATACGCATGCCCCCCGGCCGAGTGAGGGTTACATGTAATAAAGTCGATACCCCATTTAGCAAAAGGACCAACAGCAATTATAGGGTGGAGAGGAGCAGGTGGTGCGCGCATCTTGCGATCAAACACTAGACAGTTGTGGCATTTTCGGACCGCAATGATACAATCTTTAAACATGGACGGCCAGAAATAGCCAGCACACAACACCTTCTAGGCTGTGGCATACCCAGACATATGACTGCCACACGCTCCCGAATGACAGTCATTCATAACCCTTTCTGCCTCTTCATGAGTTAAACAACGACGAAAAACTAAACCCGCCCCACGACGATAAAGAGTATCTCCAATAATTTTGTACTGTTGGGATTGGAATCGAATTTTTCGGCGTTCTGAATTTGAAGCTTCGGGCCGAAAGGATTGGGTTTGGAGATAGACAATTATATCCCCATACCACAGATCTAAAGTGCTGATGAGAAACAAAGATTCGTCCGCAATGGGTTCCTCTACCACAGTTTCCGTGTCAGCACGCGGGAAGTCACACATCAATTCCGCGAAAACTAAAGATTTCTTAGACTTAGATTTTTCAAACTCCAAGTCGAACTCTTGCAAGATAACAATCCATTTAGAGTACTTTCCCCCTAGCAATTGTTTAGTCAAAATGTAAATCATAGGGTTGCAATCCGAAATGACTGTAGTTTTACGGAGAAGAATGTAATGACGAAAACGCTGGACAGCCTGAACAGCTGCCAGGGCCAATTTCTCCACATACGAATATTTTAGCTCAGTGGGATTTAATGTCCTACTAAGATAATATATCACATGTTCCGTTTCGAATTCATCTTCCTGTACTAAGACCATTCCAATAGTGGAATGAGCGGCGGCGAGGTACAAAAAGTAATCCTGGTTGTAGTTGGGAGGATGTAGCAACGGTGCATGGGTCAATGCGTGCTTTAGCGCATCGAAAGATTTCTGAGCTATCTCATCCCATGAAAATTGAGCATTTTGTTTCAACAACCGGGTAAAACCCTTGGTAATCTCGGCATAGTTAGGAATGAATCGACGTAAAAAGTTTGCTTTCCCTTGCAAACTTTGGAGTTGGCGCAAACTCGAAGGAGGAGGCAATTTGATGATAGCTTCGACCTTCGAGGGATCGACGTGAATGTCGGCTTTTGAAACTACAAATCCCAGCAATCGTCCCACTTCGATGCAGAAGACACATTTGTGTGGGTTCAACTGTATACGATAATGCCTACACCTCATAAAAATTGCTCATAAATGGATAAGGTGATCATCTCGACGTAAGGAGTGAGCGGGAAAATCATCGAGACACGGTTTCAATATGTGCTTGATGTCATGAAATGCATAAGACATCGCCCTTTGAAAAGTGGCTCCGGCATTCTTAAGCCCAAAAGGTAGTTTTCAATAAGCAAATGTCCCCCATGGACAAATGAAAGCCGTTTTTGGTTGATCGGCAGGTAGAATATTGATTTGGTTGTAATCGGAAAAACCGTCCATAAAGAAAAATATTTCACTGCCGGCACAATCATCAATTATTTGATCGATATAGGGCATTGGATAGTTGTCCTTAGGACAAGCACGATTGATATCCCTATAGTCGATACATATTCTTATTGTTCCCTGCTTCTTTTTAACTGGAACAATATTCGATACCCAATCCGTTAACGGGATCGGATAAATGAAACCTGCTTTCAACAGCTTCTCAACTTCTGCTTTAATTGCAGCCGCTTTCCAAGGGTGGATCTGACGCAGACATTGCCGAACGGGTTTAGCGTCTGGGTAAGTCTTGATCTCATGAACAACAATGGAGGGATCAATTCCTGGCGTTTCCTCATAGGACCAGGCAAACACGTCGCGGAATTCTTGAAATAGGGCCTTATATGTTTGAATTTCGTCATCTGAACACGAGGCACCTATATGAATGTGTTCAACAATTCCAGGCTTCACTGAAATGTCAATGGGAATAGTGCGAGAAAAATTTCCCAAATTCAGCTCTGAATCAAGATGTTTCATTGGACTCTCAGCATCTTTGACATATTCAGCTGTAAAAATTGATGAGAAATCATTTTCAAAATGATCATCCTCAGGTAAAAACGACGATCTATGATGGAGATCGTCCCATGGTAAATCGTCTACACATAGGACTTCACAAATTTGTTTGTCAGATGACACAACTTCGAGAAACGTTATTAACTCCGAGGTTGACGCGAAAAGAGATTCCTCACAGACCACATTCATTTGGTCGATTTGGGTTGAACTTGGGTCGGAAAAAGACTGCACGGCCTCATAAGCAATTTCATATGGACTCAAAGGCATTGCATCACCGAATGAGTCTATCTCAGATTCAGATGGGACAATCCAAGGATCATCGTAAATAATAGTGTCTGAAGTAATCATATGAATGGATGCGAATGAAGGGTCTGCATTGATCGGAGGAAAAGGAAAAGTTCCCAGCAAACCGGAATCTTTAACTAATCCTACGCCAACATCCTTATAGGGGATAGTCGTTTTACCGACATGCTAGATACTCTCTGAAGAGGGTGGGTCAGATGAAAAATAAGCCAGTTGGTCTATTGTCATGATCTTGCCATTATGTGGAAACTTTATGACTTTGAAGACCGATGAAACGACCGCTGTCATAGTGTAAGACCAACTTCGACCCAAAAGAAGGTTGTAGTCTAGAGGGGCATCAACCACCTCCACATCTAGACTAACGGTTTTTCCTTGAACCCCTATAGGCAAATCCTGCAAAATGCCAAACGGATGGAACCCACGGCCATCAAAGGCCTTAATAATTTTCGGGGATTGGTTCAGCGAAGGAGAACCAGGCGATCTCCAACACTGGATCGACATAATACACGTGGAAGCGCCTTCATCAATTACAGTCCAATGAATAGGCCTGTTTTTTACTATCACTGGGATCTGGAAAGCCATCTGATGAGGGAGGCGCGGTGTACTATTTTCTAGATCAAATATTATCAGGTTCGGGTCCTGAACATCAACAACTCCTATAGCCGACAAAAGTAATTTTCACTGTGCTGGGCATGATTGCAGCACTTCTAAAGCCGACATTGCTGAGGGTGAAACAGCTAAATCCTCAACAATGTTGTAATTCTGAGTCGCTCTCGCATGTGGATTGAAAGCAGACCTTCGAAGTACACCCTTGGCGGGCGGTTTTATTACTAAGTCAGGGTTAGGTTTCTCGATCTGTAGTGGATCGAAACCTGGAGCTGAGGTTGATGGATTTGAACGAGAAGATTCTGCTTCTTTCGATCCATCAACAGGACTTTTACTACCATAATCGTGAGATCGAGTCGCAATCCTTACATGAGACATCATCAATATGGGTTCTTCAGTGGCACTTGAGGAAGAACCTATCATCTTACTCTCCTGCTTTGGAAATGGATCTTTCAAAACAACAGGAGTTGAGGAACCTTTGACGATTTTCACAACCTCGGCCCGATGGGGGCAATCTCTTGTAAAATGATCCTCTTCACAAATTAGACAAGGATATCGAGGTTTGCGCTTTTCGTCATTGGTTTCCGACTTTTCTGTTTTCTCCTTTGGAGTCTTGTCTGCTTTACCCTTCTTCTTACCCTTCTTCTTCCCACCGTTTTTTGATTTAGCTGTAGATGACTCTACAGCGTGAATATCGGCGGAAATTTTAGGAGAAGACTCTCCTGTCGGGGAATCTGGTAAGGTTATAATGGGCGAAGAATTTTTTGAAGATTTCTTCTTACTTTTAGTATTTACCGAACCAATCATGCCATCAGCAGCATGAGATCCCGAAGGAGCAGCAGTGATTTGATTTGACTTTGGAAGATCTGGGATCTTTTCATGTAATGTACCTGACTGAGTGTAAACTAAGTCAAGGTACTGCGCTTGAGCAATTACTTGCTCTTCAGTAACTACTCCCAGGAGGAGGATATCCAGGATAACTTGGAACAGGAATCGCATTCGGGATATTATATCCTCCTGGAAAACCAGGATTAACCGGACCGTACTGGGGTTGCTGAGGTTGTTGATAAGTGTACCCAGGATACGGTTGATACTGGTAAACCGACTGTTGGAAAGCAGGCCCGTATTGGTACTGTCCTTGGTACGGTTGATAAGTGAATTGTGGTTGACTAGTGACAACCGTACTTAAACCAGGTTGTCTTGCAGGCATCTGAACCGTAGTTTGAATCGTAGATCCAGACAATGGTAAAGATGTCTGAGGAGTAGTTGCAGAGACAGTAGAAACCGGAGCTGTCGATACTCCAGAAACAAGTGTGGTGGAAGGAGCAGATGTTGCGGTAGTTGCAGCAGCCATTGTTTGAGATGGAGTACTAGGTGCGATTGGCAGCTGAGTAACTACCGAAGTTACAGAAGTTTTAACATTAGACTGGACCGGTTGCTGGGATGGACCAGCAACTAAGGGTTGTCCCGCTTGAGATGACAACTGTATACTTGGCTGCAATACCTGTTGAACTTGCGATGGATCCCACACTATGTTCATTTCGGGGTATTGACCCATGACAGGTTGAGGATATTGAGATCCATAACCGGATTGAGGATAAGATTGATAACTGAAAGGCACAGTTCCCGTACGTTGAACATATGACTGACCTTGAGGCAGTTGATAACCTTGACTCAAGTATTGACCTTGAGGTTGATAACCTTGAGGTAAATACTGATACTGGGGTTGACCTTGACCTTGAGGTTGATACCCTTGAGGTAAATATTGATACTGAGGTTGACCTTGGGGTACATATTGAGGCTGGGGTTGACCTTGAGGAATGTATTGTACTATGGGTACATACTGTCCTTGAGGTTGCCCCCCAGACACAATTTGTGTACCTTGAGGTTGCCCCCCAGGCGTTAATTGAGGCTGCCCCCCAGGTGGTAATTGGCCACCTTGAGGTTGAGAACCGGGAACTGAACCTGACATCATGTAAATGTCTCCTACACCCAACGATTTATTACCATTGTTTCCAGCTAATAACCCATGTTCAATGGGTTGAGGAGATGCTCCCGCAAAAGTACCAGAAAGTGACTGATACCCGGAGGGAACAGAAGGACCGCCGTACAAGAAAGATTCAGGAGATTGAGTGAACACGGACGACTGACCAGACATATTTACAGGAGTATAAATACCTCCAGGTGGAAAAGGAGTTTGAGGTGGAGAAAAACTTATCCCTGAGTTGTCTAAATAATTGGTTAACGAAAGGTACCAAGTAGTCTTTCTAGGAGGACTGTAAAAGATAGATTCACGCTCCCTTAGATCAATAGTAGGTTGATCTTCAAGGATAGATATGCCTAATTCTTCCTCTGGAGCAAGTTCTTCAATAGCTATCAAACCAGCAGGAAGATTTTCGGTGATGACCCTTTCTACCCTAGGTGAATCAGGTGCACTAGAAGTTGGAGTAACAGGTTCAGATACTTCAGGTTCTTCGCCTATATCACTAGTAGATGAAAAACTACCAGCAAGATCGGAAACTGCAACTGCTTCAGGATTATAACCTGTTTCTAGACCTTGGTAATCTGGATGGACTACCAACGACGATTCTCCTTCTTCAGGCGAACCTACTTTACTGCCACTAGGAGTTACAAGGACCTTTAAACCTTCGTAATGACTCGGGACCTCTTCAGGAGGTTCGCCCCGCAATCTACGGGACTTCCTCAACAAATCGGCCACAGTAACAATCTCAGGAGACTTGCCCCGAAGTCTACGGGACTGTCTCGGTAATTCAGCCACAGTTAAAAACTTTTAACTACTGCACACGTAAACGAAGTAAAATCTCAAAGCAAACCACCTAAAGTCTCTAAAGAACCAAACACATTTGAATCACACGCCTAAAGAATCTAGGGCGTCAAACCATGCACAAACAGTAGCCTTCCGGACCGAAAACACTAGTTGGAGATGAAACCCAACATCGCCGAATTCAGTACAGAAGTGGTGGGCGGAACAGTTACCCTGACAACCTGCTTAATGAATAGACCATCACAAGTTCCTCCACTTTAACCGTCTCGAGTGAAGTGAACCCCCCGGAAAATCCAAGTGAGTCTAGCCGACGTCTGCTCCAGGTATAGTGGGATCTTCCCTCCACCGTCACCTCGGTAGAATCCTAAAGATAATGGTCACTAAGGTTACCAACAGCAACAAATGCACCTGGGGGAACAGTCTACACTCCGACAACACACAAGGGCAGAGTATCAAGCTCAATCCCCTTGCCGGCTCCTTGACAATAATCCAAGGTTTACCGACAAGTGACCCCTGGCTCCTTGACAATGGTTAATCCGAGGTTTACCGTTTGTAATACGTGTGTGTCTGGCGTCGTTCCCAACAAGGGAGGATTGATCCCCTCACTGGTTCGGACATGAGCTCGTGCTTCTCCTTTAAGAGGAGCTTTCCCAGAGTACAAATGAAACAGTTGGATCTATCCTACCACAAGATGAGCTACTTGTTTGGTTTTGCTGTCCTGGAGAGTTAATTACTCTCCTACTCCAAGACACTAGCCTGATCTATATTGGTGTTCAGAGCCCTAGTAAATAAAAGTTACTAAATTGATTTTACTTTAAGCGTTAATTTTATGGCTTTCTTAAGACAAAAGGTAGTGGAGATGAAACTGGTGGTGTGTAGACTCGACCGAAATCCACTAAAAAGATGCACTTAGGATGATTTACACTAATTTTTCATTTTTCAATGAATTTCCTAGCTAAGAGAGTTGGAGAATGCAAATTTAAAATAAAAACAACTTTCTTGGCAATGAAAAACAAAGAAACAAACTCTTTATCTTTTCAAAACATATGACACATAAACACTAATCACTTCACGAAAATTCCTTTTTCTTTCAAAGACACAAATGCTACCAAAGCAAACTTTCCTTCAAAAGATATTTTTGTATTTTTTCCTAATTAATAAAGCATGTAAAACTTACTTTAACAAAAATCAAAGTTTAAAAAGCTATGGCAATCAAATCAACTCAATTTCACTCAAAAGCAAATCTAAGAGAAATAAATATAAAAGTAAATCTAACGAGTCAAAAGCTTACTAAAGATGATTCCTGGATGTTTTACTCAGTCAAAATGTAACTAAGGACTAGTTAATGCAGAACCAAAAACTAGTCAAAAACAAAAATCGAAATCTTTTTGTTCTTTTCTCAAGAATAAAATTCAAAGTTCAAACAACAAACTTTTTCGAGATTCGCAAAGAGAAGACACAAAGGTAGGTCTCTCACAAGGGTGAATTCTATGACAGGCCCGACTCCTAAGAGGACTGAACAAAACCAAGGAGATCCAAAGTTTGACAACCTCTAACGCCAAAGTCACTACAGGACTAGTTAAAAATCAAACCCTAAGGCAAAATCCCTATGAATTTCCCTAAAACCCTCGACACTGACGAAACAATCTTAGGTGAAGATTTATGGCAGAAAACTAGTGGATCTGGGCAGAAAAACAAATTAAAAACAAAATGTAAAAGGCAAAAAAGAAGGAAAATGAAATTTTCTTAGTTTTGACAGGGGTACGCAGATGACCTGTTTACACAGGTGCAGGTACGCTCTGTGCACAAAGCGACAGTGCGTACAGGTACGCACTGTGCTCAACTCAGAGGCAGCGTACTTCTAGCAAAACAAAGAAAAACTAAAATCTAATTTAACCCTAAGCTAGCCCACCCAAACACACAGTCAGACAGCCAAAAACCAGAAAACAAATAACTTTTCTCAGATCAAAAGTTCATACAAAGGAAAAAACATTCACATCAATGGATTCCCCAGTGGAGTCGCCATTTTGTCATGCGGAAAGAGTCGTTAGTGCGGACACAACCGACCTCCCTAGAAGCAAAAGCTTTCTAGTGACAAACAAGACAAATAAAGCTACCTTTCTCTAAACATGCATTGCAAATACAAGTAATCAGGGGATCTTTAACATACCTTTAGTCCAACGCTTTGTAGTAGTCCAGCCTCGCCCATCCGGATGAGCTCCTCCTTCTCTTCGAAACCTGCATTCACTAACAAGCCAAAAGATTAAATAGCACCTGATAAACTCATAAAACAATACATATCTATCATATAGACCAAGGAGTATATGAAACAAACCATGAATAACAATCTGTTGAGAAAAATAAGTTCATTTGCATTAAAAGGTAACAAAAGGAACCATTACAACCTGAGACTTGGTGTTGTGCAAGTCCCTCCTAGGGTCCAGCAAGAGTTTTCCTTTACTTTGATAAGCTCACCCACTCTCAAATAAGGCTAGGAAAGGATGGGAATCTCTCCTCTCAAGCCTTACAAGGGAGTCCTAATTCCAGCAGCATCTACCCTTAGGAATGTTCAGATTTCAACCCCCCCTCCCTTTGGCCCAATGTCTGTATTTATAGTGCTCTAGAGGAAGTTATTCAGGTCCACCATCAATGGGATAAGCCCCTCTTTGGATGGGATAGCTCCCCTCTTGATGGGATAAGTTCCTCTTTGGTAGGGATACATGAAAGATTGAAATGGATCTTGGGGGGAGAGACCATCAAGATCTGAAAGATTGAAATGGGAGAACCCCAAGATCTGAAAACTTGAATTGACAGAAGAAAAATAAGAGAGGAGAATGCCCAATAAACAAAACCATAAAGAAACTTTTTATTAAAACCGATAATAATTGTAAAGGCTACATTGTGGCGGACAATCTGTCCTTTTACAAAATGTGACTTGTTACTTATAGTATTTTTCAGTTACAATACCACGGGTCAATTCCATGGGTGAATGAATACCATGGGTGGATTTTACAATACCACGGGCAGATGCCATTTACAATACCATGGGTAAATTCCATGGGTGAATGAATACCATGGGTGGATTTTACAATACCACGAGCGGATGCCATTTACAATACCATGGGTAAATTCCATGGGTCAATGAATAATATGGGTGGATGAGTACCATGGGTTGATGCCATTTTCCATTCGGATCAAAAGTGGAAGGTGAAACTCAGAGGAAAAATGTGGAAGATGAAATCTGATTTCTTTTGCCTCTTCCCCTAATTAGAAATCTCAATGGAGGTGGTAATGGGAGCAACAATTGTGGCTCTAGCACACTCTCAAATTCAACATATTCCCCCTAATTTAAAGCTACTTCTCCTATAAGTGGATCATCCTCCTCATGCTCCTCCTCCTCTCCACCTCCTCCTCACAATCCTCTTGCTACAACCATGATCGACTTCTCAGTCTCCAACCTCCATAGACTCATGGCGTCAAGTGCCTCCAATGAAATGGCATATGTATCAAGCGCTTTTTTTTATCTGCCTAATCCATAACTTGATATTGTAGTAGACATATACCATGCCATTGAGGCGGTGGACATCTAACTTGCATGAGGGGAATTTTGTGATTAATTGTTAGAGAAATCAGGATTTAGGATGATGTACCACATATTCCATTAATTAAATTAAAGAACTTAATTTATAAAAAAAATGAAAATTTCTAACAAGTTGCACTTTTGGAGTGTATCTTTTCAAAGATACTCCAATTGCGCTCACACCTTGAAGAGCTGCAAGTTTGACTTAACACTCAAATGGAAAGTTTTTGCAACTCTAGGACTCTTCCACCATAGTTTTCCCACCAAACATCTACAACAAATAAAAGGAAAGGATTCAAATTTCCAAGAAATACAATTGCTTGTATTTCAATTTTTCATTAAGTAAAAAATGTCAAAATTTTAAATAAAATCATAAATATTCATAGAAAGGAAACACGTTGACATTTGAAAAGTGAAAATTGAAATAAATTTTACTTGTAGCTTACCTGGTATCTTAACATTCCTTTCTTGGATAGTCATATCATACCCAAATGTCCTAGAACTCAACTTATATACCTCAAGTTATTTAGAAATCTCATTGCCATCAGCAGAAGTCAACACCATCCTCTGAATACATTGGTAAAATCCATTGATAACCTCTACATCAAACCTAAATCCACATGCATAAGAGAATTTTAGGTTGAGGTAGATCCTTGTTGCACAAATCAGACGATGGAGAGTGTTGTTTCATTTCTCATCAATAACACCCCATACATCATCTTGTGTAGGGAATCCCTTTGTTAGTGTCAGTCTTTGTAGCCTTCCTCCAGTGATCAAACATGCTCTTACAAAGTGATTTTAAGGTGTCAAGGTCAAATTTTGTCATTTCAATGAGTCTTCAAGAAAAATTTGGTCACTAGGCATTAGGTCTAGGGTTTGCTTTTACTCTTTTCAAAATTGTTCAAATGTCAGTCCATGTCACCATTCAGCTGAGTGTACCATCATTTAGAGGGTTTTCATCATCATCTCAGGTTCCAATGGATCATTTTACACCTTGTTCATGCTTCAGTTGCACCTAGGTAAGGTCATTTCCCTCTCCTAGGGTTTTGAAGGCAATTTCTCTTGGACATCAAATCATCAGCAAAACTTGTATCCTGATGTTCATACACCTTCCCCTATCCTTAATGTACCTTATTAAACACTTCCCATCACTGAGATTCCCCAAATTCCTTTTTTTCGCACAAACCCTAGTTTCTTGCTACAAACACTATTTTCTAGGCTAGGCCTGTGTTTTGCCCTTTTGGACCTCTTCCCCCCACTCAATTTCTGAGATTACATTTTCCCCTACTTCCTAACATCCCTCCCTACTTCCCAAAATTTCCTCAAGAATTTAGAAGCCCCTTATCCCCTTCATTTCGCTTCATTTCGAAAAATCCCCTATTCCACACATCGGGATAGGTTTCAATCAAATGATATTTTTAAGCAATAAAAGATGAATTTGGAACAACTGAGAGAGGTTTTTTTCCACAACAAACCAAGGAAGAAAAACCTCCTTCACTTTTTACACAGGTGTCATGGTTTTAGAGAAATGTCAAAAATACAATTGCCTTGGGAGAATTGATGCACCTATGAAGTGACCTTGGGAAAATCAAATTTTCTCCTAGCTTGGTTACCCAAATGACTTTCTTGATGAGTAAAATGATAGCTAGACACAAATTTATTTCCAATGAGCTATCATGAGCTCAATTTGGAGTTGAGGAAGACCTTCAAAAGTTTACTGCAACAACACTTTGCCTTTAGGCAACCTCATTTGGCACATTTTGACCAGTCTTGGGAGATTTGATTTTTGGCAGGGAAAAAGAACTCCAAATTGAAAAATTTTGGTTGGGTTGGAAAGTAGACTCGAAGAAATTTCCAACGCGATATCCTGCACCAAATTTGGAAACCAGGAAGGTCTCAAAATGTCTCCTTCAAAAAGTGTTACGCACAGGGTTTGGTGCGCGACGCATTGGGTTTGTGCGTGGCGCACATGGCGTGCGCGACACATTGGGAATTTTTTCGCAGTGTAAAAATACACTGGCGCGGCACATATGGCATGTGCAGCGTGTTGGGCTGGTGCGCGGCGCATAAAGCCAACAACCTGTTTTATCATTTGTCTTTGCGCCAATTTGCCTCGAGTAAGTCCGATTGACCCTGCAATTGTTCTTGAATATTGTTTGGTGTGGTTTTGGAATTTGACTTGGAGAATTTGAATGTTGAAATTAAAATCCTACTTCTTATGAAAACGACCTTGAATTTAAGTTTTGAAATGTGATTTTGGTGCCAAAATCATTTATCCCCTGTTTCCCTATAATCATACTATCATTTCCAACCCCTATTCTCTTATGATCCCAAATTACCCATATCCCTGTTTCCCATTTTCCCTATCTTTAAACCTACTATTCCATAATCATTCTCCCTCTCCCATATAATTTGTAGCAAATTCCCAAACCCCACATCCCTAAACATAGTCAAGTGTTGGTTATTTCACTTTAATCTTACTTGACAGCCCACTTTCCTACTGTCCCATATTCCTCACAATCCCTCATTTCCCTTTGGCAGGGGAAACAAAGCACCTATTTCTCATTTTCAAAACATACACCTGTTATACATATTGTAGCACCATGGAGGCGGCGGACATAGACACATCATATGAACAAGACAATTATTCCGCCACTAAACTGCATGCACCAAGAGGGCACTAAAATGTCGAAAAAGGGAGGATAGACTCTGAATCTTGGCTGAAACCTCTTTGGCTGAGCATGATACTTGATGAGAGACCTTCAATCAAAATTTCAAGGAATTTGGAGAAAATTTTGTCAATTTTGAATTTTTTGGTTACAAAACAGGTTTTTCCGCCCAACGTGTAGCACCACTTGGCGCGCGCTTATAATTGGGAGATCTCCAGGAGGAAAACTTTACATTTTTTGATTTATCATCAAAATTTATGTATACTCATGGATTACCTAAGGATTTCATCAAGTTTTGGGTTGCCTAAAGGGTCAAAAACACCCTAAAAATGACCTTTCTGCCACTTTTTCGACACACAGTAAGTAGTCTTGGGAGATTGACTTTTTTGAGGGGAAAGTGACATCCAAATCTAGAAATTCCACTTGGGTTGGAAGGTAGACAGGCAGGGCTTTCCAACGAGCTATCTTGGGCTCAATTTGGACTTCGGTAAGTGCCTCAAAATCAGCTCCAAAGTTGTGCTATGCATACAGATTTTGTCGCGGCACATAGAGAATTTTGGCCTGCTTTTCACTCAGCAGCTCAGAATTTCGCCCAGTTTTGACCAGTTTTACTTTTTGATGTAATTATTGATCTATCTTGATGTAACTCGATGACTATGATGTAATTTTGGCACATATTTACTTGTTCTAGAAGATTCATTCACTAAAAGGTGAAAATTAAATGAATGAATCAGTTTCCTAGCATATAAGGGTAAGTTGTTTGACTATCTAGATTTCAGTTCCTTGTTTAGAATTAGTTCAAAAAGCTCCTAGAATGATGAGATCGACCCCTAGAGGCAAGGGAATAGGTTTGGCTTGTCTATATTATGTAATTTCTAAGTCATTTTCAGGGTTGGACACTTGGGATTGCTTGGCACATTATTGTACATTCTATCTTTGCATTTTTAGCTAAGGAAAGACCAGGGTTTTGCAGCACTTGTTGGGATCCATGTGGCTCTATGTTTTTATGGTGTGTTTCTCTATGTATTTTTAAGTTCATTGATGTTTATGTGCATCATTTTCCCTTCTCTTGTCTTCTGCAATTAAACAAATGAGTGATTAAGGTAGAATTCATTAGACTGTTATGTCCTGCCTTGATATTTTGTTTAATTCTTCATGCTATCATCTATTTGAGGAGGACTCTTGAGACATTCTTGCCCTCCTTAGCCCCTCATCGGTCTGATCCATCGATTCATTCAATTCAAAGCATCAAAACGTTTGCCTTCCTTTCCCCAATCAGAACTCTGCAAAAACTAAGCCTCATCCCCGGACCCAAAATTTGCTTGTCCCTTTTTTCCAACAAAACCCCCAAAAACTCAACTCAAAACTTTGCACTTAATACCTAGCCTAAAATTAGTTGCTAAATCAGTCATCTCAAGCCTCCTCTGACTATATTTTGCTGAGATTGACCCGGAGAGAGCACTCTCCTGTCCTCGTAGGGCTAGCTACGAGGCTGAGCGTGGTTTGATGTGGACCTATAACCTTATCTTTTCAGCCTGAGGCAAATCTAGGCTCTAACATAGTGGCGACCATACTGGGGAATAAATTTTATTTTCATTGTTTGGCTTTGTAGACTACAAATGGAGCCTGAAGTTAGCCAGATAGCCTTCGAAATGCTTTTGCTTTGCATCAACGAAAGTAGATAAAAGCTGCTTCAGTCAATCTCCGGTCTAGTTTATAGACTGAACAACTGATCTAAACGATCACCCCAATACATGTATCAAGTTTGCTCTGATGGTTGATGGTGGACAACGATCAGACATAAGAAGGCTGAAATCATTCACCTGGTGACTCCAAATTGATGAAGAGACTCCACTGGAGGACTAGCTCTTTATCTGAGAAAATGGAAGGATATTACACAAAGTTTGGGTACCCAAAGTGGAATGGTATTTAGGATCTAATCTACTTTCTTGTAAATTACTTCTTTGCTATTCTTGAAGTTGTCCTGAAAGTTTTTCAGAATTTTTTGTATGATAAAGGTGATCAAAATCTTCACTCGATCTATTCAAAAAGTGTAAATACTCAGTTTCCCTTTGATCCTGACTCTCTTCAGCGTGATGAGCCTAAAGAAAACAAACCTGATCCCGTTGCTCTTGTATATACTCCTACACCTTGTATAGTCCCGGATAGGTATAAACCTCTTGTTTTACCTTCTGTTCTCCATGCTTTCCCCAAAAACTATGATCTATACTTGCCTAGGTTTGATGGTGAATGTAAGAATGTCAATGCTGAGCAACATGTGAAAAATGTTGAGACTTTTCTAGACCTTTTTGAGGTTGATGACGAAGATGTTAGTATTAGGCTTTTTTCTCTTTCTTTGCAAGGCAAAGTCAAGAGTTGGTTCAAAACCCTGCCTGATGCAAGCATCTCAGATTTCCAGCAGTTCGTCAAAGTTTTCCTCGACAGGTGGGTGATCAGACAAAACCTTTTCTTGATTATAGAAGAGTATAACCAGCTGAAAAGACAGTCAGGGGAGAAAGTACAACAGTTTTCAGCTAGATTTAATCAAGTTTATTATTCGATGCCAGTTGATATAAGGCCTCCTCCTAGATTTTCTCTCTTGCACTATCCGGGTGCATTTAATCCGGAAATAGAGTTTTAGCTGAGAGAAAGGAATGTTGCAACACTTGAAGAGATACAAAATAGTGCAGTAAATGTAGAGGCTCGTCTGTTGATCCGAAGGGCAAGGTAAAAGGAAGAAGAGATGAAAAATATAGATCCCGAGGAATCGACATCTCTAGAAGTAAATCTTGACATTTTGGTAAGTGCAGTGGAAGAGATGATGCACAGGATCACCACAAGGAATGAGAATAATGTTCAAGCCCATGGCTCGCTGATTGAAGAGGAGCAAGTTGTTGATCCAAAACATCTTTTTTCTTATCCCAGTTGTCATAGATCTGATAATGATTGTTTTGTAGGTCATCTTGAAGAAGAGATATCTATTGATATGACATGTATGCTTGATGATGTGTTTTATACTGATGATTTGCCTCAGTTTGATCAATATGATGATGATTATGTTATCCAAACAAAAGCTAATCTTGCAGACAAATCAGTAGCTAGTTTGTGGGAGAAGGAAGTTCATTTTCAGCAGCTCGAATACAATGATCAAATGATGCATATCAGCTATGACAATGACGAGGAAAGTGCAGCAAATTTTGAAGTAAGTGAAGGATCTTTGCTTTTTTGTTTTGCTTCATTTCAGTTCATCAGAGACAACATTCATGCAATCACAAATCAGCTGTCAACAAGTCTTGATTTGGACCCTCTTGAGGGCGATGAAAACTTTGTTCCAGACTTCTCATATTCAGATTTCCAGCCCCCGGATGCCATTGATTGTCAAGTTGCACATGAAGACATGGAAGCTGGCACATACGATCAAATGATACAAGAAGATTCCCTACCTTTCTATTTTGAATCATTTCAGTTTTTGAAGGGTAAATTGCATAGAAAATCTTCGGATGAACAGCTTGTAGGAAGTCAAAAATTTCTCAGTTTTCATATTGAGGATAAGACAGATGGCGAAATTCTTGAGCAGGTTGTTATTGATGAAATCATTTTGGATACAAAACCCTCCCTAGCACCAGATTTGTAGCCACCAAACACAATTGAAGATCAGATTATAGATGAAGGTGTGGCAACTGAAATACATGATTTAATGGTGCAAGAGGATTTTGTACCCTTTTGTTTCGAAGCATTTCAATTTATAAGGCAGAATCTTCATAATATCTCTAAAGAAAAAGATGATCAGCCAGTACGATGTCATACAGTTTCAAGAGATACCTCGCAACAGTCTTCTCAAATTTTTGATGATCCTATTGCTCATGTGTTGGATGACGTTTGATGTGAAAGTTCTTCCTCATTGGCTAACCATGTGCCAGATAAGAATGTTGATAATAATCTTATTCAAAATTTGCCTTCATTGTCTTGTTTAACAGATTTTTCATTACAAAGTCCATATCAAGGTTTGCAGTCATATGAGGAGATTGATAAAGGAGACTTTTGTTCTATTTGGAATCAACAACAGAGTTTGGTTATTCACGAAATTCAGGATCCTTTTGGTAGCTTGCTGCAATCATCAAAGAAAGACAACGCAAATGTGAGGAAAATTTTAAAATTTAGCTATGATGGTTACTTGGACCAGAACAGTAATGTGTTAATGGAAGTCAATATCGATGTTTATGAAGATCCTTTCGCAGTATTCTTGAAGTCATCCAGTCCATTCATGCTTTGTAAGTTTATCAGTAATCAACTTGATCCCAAGTTTTCATGGGAGTTTCCTTTCAGCATTTCTCTCTTGTTGTTCCTAAGCGAGCACTTGCGGAGAATTCAAATAGCAGCCAGGATGCTTACATGGTTGCATTCACTGTTCCATTTCACTTGATCGAGTGGTGAAAAGAACAATTATAGTAGGTTTTTATGAATAAGCTTTATTTTGAGCATTATTTTCCAGTTTTTCGGTTGTGTTTAAGTATCGAGTCAGTTTTTAGTTGAGTAAGAGTCAATTTGTGTCGTCAAGTCGTCAGTTTTCAGTCATGCATTTCAGCTTGAGTTTTTGACTCCATTGACCAATGGATGAAGGCACTTGTCTGCTCTTCCAAAGATCTGTAGTTATTGGCACCTCCAAGGAGCTACCATCCCCATTGGAGCCAATGTTAGTGTCAGTCTTTACAGCCTTCCTCCAGTGATCAAACATGCTCTTACAAAGTGATTTTAAGGTGTCAAGGTCAAATTTTGTCATTTCAGTGAGTCTTCAAGCAAAATTTGGTCACTAGGCATTAGGTCTAGGGTTTGCTTTTACTCCTTTCAAAATTCTCCAAATGTCAGTCCATGTCACCATTCAGCTGAGTGTACCATCATTCAGAGGGTTGTCATCATCATGTCAGGTTCCAATGGGTCATTTTACACCTTGTTCATGCTTCAGTTGCACCTAGGTAAGGTCATTTCCCTCTCCTAGGGTTTTGAAGTCAATTTCTCTTGGACGGTCAAATCATCATCAAAACTTGTATCCTGATATTCATACACCTTCCCCTATCCTTAATGTACCTTATTAAACATTTCCCATCAATGAGATCCCCCAAATTCCTCATTTTCGCACAAACCCTAGTTTCTTGCTACAAACCCTAATTTTTAGGCTAGGCCTGTGTTTTGCCCTTCAGGACCCCTTCCCCTCACTCAATTTCTGAGATTACACTTTCCCCTACTTCCTAACATCCCTCCCTACTTCCCAAAATTTCCTCAAGAATTTAGAAGCCCCTTATCCCCTTCATTTCGCTTCATTTCAACAAATCCACTGTTCCACACATTGGGGTAGGTTTCACTCAAATGATATTTCTAAGCAATAAAAGATGAATTTGGAAACATTGAGAGAGGTTTTTGTCCACAACAGACCAAGGAAGAAAAACCTCCTTCACTTTTTACACAGGTTTCATGGTTTTAGAGAAATGTCAAAAATACAATTGCCTCCGGAGAATTGATGCACCTCTGAAGTGACCTTGGGAAAATCAAGTTTTCTCCTAGCTTGGTTAGCCAAATGACTTGCTTGATGAGTAAAATGATAACTAAACACAAATATATTTTCAATTCAATATCATGAGCTCAATTTGGAGTTGAGTAAGACCTTCAAAAGTTTACTGCAACAGCACTCTGCCTTTAGGCAGCCTCATTTGGCACATTTTGACCAGTCTTGGGAGATTTGATTTTTGGCAAGGAAAAAGAACTCCAAATTGAAAAATTTTGGTTGGGTTGGAAAGTAGACTCGAATACCTTTCCAACGAGCTATCCTACGCCCAATTTGGACACCAGGAAGGCCTACAAAAGTCTCCTGTAAAAAGTTCTACGCAAAGGGTTTGGTGCGCGGCGCATTGGGTTTGTGCGCGACGCACATGGTGTGCGCGGCGTATTGGGAATTTTTTCGCAGTGTAAAAATACACTGGCGCAGCGCATATGGCGTGGGCGGTGCATAGAGCCAAAATCTAGTTTTATCATTTGTCTTCGCGCCAATTTGCCTCGAGTAAGTCCGATTGACCCTGCAATTGCTCCTGAATATTGTTTGTTGTGGTTTTGGAATTTGACTTGGAGAATTTGAATGTTGAAATTCAAATCCTACTTCTTATGAAAATGGCCTTGAAGATAAGTTTTGAAGTGTGATTTTGGTGCTAAAATCATGTATCCCATGTTTCCCTATAATCATACTATCATTTCCAACCCCTATTCTCTTATGATCCCAAACTACCCATATCCCTGTTTCCCATTTTCCCTATCTTTAAACCTACTATTCCCTAATAATTCTCCCTCTCCCATATCATTTGTAGCAAATTCCCAATCCCCACATCCCTAAACATAGTCAAGTGTTGGTTATTTCACTTTAATCTTACTTGACAACCCACTTTCCTACTGTCCCATATTCCTCACAATCCCTCATTTCCCTTTGGCAGAGGAAAAAAAGCACCTATTTCTCATTTTCAAAACATACACGTGTTATACATATTGCAGCACCATGGAGGCGGCGGACACAGACACATCATATGAACAAGACAGTTATTCCGCTACTGAACTGCATGCACCAAGAGGGCACTAAAATGTCGAAAAGGGAGGATAGACTCCGAATCTTGGCTGAAGCCTCTTTGGTTGAGCATGATACTTGATGAGAGACCTTCAGTCAAAATTTCAAGGAATTTGGAGAAAATTTTGTCAATTTTGAATTTTTTGGTTACAAAACAGGTTTTTCCGCCTAACGCGTAGTGCCACTTGGCGCGCGCTTATAATTGGGAGATCTCCAGGAGGAAAACTTTACATTTTTGAATTTTTCATCAAAATTTATGTATTCTCATGGATTTCCTAAGGATTTCATCAAGTTATGGGTTGCCTAAAGGGTCAAAAACACCCTAAAAATGACCTTTCTGCCACTTTTTCCACACACAGGAAGCAGTCTTGGGAGATTGAAGTTTTGGAAGGAAAAATGACATCCAAATCCAGAAATTCCACTTGGGTTGGAAAGTAGACAGGTAGGGATTTCCAAAGAGCTATATTGGCCTCAATTTGGACTTTGGAAAGTGCCTCAAAATCAGCTCCAAAGTTGTGTTATGCATACAGATTTTGGTGCAGTGCATAGAGAATTTTGGTCTGTTTTTCACTCAGCAGCTCAGAATTTCGCCCCGTTTTGACCAGTTTTACTTTTTGATGTAATTATTGATCTATATTGATGTAACTCGATGACTATGATGTAATTTTGGAACATATTTACTTGTTCTATAAGATTCATTCACTAAAAGGTGAAAATTAAATGAATGAATCAGTTTCCTAGCATATAGGGGTAAGTTGTTTGACTATCTAGATTTCAGTTCCTTGTTTAGACTTAGTTCAAACAGCTCCTAGAATGATGAGCTCAACCCCTAGAGGCAAGGGAATAGGTTTGGCTTGTCTATATTATGTATTTTCTAAGTCATTTTCAGTGTTGGACACTTGGGATTGCTTGGCACATCATTGTACATTCTATATCTGCATTTTTGGCTAAGGAAAGACCAGGGTTTTGCAGCACTTGTTGGGATTCATGTGGCTCTATGTTTTTATGGTGTGTTTCTCTATGTATTTTTAAGTTCACTAATGTTTATGTGTATCATTTTCCCTTCTCTTGTCTTCTGCAATTAAACAAATGAGTGATTAAGGTAGAATTCATTAGACTGCTATGCTCTGCCTTGATATTTTTTTTAATTCTTCATGTTATCATCTGTTTGAGGAGGACACTTGATACGTTCTTGCCCTCCTTAGCCCCTCATCAGTCTGATCCATCCATTCATTCAATCCAAAGCATCAAAACGATTGCCTTCCTTGCCCCAATCAGAACTCTGCAAAAACTAGGCCTCATCCCCGGACCCAAAATTTGGCTGTCCATTTTTTCCAAAAAAACCCCCAAAAACTCAACTCAAAACTTTGCACTTAATACCTAACCCAAAATTGGTTGATAAATCAGTCATCTCAAGCCCCCTTTGACTATATTTTGCTGAGATTGACCCATAGAGAGCCCTCTCCTGTCCTCGTAGGGCTAGCTACAAGGATGAGCATGGTTTGATGTGGACCTAGAACCTTGTCTTTTCAGCCTAAGGAAAATCTAGGCTCTAACACCCTCTTCCCCCTTGTCCTCATAGTATCGATGGATAGCTTCCTTGGCCCTATCCATGGCCTCACAAAAGTATCCCATTGTGGGCTTCTCACTATCAACCAAACAAAAAAACTTTATTAAAGGCTCACTGATAGCACACAACTCCTCCACTCCCGTCCAAAAACTATGGTTGTGTCTCACAAGTTAGGCTATGGCTTGCCCATCCACATTAGTGCTATAGGTACAAGCATTTCACTCATATAAGAGAAACATCCTCTGCAACTCCAACATCGAATTGTGAAGAGATTTAAGAGAGATTAAGAACATTTCAAAACATGTGATAGCAGGATGGACCAATTCCTTCCCCCCTATGAATTGTTTCTTGAGTGTTAGAACAAATGTATGATTGTAAATATATTTTGTAACACTCTTAGGCAACTAAAAAATTTCCTTCATCCATGGAATTTTTCCCATGTCCTCTAACATAAAATCAATGCAATTGGTGGCACAAGGTGTCCAATATAAACTTATAATACCTATCCATGAGAAACTTTCTAACATCAACAAAGTTACCAATATTGTCTATAATGACTTGGACAACATACTATGGACCTATTTCTTCGATGAAGTTATCCAATAGCTCACATAATAATTGTGCATCTCTAACATATGCAGATGCATCAATAGATTTGATAAACATTGTCCCCCCTAGGATAAATAACCAAGAAATTCAGAATGGATTTTCCCTTCCCATATGTCAAACCATTTGACATAACGGTGCATCCCATGATATCCCATGATTCTTTCAACCCAACCAATCTCCTTTTGAAATCAACCTTTTTCCCTTGAATGAAATTCCCTCTCGAGTCATCATAAGAAAGGTCCTTGTGTTGAGAAATCTAGGGTAGCTAGATTAGGTTATTTCTCTTACTTTGATAACTGGTTATGAAGTATTTTTACTCAACTTAATTAGCTTCTTCTTTATATTGATTACATTTAGTGTTCTTATCATCAAATAACTACCAAATCATAAAGAACAATGAGACAACAAGACACAATATGTAGGCGATCAGCCAGGGACAAAACCTCTCCTCTTGAGACGAAAACCCACAATAATTCTTCTCTTCTTATAGATCTTCAAATGATGAATTATAATACCTTTGACAAAGACCCCTCAAACACCAAGTCAACCTTTCTCCTTGATGAACTTTCTTTCCAACAATTTCGACCCCAACAACTTCTTTAGCAACTTCAACCCTAGCAATTTCTTCTACAATTTCGACCCCAACAATTTCTTCTGCAACTTCGACCTAAGTAGTTTCTTTTGCAACTTCGACCCCAAAAAATTTCCAAAGATTCAACTTGATCAAAAAATTTCTAGCACTTTGACATTCCCAACAACTTTCTAGCACTTCGACTTGCATAGAAAACTTTGAAACCCTAACACAAGAGAGAGAGAAATCCAAAAACTTTTATCTTTTTTTTCTTGTTCTTATCTTTGATTTTCATCCTTTTTCAACTTATTTCTTGAGGAGATCGAAATTTCCTTATGTGTGTCCAAATGAGGTCGAGTTCCTTCTTATATATAGGATTTCCAGGGGTACGAATTGCTTCCTTGGGGCCGACTTGATCTTTCATGTAGGTCTACTTGCTTGAGGCACCATGACAAGGTCTTGGAGGGTCTTTGACTCTAATTTGACTCAAATACTTTTTTATTTACAATATGTAACATTCCCAAAAGGATATTTCATACATGAAAATGACTCTTATGACCTGTTGACTCAAAGACAAGCCCTAGAAATACTCAATGGGTGCTTGAACTAAAAATAAATTTCCCTTGAGCAAGAAACCCATGCCTCAAGAATGCCAATAATAATTTTTTTTTTTCTTTACAATAAATACATAAAATCATGATTACATATGTCGTTATGAAGATTGAACCTATTTACATATTTCAACACTCCCTATTAACTAGGGAGGTATTCATAATCCATACAAGGTACTTGGACATTCTCAAACTGAAGAATTCTCATAAGAAGAGTTAGATTGGTAAGCCATTTCATAAGCTATATTATCAGTCTATACCAGAGCATCTTATCATACCAACCAGCATTGTCACATTGCAAGGCCTTGACTAACAACTCTATCTCTCCACAAGATCATAGCACAATTTTGGTGATACCAATGATTGACAGATACCATCATCATTGTCTCATATGGCACATACCCCACGTAGGTGTTCATAGGGTATGTTCTTTCAGGACAATTTCTATCTTGGAATAGCACATCCTCAAGGAATTTCCTCTTAGATTAATATTACATATTGAATTCCCTACCACATCCTCAAATAGTATCATAATCAATCTCAAATGCTCACCCAATCCTCCATTATTTCTTCACAATATGAAGACAATAATGATGTGTCTATCTCTCATCATAGCCACCATTAAGACTTACGGCTGTTATTGTTGGAAATAATACTGAGAGGGGGGGGGTGAATCAGTATTATCACATCAATAAAACTTTTTCATTTCCATATTCAGATTCATATATGCTACTTCCACAGCTTCTTATGATTCAGTTAGTTGATCCTTAATGAGTGAATTAGAACATTATCAACCATATTAACAGTAAACTGGTGCAGTAAAATAGAACAGATCATCACACATAAGCCACACACATGAACACCATGATATAAGGTGGAAACCCAATGTGGGAGAAAACCAGTGCGTAAACTTTTCTCTACATGAAAGAAACTTTTCTCTGCATGAAAGTGCGTGAACTTTTCACCATATGAAAGAAACTTTTCTCTGCATGAAAGTGTGTGAACTTGAAAATAACTTTGTTGCACTATAATTTATCATCTGTGTGATTTGCCATCAAGGACAACACTTGTCTGATATTCCTAGTTTAGTGCATGACACGTGAAGTAGAGAACTGTTTCTATCACTCCCTCTTAACTAGGGAGGACTAACTCATTCCTATAAAAAGAATATACCCAAGATCCCTCTTAACTAGGGACTTGTTCAACAACAACTCTTTGGTGGAGATCACAGTAGTAGCAGCTTCTAGTAGAGCTCCTCCTTTCGATGTCATGAAAACCATCTTCATTATGGAGTCTTCATCTTCTAGTTCTTATTTGTAAGGCATCATCCATCCATCACTTTCCTTCAACTAACCATAGGATTGACCCAATAGTCATGTCATCCTTCTTTTCATGAGAAAATGATCTTCTAGTCCACATCTAGCTTTTCTTCATACAACTACCTCTTCCAAGTCATGTTTCCTTCAGGATCTTCCATCTAACCACATGAGTGCTAGTTGTAGGTGACATTTATAACTCTCATATGGTAGCCCTGTATCAACCCATCTAGATGTTCAAAAATAAAAAATGAACATCAAATTAAAGTTACCTTTTGTGATGGCCTTTCATCATGACATTTTCTTCTTGCAACATCAACATCCTACACATTCATAAATATATCTCCAAGATTTTCAATGTCAAGGGTCTCTTTTCTTTACGAACTTTATCAAAGTATTCATATCCTTTCTATGAGATATCATAGCCAATAATTTTAGTAATTGGATGATTATCACTTATCTTATCTTACGTTATCATAGTTGCATCTTTCACGGACTCTCCTTCCTTTCTTCACATATTGTTCCCCAAGAACTTCCATACATAGTTCCTTCATCTTGTCAACTACCTCATATTCCATATGAGGACATATTATGTTGACTTCATTTTATCAATATGTGAACTAGTTCAAGGTATATGCCTTTATGCATCTTTCTAAAGGAAGAGATCCTTCTTTTTTATCATGCTCATGAGATAGAGCATTTACCCATGTTATCTGCAACTATATCATGACATGAATTAATATATCAAATACATGCATACATACCTCTTTTTTCCTTTTGGTCATATAGACATCCTTTGGAAACTTCCTTTCCTTGCTTGAAAATACTTGACATGTTGCACTCATTTGTCATCATACCATCATCCTTCTAAACAAAAGATCCCACACAAGGTGGAATGTAGACCATTAGCGAGACACTTGCTTCTTCCAAGTAGAGGTGAACCTTCCAATGAAGATTCCAATGGAGGATCTTGATTATCCTCATCCTACAAATGCTCCTTATTATAGATGTTGTATGATGATTTATTTTTATGCTAGGTAACTTTCTTCCAATCATATTACTACTTCGGTATGAGCTACTATCATTATGACTACTACAACCATGTAGACTTTTACTTTAATCATCCTTTCAATCTTCTATAATGATTTCATGAGCTCTTTCATCAATCGTATACTTCTAATATGACACCATCTCCTAATATGATGCATTCTATCATACTTACAATGCTTCTCATCTTGGCAATAATCTCTTAATCATAGTAGAGGTATTTTCACCTTCTACATTTCCTTGCTATGTACCAGAGAGACCCTAATAGTAAAGATATATTCCTTCCTTCTTAGATTTCTTCTCAATAGGTTCTTCTACTTCTTCGATGATATGGGATTCAATTCTTTCTTTCCTTTTCTTGTTGTCCTTCTTGAGTTTTGGATATGTTAGCGCTTGAAATTTCACCTCAGGCTGAGAAAGGTAAACCTCAAGGCAACATCAAACCATTTAGCCTCGTAGCTAGCCCTACGGGGCATGAGAAGGCTCTCTCCGGTCAATCTCGGTAGATATTCAATGGGATGAGATGACCAACACGGTAACACTGATATTAGGCTAGTAAACTGATTTGAAGGTTGATTTGGGGGTTTTTGGGTTTTTTGGTGGCAAATTGAGGAACTGCAATTTAGGGTGCGGGGATTGGACATAGTTTCTGCAGGGGGGTCTTTGGGGCAAGGTAGGAATCTGTATTGATGTCTTAAGCTGAAATGGATGATTAGGAAGAAAGATAAGAAGGCTAAAAAGAGCAAACAATGGATTTGAATTCTCTTTAGACAGCAGAAAACATAGAAATTAAACAAATTTAAAAGTAGAGCATGGCAAGCATGAATTCTAACTTTATCACTTCATTTGTTTAATATGCAACAGTATAGAAAGGAAATGAATCACATAACAAAGCTTACAATAACATGTAGAGACACACCATCAATACATGAGTCCATAAGAATCCCAAAGATGACTGCAAAACCCTGGTCTTCCTTAGCCAAAAATTGCAGAGATACAAGTGAAATATACAATGATAGCTCCTCCCTCAAGAGTCCAACCTTCCAACCCTTGAAAATGATTAAGAAAATACATAATATAGGCAAGCCAACCTCTTCCCTTGCCTCTAGGGGTCGAGCTCATCCTTCTAGGAGCTGTTTCAACAACTTCTAAACTAAGCACTACAAAATAGGCAGTCAAAACAACTTGCCTCTATAAACTTGGAAACCAGTTCATACAGTCAATTTTTAACCTTTACATGAGAAAAACTTCTAGAAGAGATAAAATAGAGTAAAAGTATCCAAAAAGTGTCATAATTACACCCAAGAGGACCACCATCGACCTCAGAAAGTCAAACTGGAGTTAAACTGCAATTTCTGAGCTGAACTGGTCAAATCTGGCAAAGTTCTCTCAACGGGTCGCGCACTTCATCCTCAACGGGTCGCGCACTTTGGAGGCCTTCCTGGTGTCAGAATGAGGTGCAGAATAGCTCATTGGAAAGGTCTCTGAGTCTACTTTCCAACCCAACTAGAATTTTTAGATTTGGAGGTCATTTTCCTAGTCAAAAGTCAATTCTCCCAAGACTACTTCTGCAGCTCAAAAAAGGAGCAGAAAGTCAAAATTTGGCTGTATTTTGACCTTTTGGAGGCCCAAAACTCCATAAAAACTCAAGTAGATCCATAGGCATGTGTAACTTTGCATGAAAAATCTACAAATGTTGAGTTTTTGCAAAACAGAGCTACGATGACAAAGGGTCTCACCGGGGGTGAGACCCGTTGAGAAGCCAAAACCTGTAAATTTCCCAAAAATACCAAAATTACCCAAAATTCTCAAAAAATTTGGGATTTGTGCTGTAGCTGATGCTAGTGAGTGCCATGATCTTTGAGGGATGCCTCAGCCAAGATACGGAGTGGATTGGTCTTCTTCCTCCGCCTAAGAGCCTCAAACAACCTCCTTTGGAAAATTTTCATTTTAGCCTTGCAGACATGCATCCTTGCCCAATAGTGATTCTTCATGTTTCTCAGCAGCCTTTTCTCTTGGTTGGCCTTAGCCAACAGCCTCTCCAAGTGAGCATTCTCCTGAATGAGCATGGACTCTCGTTCCGCAAGCAATAGGTCACCGGGCCTCCTTCTTTTCAAGATTCGGTCTCCTCGAATCCTCCATAGCTCATCAAGGACTTTCTCATATCTCCCCAACATTTGGAATCCCTGTAGCTTGTGCAATCACCTCGGGTGTCAAAGTGAAATCCACCCCGGCAAGGTTGAAATGTCCTTCATGCAAGTGCAAGACAAAGAACTCATAACAGGACATGTACTGAAAGCAAGAAACTGCCAAAGGACAAGCTTGTAGACCTGCCAAAGAAGTAGGCTCCTCTCTCCTATGATGGCCACCTTTTCCACCTCTATGTGGCCTCCTCTATACCTGAACCTCTGAAGATGATGAATGGGCATCACTCTGCTCATATGTTTCAGTGTCTGACATGTTTGAGGAGCCATTTAAAATTTCATCCACTTGCCCAATTCAACTTTTGCACACGAGAGCCATCAATCATGACAAACCACCAACTGAAGTGTAGAAGGCCTACCTCAAACAAATTTGATGATTTGGAGGAAGATTGAGCAAGTCTATGGTCACTTGGCAGCTCACTGGCAAGTTTTTGTGGATAAATCCTCAACGGGTCGCGCCCCTCCCAACAGGTCGCGCACGTTGATTTTTTACACTGCAGGAGGGCTCTCAACGGGTCGCGCACCTCCCAACGGGTCACGCTTTTGCAGGAGGCTTTTGGAGGCCTTCTCGGTGTTGGAATCGGGCACAGGATGACTCGTTGTAAAGGTCTTTGAGTCTACTTTCCAACCCAAGTGGAATGTTTCAATTTGGAGTTGATTTGACCTGTCAAAAATCAAATCTCCCAAGACTGGTCAAAAAGTGCCAAATGAGGCTGCCTGAAAGAAGAGTATTGTTGCAGTCAACTTTTGAATGCCTTCCTCAACCCCAAATTGAGCTCATGATAGCGCATTGGAAAGCTCTTTTTGTCTAGTTATCATTTCACCCATCAAGAAAATCATTTGGCCAACCCAGCTAGAAGAAAACTTGATTTTCCCAAGGTCACTTCAGAGGTGTCTTTGATTCTCCTGAGGCAATGGTATTCTTGATATTTCTCTCAAACAATGACACCTGTGAAAAAAGTGAAGGAGGTTTTTCTTATTTAGCATGTTGTGAGAAAAAACCTCTCTCAGTTTTCCAAAATTCATCTTTGATTGCTCTGGAACATCATTTGAGTGCGACTTGTCCCGATGTGTGAAGCAAGGAATTTTGTCGAAATGGAGCGAGATGAAGGGGATAGGGGGCTTCTAAATTCTTGGGGAAATTTTTGGGAGTGAGGAGGGATGTTAGGAAGTAGGGGAAAGTGGAATCTCAGAGATTGAGTGAGGGGAAGTGGTCCAAAAGGGCGAAACACAGGCCCAACCTAGAAAATTGCCAAGTTGTAGCTAGAAACTAGGGTTTGTGCAAAAATGAGGAATTTGGCGGATCTAAGGGATGAGAAGTGTTTGATAAGCTACTTTAAGGATAGGGGAAGGTGTATGAACATCTGGATATAAGTTTTGCCTATGATTTGACCGTCCAAGAGAAATTGCCTTCAAAACCCTAGGAGAGGGAAATGAGCTTGCCTAGGCACAACTGAAGCATGAATAAGGTGTAAAATGACTCATTCGACACTGACATGATAATGAAAACCCTCTGAATGATGATAGGCTCAGCTGAATGGTGACATGGAATGACATTTGGGCAAAGCCTAGACCTAATGCCTAGTGACCAAATTTTGCTTGAAGACTCACTGAAATGACAAAATTTGACCTTGACACTCTGAGACCACTTTGTAAGAGCATATTTGATCACTGGAGGAAGGCTGGAAAGACTGACACTAACATTGGCTCCAATGGGGATGGTAGCTCCTTGGAGGTACCAAGAACCTTAGACCTCTGGGAGAGAAGACCAGTGCTTTCAGCCATTGGGCGATGGAGTCAAAAACTCAAGCTGAAATGCATGACTGAAAAATGATGACTTGATAACAAAAATTGACTCTCACTCAACTAAAAACTGACTCAACACTTAAACACAGCCGACAAACTGAAAATGATGCTCAAAGGGGAGCTTATTCATCACAACCTATTCTAACAGTTTCATTCATCACCTGATCAAGTGAAGTGAAACAACCAATGCAACCAAGTAAGTATCTCATCTGCTGTTTGAATTCTCCGCAAGTTCTCACTTATGACCAACAAGAGAGAACTACTGAAAGGCAACTCCCATGACAACTTAGAAACAGATCCATTGAATGATATAAATTCTCTATCCGCCTCCAAAAACACTGCATAAGGATCATGAAATTCAAGCACACTGGGACTTAGCTCATCTAATAGATTACTTCTCGTTTCCTCATACCATGAATGCAAATTGTGATCTGAGTCTTGTGACGAGACCTCTGCTGAAAATGACAAAGAAACTGACTGCTGGATCAAATTCATATCAGCACATGTTTCAAGCTCACATGTGGTCAATGGAGAAAGACTTTGACTGCAAACCTCATCCAAAACATCAGCAATTGGATCATGAAAAGCTTGAAAAGACTGTTGCAACCCATTTTCTATTGGTTCCAATGTGATTACATGATTGCCTACATGCTGCTCATTCTTCACTGAAGATGGACTATGCAAATTTCCCTTCAAATACTGAAATGATTCAAAACAGAAAGGTAGGGAACCTTCTTGTATCATTTGATCAAATATGTCAGCTTCCATGCCTTCATCTGCAATTTGACAACCAATGGCATTTGGGGGCTGCAAATCTGAATATGAGAAGTCTGGAACAAGGTTTTTATTGCCTCCAAGATGGTCTAGATCAGGACTTGTTGACAGCTGATTTCTAATTTCATGGAAGTTATCTTTA